>OY282644.1:111580170-112780170 GCA_958299015.1 Tetanocera ferruginea | reverse complement strand
GTGATGAACCAGGAGCTTCTGTCGACCAGATTGTATAATTTTGACGGTTGTGCGCTTGCTTAATGGTAAAAAACTTCTCAAGAGCAAAAATAAGTTTTTCCCAGCGATAATTTGCGGTATGACATAAGAGTTGTCGATAACTTGGCAACCGTACTTTTTTGTTCCCATTCCTTTAAAACTGTATTCTTGGAATCTTGTACGGAATCGTGTACTTAATGTGAAGATCATCGTTCGCAAATTGAAATTTCAAATTTTATAGTAATCTAAACGCATGGACGAGTACGACTGCGTTTAAGCCTTTCCCCGTTATTTCTGGTTACCTTGTTCAAATCAACTTTTGACGTCATTAAAATAAAAAAAAAAACAATTTAAAAATCATTCAAAATTCATTAAAAACAAAGTGTATTTTTCATATAAAATATGGTTTATTTTTTCATTCAACGTAAAAATAATTCAATGATTCAACGTATGAAACATCTAAATATTTTCTGTATTTGTATAGCCATTCAAACTTGTCCTGGTTTCAAAAGACGACCACTTACAAATTTAAATCCTTAAAATTGAAAAAAAAAAAATAAAAAAAAACCAAAAATGAGAAAAACTCCAAAACCCAATCGATGGCATTGTGCAGACATAATAACAACTTACAAGGACGCACGAACTTAACTGTTTTAATTAATTAAAATGCAGGACGCGTAACACTAACATTGATCGACTGACAAGGTGTTGCAACTTCACAACTCATCCACAAACATGAACGCACAACATAGTGCGAGCTGGTTGCAAAGTCATCATCATGCTGACCACTGGCCAGCAAGCAAGGCAATGTCAGGCATAAAGCCAGCCAGGCAGGCTGGCAGACAGACAAGCATTGAAATGCCTCCAGTGGAGGAGGAGAGTCGAACAAGAATATCGCACCATGTAATCTCATTTGCGCATCCGTGTTGAAACAAATGTTTGCGGGGAGTCGTCAATGGAACAGCAACAGCAACAGCAACAGCAACAACATCAGCTGCAGTAGCAATGAGATGCGCGTCAATGCAACAACATTTGTTGCACTCACCAGCAACAACAGCATCAACAACATCAACAACACCTCTTCGCTTGAATTGACATGAGGCGAAGCTGTGTGACTTAACTCCAGCAGCCACAACATGTCCATCTTCATCATAGCAGGACGCACGGCTGCTCGACTCGTATCAGGTTAGTCAAACACTCGCTTAACACTTTTATGCAAATACTGCGTGTCAATGCAAGGTTTGTACTCACTGCATGTGAGTATTTAGCGTTTTGGTTTTTTGCATTTCATTTCCATCCCCAAACTACTGTTTCCTGTTCACTGTTCAAGGTCCTTTTAGCAAGCGCCAATTGTATGTAAGTATATAACTGGGAATCGATGTTTGTACTTCGATGTGCTCTCTGCTGCCAGCCTCTTAACATAAATTTAGCAACGGCACGTAATGCATTTGAGATGAGCACCCACTCAGTTCAGCTTCAGTTTATGTGGTGAGTAGATAAAGGAACTCTTGCTCCGTGTATACATTTCGCCACAACCTGGCGGGATATGCTGTAAAATACTTACATATTGCCTGTATTCCCATTCGTATGGCACATTTTAATGCACAGACATAATTTGTTGCAATGAAATATGAAAACATGAACAATTAGAATTGTGAAATGTCGAGAGGTAGGAAGAAAGACAGTCTTATGTTAATGTATAGCCTTTTTCTAGTAAATGCTATGTGTAGGTTTTTATGGTACAACATTTTTAAAGCTTAGTCCAGTTTGTCTAAGAATCCTGAAAATTGTTTATTTATAACTTTGTGTACAAATAAAAACGATGACTTAAAAGGTAACATTATCTGTTAATAACAGAAAACAAGGTTTTATTGGTGTATATTTTTCTTTGTAGCAACATAAGAACATTAGTTAGTGATACGAAGATAAAAACTATTTTTTTTTCGAATATATGAGTCTTTATTTTTACAACTGATGTACTAAGTCTAATTCATACTGTATCTGATTGACATTTAGAGAAGTTGATAAAAAAATTACTGAATTGATTTTTATAAAAAAACTAGCTGATACCCGGCGCGTTGCTGCCGTCCTTGCCCAATGCCTGTTCCAGTTTGCCAATAGAATGGCATCATTAAATAGTAACTCCTCTCTGAGTTTCAATATTCTTTGACCATTATTTCAAAAGCTATTACATATAAACAATTATCTTTTATAGACCACACTTGCTCAATACTAGTTTTAGTTTGCGAGTATTTCCGAGTAATGGATATTACAAAATAGTAACTCCAAACTGAGTTTCTTTGATCTGTAACTATTATTTCCAAGGCGATTCAATTTAAAAAATGTGTCTTTTATGGGCGGAGAAACACTCATTGCACAAAGTCCCATCTAGTTAAAATAGTAACTCCATTCTGAGTTACAATGTTCTTTGAATTTTACTTGCATAGCTATACTGTATCGAAAATTTGAATCGTATGGGCGGAGCCACGCCTCGTTATCCAATGCCCATGCCTGTTTTATAATTTAACGACCTGGCCAATCAGTTACTTCATACTGAGTTTCATTGTTATACGATATTTAGTTCCAAATCTATTCGATATCAAAAAATTGAATTATATGGGCGGTGCCATGCCCCTCTTCAAAGATCGCAGGACACGTCTCAATAGTTAGTTCGTGCTAAATTTAGTTGATGTGCGTTTCATAGACGAAAGTAAAACCGAAAATGTATGTTTTTGAAAAATTGCCACGCCCCTCCCGGATAGGAAGATAAAAAATACTTTACGACCTATTCTCATACCTACCGAATGTATAAAAAAAGTTTCATGAAAGTCGGTCCAGCCGTTTCGGAGGAGTTCAAACACTAACACCGTGACTGTGACGAGATTTTTATATATTCGATAAAAGTAATTATTAAGACTTTGAGACAAATAATATCAATGGTGCTCGCTGAATATTGCTCTCTCAATAATCCCTCAATACTGCTTCTTATATTTGAAAAAACTGTCCCTTGTGAATCTCATAAGTCCATTTATCTTAGTTGCTTTATCGTTTTTCTGTTTTGAGCTCCTCATTTGTTTCCTTCCTAAAGTCTTGTTAAATAAATTTCTTATGTTTGAAGTTTAAGAACGCATTATTTCTTTTATATTTATCACGTTGAATATTATCTCTAAATAAATATTAGAATAAAGAAACTTTCATCATTACTTCACTAGTACTATCTTGTGTTTTGTAGCTTATATCTAGTTCAAAGCCTTATAGTCCTGAAAAATTTGATACAAATTGTGTGTATTTTTATTTAAAACTAGCGGATGTAACCCGGTGTTACTCGTGGTTGTGCCTCAGCACAGAAAGAGGACGATTTTCAAAACTACTCTAATTTTTACGTTTTTAAAATTATCAATTCAATTTTAAAATTTTTTAAATTGTCGTTTTTTGGAGTTTTTCCCCCTCCCTCCGTCGAAAGTGTTTAGTGAAATTTCCGTAAAACTGTACCTGTCAGACATGATTAAAACAAAAAACAAGTAAAGAAAGTCTAAAGTCGGTCTAGGCCGATTATGAAATACCCTAAACCCACTTTTCAAAAACAAAAAAATTTTTATTGTAAATGGGCGTGTCCGTGGGTGCATGAAGCCTATATTTTATATGCATTTAAATGTTAATGAAAAATTTACACATACCAGGTTTTATTCCTGCAGCTCACAGTTAATGCCTTTATTGTGCTTTCGCTATGGGAGGTGGGCGAGTTTATGGACGGATTACTCCCAATTTTTGAACACACCTTAGTTTTGGTATAAAATACATACATACCAAATTTAATTTCTCTTTGACAAACATAACCTTATTTATTGATTTTTTAACTTTTTGGGTTTTATGGGAGGTAGGCGTGTCCGTAGGCGGATGACGTCCATTTCTCAAAACCATCTTTGTTTTTTCATAAAAAACATATGTGCCAAATTTTAGCTCTTTAGGTCAAACATAGGCTTATTTATTGCGTTTTCAATTTTTGGGTTGTATCGGAGGTGGGCGTGTCCGTGGGCGGATGATGTCCATTTTTCAAAACCATCTTTGTTTTGATATAAAAAACATATGTGCCAAATTTAAGCTCTTTAGGTTAAACACAGGCTTATTTATTGCGTGTTCAATTTTTGGGTTGTATGGGAGGTGGGCGTGTCCGTGAGCTGATGACGTCCATTTTTCGAAAACATTTTGGTGTTGATATAAAATATATACACACCAAATTTTATTATTGTACGCTTATTATGAGCTGAGTTATGCAGTTTTCAATTTTTGCGTTGTATGGGAGGTAGGCGTGTCCGTGAGCGGATTCCAAAAATATTCAATAGTGCAGATCCTTGAGTGCATGTGACCATGTGTACCAAGTTTCATCCAATTAACTCTACTCCTTCTTCTTATCCTGGTTATACGGACAACACACAGACGGACAGACGGACGGACGGACGGACGGACGGACGGACGGACATGAATAGCTCGACTCACGAGGTGACGCTGATCAAGAATATATATACTTTTCTATACCGGACTCTTTTCGTTCCATGCGTTACAAACGTTTGCACAAAGTTAATATACCCTGACCTTTCAGGTTTAGGGTATAATGACATCTTCAACGTCTCGATCTTACGTCTGGTTTCTGAGGAAAATGGTCACCCACACTCAGAAAAAAAACACAAATCTTTCTCCAGTGAAAATTTCTCTATTTTCGATAATAGCAATTTTCTCTTTTTCAAATAAAATTTTCTTCAAAGAAATATTTCTTCACTTCTAGGAAATGAAAATATTTCAGTGTTTCAGTTTCTCGCACAAAAAAATTCTCATTTATACAGAAAAATTTTTTGAAAATGAAAATTTTTCCTATATTTTGATAAAAAATTCACTATTAGAAGTATTTTCTTCAATAATAACAAATGTTTTCTAAAAATAGAGCGTCTTTTTCTCTTAAATCGAATTATTTTTATATATTTCTCTATTTCATAGAAGGTTTTTATCATTTTTAGAGAATTTTTAGGATCGCATTTAGAGAAAAGCATTCTCTGGAGCAAGGTCAATACCATTTTTCAACATATATGATGCCATTTTTATCATATCCCGAGAAAATTTTACTGAGTGCTGTTTGAAAAGTCATTTCGAGATAAATGCGTTGTAAGTTTTTCTTAGCATGCATTTAATATGCAATTTTACATCAAATAAATTCCAATATTAAAAAATCCTATAAGCATCGATTCAATTTTTGGATTGTCTTCGTTCAACTTCGGTTTTGGTTGATACTGTTCGGTTAATTTTTTTTTCATCTTTATATAGCATCTGCTGGTATTCGTTAAACTTCTTTTTTTTCGTTCGTCTTTGGTTCTTGACTTCGTTTGCTTTCGGCTCATTCCTTGATTTTTGTCGAAAGAACTTTTAAAAGCGTAGGATCTATTTCAGTAAAAGATACAAATGCTTACCAAGTTTCATCAAAATCGGTTCATCAGTTTTGACGTTGATTGAATAAAGCGTCCTCTCACGGAAGTTTTCTGAAATTTAAATAGCCTCAATTCTGTTGCAGAGTCAAGTTATTTCACGTACCAAATTTTAGTAAAATCGATCAAGTCATTTAGGAGTTATTGAATCTTAACAATGCACTACTTAAAGTGCCCTCTTTCGGAAGTCTTTGTAATTTTTTATATTTTATGTTTTTTCTTGGGTGCAGTTGAACGTTCATACCAAATTTCATTGAAATCGGTTCAGGTGTTTAGGAGTTATTGAATCTTTAAAATCCACTACTTAAAGCGCACTAAAGTGGTGACCGTGGCATGCAGGTAAAGTGTGTGTCGTAGCACGCCCGGAGACCGAGTTCGATCCACAGTCGCGACAAATGTTTTTTTCAATAAAAAGGTTTTCTGATCGGTTTCACCACCTCTCTGCAGATAATGGCAAAACTCAGAGAGTAAATAATGACATGTAAAGCTTCTTGAGATCATAAACTTTAGGCGTTCGGAGTCGGCATAACACATGTAGTTCCAGTTCTCGGTCAATTGTGTGGAAATATTCAATAACACACACAACACAATTGATCATAAGAAGCTCGGTCAAAGTCCTTTCAAGGGCTGAAATGGCCAATTTGTTTTTTGTTCTGTGAATTTTAATCAAAGCTAACTAGACAAAGGTTGAATAAATCATCTCAACAGTTTGAAGGTTCAACTATAAAGTAAGAAAAGTGAACTCTGAACATTTTTCAATTCACATTTATTAGTCAAAATTGGTTAAAAAGGTATAAATTTTAGACCGTGTACATGTGATGTACCGACCAAAGTAACAAAAACTTAAAACCATTCAACTAAAATAAAATTAAGGTAACATGTTACTACCATTCAACATTTTTTGCGTAAGCATCTTTTGACAAACAACTCACCAGACACTTTGTCAGCGAGTCGCTATTGTATGCTAACGAGAAAAACAAAACAACTTGCTAGTCATGCAACGAATTCAACAACTCCAAATACACGCAGACAGCAGGTCCTTCTACTTCTTTATCAAAATGCTCATTTGTATTCCGAAGAGATATTTATTTGTTATTAATTGAATTATAAGCCATGATTATGTGAAGATTTTCATGCAGTGCTCCTGAACTGTAAACTGATGTGGCTTCATGCACACGCGTATTCATACAGAAACACACACACAGATAGACTGACAAGCTCACAAGCTATACATATATATATGAAAAAAAGGCACGTTGGCTGCATATCTGCAAGATGTAGATACAACGCTATAATGTTGTCTCATTGAGCTGAATCAACAATGAGTTTGAGAATCAATTTGTGAATCACAGAATCAAATATCATGATCTTGAATTGGAATCCAGCATCGCGTGACTGGAGCACAGTCAAGGCAAAAATAGGCTGAATCGTGCAAGCGCAGGACATACGCTTCGATAATTTCGTATCTGCTGTTTGGCTTTTGTGTACATTTCAGAGATATTGTATCTTTTAATGCTGCACTTGTTTTATTTGTATTGCTTAGATCGCTTACCATGTCCAGAGCTGAAGTTGTTGTTGTTGTTTTTATTCAACTCTTATTGCATTGCCTTACCAACTGAGTCTAAACGTGGCTATTTATTCAATCTTATGAAAACATCAACAAATCGTCGTCGTCATCATTAATAATGATCACACCGCTGCTGCGTCTTTCACGCAACCACATTCACCTGCATCCATTGGTCTACGAACATGACAGATACTACAGATACAGATACTACAATCTTGGCGATACTTGTTCACCAACAACACTACGAAATATATCGCATTGCAGATACAGGCAATCAAAATGTTCGACTGTCAAATTTAACAGATCTTAACTCGCATGCGTTGTATCTTTATTATTGAAAATTATTAAATGGAAAAAATATCTCAAGAATACAAACAAGTAGATGGAGAAGGAGTAGAAGAAGAAAAAGAAGCTCAAGAGGTGCAAACAGCTAGGCTACAGCCGTTCGTTCACAAGCATCCCACAGTTGTGATGACCAACAATTTTAGCAGCAGCAGCAGCAACAACACCAACAACAACAACAACAACAACAACAACAACAACAACAACAACAACAACAACAACAACAACAACAACAACAACAACAACAACAACAACAACAACAACAACAACAACAACAACAACAACAACAACAACAACAACAACAACAACAACAGCATTTAGTTTGCTTGCAGTTCAATTTGGAGTGGAATGGATGGTTATGAATGATGGAATATTTTTATTACTGAGACGTGTTCACGGTCTCGGGAGCATGTCATCCGTATCTGTTGCTGCGCATATTTGTTTTGTTGTAAAAGTGCGATCGATGCCAACATTTCGATCTGTGTCTCAGATTTGTTTGTGTGCATAACGAACTGTGGAAAAAATAGTGACCTGAATGGGTCAAAATATTTGTATTGCAAGACTTGGATTTAAAATGATTTAAAGTAAATTTTCATGATGTGACAAAAGAAAAATTAACAAAAGAACCATCAAAATTATCATAACCATAACCATAACCATAACTATAACCATAACCATAACCATAACCACAATTATAGCCATAACTGTAACTATGACCATAATCATAACCAAAATTTCGTCTCATTCAGAAGAAGTTTAACACCCAAAAACTCTACTTTGCTCCACTGTTTCTTGCGATTAATGTGCGAAGAACATCATTTTTCAAAATCATTCAAACACTTGTTAAATATTTTCATAAGCGATCGCTGACCATCCACACCATGAACGCACTCACTCCATCCATCCAGCCATACATTCAGTCATCATCCATCTATCCATCCATTGAAGCATGCAAATCCAAACCATAAGCAAGCCATTCATTTTCCATAAGCAATCGAAAACAACATAATTTTTGCAGTTTATCTCATTCGATTTGTTGTTGTTATACAAGCTGTTTTTGGATATTGTTTTCATACCGACCGAATCTTGATTTATTTCTCTCATCATGTATCTCTCTATATAATGTGTGACCCAAACATTCTTTCACATTTCGTGCGTCCAAAATAAAAACGAAAGAAAGAACCTTTGGTATGCATTGTTGTAGTAATAGTTGTTGTTGTTGTTGCTGTTGTCGAAATGTCTTCACCTTTTGATATATCAATTCTTCATTGAGTTGAAGATGATTGAATGTTTCGTCGGACATGATCGATTACAACAAAATAGAATTTAGGCAAATAAGCATCGATGAAAATACTGCTAAATAAGAAGTTATTCAGTAACAAAAGAGATTTGGTTGTCTTTTGCATGGAATTAGCAGATGAAGTGGCGACTGAATGCAGCTACTTGAGCTTACTAACCATTTCGCATCAGAACGTAATCACACATAAGCACGCAAAGGATGACGCGGGGATATAAAATAATATTCACTTACTTAATCAAAAGTAATAAAAAGCTTATTTAAAATAAATACTTTATTTAGCCAAGTTTTTTCTAAGCACCAGTGTTTACAACTTGTGGAAGGATAAAGTAGCAATAACAAAAAACAATCATTAAATCAAAAAAATTATGTCAGCATCATCAACAAGAACACCAACAACAACAACACCGACAACATCTGTTATGTTGCAGCCTTGCTTGTTATGTTGCGGATCTGCATATGCAACAGACGCAGCCACCCAAAAGTGGATAATAAAGCAAAACTTGTTGACAACTTACATTGCGACAATCGAACAGCAGCAGCAGCAGCCACACTATTCAGTCAGCCAGGCCAAGAATTGCCTTAACATCATCAGTAAAACACCAGGAGTACCAATCGAAGTTCCAGCAACGTGCGAGTAACATGAAAATTTCGCCAATTAACACCTTTTAGCAACGTGTTGGACGCATATTTCAGTTTTTTTTTTTTTTTGTCACTAAAGTTGTTGTCGTTTTTGTTCATGGTATTTAGCGCGTTAATTAAAATTAATCCAAATATAAGACAACACATTTGCTTACATTGCAGAAATGTACTCAAAAATAACTGATCGCATTTCAGTGGACTTTGCTCCTTGATAAATCAAGCACTTAAATCGTAGTTTATCCGTGGTTATATCATAAGAACGCATTGAAATTTTTATTTAAAACTTTAAGAAAATATTTTTGAATAGTTTTTTGACAACACTGTAAGTAATTTTTAGAAGACACACGAAAACGTCGGGACGCGTAAGCTTAATTTTCGGTCGTAAAAATCTTCTTCAGTACAGAAGCAAAAACGTTGGAAACTGTTCCTGCTATTGACTTAAGTGTCATATAAAAGGAAATCAAAAATTCAATTTTGAATTTAAATCATTTTTGCAAAAAAAAAACCAACTTATTTTAAAATTTTTAAGAAAATTTTTCATTCATAGTTTGGACTTCATTAGAAAAAAAAATATAAAAATATAAATGCAAGTAACGGTGCTGTTAAAATATGTTTTGTTTCAATTGAAAAATGTAAGTAATATTTTGAAAAAATATATTCATTGAAAAAAAAATTCCTTTACATTTCAGTTGAGCATAAATTAAACTGTTTTTAAATAAAATTTGGTCTATTTTCAACATTCACGTGCCTCTGAGTTCATCTCAAATTATCACGATGACCATAAAGTTAGCTTTAAAAAAACTCCATGAAACATATTCTAGACAGAAACTCAAACCAATTGAGCTCAATAAATAAACAAAAAAAAAAAACAAATTGGCCATTTCAGCCCTTGAAAGGACTTTGACCGAGCTTCTTATGATCAATTGTGTTGTGTGTGTTATTAAATGTTTGCACACAATTGACCGAGAACTGGACCTACATGTTTTATGCCGACTCCGAACGGCTAAAGTTCATGTTCTCAAAAAGCTTTACATGGCATTATTTACTCTCTGAGGTTTGCCATTGTCTGCAGAGAGGTGGTGACTGATCAGAAAAATTTTATGTTGAAAAAACTTTTCGCCGCGGCTGGGGATCGAACTCGGGCTCCGAGCATGCTAAGCCACACACTTAACCTGCATGCCACGGTCAATACAATTGAGCTCAATATGGAAGAGAATATTAGAGCAAGAAACGATTCTGCTAGTTAAAGTCGGCAGTTAAGCTTAAAAAAGGTTCCTTTTCTTCAAGCTAAGTATCCTGCCACCTTTACAATAACTTGAAGAAAATTGCAGTAGGAAACAACAACAATGTCAGTTAAAGACTCTCCCAGAAAGACTGTCCTTCTTTTTTTAGGTTATTTATAAAAACGTGTTACCTCTATAGCAACATATTTGGTACCTTAATAACGTATAAATATTGTAGATTAAAAAAAATACTCGTTAGTAAAATTAAAGAGCTACTGAAAAGATGTCGTCTCAACAAGAAGAAAAGCGGAAAGCAATTATTTGCAAATACCTGAAAAATCCAAATACCACGTACAAAAAGATCGCTAAGTAAGTTGGCGTGTGCGTAAAAACTGTCGGAAGGACAATAAAACGATGCAAGCACATTACCCCTTTATCAAAAACGCCAGGCTCAGGGAGAAAAAGTGGTCCAGCGAACCAAGCGGTGGCCCAGAACGTTAAGCGCCTGTTTACTCAGAATCCAGGCACTTTGGTTCATGATATGGCAGCAAAAGCGGGAACATCGAAGTCAAGTGTTCAACGGATTAACAAATTGTACAACCTAAGGAGCTATAAAGTACAAAAAGTACATGATAGGTCAGAAGAAAAGGACGCCGAAGCCAAGAGGAGGGCTCGAAAACTGAATCGTGATTACCTGCCTAAATTTGATTGCGTGATCATGAATGATGAAACGTACTGCAAAGTGGATTTCAAGCAGTTACCTGGACACGAATATTATACTGCGGTTAAAAGGGGTGGAGCATCCTCTAAATTAACCACCGAAAAACATACCAAATTTCCAAAGAAATACATGTTATGGCAGGCCATTTCCAAATGTGGCCTTCGAAGTAAGGAATTTGTGACAGGTGGCACAATCACCACCGGAATTTACATCAGAGAGTGTCTGGAGCGGTGTTTGCTGCCTTTTATACGACAGCACCAAGATTCAGTAGTATTATGGGCTGACTTAGCAACATGTCACTACGCCCAGAGAACGATTGGACCAAGCCAATCATGTCATTGTGGTACCAAAAGAAGCCAATCCTCCGAATTGCCCCGAACTTCGTCCTATCGAAAGAAATTGGGCTTTAAAGAAAATAAATCTTAAGAAGACCAAACAAACTACGAAAAACATCGAAATATTTCGATGTAAACGGCGTGGGGCATACACTAAGGTCAACGAAAGGTCGGTAAAAAACCTAATGGAGAACCTTAATCAAAACGTGCATACGTTTTTTTAAGTTTATTTTTTTAAGTGTTAATTTTCATTTATTTTGTAATGTTCGCTTAATAATAAACTAAAAGAATTTTTTAAAAAAATCATTGGTTTTTATACAATAAAAAAACACAAAAGGGCAGTTATTTCTGGTACAGTCTTTAGATCCAGATGTACTTAATGAATATTTCGTGTCTAGTCTTTTGAGCGAAACCTCCAAATACTACTCCAACATAAGAATATCCACTAGAGGTGTCCTTATTTTTAAATTTTAAAATTTTGTCGAGCCCTGGGTTGATACTTTTTCCTTTAGGTCTTAAACTGATATATATCAAATTTTAAGCCAATCCGAAAACGTTTGATGAACCCGGAAGCAACCACAAGTTCTAATTAGAGCTCTATAGGGAAAAATCCTTAGTTTTCAGGTTTTTTAATATACAAAACATAAATCGGAATATTTATTATGGTTTAAACCGATCATAAATTCTGGTATATCAGTGTTTGTATTAAAATTTTATGTCGATTTACCTAATATTTCTTAAAATGTGTTTGAAAAATTAATTTTGTTTTATAAGGATTTTTACATTTGACATTTTTCTCATAATTGTGATTTGTATTTATAGTAATTTTTCACAGTTTAACACATAATAAGCTTTCATATACAAGACCTGAATGTGATTAAAAGTCTACTAGAATATGCAAAAACTGATTCTACATTCTCAGTTTGTGTTATTAAAAAAAAATGAATAATCACTTATAGAAGCAGTAGCGTGGGTATTTTATGACTCAACAGTTTTTTTGGAAGAAAAACGCGGAGTAGTTCAAAAATTAATATCCAAAGAACCCATTGTGCAACTAAGTTATGAAAGAAACTACGGTAATTTATCAGATTTCCAAAAATATACTCTGAGGGACTTCGTTTTAGAGAAAACAAAAGTCTTTTCAGTCATTTCGAATTGTCTGCAGAGTTCATAAAAAACATTCCGTCTACTTGTGAAATGGCATTTCATTTCGTAGAAGAAGCCTGGGATCTATTTATCGTAAAAAATACCGCAGAAAGAGGAGTAAAATTCGTGTAAGATTATAATAGGATTTTGACATATGATAAAAGATAAATACATCTGGCTTTTCAAGTGGTTGAAGCTAATAGAAACAAGTATAGAAATTCTAAAGTCGGTCTAGGCCGACTATGAAATACCCTAAACCTACTTTAAAAAAAAAAATAATTATTGAAAATGGGAGTGTCCGTGGGCGGATGAAGCCTATATTTTATATGCATGTAAATGTTGATAAAAATTTACCCATACCAAGTTTTATTCCTGTACCTCACAGTCATGCGCGGATTTAGGTGGGGGCTAGGGGGGGCTACAGCCCCCGGCCCCGAGCAGGCAGTGGCCCCGAAGGCGCTTGTATATGAAGTGCTTATTGTAAAAACATGGCACGCAATATAAAAAATTATTCGAAGTAATCGACCTTAAAGTTTTAAAACAATGTATGTTTGCAAGAAATCGTTGATGTGCTTAAAATTTCTTTTAGGTATAGGGCCAGAATTGATCTGGAAATTGTGGCAATATTTCAAGTTGATGTTGATAATGCGTCAAGAAACGTAATGAACATAAAATATGAACTTTTGAAGCAATGTGGCTTATCGTGTTCTTACAATATCCATAGATCTTAAGAAATTTTATGTGAAGATAAAAACCAAAAATCCGAAACACGGCATGAAGCTTCTGCACTATTGAATAAATTAATAAAACTTCAAAACACTTTCATGATAGTTTTCTGGAACTGAATTTTGAATCGCTTCAATACAACCAGCCAATATTTGCAAAAAGTAGATATTGATTTGACAAATTGAAAGGAAGTATTGCCACAATTAAATCGAGGAAAAAATGTTTAAATAAAAAGTCAAGAGTTATTTTTTTCACTTTAAGACATATGTAAAAATGCGTAAAAATTAAATAGGGAATTAACAGTTTGCTTCTAAAGTTAACACCTGGCAACTTTAGAAAGATATTTCAATCGAACTGTTTTGTGTTTTGGAGCTAAATTGCAAAAATAGTTTTCAAAAATTTGAAATTTGTTCAAAAACATGCCTCGAATGAACGGAAACGAAGAATTATGGAAAAATGTACTTACTTCTTCGACGATAGATTCTTCTTCCATTTTTTGTAACAAAATGAAATCAGCTGATTAGTGATACCATATTAACACAAAAGAAAGACATGAGTAGAAGTGAGATAACTTTAGCAACAAGTGGTATCTCAAGTTTGTACGTAAAACAAAAACAATCAAAGTTAACACGTGCTAAAATGTTCTAAAGTTAATAGACGGCAAAGTTAACAGAGCAGATAGTACAGAACTGTGAGCACCCTAAATGTTTTTATTATTAAAAGATCCGAGATAAATGCTCTGTCCTTAAGTAGGCCCCGTGTCGATTTCAGCCCCAGGCCCCGCTATGTGTTAACCCGGCACTGCTCACAGTTAATGCCTTTATTGTGCTTTCGCTATGGGAGATGGGCGTGTTCATGGACGGACTACTCCCAATTTTTGAACACACCTTAGTTTTGGTATAAAATACATACATACCAAATTTGATCTATCTATGACACACATAATGTTATTTATTGAGTTTTAAATTTTTTTTTTGGGTTGTATGGAAGGTGGGCGTGTCCGTGGGCGGATGACGTCGTCCGTTTTTCAAAAAGATCTTTGTTTTGTCATTAAAAACATACGTGGCAAATTGTATCTATGTATGTTGAACAGATGCTTATTTGTTGCGTTTTCAATTTTGGGTTGTATGGGAGGTGGGCGTATCCCTAATCGGATGACAGTTATTTTTCGAAAACATCTTTGTGTTGATACAAAACACAAACATACAAACTTTCATTGTTGTAGTCTAATTATGAGCTTATTTATGCAGTTTTCAATTTTTGAATTGTATGCTAGGTAGGCGAGTCCGTGGGCGGATTCCAAAAATATTCAATAGTGCAGATCCTTGGGCCCATATGCCCATATGTACCAAGTTTCATTCAGTTGAAACTTGGTAGCTAACCCTTTCAGGCTTAGGGTATAATAAAATAAAAAAAATTTAAAATCCTAAAAAAACTCCTAAAAGAATTCAGAATTTATATCAGTAAAACGACAGATTTACTGAAAATGAAGTACCTACGTTTTATTTAAAAAAAACATGAAAAATCCCTAAATTCAAGGTTCTCCCTTAAAATCAACAAATTGGATCCTATTTATCGTTTCCGGGTCCATCAAACATAATTGGATCGGCAGCAAATTTAATATTTTTTAATTTTAGGACTAAAGAAATAAAAATCAGGACAACACTTTTGCATGTATTAATTTTAAAATTTTGCCATACAAATAAGGACACCTCTTATATTTGCCCCATTTTTACCCGAAATTCCAGTTTATTGCTGTAAATGAGGCAGACGAGATTTTTCTTAAGGATTAAATTTAATGCTATTGGCAAAAATGGGATTGATGTTAAAATTAAGCTCATACAACTCTAAGTTATTAACTCGCTTGAACACACATTCAATTACTATCTTTACAAGTTCAAGATTTCCGTCTATCCGGAAAATCATCACTATAATGCCTATCGGTAAAAAGCCTACAGCAGCTTCACTTAGTGATTTCCATTCAAAAGGTCTTCTCTCGTCTTTGTCGGATCATATTTCTTAGTGTACATAATCTCTTGTCTTCTCTTCAGTAGTTTTTGCCCAGGCCAAAGCTGCTCTATCGCCACAGTGAAAGTAATGAATCCAAAGTGTTTTACGTAGACACCTGCCGTGTAGACTTAAGTCTACGTTGCTCCATAGCATGGGACCGAAACATTGCATCGGCCAATGCCCCTTCGAGGGTTCAAAGGTACCAAATTAGCTTAATGTTATGATGACATATCGCAACCCTTGGTTTGGGTGGAGGCCTATCTAACACCTCTTCCGTACTGCGGAGTACGGCGCCCGAGTTGAGAATGTAACTCACACACCGAGCTAGGTAGCTCTTCCCGCGAAATGGGTAGTAAAACACAACCACCACGAAGCTCCCCGAAGGGCCAGCCCAGTAAGTCAGCCTGGCGAAAGCCAGGGGCCGCTGACTACCCGTGGTACCAGTTTTAAAGTCCTTGGTCAGACCTCGTAGCAAGCTACTACCAGTTTTAGCCCATCACAGCTCTGGACTGGTGACCAATGAGTGAAAGTAATGTATGACTTTGGAACATCTCTTGACAAAGACCATCTCACTATAGTCTGTCTTTATAAATTTTTTCAATCTGTTCGATAGAGTAAGCCACCTCATGCTTTGGAAAAAGTTAGCCTTCTGTTGTAGCTTTTCTGATTCTGAAGTTAAACTTCTTATAAGCTACTTGGGAGAAAGAGGACAGATCTAATGATTTTGAATAATTGGAAAATTGCTTTGCTTTTTGATTTGATTTGGTTACTTACGTTTGACTCAAGAGACTGGGAATTAAATATTTTTCCACCAGGTAGTTATTCAAATTCCCAAAAGAATTGGTTGGTAGTCAGTTGTTGCTAAGTCTTGCGATTACGATGGGTGACAGATAGTTTCTGGGTGTAACTCCAATATACTCAAAAAAGAACATACATTAAGGTGAGTCAAATTGCTTGGGTGAGAAAAAAAACGGAAGGCATATCCAATAACGAAATGTACACAAAATTCTAAGTGAACATCCCCAAGAAACTCAGGGTCTATAAAACCTAACTCCAGCCGAGAGACATTCAGTTTTCGGTATTTTAAAAAGTGCGTAGATTTGATTGAAAATAACATGTTGCATTGAAAGTGAATATAATAAAAGCAAAAAAAAAAAGAAAAACGTTTGCAACAAAAGAACAAAATATTTTTTGTGAAAACAAAAATGTAGACTAAAATTTTTGAAAGCAAAAACAATTCATAACGTGTGTAGAACATCAAACAGGCGTCGCATATTGGTTGAAGAGTGGCCGAAATTAATTTTTTTCATGTTCGCCGATTTGGATAATTTTTTTGTTTTTTGTTGTCAGATATCTGAGTATTATGATTCCGTAATATTAGGCTGATATATTTATTATTTGCTTGGACAGATATGCTCGAAGTTCACATATGTCCGCTTGTTTAAAATGGCATGCAAATTTACTGTATATTCAATCTTTTGGTACAATCACAGGAAAACTTATCATTTGACTTTGTTGAATATATTCGAAAACGACATTTGTCATAGATGAGATTTGCTATAAAAAAAAGTTGGAAAAAGTGCCATATAAAAAATTTCGTAGAACAAAATATAAACAACATCAAAATTTCAATGTTCATCAACTTCCGTGAACTGCATCTTTTTAGCGCTGTGGAGCGCTGTTTAACGAAAAATGTCAAATTACAGCTTGAAGTCTCAGCTAAAAGTTAAAAAAAAATTCAGCTGCTCCTTTCCAAAAAAAAAAGAGTACGATTATGATGTTAAAAAATTATAAAAAGACTATGCTTAAATTACTTATTCATGTTTTTCTATTTGTTTTTTCTATGGGAGGTGGGCGTAAAAGTGGGCAGATTAGGTATATATTTTTCCATTCAACAGGAGCCATTCAACAATTATAATATTTATTTTTTGTGAAAATTGTGTTGATGCATTAAAAATCAAAGGAGTTAGCCACTTTTTTAATACAAGTTGTATGGAAAGTGGGCGGATCATTTTAATTTTTCAATTTTTTTCTTGATTCAAACAAAAACTGCATGTGTGCCAAGTTTCATTGTCCTTCGAGAACTTTTTCTATTTTTAGCCGATCGTTCTATGAACCTCAACCAATATCGCGAGTTCATATAAATTGTGGCCAAAAATAGAAAGCGTTATTGTTGAGAGTTAAAATTTGATGCACACGTTTATATGTCTCGAAAAAATTACCAGACGTTTATAGTAAAAAATTACCCACTGAAAAAAGTCTATGAAAGAAAAGCAAATAATTTTTTGTTTTTATCACATAATTATTTATTTATTTTTATGTACTCGCATTTATTTAAATGTTTTTTTTTTTTAATTTTTTAATTTACAAATATTTTGTTTTTCTCGTATTTTCTTTTGTATAACTTTTGACAGTTATTACAGCTATTTACAGAGGTACATTTAGTTAATTAATTTCGAAAATGTTGCTAATTTTACTCTAGTTTAGTTAAATTAAACTAGTGCATCGTACATTGGAAAAAATTTCTGTTACACTTAATTACGACGAACATTTTCGCATTCTGTTAACTATACTTAATTGTAGTGATTTTAGAATCGTATCTATTTGAGTTGGTAATTGAGAATATTTACAAGTATTTTGCTAATTTTTACATGTATGATGTGAATGATATAGGACGGGAACATGATAAGGTTGTTGAGCGGGAAAGTGTGGCATGTTTTAGTATAAAATAAATATTTTGTAAGAAACAAATGCTTGGCTCAAAATATAACAATTCATTTCAGGCCTTAATAATTAAAATTAAAAATTAAATATAATTTACACATAACTACTAATGTACAGTGAAGGCTTAAAACTAAAATGATTTAACTAATTTTTTTTTAAAAATTAAATTTCAGGAATGTTTTCGTAGGTTTGTTTGTTTTGCTAAGCTATAAATAAATAAATATAATTATTTTAGGAATCTAGGGAATGTGCAAGAAATTTACAGTTTTTAATAGCTCTTTGCTAGTTTTCAAGTTATTTGCTTAGAGCAAGTTTTTGAAGTTGGCGCGTTAAACTTGGCCAGAATTAAGTTGCGTTGAACGTTGAGACGTTTGTCACACATTTTAATTTTGTTTAAATTAACAAATTTTATAGTTTTTCATAAGGAATTCTGGACCGATAATACTTCAGCAGCACATCATAGCAGAGTTCAGAACTTCTGTTGTCTTCTTTTTGTTTTTTTTTTTCAAGACTTTTTATATATGTTGCTTTTGTCTTCTTGAGCAATTTTTTACTTGCAATAAATTTTGTCTAATGGACGTCAATTGTTTTTGTTTTAAAAATAATTAACAGATTTCTTTAAAACTTTTACATTGCATATAATTTTGACTAGGATCTTGGACGTATTATTATCGCTGCTTGACGTTGGTAATCCTTGGCATGGTACGCCATCTATACCACTTTGTCTAATGATTCTTGGCGTTTTCTAGTCACACTTCGCTCTGCATGCAGTGCACGCTGGAGTCCTGCGACATCTCATCCATGGACGAATCTGCAATAGAGGCAAAAACAAAATTTTTTTCTTTAAAAACCATAGTTGAAGTACTTTGTAGTTTTTCTTTAATGCTTAAAAAGTTAAGAAATAGTTTATAGTTTTGCTTTATTGGATTTTAAAATTACCTATTTTTGCCCCCTACATGCTATGAATTCTGCAGGCAGGCAGTTGTCAAAATTTCTAGAATATCTATTATTGATCAGCGGCAGATATTCAAGCCATTAAGTCATGTCCAGCCATCTGTACGTCTGTCTGATGTCCGAACCATAGAATGGAAAGAGTTTTTTTTATATGATATCAGAGCTTATTTTTTCTGAATTTTTCTGCATTTGCTTAAATTTAATGAGGCAGTTAATGAAGTGAAGTCATACAAAGAATGTCGATAGAAAACGCGAAGTTTCAAATTTGTAACTAGAATGTTTAATTTTCGCAAAAATGCATTTAACATCTGTTAAATGCTGTTTTGAATATATGAAGATAGTTCCGCCCACTTTTGCGCCCAACCTCCCCATACAACTCCAATACAAAAAAATTTTACAGTTTCAGTCTATTTCATTTATTAACAACTTTTGCACATCTTTGTGATAATCTAATTTTTTAAGCTTCAATTTCGTTCTAAATGATAGCGGTTTTTAAGAATAAAAACATAATTAAAGTAATAGACATGCACACATGCAAAGCAACAACGAGTAGCAAAGAAAGAAATAATGCGCAGTTGTTTTGCATGCGTAAAATAATGCATAAGCAGCGTGTTTTTCACTGTAATTTTTTGGTTTTTCATTGTTTTTTCGGCGCCGGGCAGATTGGGGCAGGGTTTTTTTTATTAATCTGTTAGCTGAGACCTTTAACTTTAATTTGGTATATGTCTCCATGTGTCGTACTGCTTCGCACATAACTAAAAGTCTAATGGAAAATCATATATATTGATTTTTTGGCTCAAAATATATTGTTAAAAAAATTTTTTCTTGTCAAATTTTTATAATTTTTTTTTAGTTTACATAATGCTTAATGTCTATTTTAAGAAAAAAAAATACTTATAAGGTACATTCGGTGTATAGTTTATAAGTAACAAGCTTTTGAATATGACATAGAAAACTATCACATTTGACACTTGTCACATACTTCAACTTTGCGCTGCTCTGGACAGAAAACCAATGGAGATATTGGTATGAAATTTTCCACACATGAGCTTTAGATAGTTTTTAACAATCTGCGCAAAAATCATCAAAATTGAAGAGAAGGTCGAAATTGATATATTGTCGCGGTGGACATCGTTTCAAAAGTGATGGCAAAAAAAAAAAAACGGGAAAAAAATTGTTCTCCGATGCTGTGAAAACTGATGATGGCTAGTCTTAGCTACGACACAATCCTGAAAAAATTCAGTCGAAGCCGAAAAGTTCTACTATTTTAATTTCTATGCGTGTAATTATTTTTTGTCATCATTTGACTGATCATGACTGATAAAAAACTTAAATAACTCGAACTTCTCTAACTCGAAATTCTCCATAACTCGAGGTACTATTCGTGATTTCACTATGCATTTTTCTTAGTTTGTGATCTTTATAACTCGAATTTTCCGTAAAAAACTGACATGATGGAAAACTGACCTCCCATTTGATTTTTTTAGTTGGCTTTCGTTTAACCGGCAGGTGTGCGCACTAACATAAGACACCATAAGACATCGGACGATTAAAAGTCTGTTGTGTGCGGTACCTCTAAGTCTTTAAAAATTATTACAGTTAAAATGGGCAATGCTTTAAGTGCTCCTACGATTCGACGTCTTTTACAACAAGCTAAACTGCCAGGACTTATTCCTTGAAAGATGCCGTTGATGCGAAAAACCAATGTGGGAATGAAGTTATATTTTGCAAAAGATCACGGCACGAGAAAAGAAGTGCCAACATATTATGTGGAGTGACAAAACAAAAATAAATTTATTGGGAAATAAATTTATTGGCACAAAGGACTGTAAGTCGACTTTAAGACAAGGAATTTGACGTTCTTTTTACAAAGAAAACACTTAAGCATCCCTCCTTGTGCTTCTCCTCAGTCTTATTGAAAAGTGATTTTAGGAGGCATTCTCATGGACTTCTAAAATGCTATTTGAATAACATCCAAAAATGCTACATTGACATGGCTTGCACAAGGCAATGCTTAAATATTTTCTTAGAAGCATTTTTTTATGTCGTCTGAATCATGGAAACCCTTCTTAAAGTTTTCCTGGAAAATACCAACTAGAATCATTTCACTGAAAGCCTCAAAGACATCTCCCAATGAAAAATTTTAGAAGCACCTCTAGACAAGAGACTAAAGAAAGCATTCCTACCAATGACATGCATATGTTAAAAGAATGTCTTCTGAGTATGAAAATAGAAGAGATGGAAGTCTCGACTTTCCCTTCCACTTAAACTTTTTTTGGAAGCACTCTTTTTGGTGGGATGGTGGCGGAAATATTATGCTGAGGGGGATACTTTTCCTGGTATGGTGTAGGTCCGATTTACCAAACATAGCATAAAATGACAGCAGCAGAATATAAGGACGTTTATATTTGCTGCGAAAAATTGCCTCTTTGTTGGATCTTTCAGCATGACAGCGATCCAAAGAACACGTCAAAGCTGGTAAAAATGCATTGCGATAGCAAAATATATGAGCCCATCTGACCAAATCAGGCCCCGGATATAAATACGTTTGAAAAATTTTAATGTTAATGATATCGTGAATCGAAGAAAAACATCATGAAAACAACCATTTTTATACAATAAAGTAATTCACTCACAAAGTTGAAGAAAGAGTTTATTCGGGTAACTTCCGAAAAAATTAAAATGAATTAACAAACAACAATAATTTTTAAAAATTCAGCTAGTTTCGTGTTTTTTTAAATGAATTTTTGTCAAACCGTCTCTCACCGTGTACTTCAAGTAATATTTAAAAAATGAAAAAATCTAATTTGAAAATTGATGCCAATCCCTACATCTGCGAAAGTCTCTTTAAGTCAATATTAAGTAAAGAATAAAAAAAAAAAAAAAAAAAAACAAATTGGCCATTTCAGCCCTTGAAAGGACTTTCACCGAGCTTCTTATGATCAATTGTGTTGTGTGTGTTATTAAATGTTTGCACACAATTTGACCGAGAACTGGACCTACATGTTTTATGCCGACTCCGAACGGCTCATGTTCTCAAGAAGCTTTACATGGCATTATTTACTCTCTGAGGTTTGCCATTGTCTGCAGAGAGGTGGTGACCGATCAGAAAAATTTTTATTGAAAAAACTTTTCGCCGCGGCTGGGGATCGAACCCGGGCTCCGAGCATGCTAAGCCACACACTTAACCTGCATGCCACGGTCACCACCTTAAGTAAAGAATATTTGTATTAAAAACATGTCTTTATAAGAGCAACTTCGAAGATATCAGAGCATTAAAAATAATTATTTCAGACATCAACAATAGGGTAACGGCTTTGTAGAATATGGGTTAAGAAATATATTCTATCGAATAACCTCATCCTTATCTCTTAATCATATCTGCGTCTCGAAAATAAGTTATGTAATTTTCAATGAACATTTCAATTCATAGGAATAGTTATTGTCCATCAGTTTATCGCTCTCTAGCCAGATTTATGTGTACAAAATTTAAAAAAATATTTCAATTAAAACTGTTAGAAGCCACAATCGACAAAAGTTATTGTTTGTTTTAAGTTTTGTTTACTTGAACTATTATTTAGAAAATGTTTTTTGAATCAGATGCCATAAATTCAGAATTTTAGCCAAAGAAATTTAATTATAACTAAATTTTTTTTTTTTTCTCCTCAAAATGTGTTGAAAAACACATAACTTAATTCTGAGACACTGCATCGTATAACAACTAACTTATTCTACGAATGTAAATATTGATGATAAAAGTGTTTTACCTACCATGCGTAGGATACAGCCCGGATTTGTTTCCATTCAACTGCATTGGATTTTGTGGGTTATTTTGAAATGAATACGTTAGCTGCAGGTTAATATGGCGGGCAAATGAGCTTCCTTCCGGTTCACGCACTGCAATCAAAAATATGTTGAGAAAAAAATTAAGATTTTATTAATTGTTGCAAGACAGGTACACTGAACAAAAAATAAAAAATTACAATAAAAATAAGATAAAGATAAAAGCATAAACTACGACAAACAAATATAAACAACTATACAAAAGATGTTAAAAAATGTATTCTTAAAAGCAGTCTTAAAAGAATTTTCTTAAAATATCATTCCAGAATTCAAGAAGAGAAAAACTTGAGGAACCAGATAGGTCTTTTACTTCAGAACTGAAATAACAGTTATTCTGACGCATTCGGGTTAAATAATCCGGATATACTAAAAGTAATCCATCTAATCACTAAGCCATGCATTAAACCAACTCTTCTAAGGTCAAGACTAAACGCTAACTAACTGTTCGACCAACTGGAAGTCAAAGTCAAAACTTTGTTAGATTTGCCCATGACTTCAGCTGTTGGTCGCTACACTCTACTGTCCACTACTTACTTTTATTCTTACCAGCATGAATATGTTTTTTCTGTCGCGCACGTGAATTTTGAAACCACACTTGCGTCACGCGTTTACTCAGACCCGTCACCGAGGCGATTCGCTCCAAATCCTGACCATCGGGATTACTATCGATCTGAAAGTTGGCCTGTAGCACCTGCAGTTGTTCTTCGGTGAAGGTGGTGCGCACTCGTTTCGTTTTACTCTTGTGGTAACCATCGCCATCACAGCCCTCTAAAAATGACAAAATAAAAAAAAAATTGTAGAAGAAGATGCAAAACAGTAATTTTTATTGTTTATTACGTAGCAAATTTAGAGAGTCAAAGTTATTTCAAGTCATGATAAACAAGCACTTGTCTGTCAGTTGCCTGGTTTAACCAACAGTTGCCGAAAGTCATGAGTTACTGTAGTTCAACAGAAAGAAAAACATCAACCACCACCAAGTGTTGCTTTCAGCCACACATGTTTCCGCATTTAAGCCAGACTGTTGGTGGTCGAGGGAGCACACACACACACACACACATGCAAGCACCTACAGGCACATCTAATGGTGCAACAAAAGTGGCAACAAGCGCACTTTTAGACTTTTTGCACTCTTCAAGACCCCGGGCATACAAAATGCTTCACATACAAATAATTGAAACTGAAAAGCATGACAAAAGTTTCTAAAGCATGGAGCTGTAGGGCTACTCGGCTGTAGGTTACGACATGAAGTCATAAAATGTATGTATGAGCTACTGTGATGCTGCTGGGCGCTTGGCACAACGTGCTGTGCTGTTGTCTTTCATGCGTGCGCGTACTCGTCGTACATGTCATGGTGTGTGACACGGTTTTTGTCACAGCCAGCCAGCCTGCCTGAAATAGCGTCTATTTGAACGTGGTCAACACGTCGCGCCACTCATTTAACATTTGCAACTGCAAGGAAATCACAAACTAAGGTAGTTAGTGAGTGATGAGAGAATTGATACGAGTACCCGTTGTGAAAACCGAACACATATTTTATTGAAGATAACAGAAACTACTCGTCCTGTTACAAAATTTACGGTTTATATCTTTGAAGAACCCGTAAAGAAGAACCATAACCATAACCATTACCATAACCATAACCATAACCATAACCATAACCACAACCATAACCATAACCATAACCATAACCATAACCATAACCATAACCATAACCATAACCATAACCATAACCATAACCATAACCATAACCATAACCATAACCATAACCATAACCATAACCATAACCATAACCATAACCATAACCATAACCATAACCATGACCATAACCATAACCATAACCATAACCATAACCATAACCATAACCATAACCATAACCATAACCATAACCATAACCATAACCATAACCAAAACCATAATCATAACCATAACCATAACCATAACCATAATCATAATCATAACCATAACCACAACCATAACCATAACCATAACCATAATCATAACCATAACCATAACCATAACCATAACCATAACCATCACCATAACCATAACCATAACCATAACCATAACCATAACCATAACCATAACCATAACCATAATCATAACCATAACCACAACCATAACCATAACCATAACCATAACCATAATCATAATTATAACCATAACCATAACCATAACCATAACCATAACCATAACATAACCATAACCATAACCATAACCATAACCATAACCATAACCATAACCATAATCATAACCATAACCACAACCATAACCATAACCATAACCATAACCATAATCATAACCATAACCATAACCATAACCATAACCATAACCATAACCATAACCATAACCATAACCATAACCATAACCATAACCATAACCATAACCATAACCATAACCATAATCATAACCATAACCATAACCATAACCATAACCATAACCATAACCATAACCATAACCATAGCCATAACCATAACCATAACCATAACCATAACCATAACCATAACCATAACCATAACCATAACCATAACCATAACCATAACCATAACCATAACCATAACCATAACCATAACCATAACCATAACCATAACCATAACCATAACCATAACCATAACCATAACCATAACCATAACCATTACCATAACCATAACCATAACCATAACCATAACCATAACCATAACCATAACCATAACCATAACCATAACCATAACCATAACCATAACCATAACCATAACCATAACCATAACCATAACCATAACCATAACCATAACCATAACCATAACCATAACCATAACCATAACCATAACCATAACCATAACCATAACCATAACCATAACCATAACCATAACCATAACCATAACCATAACCATAACCATAACCATAACCATAACCATAACCATAACCATAACCATAACCATAACCATAACCATAACCATAACCATAACCATAACCATAACCATAACCATAACCATACCCATAGCCATAACCATAACGATAACCACAACCATAACAATGACTATTACCATAGCCATGACCATAACCATAACCATAACCATAACCAAAACCATAACCATTACCATAACTATAACTATAACCATAACCATAACCAAAACCATAACCAAAGGATGACTATAACCACAAACAACCATTACCACACACATAACCATTACCACACCATAACCAAACCACACATATAACAATAACATGTTAGACATAAAAAAAGTAGTCGGTCTTGAATTTTTTGACTCTTACATTGCAGCACTGTCCCGCACGCTAAACAGTGTTGTTGAAATTTAATTTTAACTTACCGTCACTTGATGTGGTGCCACCTTCAACGGTCTCCAGATAATGCGCCTTGCACAGCACTCTATCCTCCATGAGCGCGAACTGTTCGCCGGTGGATAGCTGGCGACCGCATTGATCGCAGGCAAAGCACGCTAGGTGAAAGACTAAATCACGTGCACGTCGCACCCAATCGGAAGCGGAAATACCACGACAGCATTTAGAACATTTTGCGCCAAAATTTCTGTAAATAAAAAAAAAGCAAAAACAAAAGAATTAGTTCAACTTTATCAAACTTGAAATCTTTAAAATAGCTAAATAAGGCCAACAAATAAAGAATAACTTAAGCAGCTATAGAGTAGCTCAATAGAAGTTGGCCCAGCTACTTCACGCACAAAAGCCACTCATAAACGTGCTTTTAACTTCATGAAGCTGTCTATATTTATTGTTCATAAATCAAACCTAAATCATGTCGTCGCATTTTAAATGCGTCTAAATCAATGACAACAACACTTGAGACCGGAAGTGCTGGTTTACGTTGCCAAACCTAGTCTGGTCAACAAGACAACTGAGCGATGCAATGAATTGCATTTTTTTCATGAAGTTGTTGCTTCATTTGAAAGAAGTTTCTATTTTTGTCAACGTTCAAGCTGCGAAGCTTTGTTATCGTTACTTAAAATTCTTAACTTGAAAAGTAAATATTTTTCTATATAGTTAGTTTAAATACTTGTATTTTTCCGACCTCAAGTTGAGTTGTTGCTGCTGCCTATGCCGATGTCGATGTCGATGATGATGATGATGATGATGATGATGATGATGATGAAGTGTTTATGTTTGTTTCCCTTGGAGACAACAACATCAGCTCAACTCAACTCAACTCATTAAAGTTCCAACTCATGGCCTATTGAAAGTTGTAATGAAAACAGCGCATATGTTTTGAGAACATAGCAAGTTGCAACAAAGTTAAATTTTTTTATTATTTTTCGGATATTAGTTTTTTTTTCTTCTTGTAATTTTTATATCTAACATGAATGAATATCAATTTTTTTTTTTTGGTTGTTGTATGTTTGTGTAACGGATTAAATTGTTGAATCAGAAGAAATATATGACAAATTATGAGAATCATTAAGCGTTAGATACAGGTTATCAGAGTGTGGGAAAAAATTGTGCCAACACCTGAATACACAGTCGAAGCAGCAGCCAAAGCAGCAGAGAACAGTTTGTATAAGAGAAGTTGCAATGCGTTCAATGTCTTTATTAGACATTTTTCAATTCTGGTAAGAACATTTATTTGTAATGCTTAATATTGAAAATAATTCGTTTTAGGCAAAATGCTGAAGTTAACTTAATTTGTAACATTTTGTTATCAAAAAACTAAATAAGGGCCTGTCATATCGTCTTGTAGCATCATATATTGGTGTTTCATACGGTTCTGTGGAGAAAATTGCTAATATTGGTATAGAGGCTCCAAGCAGCGTGCTGGTCAACGAAGGATTTTAAATGATCTTTATCGTAGAACTAAAAACCGTTCTATTATTACAGAACAATGCCAAAATCGGACATTGACGTTGACAGAGATATTCCGTGATTTGGACTGTCAAAAGCAAAATAAAAATGCAATGATGAGAGAATTGATACGAGTACCCGTTGTGAAAACCGAACACATGTTTTATTGAAGATAACAGAAACTACTCGTCCGGTTACAAAATTTACGGTTTATATCTTTGAAGAACTCGTAAAGAAGAACATTGCACCAATATAACCATAACCATAACTATAACCATTACTATTACCATAACCACATCCATAACCATAACCATAACCATAACCATAACTATAACCATAACCATAACCATAACCATAACCATAACCATAACCATAACCATAACCATGCACGGATCACACTGAATTCGGTATATATGAAAAAAACCACCCAAAAGAACAACTGTTCGAGATGTTATTCGTAGTGTCATGTTTGAAGGATGATGAACAGTTTTGATTCTTTGATAGTCGGACAATTAATATTTGATTGAAGTCATGGCTTATGTTAACATCAATAAATTAGAGTGAGAATATTTTTCTTCTCTATATATTGATACATTGATGCATACAATGATCCCAAACATATGTCTTAAGATACCAAGGCGTTCATCCTGATCTCAATCCAATTGACCACCTTTGGGTTTTACTAAAGAAAACGGTCTACGACTATACGAATCTGCCAGCAAACAAAGACGAGCTTTTTGTTCGATATCAAGAAGTTTGGAACGCTATTACCGCCCACAGAATGTGTAAACTTACAATTAGATAAAAGTATGCCTGCTTGGAAGTATAAACAATGAGGAGAAAATATTTCGGATACGTTTCGAGTTGTAAAATCCAAAACACAACGCATATGAGTTCATGTTAAGTGCTCAAAATTTGGCAGCAGCTCACTACGAGTTTTCAGAAAAGGAGCTAGTTGCTGAAATTCCGAGGAAGGTACATAAATGCAGCACAAATGGATTTCGAAAGCGCCAAAAATTGGACAGCATTATAAATGGTCACTTTCATTATCAAGTGGAACTTTTTGGAAGCTTTGGCAAACATTTCAGAAGCATTGAAATTATTTCTAACAACTTGTGTATCATTAGCTCATTATCAATATCAAAAACTCTTGCGAAAGGAGTTTTTCAAAGTTAAAATTAATTTAAACTTTTTTAAAGTCTTCCAAAATTGATTGAGTACGAATATAGGGAAAAAAAAATGTTGTTGTTTTTTTTGTAGTATATAATATTGAACCATGTTATTATATTATCTACATTGAAAGTCCACCATCGACCAGATCTTCACGCTCCGACAAATCTTGGAAAAGACCCTCGAAAAACAAATCGACACACACCATCTTTTTGTCGATTTAAAAGCCGCCTTCGACAGTCCAATAAGGAGTCACCTTTACTCCATCATGTTTGAATTTGGTATTCCTGCGAAGCTAATACGTCTTTGCAGGATAACACTGAAGAACACCAGCAGCGCAGTGAAAATCGGGAAGAACCTCACCCTTCCGTTTACTACCAAGCGAGGTTTCAGACAAGGTGATTCCTTATCGTGCGACTTCTTTAATATAGCCATTGAGAAGATCATCCTAACTGCTGACCTGAGACGCAGCGGCACAATTTTCTATAAGAGTGTTATGCTGCTGGCGTATGCTGATGATATTGACATCATTGGGCAAAATACGCGCGAAGTCAGTGCAGCATTCTCCAGGCTAGAAAAAGAGTCGAGTCGAATGGGTCTTGCAGTGAACGCAGATAAAACGAAGTATTTTGTGTCAACAAACAAACAGTCCCAGCGTCTTGGAAACCACGCCACTGTTGACAACACCTACTTTCAGATAGTGAAGGACTTTGTTTACCTGGGATCCAGTATTAACTCCTCCAACGATATCAGTATTGAGATTAAACGATAACTCTTGCCAACAGGTGTTACTTTGGGCTCAGTAGACAATTGAGAAGCAGAGCTCTCTCTCGACGAACAATACTACGCTAAATAAGTCAATAATCATGCCCGTCCTACTATACGCATCACAAACCTGGACGTTGAGCAGCTCTGATGGCGAGTACCGAATACGATGGAACCACGAGCTGTATGAGCTATATGCCGATATCGATATAGTCAAGCGTATTAAAATAGAGCGGCTTCGCTGGCTAGGTCATGTCGAGAGAATGAACGACGAAGCTTCAGCGAAAAAGATATTGGATTCGGTACCCAGCGGTGGCCAACGCAGACGAGGAAGACCGCATCTCCGTTGGAAAGACCAGGCATTGGATAACCTGACAATGCTTGGAGTTTCCAACTGGCGCCAGCAAGCGCACGACAAAAGAAGCTGGCGCAAATTCTTAGACCAGGCCAAAACCTACCAACGGTTGTTAGCGCCATCTAAGTAAGTAAATAAGTTTTCTTACGCTTTTGTTACCAGTTGCATACAAAACGCAACACTGACCACTTCTAAAGAAGCGACAACAACCGACTTCGCTCTCTTTACATATTTTGCGAAACGTCAGTGACAACATGAAGCAATTTTGGTAATTTTAAACACAAATAATAAGCTGAGAAATTTTATCAATTTTCTTTTTATAGTGCTGTATCTACCTCTCTGTTGTTTCTGATTCTTCCTGTATTCTGGTTTTACCAGCAGGTACTCTAAATATACTAAATACACTTTTAATAAAAACTTATGTGCATCATCTTCCTATAAAAAGTATTCGTGAGAACTCGTGAGTAAAATATGCCATCGTGATCGTGCGTGATCGTGATAAAAAAACATATTTTTTAGAGCGTGAGCATTAGAGTGGGTCGGCATGCATACAAAAAAAAAATTTTGAAAAACCCACCCTCTATTTTAAAGTTGACCTCGAGAGGATTCCGAAAACAAAAAAAATTTTTTTTTTGGACCACCGGAAAAACAGCCAAAATGGTATTTTTTGCATAACTTGAGCATGTCAGATCTTAAAAAATTATAAGTCGTTGAAAAAGGCTTTACGAGCACTACAATGTCCTCTTAGAACATTTTTATTTGTGAGGTCATATTCAACTAGTAAGCCCCATTAGCCCAATTTATCCCCCTTAAAAAACAACGTTGTTTTTGTTTTTTTTGTTGGAAAACAAAATTTTTTTACATAATCTTCTTTCGCTCATTCCGGCGATCGTTGGCCACGAGATGAATGCGCGCCTTTACAAATTCTTCAAAATCTTCCTTCGCTCATTCCGATCGTTGGAAGATGGCTTTTTAAAAATCTACCATTGGAATATGAAGCAGGCTGAATTGAATTGAATTAAACTAGTGGAAAATTCATTAATTTGCTACATTTCAATGTCTGCCGAGCTCGCTAGTTAAAACTTTTAAAGCATTTACTTTGCCACTCAGGTAGGGGAATCGCTTAAGACCCCTCTGTCGAATTGCGTGCAACTCTTTCTGTCAAATCGCATTAGGCCCCTCTCGGCGATTGGTTGGGGAATTTTTGCAGCTAATCGCATAAGACCACTTTCGGCGATTTGTTCGCTATTCTTCTCAGTGAATCACTTACGACCTCTCTAGTCAATTCGTTCGCGACTCTTTCCAAAAATCCCTCTCGGCGTGGTTTATAACTCTCAAAAGAGCTCGCTGGCGATTGTCTCATCTTCCAAGCGATTCATTGGCGTTTCTGAGCCGATTGAAAATGTTTGCATGGCTATATTTCAATTCACAGGCTACTACTTATTTGAAGAACAAATAATGTGTTCACTTAGCACTTTTCTTTGACACATCATTTATCATCATATTTTCATATTTCATATCATCATATTTTCGTAGCCCTAATATCTCATATTCTTTAGTTAGGGCATGATAGGATAATAAGGTAGGCTCATATTAATATGGCTGCTCAAATGTCTAATTTTACACAAACAATGCTGTGAGTGCTATAAATGTCAAACGAAAAAGCAACAACAACAATAAGAACAACTCAAATTCGAACAGCTAATTTTGACATCTAGCTCACTTTCTCTCCAATATGCGCCTACCTTGTTATTCTATCATGAGTTAGGGTATGAATTGACGATATCGTCTCATACTCACCAAATAAGCTTTAGTGACACTTTTTTTTTAATATGATTTTTAATGGCAAATAATAGTATTTACATATGTAGAGTAAATCAAATATTTAAAATGAACAACGTGTTGCAAATGTATGTCCGTTACAAAAGTCAAGTTTACTTAAATGACCTATGCTTACGTTAATTTGGCGATTTTGAATGGATGTTATATTGCTTATTTAGTAATATTTTTATATTTTCTGTGACATTTAGATAATATACATACTTGCCATAGTCCGCCTTGCAGTAGACTTGCCGCTCCCTGATAAAGCACGACTGTTGCCGATCCAGCGGGCTCAAGCAAATGCAGCACCGCAGGCATGTCGCATGCCAGGAGCAGCCGCCAACCTCTAGAAAAAATCTATCCGAGATTGGCTCGCCACACGCTGCGCACGAACGCAGCTCAGTCTGCAAAATAATGAGAAAACAAAAACAAAAACAATAATTAAATATGCAACACTTAAATTTTCACTTCTAATCTCGAAAATCAATTTGTAATAAACAACATTATACTTAATTTAAGACATAGAAATTAGTTTATATTAATAAATAAAAACTATTTAGAAAGATACAGATGGAATGCTCAAAAACTGTCACTTTAAATAATGGCGCCAGCACCAGCAACAAAGCAGATATCAAAAGTGCCGCAAACAGCTGTTCAACTTATAAATTTGACACTCACGTTGACTTTTTCGTAAAGAAATCGAACGAACGAACGAACGAACAATCTGAGCGGAAATACTTAAAAATGCTTTTAAAACCCTTTCAAAGACGCACCAAAATAAAATCATAACTTAAAAACTTTTATGTTAATTTCAACGACGAAAATGTCGAAAACGACGATAACAGCCACAAATGTCGAACGAAAACTAGATTTAAGCTTAAATCATATAATAAATTATAATAAAATGAATACGAGTAGCTTATAAATATTCAATAAACGATATTTCGATAATGTTTCATAAATAAAAGAAGCTTCCTTTTTTCTGTTTGGTGATTTTTTTTTGTTTTTGGTGAATACAAGTATTTTTCGAGTAGTATTTCGTTGACGATTTATCTTCATTGCTTTTTCAAATTTTTATTTAATTTGACAGTTTAGTTTTTATTAAATATTATTATAATAGCGGTTATGTGTTCAAGCTTAAAATTGCTGACTTGCTGGCAAAGGGGTGAAAAATAAAAAAAAAATATGGAAATTTAAATGAGTTTTAAATCAGTTTTAAATAAAAGCATTATTTAAGCTCAAATGTGGTTTTAATGGCAAACAAATCATCGTCAGAATAATGAAACAATTTATTTAAATCTAAACTTAGTTATAAGAAAAAAATCAGCTAAAAATTGCTACATTCTTAAACATGTCACACTTTAAGGCCAAAAAAATCATGGCATGAGCGACGCCTGGCTACCTATTTGCCTGTCCGACTGCTGGTGTCGCTTCCACAAGCTTTGCTAAACCGCAGCTGAAGGCCGTATACGTTGCGTGCTGCGGCGCGACACAGTTAGCGAGGTGTTGCTTGTACATATGTTTTGTTTTTTTTTTTACTTTTATTGCAAAGGCCACCCCTTAACTTTCCGTCGTTTGACTCTGGCCACAACACACAACCATCTAGTGTCAGTTTTGACAAGTTAAACGAAAGTGACAGCGCGCAATCTCGTCGAGTTTTTTTGTTGGTTTGTTTTTTTATTGTGTTGTCGTATTTGTCGTGATGCAAGAAGCGGGCTTTCACTGGGGTTGACTACAACAACAATAAAACGCACAGGATAACACGAACATGCAGTTAGCGCCACTCGCACAGGACGTTGATGGACACCATTTGAGGGTAGTTGTTGTTGTAACAAGTCCTACCCGGCATATGCTTGTTGTTACTGTTGTTGTTACTCGCACTATCATTCAAACTCACTCCCTGCTAATTTTTAATATTTACCCTTATATGTATTTATTTATTTGTTGTTGTTATTGTTATAGCTGTTTTATTGCCGGTTGTGGCAAAAAGACTGCAGCAAAAAAAAAAATAAAAAAAAAAAAAAACATAAAGCAATAAATAATTTTGACGTTTCTTCTGCGCGGATGAATGCATGAAACCGTGACTTTTTCATGTTGTTTGTGTTAAAGTTGTTGTACATTATGTTTGTGTGTGTGTGTGTTTGTCTGTCTATAAGTAAGTATCTGTCTAATTGAATAACCAACCATTTTGACTGTCTGCGGCTGGACTTTTTTGCTTTTCTTGTTGTTGTTTTTTTTTTGGTGCTGTCTCTGGCGTGTTAACATGAGCGATTTGTTGGCGCTGCAAATTTGAAGGACGTCTGTGCTGTATGGAAATCGTTTATTTTTGAAAGATTTTGGAATTTATGTTGTTGTCAATATTTTCAAAAAATATCATCAATCACAGCAAGGATATTAGAAATAAACATTAAAACTAGAAAAATACAGTTTTAGCGCAGAAACAGTTTTTTAATAGCGAATTAAAGATAAGAAGGCAGTTAGCATGGTATTGTTAGAGTTATAATTAACAAAAAATAATATTTGCTACAAATTGTGCTCAATGTGTGCTATCACGTGCTGCTTTAAAAACAAATACTCCTAGTATAATATATAAGAGGTGGTGTCTTTTAAGGTATATAATATTTCTATCAATTATTTGTGTATGGCACATTATAACACAAATTGAGCACATTTCAGCACAAGTTACGAATTTTTGATAAAAATAAGCAACGGGCTTACAACAATAACAACAAATTGGCCATTTCAGCCCTTGAAAGGACTTTGACCGAGCTTCTTATGATCAATTGTGTTGTGTATGTTATTAAATGTTTGCACACAATTGACCGAGAGAACTGGACCAACATGTTTTATGCCGACTCCGAACGGCTAAAGTTCATGTTCTCAAGAAGTTTTACATGGCATTACCTACTCTCTGAGGTTTGCCAGAGGTTTGTCTGAAGAGAGGTGGTGACCGATCAGAAAAATTTTTTTATTAAAAAAACTTTTGCCGCTACTGTGGATTAAACTCGGGCTCCAAGCATGCTAAGCCACACACTTAATCTGCATGGCATGGTCACCACGGCAACGGGTTTACTATTACTTAAATTAAAGTTGAGACTGATATTAAGCATTCTCTAACAAACAAAAGGTAAAATTTGTTACTTTTGGACCCGATGTCGTATTTTTGAAAATGTAACTACTAAAAATGCTTTTAAAAACTAAATCCAAGACCAAATAAGTCTCTTTCGAGATATGACGTTTTTTTTTTTTGCATTACATTGGAACAAAACCATGAAGTAAAGGACGGTTAAAACTGAAAACTAACCAGTACTGAAAACACACCTTAAAAACGCCTCAAAATCGTTCACTTCACATTCAAAATTTTTTACAAATTCACAAATTTTTGACACAATGTTTGTCGCAGTGTGTTTTGAAGTGTTTTGAACCACTTGAAAATTGAAGTCTAAAATAAGACTTTAATTAAAATTGAAATAACAGTGGTGCCATCGTCGGAAATGTCATAAATGCGTGGTTTTAAATTTACGAACCTCTCCCCTATAGAATGTCCTAGACCTAGGAGACAATAATGGGGGGGGGGAAGGGAGGGGAAGGGAAGGGTGATTACCTCAGTAAAGGCTGTTCAAATTTATTATCACAGTACAACACAAGTACACACAAAACTCGTTTAACAGAAATGTAAACAAACAGGCTATTTTCGTTGGACTTCGTTGGATTTTCGTTGGACTTACATTGGATAACTTGCTGGCGGGTATGATTCGCATTTAGTTCATACTGAATAATAAATAAGTATTTCACAAAGTGTCAGCTTAGGAATGTTGAGGATACTTAAAATCTCAGTTGATCTTCTGATTATATAAATATAATACCAAACAAAATATTTGGTAACATCTGTGACCACTAAAACATCAGTAACTCTGTTACTTTCGGCTTCTGCTAACCTCAAGCTCGGCTTTTCGGGTTCAGTAACCCACCGTATTTTAAGTAGATCTGCGTTGTGAAGGGCCGTCTGCCACCTGAATCAATTGGCTCTCTGCCACCGTGAGCACTTTGCCACAACAATTCATACCGTTATTAAATAATGTTAAGATTATAGTAAGTTTTTAAGAAATATTGTTGAAATAACTGTTTTCCAATAAGAGGAGTTGTTTTGATGTTCAAAGAAAAATGCCTTTTTTTAAGATAAATGATCCGATCTTTATTTCATAATAAAGAGAGAAGGTAAGCCGTTAATAATGAAAAACAACATCAACCAAATGGCCACCACGACTACGCTTACAGGACCATATCATTGAAATGATATGATACATGAAATTTTCCATAACAAAATCGCAAAGTGGCTGCCCTATGTCCTCGATAGACTCACAAATTTCATCTTTGAGGTCTTGAATCGACGCTGGGCTGCTGGCGTAGACCTTATCTTTCACGTGGCCCCAAAGGAAGAAGTCGGAAGGTGTTAAACCACAAGATCTCGGTGGTCAATTGTGATCACTTCTTCAAGAGATAATACGATCCGGAAACTTTTCCCGTAAAAGATCAATGGTTGGTTTCGTTGCTTGTGTGGCGCGTAGCGCCGTCTGAATACCATCCAACTCCGTCCATAAAAAAATCATTAATCATCTCTCGATAGCGCAATCCATTCACCGTGACTGTTGAATCAACCTCATTTTCGAAAAAGTAAGGTCCAATGACCCCGCCGGACCATAAACCGCACCAAACAGTCACACGTTGAGAAAGGAGAGGCTTATAAACAATAACTCTTGGTTTTTCCGAGCCCCAGATGCGACAATTTTGCTTGTTGACGTAGCCACCGAGGTGGAAATGGGATTCATCAGTCAGATGATTTATCGATGGAATTCCGTATCATTTTCATGCATTTAAAGGACTCAATCAGCAAAGACACGACGTTGTTGATGATAGGCCGGCTTGAGTTCTTGTGTTAACTGAACTTTATAAGCCTTAAGACCCAAGTCTTTATGCAAAATACGGTATAATGACGTTTGTGGAATGCCCAATTCCAAAGAACGACGAGGAATAGACAGACAAACCTGGGTTTTCTTCAACACTTTGGACTACAGCAGCAATATTCTCAGTTGTTCTTGAGCGACATACACGGGTTTTATTCTTCACATCACTAACTTGTCCCAACAGCTCGAATTTTTCCACCAATTTCTGTATTGCGTTCCGACAAGGTGCTTCACGACGACCAAAAAATGCTTTAGTTTTGCGAACTGTGACTGCAAAATTTTGACCATTTTTGCAGTGAATTTTTATAATTTCAATGCGATATTGAAGCGTGTTTCGTTCCATTTTTAGTAATGACGTAGTTTTTACTTGTCAAATAACAAAAATAATAGCTTCAAAATTGACAGCTACCGAAATAGCGGGCTATTCAAAATAACACTTCTTATTGGAAAACCCTTGATACCTTTTTCTGATTACTTAAGTTTCGATCCAATACATAAAAATAGAAAACATCTTAAAATACATACGTAAACAAATAATACAACAAATGAACAAACGAAATTTGAAAGTAGTTTTAATTTTATGACTTTTTTTTGTAGTTAAAAAACTTTTAAGACGTCCAAAATCAATTAAAAGTTTAAAAAAAATTGTATAACATAGTTTTTCATTAATCCGTCTAAATTTGGAATTTGAAGTACAAAATGTTTTCCTAACATTTTTAAAAATTAGGTTTTGGCCGTTTTTTTTTCGATTTGGAACCATTGTGCGTCGCTTGCTTGAAAAGTTCGGTCACCATACATTATTTTTTTTAATTTTATGGGCTTTTGTTTTAAGAATGTTGACATTGATGGGTTTGTGGCTTTCACGTTGCGAAATAACTCATTTAACAAGAGCATTTTTCATGATGGCATTTTTCTTCTAGTGTAGTTTTCAAACATTTTTGGATTTTTTTAACAATTTTTTAAAATGGTAGAGACACTTGATTTAGGAATTCCAAACTTAGTTCCAATTTCTTTAAAGGATACTTTTTTATGCTTGTCAGTAATTTTCATTTTCTGTGCCAAGGGCAAACTCTTACGGTACAAAAGCATTTTCACATAAATCTAGTCACTCAAGGAAATCGCTAGTTAAAAAAGTTTTTCGAAACTGACTTCATTACTCCAACATGCACATGCGCAAAAGAAAATCGGCGAGCATATTTAATTTAACAAAAAATGCGTTCGTTTTATAGAATACAAAGATACAAGGTTCATGATATTTCAAATAATTTCTTTACAATATAAATATGAAAAGTTAATTTTTCGGAATAAGGTGAAAACGCGGTCTCCAAATTTCGTCAGTGTATTGCAAATGCATGGAACTTTAAACAATATAAAATTTTTTCTTTTTTTAGGAAATTTGAGACAAGTATTATAAACTCATACTGTAAAACATAATATTCGATGTAATGGCCTGTCGGCTATTAGAGTAACTTCGGTTAATTTGATATAGGTATTTATAAATTTATAATTTCTACTTACTTTTATAACATAGCTTATAATGCATTACACAGGATATTTTTTATTGCATTTTGCAGTGTTTATAACTTTGGAGCTCTATAGCTTAACCCAATTTGGAGATTTTTCAACACAATGAAAAAATATCAGGTAACTCCCTTTAATGAAATTGGCGGGTAAAGTGATATACCACGTTCGGATAATGTGATATACCATATATACCAAAATCACATTACCCGAATAGTGTTCAATAGCAGTATCTATTGTTTTTTCAACCAAAATTAAAAAAAAAACTATGTTATTAAAAAGAAAAAAATATGGTTTTAGTTGTATTAATGTTGTTGTTGATACAATTTTAGTACTTATTTTAATGGAATTTACATAAAAGAAAAGAAAATTACCAACAAAATCAACTAAATACAAATATGCGTGGAATGAATAGATATGGTACGAATAGATGGTATATCACATTGCCCAACTTCGACTTTATCACAACAGCCGAATTCGGTTTTCAGAATAATAAGGTTATTTTTGTAATAATACACTTTAGAAAATAAAAATCTCAGCACATTAGAGGCTAAATTTATTCCAACAACAACAAATCTATCAATTTCAGCTTACTTTTCTGCTTTAGTTATTGAAATTCACTCGCAAGGCCAGGCAAAAAAATATCGACTACACCGATAAAACAATTTTACAGCAATGAGAGCAAAAATAGCGAATGAGAGCTCGCATTAAGGTGCAGCACGTCTCTTTTTCTGTTGCCGTTATGTTCACATGTTTATTCTTGTAAAAAATTGTGTTTTTAACAAAAGATGCTGGTATATCACATTACCCGACCATATCACATTACCCGAAGCTACTCTATATATTCAAATAATTTTTCTTGCACAGAAACAAACCCGAAGTCTTAAGAGTAAAAAGCTCTGAAGTATTCTAAGTTAAAGTACAGAAACGCTTTCCAATTCTTCTTTTAAAATAATGCAAATATATTTGGAACATAAATTTCAAGCATACGATTTTAAATTTTTTTGCAACTTTTCTGTGATGATTTAAAAATTTACACATTGTTTTTTTTTGCAAGCAATTGAATTTCAATAAACATAGTTAATAATTTCTAGAATATATCATTATTTCATAAAATGTTTAACTTTATTTCACAGAAAAACACTTTCCGTCAGATGTTAGTAGTATTGATATAATTTTTTTATTTTTTTAAATTTGCACTTTGATGTTTAACCGCCACTTTTGTTTATTATTCAGCTGTTTTACACAAACATCTGTTGAAATACAGAGCGTACAAAAAAAAAAAAACTTTAAAAAAATATCGTGTCAATAAACAATATTTGTAGCTAACCGATAATAACGTGTTTTGCAAATAAACGACAAACTAAATAAAAATAAACTGAAAACAAAAAAAAAAAAAAAAGACAATATAAAACACGTGACGAAACCTATACAAAGAATGTAAAATGAAATATTATAGCTGTTAATCGAACTATTAACTGAATCAAAAGAAAAGTTAGGGATGCCATCAAAAGTTACATAAATCTAAAGTAGACTGAAATACTTCCGAGGACACTAACTTATATTTCTATAAAAATGTTTTCCAGAGTCTGATCAAGATTTTATGATCACTGCGAAGACGAGACGTAGATGTTACATATTTGCAAGCATATCCGTCCTGCAAGCACTTCCTGCAAGCATATCCCTCACTATACGTTAATGAACGGTTTTTGTCTTGGTACGCATAAAGAAAGACACTAATTCTCGAGAAGTTCAAGAAATATTCCAATTTAGAGGCGAATCCTTAATGATATGTTGCTGTTTTCAAGCAAATGAAATGGGTATTCTTCCAAAAACTAAAGCAAATAATTAAGATTAGTAGTACAAAAATTAAAAACATCGCAGTTTCAAGATTTAATTGCGTTACAGAATAATTCAGCGATTTACTAAAAAAAAAACTTAAAAATAGTATTAAATCAAAATATTTAACTGTTAACTTTAAGACGCATATTCAGTCTTACGAATATGCATTCCTTTAATATTTTCATTATATATTCCCACATAGCATGTGCAGCTCATAAATTCTAATAAAATTTTATCAAACTTTTTATTTTTCTCTCAAATAAAAGCTATAACATCTGTGCCATAAGACTTAAGCATTTTGCACCTTACTCTGTTAGGTTAACCAAATAAAAATACAAAAAACAAACGAAAAACAAAAACAAAAACAAAAACGCACAAGAAAGAGATAAAATAAAAACGTAAAACCAAAAAAACTAAAGGCATTAACAGAACTCCGATCTGTCTGATCGCACAAAAATGAGCTATAAAATTTGACAAGTTGGTCATAAACTCTTTAGCACTATTTCCCAGAAAAATAAAATGAAATTGAGTTATAAAATTGTTGAAGTTCTCTCTAAGGTTTGAAGATTAAATAAAAGCAAAAAGAAATAAAGTTATAAAAAAAAAAAACTATAGAGAAAAGAAAAATGAATGTTTATGGTACTTGGTCAATATGGCGTCTCGCATCAAAAGTGGCTAAAATGTAGATGTAAATAAAAATGAAGAAAAAAAAACAACATAAAAAAAGTGACTGCCACTTGTTTAAAAATAGACGCTTGTGTTTTCAAGCAGAGAAAAAAAAGTTTTGAAGTGTGAAAAATTTGTGTTGTCTACTATCAGCCAGCCAGTGCGCAACAGTTGGTTTTATGGAGTTTTCACCACAAATTTCTCTTCAAGAAAACAAAAAATTTACTTTTTTTTTTAAACTATTTAAAAAAAATCATAATTCTTGAGACGAAAAGCCGACGGACGAATCCGCATTCCATCTACAAACACGCAAACTCACAAACGATTTTATAGAAAAATAATACGCCGTCATTGCCAGACAGTAGCCAAACTTTATCCATTCATTCATTCATTAATCTGCTCAAAATACTTTTATTATAATAAGAAGACAAAAAATAGAAAAAAAACTGAACAATTTTAAAATTGAGCATATAAGAAATTCAATTCTTCCGTTTTCATTGAACGCAAACTGACTCAACCCCAAACAGTAAGATCTTCATCGATGATGCTGTCAGCCAGTATAGCTGGGTCAATAAATAACAAAAAAAAAAACATATCTTCAATGCTGGCGACAAATTTTTAAAATATTTATGATTAGTCATTGCGAATGAGTTTCGAATAAAAGAATAAATTGTCTGCAGATATAAAACGATTAACCATACATACACAAAACAAAAACAAAATAATAAAAAACAAAAAATAACAAAAACTATTAATATAAAAAGATTATTAAAAAAATGTGTCGTGAGAACGCCCCGGGCCAAAGTTTTGAAATTTACCCAAAATATCATGACACAGTGATGTCAACGCACAGTAATTGAGTCATACATGGCCTAAACTGCTTATCACAAAAACGAACAATAACGTATCAAAATTAAAAAAAAAAACATAAACCAAAACATCATTGTATGAGCGATGGCAGACGAACCTTTAAATACCATTTATTTTAATAAAAAATGTTTTTCAGTATATTTTATAAGTTAGTAACAGCAGCACCTCTGTTTTCAAAGGTATTTGTTCGCGTTACCCCTGATAATACATTTCATAAAATAATGTTTATTAGATTATTTTTAAAGCTGTCACTTAGAGAATTGTTTTATTTATATTAATTTAAGCTTGGAACATCTGCTGGTTTGTTTTTAAAACTGCCATAAAAAATGATCATTCAATATTTTTCAATAATTTGGGTTTTATGTGAAAGAGGAAAACTTTTCATTAATTGTGATACCTATAATTTTATTTAAGAGGCGCCCATAGTTTGCCTTGCAGTAGTCATCCTCTCAATCCAGGTTTTGAGCCTATTTTCGACAGTTTTCAATGGTTGCGTGCAAGTGCCTGAGTCGTTTTTGAATTGGTGGCACCGCCCAAAAGAATTCTCAGTGTCAAATCACAGCTCCTTGAAGGTAAACTGTCATCACCAAAACGGTTATCGAACTGTGGTGACGCAAAGGGGGATGTGTGGATCCACCCCGGATGTAGCCAAAGTAGCAAGGGGTGACAAATCTCTCGTATAGCTTAGTAGCTACAGCCCGACGAGTACTGTACTACTGCACGGGTGGCGCGACTATTAACCCTTTCAATGGATTTGTCCATTATATTGGACACTTCGGAAAATTTTTTTTTTTTATTTTCCAACGTCTTTTCTAAAATCAAATGGGTTGGTACTATCAGAGGGATGTTTTTTAATCTTTTTATTGCTTAAATGTTGGGAATATAAGCTCAAAAAAATTATCCACGATTATTCTAGGCAAGCCATTGAAAGGGTTAAGTTGGTCCCGGCATAGAACTACATATAAAGCACGTCTGTACTAGAGGTGGAAAACTATCGATGGTTATATCAATAGTATCGATAGTATGAGACTATCGTAAACATCGATAGTCGCTCAAAACTTTCGATAGTCGGTTTTTTAAAGCTGGGATTATTGTTTCTGATAGACGAGGTAGACTAAAACCCAAAAATGTTGACATGTTGATTTTTTTTAAATAAAAATCAATGGCTAGAAAGGCAACAATAAAAATGTATGACAATATTCTATGGTAATTTTCATTTATATATTGTACGTTGTTTTTATAAATAAATACATTTGATTTAAGTTGCCTAAATTCCATTTATTTTATTTTTTTATATTATTATGTATGAACATTTATGTTTAGTTTTCATAATTAAAAATGATTTATACAAAATTTAAACTTTTAAGACTATCGATAGTTATCGATAGTTCTTTCTAAACGATCGATAGGGCTGATTATCAATAGTTTTCCACCTCTAGTCTGTACTCCCTAAAGCTGAAAAGATCATTATTTAAAATAATGAATAGTGGACTATAGTGAACATTTTGAGAACTATCTTTTTTCTTTTGATAAATGGCAAACCTTAGAGAACGGATTGAAGCTGCAATAAAACCATCGACCATATTCATCAAGTGTTCTTTGATCAAGAAAAAACAGGGGCGTGATATTTTGAGACGTCTTTTAGATGTAATTCTTTCTTGGCACGAGAAAGATTTCCTCTCAGAGAGCACAGAGAGGGGGTATCATCAGAACAGAAAAATTTCTTAGAATTAGTTGATGTATTTTCAAAATAAGACCCCAGTGACCTTAAAAGAATATGTGCTGAAGAAGCGAATTTTTAAAGACATTCAAAATGAGTTCATCAGCTAATTGAGGAAAAAGTAAAGAATAACATTTTGGAATACATAAATAAGGTTAATATATGGGAATTATTTTCCGAAACCTATCCAGGACATAACACATGTTAATCAAATGGGTTACGTGATCAGATATCTTCATATTGCAGGCGATCAATTTGAAGTGAAGGAATCACTTGTAGGTTTTCCCCCAAAAAATGCAGTTGAACTTGCTAACAATATGCTTGCATGGCTGTGGAGTGATGACTTGAACATACACCTTTGCCGTGCTCAAGGATATGATAACCTCACACCCATGACACAATTTAACGGAGTTATATTCATAATCCTAAAACATTGTTTATGCCTTATGATAATAATTCACTACCTCTATATGGAGTGCACTCTTTTGGGAGCACTAGTTCGACCAGAAGACAAAACGTCGATACAAGAGAAGCAGCATACATACTCTTACCTTAGTTTTGTGCGACTTCAGTTTTATATGCTAGCTTTCTTTTTGGTGTGAATTATTAGAAGTTTACCAGAAACAGATATTTATATCGTTTATCAATGTGTGAAATTAAAAATTTTTTAAAGCCAACGTATCCTTCCAAGGAAAACGTATGCTAGGAGAATGGCCCAATATGCCTCGAGCAAAAATTAAAATTTTTTAACTTAGGCCGTACAACCTTCTTACAATGATTAAACAGGTAGTTGCCCAACAACTTTTTCTTGTCTGCAGACCTCGATAGAATGTTCGCTGGAAAAAATTCAGCACTGACGAAGAAGTGATCTCTGAAACTGAGGCCTATTGTGAGGCGAAACAGAAACCGTAGTATAAAAATGTCAGCGAAGAATTGCATGACCGATACCAAAAAAAAATATGTTTTACTATGTTAGCCTACGAACTTTTAAGACCAACTGTGAAAAGAACATGACTTATTCTTGATATACAAAACTGGAGTTTTACGAAAAAGTAGGGAGGTGTTTCGTCGTGTATGATATAGAGACAGATATAATTTCGAGCACAGAGATATGCAGTTAAGTCACATCCTAAAACCTTCTAAACGTAGATAGCAGGTCAAATATTCGAAAGTCCTATACGTACATGTTGAATAATTAAAAACAATTTTTAGTTTTAATTAGGAGGACGAGTCGAGATTACTTAACATTACTTACATTTCTAAAAATTAAATTATAGGTAAGATCAGTTTTGTTAACAACAGGAAAAATAACCATTGCGCATTCTTTGAATGCGAAGGACATACTAAAATCTTTCTAGGACTATATGACCTAGAATGGAACCTTGAAGAACACCACTTTATTGGATGATAATAATTGGCCCAGCTTTGACTCTTTTCATTCTATTACTTAAATAACGAGACATCAGATTGTCAACACTATCACAGAACCCAAAAACGAACTTGAGCTTTTGACACAAATATTTTTGTTGGCTTACTTTATCAAAGGCCTTGGAAAATTCAAGTCAATAGAGTCAGCGTAATATTCAGGTTGAATATCGTCAAGCACTTTTACTATTACTGAAGAATATGCCCTGCGCTATGTCCAGCCTGGAATAAGAATAACAGATTTTTTCCAAATAAATAAATTTGTTGAAATCTTTTCTCATATTTTCGACAAAATTTATAGGATTTTTATAGATAGAATTGCTTACAAAGATAGTAATTTTCCACAAGTTAGGAAAAGTAGACGTTATAAAGCAATGATTTTTTTAAGTGTGTAAAAGGACTAATTATATGAGGCAGTATAAGTTAAATGAACTTGATGCACTAAGGGAAAAAGTTATGTAGTCAGTACACAGACAGCTATGTAAAATCTATGCACTGCAACTTGTACGAGAACGCAACAAGAGCAGTATTTACTGAGTAAAGGGAGCGTGTACTGACTACATATCAATTTATTCACTTTTTAAAATGAATAAAAAATGTATTCAATACATAATGTTATGTGTTGAATACATAGCAGACTTCAATAGATACAAGCAACGTGTACTCAATAAACGTGTTATGTATTTTTTTACAAAAACTTTACTCAATACATAAAATATAGACTCAGTACACGTCCCCCTTATACGATTGAAGTGACACATTTATTCAGTACATAACATATGGACTCAGTACACGTATCTCTTGCACATCGGCACACGATTTTGCTGTTTTATGTCATTCGTTTCTTGATTTTCAAATAAGCAACACCTCGAAAGCCTCTAGAAAATCAGAGCAGGAATGAGTTTATCCACTGTACTCTAGAACAAAAGCGATGATTGGATAAGAATTAAATGGCTGGGTTTCTATAAGTAATTGCCAATTATTTTGTGAAATCTAGTCATTTCTTTATAAAATTATTTATTGCATTTGTTGAGAGGGTGCTTTAGGCACAGGCATGAATTTTGTATATATTCAATACATGGAATTATGAATAAAAAATATATAATGAATACATTATGCATGTACTCATTGCATAAAAGTATGTTTTTAACATATGTAATGAGTAAATGATGTATGTACTGATTATATAAATGTATGCACTAAAAATATGTAATGAGTAAATGATGTATGTACTCATTATATAAAATTATGCATTTAAAATATGTAATGAGTAAATAATGTATGTACTCATTGCATAAAATTATGTACTCCAAATATGTAATGAGTAAATTATGTATGTACTGAGTCAATAATTTATTTAATACGTACATAAGATCTTTACTCATTACATAAAATTATTTGTAACAGTTTGCGATGAGTACAGTGAGCATGTACTCACCACATACATCCATGAATACACGACACATATTTATGCGTTGAGTACATAAAATTCTTTATTGACACATAACCGCTTGAAAGCATTATGTAGTCAATAAAGATTTCAACATGTACTCAATACATGAAAAATGTAAAATTTTTGTGTGTAGAAAACTATGCGATGAGTACATAAATTTATGTATTGAGTCCATAGGTTTTTCCCTCTGTGTGGGGATGCCATTTGCAGAAGATACATTTGATTTTAACTATGAAGAACACTTTCCAATTTTGATTTTATTATGTTTTATTTATGTACACTCAGAAAAATATCAACTGTAATATTAACAGTCGGCCACTGTTATTTAACAACACTGTTCGATTAAATGATTTGCGTTTAAGTAAACAATTTTCTTTGTTGAATGAACGTTTCAAAGTATTTTTGTGTTGTTAAAATTATCTGTTGAAATATTTTTGTGTTGTTGTTGAATTGTCTATTTTTCCTAAGAAATAGTTTTTAGATGTGTTTGGATATATTTATATTATCGTTGCCAATAGCTCAGTGGAAGTGCACTAGACTGTCATGCGGGGGGACGTGGGTTCGAAACCTAGCTGTGTAAGTGTCAATAATTGTAATTTAATAATTGAAATAATAATAATTCTGTTTCATTAATTGTTTGGTCAAAAATAACCTTCAAAATAAAATGCTTACAATCTTGCAAAAAAAAAAAAATTGCAAATATCATTTTTTATATAAGAAAAAAAATATTTTATATAAAAAAAAAATTTTTATTGGCCTTGCCGGATTTGAACCGTGGACACCCGAGTACTAGACGCACACGTTAGCACACTCGGCCATACATGAACTTCAAACCAGTGATAAAATTTCAATAAATAAGTTTTTATACGGGTTTCGTGTTCAATAGATCAACAGTCAACCGACGGTTGATTTGAAAGTTTCATTTATTGGATGGTATTTAACAGTGAAATCTGTTATTTCAACCCATGATTTGTTTGATAAAACAGCATTTTTTCCCTGAGTGTAGTAGAAGAGGGTCTGATGAAAATTTTAAGGTATAACATGTGCCAATAGCATTCTTGATATGGCTGTTATGATCGCAAACAGGTAAAATAAAATCACTTTTTTCGTTTTTTTATAAAAATATTTTGTGTTTGAAGCCCTATATCTAGAAATAATTATATGAGAGAGAAAAAGTTAGCCCTCTTATGTGATAGAGAATTTTATAACAAAAATTTCGAGTATATACATGTCCAAAGAAAAGTCATAATTCACAAACTTTTTTAATATCAATGCAAAAACCATTTTTTTTTTTTAATCTACTATATAAAATCAAATGTTTGTCCTTCTGTCTGTATGTTCCGTATAGGCTCGCGCACCGTTTATCCGATTGTGCTGAAATTTTGTCACCAAGTACGTTTCATAGAGAGAAATATCATAGTGGGTGGGAGCATGTGGGCGTGGCACTCTATTATAACTCTTAAACGCCTGAACCGATTTCAATGAAATTTGGTATGAAGGTTCAACTATGCCCAATATAAAATATAGGCTATAAAACATTCCAATGACTTCCGCAAGAGGGCGCTTTAAGTAGTGCGTTTTAAAGACTCCGCGCTTTAAGTAGTGCGTTTTAATAACTCCTAAACACCTGCACCAAATTTTAACCGAAGATAAAACATAAAATATAAAAGAATAAACAGAAGTTTAACGAATACCAGCAGAAGCTATATAAAAATGAACAAAAATCTACCGAACAGTACCGACCAATACCAAAGTTGAACGAAGACAATCCAAAAATCGAATCGATGCCAAAGGGATTTTTTAAAATTGGAATTTATTTGAGATAAAAATGCATATTAAATGCATGCTAAAAAAACTTTAAACGCATTTTCTCGAAATTATTTCTTTCAAACTGGGTGACCATTTTTCCTCAGAAACCAGACGTCAGATCGAGACGTTGAAGATGTAATTTTTTTTGTAATCATGTCCGGCAGGTACAATTTTACGGAAATTTGACCCCAAAAAAGGGATATTAAAAAAATTTAAAAATTTTTATATAGTAGATTAAAAAAAAAAAAAAATGGTTTTGCATTGGTATTAAAAAAGTTTGTGAATTATGACTTTTCTTTAGACATGTATATAACTGAAATTTTTGCTATAAAATTCTCTATCACATAAGAGGGCTAACTTTTTCTCTCTCATATAATTATTTCGAGATATAGGGCTTCAAACACAAAATATTTTTATAAAAAAACGAAAAAAGTGATTTTATTTTACCTGTTTGCGATCATAACAGCCATATCAAGAATGCTATTGGCACATGTATACCTTAAAATTTTTATCAGACTCTCTACTACTACATGCAATAAAATTAATTCATTGATTGAACATGAAAGTTTTTACAAGCATTTATGTGAAGTATGTGTTCCCAATAGTGGATTTTTTTAATTTTGCCATTTACATAAAAAATGGGGGCTAATCGAAAAGAATCATTACGATATTCGGGTTCTATGGAAAATTCTACTATTGAAAATGGTATCGCAATTCGTTGTGGAAAACCTTGTTGAGTACTGTTATTTGGCATCAAGCTCTAAAAATGTGTTTTATAATTCTTAAAAATATGTTTTTTGAGAATTATAAACTTAAAATAAACAATTAAAATGCCACAATTTTATAAGTCACGTAATGACAGTAAGTTTTAGTCTGTCTAATTAAAAGAACAGATTGATTTTTGGCCAATCTAAAAGATTTCCAGTGTTCTGGCAAAAGTCTATGCTTCGTCTGAAAAATTTTGTTTTAGTTATAAGGTTGTTAAAGAAATCGACCGATATAGTTAACTTTTTTTTCATAAAATTCCAAGTTCATAACATAAGGTTAAGGTTAAAAAATTTTATTGATTTCAATAACTTCTTTAAGTTTTGTTCTTGTTTAAGGATAGAAAATGAAATGCCATACTAAAGCGTATAAAATTTTATTTATTTTCTATACAAAATTTAACTTTTCGAAAACCTGCGAACACTTAATTTTTTACCTTTCAAACTCAATATTTTGCAGCTTCAAAGTTTTGCAAAATATTGAGTTTAAAGGGTAAAAGTAACGTAAAAAAGTTTGAAAGAAATTTAAAGTAACGTAAACCCAGGCAATAAATCAGTAAATATAGAATTCTTAGTATTGTCCATATCTAGTCTGACAGAAATTCATTGCAAATACATAATCCGCTCAGGGTGGAGTACAAAGTAGCTGCAAAAAATTTAATTTTTTTTGTTCCAATTTTTTTTTTTAAATTTTATATAAGTTATTCTGATTGCCTGATTTGAAGGTAACCAAAGTAGTTTATCGGGTGCAAAGCATTTAATTTCAATTTTAATCATAATATTCAATGACAGCACATCTATTGAATGGGCGTCATACTTGATTAATATGCATTTTGCCAACCACAAAATAGAAAATTAATTTGGACAAAATCCATTTAAGCCACATAAATTTCTTTTTTTATTTATCTTTATTGCATTTTTATGCTTTTCAAATTTTATTGATATAGTTTACATTTATTTTGCTTTTATTTACACACATTTTATTTATTTTAATTTTATTTACTAGAATTTTATTTGCTTAAATTTATCGGTAGCATTCATTATGATATTGTTAAATATGACAAATATTGTGATTCTGACGTTGTCAATATTTGTCCATATTTAATCATTGAAAACCACATTGGAGTTCAGCCAGTCTAATTAATGCATCAAAACGGCGTTAAAGAGTGGGCGACAAAAATACAAAAAAAAAAAAAAAGACTGAAACGTTTTGACGCTGAATATATCAACTTTTCCATGCTTGAGTGGTTTTAGAGGTTTTTATATTTTGGCTATAATAAAGAGGCGTTTTATTTGATGATAATGATTTTATTGTCACCGTTTGTGTAAGAAATCGAGTTTTAATTTAAAAGAAACATTTTAAACTTTAAAGCTTAACACAATGCTTAGTCAAAAGTAATCATAAGATATTGTGCATAATTAATAAATAAAAAAGTCACAAATAATACAATTTAAAATGGTTGCATTTCTTTGTTTTGAAATTATTAAATTGATCAATTTTAGAAATCAAGATATTTTCAGAATTTTCGGTAATTAACAGGTCTCAAACTAGTGTTTAAGGTTTTTAAAGAAACCTTCATAAAAAAATGAGCCCAACAACCGAGTCTTATTTATATTTAATGAAAAAAAAGCAAATTTTTTCAAATGTTAAATAAATATATGTCGTCATAACGTCTTATAAGAGATACTGTTTCACTATAAAAGTCGTTTAAAAACAAAAAGTAGTAAAAAACTCTATGTATTTTAAAATGAAAAAAAATTAATATGTTATGTTTAAACATATTTTAATTAAAAAATTTTTATAAATGCATATTTATGAATTTACAGAAAACAAAAAATATTAAAACGATCTTTTTCATTGATAGCACAGACTAGACAGGTTTTTCTTTTTGTATTTCATAAAAACATAAATCAATAACATTTTTTTTTTCTTTGAACTCATAACATTTCGCGTAAAATCATGTTTCAACCACAAATCCAAAGTTGACAATTTTTTAACTAAAAAAATCCATAACTTCGAATAACTATGTAGTTAATTTTATATCTGAAATTTATGCGCATTCAATTAAATATCGCTCCATTTGCATGACATTTTCGAACAAATAAATTGTTCAAAATTGATAATAAAGTAAAAGAGACAAAGAAATATGCTGCTAAGAGCCAGCTGACAAAAAAAGATTAAAACTCTTGCCGCCAATTGCTATTAAAATTTAAATATGCAAATAAAGTTAGAAAATAAAGTAAGAAAAAAATAAAAAAAAAAAACCAAAAAAATTTGTCGTCCAAATGCTGTTAAAACAATACTAAATACAACATGATATAAAATAAACAGACAAAAAAAAAAAACAAATAATATAAAATTTATATAAAACATATAGCTATAAAAACTATACTCAGGCACATAAAAAATTAATTGGTCTAAGTTAAGAAATAGCAAAATATCTGAAAAAGTAGATACAAAAATAAAAAAAAAACAAAAAAACAACACTAAAATCTATAAAAAGTTACTCAAAAATATTTTAATTTTAGTTGGCACAGAGTTAAAAATACAATCGTATAAATAAAATCGAGAAGCGTAGGTCAAATGCATGTTGTTTGTGTACTCGTCTTGGCTTGCTGCTAAATAAGTTAGGAAAGTCGTTAAAATTTCCATCTCTGATGTGTAGAGATTAATTTTTATCTAATTTAAAGAAAAACTTTACGACTTTCATGCTTACGCGGGAAATTTTAAAATGTAAACTATTTCAAAATCTTTGAAAGGCACTCAGGAATGCTGTTTCATAAAAGCAAGAATGCCCGAAAATCAATGACTGCATCAAACGTTTATTCGGCTGGCATGGCTGCGAGTGATGAAAGAGAGTCATGTAGCCAAAGTATCAATAGATGCAGCTGCTGGCGACAAAAAAAAATACATGTTCAAAAAAAAGGCAGAGGGTGCTAATCTCCCTTGAATAATTCCCATAGCAATACCTGAAAAGAAGGATTAGGTAACTAACATTGCGTCTAAGGCCAAGCGAGTTAAAAAAAGATGAAGTGTTTTCATTCCTTATCAAGTATATCACACCTCGCTGAATTCGATATAGAAGCTTCAAATAATATCTTGAAGCTCTTACCCAAATGTGAGAACTGTACTTCATTTTTGGTCTTATATATGAAGATCTTATATATAGATCGTGCGAAGATCCGCTAAAGTATTTCTTATACCGTTTTAAAAATCTAGGTTTCCACGGTCAAGAACGGTCAGAGTCTACACAAGTTCCATGATAATCATATTGAAAGGCAGTGGCGTAGCAAGGGTTGGTGGCACCCGGGGCGGAAACTAAATTGTGCACCCCTTAGGAAGGTAATAGTAAACCTTAAAAAAGTAATGTTTAAAAATACCACGATATAAATATAATTTTTTTAAATAATACTTTAGTTTTATGATTAGTTTGTTAAAGTGCAAATAAATTTATAAATATTTTAATTATTTGTATAGTTTATAAAATTCGGTTAAAAAAGACAAAATTTAAAAATAATCTCATCGATATTAATATATTTGATATCATTTGAAAGATATGTAATTTGGTAACTAACACAAAACTTAAAAAATTTAATTTATTTTAAATTTGAAGTATATCTTAATTTTTTTAAAGCAGGATTTTCCGCAATCAAGGAATTTTTCAAAAATGTTTTGTTTACGCAAAATTTTGATTTGCAACAGTGAGTAAATCCCCAAAGATCTATTTTGAAAAAAAATTTTCACTTTTTTCGTTTTAATTTTACAATAATTGTCGATGAATCCGACTACATATTTTTGAATTCATCTCTACAAAAATGACATATTTGAGAAAAGATATGGAAAAAAGCTTATAAGGGCTTATAAGTTATGCGAGAACAATGTACTATCATTAAACCACACAATATCAGTTTTAAATAATTGGAGAACTGGCTTCAAGCAGTTATAAAAACTTAAGCTATTTTTTTATAGAAAATTGTGAAAATTTTACGAAAAATTATGCATAATTGAAGAAAAAACAGTACCTGGAAGCAAACCGTTGGCAAATTTTCCCTCATTAACCCTGAATAACTATTAAGTTAAATATTTTTTCGAAATCAATCCATGTCTTCTATATAAAAGTTATGTGAAAATTAAAATAAATTAGTTTTTCCTAAATATTATCAACTTCTTTTTAGTATTCTATATTCATCTCAGCTTCGACTTTGATAGACAAAACTGAGGTCTGTAAGATTTGACTGCCCTATCCTCGGCTATTAATATCACAGTATCACTATATTACAGTGATACTAAATTATTATCAGAAATTTGTTTCATACTCATTATGTAGATAATTCCCAAAGCAAACTAGCCCTGGCTGGACAAGGTCAAGAGTCATGAATGGCCCAAATAGAGCTGACAATTACAATAAATCTGTCGATGCTTCACATTCGGTGACTGAGAACAAAATTTAATTTTAATAATTAGAATAATTTTTAAGGAATTGTGCATCTTCTGTTAAAAACTGTATTTTTGACAGTTTTTGTTGGTTGATTTAATCATAATAATGATTATTTTAGTAAAGTTAAGGAGTCAGAAAAACATCTAAGAGCTTTTATAGACATCTTCAAAATAAAATAAAAACAAACGTCAGAACGCCTTAAATAAAACGCCATTTATTTAATTTAAATAAAAAATTTAATGCATTTAAATCATAATTTAATTTTTTTAGAAATTTTTTCTAAGCATGTAATTAGTTGAGTTTTGATTTTTATATTGTTTCATGTAACAGTTCTAGCAGATTAAGAGCTGTAAATAAGGTTTATTTTATGATGAACCTTTAGTCTCAGAACTTAGTAATCACAAAGTAAATTTTTATTCTTGACATTTATGACATGAGCACGTTTTTCTGAAAAGTTCTGGAGAAATGTATTGATTACACAACTGACGCCTCCATTCATCATACTCTGAAAATCATGCAGATTTGCAAAAATGAGAAAAATAATGATAATAGAAATGTATACTATACGAGTTAGTTTGAACACTTCTTAACCTGAATATAAGAAGCAAAAAACCGATTTTTTATTAAATTTTATGGAATATAAAATGAATTTTTTAACACTTTTCTTTTTGTACTCTATCTTACTGTCATGAAAATTTGAATTGCATTTTTTTGGCAATTGCACCCCTAACCAATGACAAATTAAATTACGAATTGACTTGGGTTTTAGTATGAGCGTTTATTTATATTGAAAATATTTCAAGTTAAGTTAAAGTTTTAATAAAACGAAGTAAAAAATATTTGCATTCACTTTTGCACCCTCTTTATATTCAAAACATAAGACCACAGTCATTAAAGTGTTCTTATTGTTCAAAAAAATCAAAAATTGTGTGGTGAAGAGTTCTTTTGTCAAATTTTGCACCCCATTTTAGCGTGTACCCGGGGCGGACCGCCCCCCCCCCCGCCCCCCCTTGCTACGCTACTGTTGAAAGGAGTTCGGCAATTTATTCGCTTGAGAGTTAACAGACAGCTTTGTCACTCGGAGATTTTTCAGGACATTAAAATGTGTGTCGTTCATATCTTACCTCCTCTTTTTCTCTAACTCCAAAGAGCTCGAGCGTTTTTTTGAAGGAATATGATTGACAAAAAGCTGCTGTTGTCTGCAAACGAAAGAATTGGGTTATTCTACAGAAGGTTTTTGATAAAAACCTACAACAGAGTATGCGTTAGAACTGAACCCTGCTTGTTCTACTGTCTTAACTGATGTTATTCGGAAATATATCTCCTAAATTGCATAAGATGTATTCCCAACAAAAGGCATTGCTATCCGGGATTTTTTAGTTCTATGAAAACTGTCTAACCTGTTCTTTGAGGTGAACCTTAATGCGAAGTCTTTTAGTATCAGCCTTCTTGTAAGAATGTCATTCTTAAAAGGATATCTCTTTGAACCTGACTGCAATTCCATAAGTCTCATTAGACCAATGGTTATTTTTTGGTTAAAAGATTTTCATCTTATTGGGGATGAAAGAACTCATGCCGAGTAAAATGATTTTTTGCAGCCTATGAACCGTGAAATTCTCATTTATAAAAGAGAACCATAGTTTAATGTTGAATTTGTGGTAAAAATTGTTTAATGCAACCGAATTTGCTCTTTTATAAAGTCAAGCGGTCCTCTTTGGGTCTTCATTAGACGTTGGGGGTGTAGGTTAGAATATGAAAAAGCAGTGTATATGATACAGTGATGAGTGGATACTTACTTTATATTTTGCAAGATGCTAAGTCAGAAAAAGGTCTAGAGGACTTTTTAGCTTTGCGGACAAACTCTAGGAATGAAAGTTGGTTCCTACGCCAACCAATTGGTTCGATTCAGCAAATAGCTCAACATATTGGCCTTCTGGTGTTGTTTGGTTCTAGTGGCATAGCCGAACACCGGGTTGTAGCTTTATAATTCGCCGGCAACAACTATTTTATTCTCTGGGAACAACCCCAAAATACGGGTTTTCGAATCCTTTCGAAAAGTTCCCAACTCATTCTGACTTCTATAATTATAGCAGAAGTGCATTTAGAGCGAACGGATACTGCGCTGGACCCTCATAGAGCATAACTTTGGATCGGTTCTTGGACTCTCAGACCCTGTTGGCACTAAAATGCTACAAATGAATATATAAAAATACCGATGCGCCAACGCAAAAAAAAAATGGAGGTAAGTAATAATAAAGAATATATCATACAATATGAGTCGGTGAGTCGGATAGAGAGCTCAATATATAAACAGGTTATTTCTTGCATCAATAAAAAAAAGAAATTGCATGCACTCAGAAAAACGTGTGTCGGAATATGATAAAAAAAGGCATCATATTTAGAGAAAAATGGTATAGACTTTGCTCCAGAGAATGCTATTCTCTAATTGCGATACTAAAAATTCTCTAAAAATGATAAAAAGGTTCCATGAAATAGAAAAATATATCGTTTTTAGAGAAAAATACTTGTTTTTTTGAGAAAATATTTGTTTTTATTGAAGAAAATACTTCTCATAGTGAATTTTTTATCAAAATATAAGAAAAGTTTTTCATTTTCAATAAAATTTCTCTTTAAATGAGAAATTTTTTGTGCGAGAAAAATACTTATCATTATTAGAGACATTGAAATATTTTCATTTCCTAGAAGTAAAGAAATATTTCTTCGATAATGTGAAAATTTATTCTAATTGAAGAAAACTTTATATGAAAAAGAGAAAATTGCTATTATCAAAAATAGAGAAATTTTTTAACGGAGCAAGGTATGTGTTTTTTTCTCAGTGGGCGAGGGAGGAGGGGAGGAGGGGAAAAATGATATAGACTTTGCTCCAGAAAATACTTTTCTCTAAATGTGATCCTAGAAATTCCCTAAATATGGTTAAAAGTTTCCATGAAATAGAAAAATATATCGTTTTTGGAGAAAAATAATTTTCATTTTTGAGAAAATATTTGTTTTTATTGAAGAAAATACTTCTCATAGTGAATTTTTTATCAAAATATAAGAAAAGTTTTTCATTTTCAATAAAATTTCTCTTTAAATGAGAAATTTTTTGTGCGAGAAAAATACTTATCATTATTAGAGACATTGAAATATTTTCATTTCCTAGAAGTAAAGAAATATTTCTTCGATAATGTGAAAATTTATTCTAATTGAAGAAAACTTTATATGAAAAAGAGAAAATTGCTATTATCAAAAATAGAGAAATTTTTTAACGGAGCAAGGTATGTGTTTTTTTCTCAGTGGGCGAGGGAGGAGGGGAGGAGGGGAAAAATGATATAGACTTTGCTCCAGAAAATACTTTTCTCTAAATGTGATCCTAGAAATTCCCTAAATATGGTTAAATGTTTCCATGAAAAAGAGAAATATATAAAAATATACCATTTTGGAGAAGACAATTTTTTTTAATTTTGAGAAAAAATTTTATTGAAGAAAATACTTCGCATAGTGAGTTTTTTATCAAAATATAGGAAAAATCTTTCATTTTCAAGAAATTTTTCTCTATAAATGAGAATTGTTTTGTGCTATTAAAATACTTACCAAAAATATTAAATAAAAATATACAAGCAAAGAAATATTTCTTCGAAAATGTGAAAATTTATTCTAATTGAACAAAGTTCTATTTGAAAAAGAGAAAAATTATTATTATCTAAAAGTGAAAAATTTTTTATCGCAGAAAGTAGATATTTTTTCTGAGTGAAGCGATCATAAACTTTTAATTTATTTTGAAAATAGTAAATTTTGATTGAAACACAGGACAATAGTAGTATCAAAGTCCTGGGCCTAGGATAATTTGTCCCTTTGGTCATTAACAATTGAACCACAAAAATTCAAAAAATTTGAGGAAATCTTTTTTATATTATTTGACTCCGAATTGCAAAAAGAAAAACTACAGTTACTCAATGCAAAAAAAAAACAAATTGGCCATTTCAGCCCTTGAAAGGACTTTGACCGAGCTTCTTATGATCAATTGTGTTGTGTGTGTTATTAAATGTTTGCACACAATTGACCGAGAACTGGACCTACATGTTTTATGCCGACTCCGAACGGCTCATGTTCTCAAGAAGCTTTACATGGCATTATTTACTCTCTGAGGTTTGCCATTGTCTGCAGAGAGGTGGTGACCGATCAGAAAAATTTTTTTATTGAAAAAACTTTTCGCCGCGACTGGGGATCGAACTCGGGCTCCGAACGTGCTAAGCCACACACTTAACCTGCACGCCACGGTCACCACAGTTACTCAATGCAGTTGTGCAAAAACTGTGCAAGTTATATCAAAATAAGAGTTTTTTATTTATTTAACCACTATATATTTTAAAAAATCGTAAAATAAAGGTTATTTTCCACTTTTAAAAAAAAACAAAAAAAACTAAACAAAAACAAATTGGCCATTTCAGCCCTTGAAAGGACTTTGAACGAGCTTCTTATGATCAATTGTGTTGTGTGTGTTATTAAATGTTTGCACACAATTAACCGAGAACTGGACCTACATGTCTTATGCCGACTCCAAACGGCTAAAGTTTATGTTCTCAAGAAGCTTTACATGGCATTATGTACTCTCTGAGGTTTGCTATTGTCTGCAGAGAGGTGATGACCGATCAGAAAAAATTTTTTATTGACAAAAACTTTTCGCCGCGGCTGGGGATCGAACCCGGGCTCCAAGCATGCTAAGCCAACGCTATTAAAAAACGCTATACTAAAACGGCATCACGCTTACTTAAAATTTAAATTTTTCATTATTATTTTCTTAATTCCCATCTACATGGTACGCACTTATATTTAAGAACTAAGCCATATTACTGTGAAACTTCCCTGACTCGAACTTCTCTAACTCGAAGTTCTCCATAACTCGAAGTATAATTCGTGATTTCTCGATGCATTTGTCTTAGTTTTTGATCTCTATAACTCGAATTTTCTGTAAGTCGAAGTGAAATTGGGAGCTAGGAGGGAAAAACAAAAAACAAAAATAGGTATGGATGTCTACAAAATTTACCAATCATAATAGCGTTTTAAAAACGAAATTGAATTTCTTTGACATCCACAAAAAAACTACGTCATATGAAATGATAAAAATATTGTTTATTTTTTTTTTTTTTTTTGAGAAAATGGCATTGAAATTTGTTGAATTTATAGAAAAACTTTGTGAGAATAACATGATAGAAATTTAATTTTGTTTTTAAAAAGCTATTTTGTTTGCTCATTATATTACATTACGTTATTTGTAATAAACTCTATCACATATATTCTTTTATTTGATGTTGATACCGCTATTTATTATAGCCTATGTCCATCCAGAAAGATTAAAATTCAAGATGCTGAAATTTTAATCGGAATCTGCCCAGTAGTTTTTAAGTTTACCCCAAACATACCCACAAACTATATCTACTTTATAAAAGATGATTTTTTAAGTATTTGCTTTTTGAAAAAGGAACATAACATTTGCATTAGTGAAGGAAATATTTATTTGGTACGATACATCAATGCCTGCCATATACTTTTTAATGATTTTTTTCATGTAAATTTTAACGCTGGCTGTGCCCAAGGTCCATCCTTAAGCTCTTATTTTATTTGGCATACTTTTTCCAGCACTCCGGACGATATCTCACCACTAGCAGTTCTAATGTTGTTTTCCAGGGTTGCTTTTGTGGTTGGCTTGTCTCTGCACACGAGCAGTGTTGCCATATGGTCCGATATTTCGTATTTGTTACGATTTTCGGTCTTGAATACGATGATCCGATACATGGTCGAAATTCATCAAAATGTTACGATTTCAGAAAAAAATTGATCCGACGTCCGATTTTGAATATTTTTCTTTAAGTATATGTATTGAAAAAAAATCAAGATAAAAAAATTGGTGGCAACTGTACACTTTGTTTTAAAACATCCGTGTCAAAACTCTTTTAACTAATGACAATGTAAGGAATGACGATTATTTAATTTTATTTTTACTCTTACTTTGTGTGCCGAATAGTATTTTGAAATATATATCAGCATAATATTTTTTAAATATACCCAATAAACCTTACGAATTTGCCTCGAATTGGAAGTGAATCCGAAATCGCAGATATTTATTTCGAAAACGAAGTTCGAAAACGTTTTGCTAATGAACCCGAGAGCGGGAGGAGAATGCAAACTTCATGCTCGAAACGAGATTTTTTTCATTATCGAATCACTATATAAATATATAACTTTACAGCTGCGTAATTTGCTTGCTTATTAAAACAAGCGCTTGGGAACATGGGTTCGACTTCCAGACGAGGTAAAAAAATTTGTTTTTGTTTTTGTTTAATTGGTGTTTTCTCTCTATTTTTTAAAAATTCTGAAGGGATCACGAATTTTATATTTAAATGTATTCGTTATTTTTAATAATTTCGGATTCATCATAATCAAATACGAGATTTCTGATCTACGTTGTTGTTGTTTTTGAAAATTTTACAGATCCGATGAAAATCCGACGAACAGAGTGCAAAAGTTACGATATGAAAATTTTTTTGATGGCAACACTGCACACGAGAGACTTTACGTAGACACACAAAAATTACACTGAGCTAAAAAATAACGTAAAATCAAAGAATACCACTTCGATTCAAATATTTTTCGGAACAATTTGGCACCAAACACGAAAATATTCAATTCAAAGTGTTTCCACTTCGAAAAAAAAATATCCAGTGTGATGTTGTTTCCACTTTAAACTAAGGTATAACACACTTTGAAATGAAAAGTATTTCACTTTAATTTAACGTGGATTTAGATTTAATTCAAAGCGGAATCCTAATCAATTTAAATACTTACGTCTTTATTTTAAATACGCTTTAGCTTTGAAATTTGAAATAAATTATTTCATACTTTGATTCCACATTGTTACATTAATAAATCAAAGTGATTACCACTTTGAATCAAATCTTCAACATTTTTGATGTTAACATACAAATAAGTAAAAAAATATTATTTTTGAGAAATTTTCTTTTATTGAATTATATGAAAACATTTGATAGAATACTTAAATTAATTAATTATTTAGCGAACATAGAATAAGTTAATTTAAATAAGCATTTTAAAAGTATGTTGATTATATGATATCAAGTTCCAAACAATATACATATGTGTACCTTAAAATAAATATTATAAAACTGAAAATTATTTCTTGCTTCCTTGATACAAATAACATCTCTTTAAATTCTGCCCTGAGTCCAATGTTATCGCTTACTTCTTTATTGTCGTCTTACTTTGCACTCACTGATTTTTTTTTCACAAACAAACATTTTTTTTCCAAGAAGATTTATTTTCCAGCTTTCGCAATTGTTTTCAGAAAATTAAAATTATTTTCATAATTTATTTTGATACACGAAAGTATGAAGTTTCAAATTGAAGTCTCGTCCACTTTAAGACAAATATATTTTTCTTCGTTTTCACTTTTTATAGCTTCAAATCTAAACAACGTAATTTTCAACTTACTTTCGAAGAGGATACACTTGATTGAATATGAGAGTGAAGTGCTTCATCATTATTTTAAATTTTTTCTACTTCTAATTGAATATTAAAATGTTTTCATATTTGATTTGAAGATTTTCAATGTTAATTTAAAGACGATTTTTTGAAAGTGGAGCAACGTAAAATTGAGACGATATTATTTAATTTTAAGTTGCTATTTTTCCCTGAGTGTAGTCTAGTGGTGTCAAATCACATGATCTTGGCGGTCATTGAATTGCTCAAAAACGTGAGATTAATTGCTCACCAAACTCGGCTCTCAAAAGACACCGTCTTTCTGAAAACACATGTCAATCTACTCAATTCCTGCATTTTGTGCAAAAAAAAATGTCAATGATCATCAGACGGTACCTTGCTCCATTGACTGTTATGCTGTAATTTTCATTACTTTTGAAAAAGAACGGCTCAATGATGCCACAGGCCCACAAACCACGCCAAACAGTGCATTTTTCAGAATGTGTTGGCAGCTCTTGAACTGCCTCTGGCTGATCTTTAGAACAAATTCGGCTATTCTATTTGTTGACGAACCCATTGAGCCAAAAATAAGCCCCGTCACTCAAGACAATTTTTCGATAGAAAAATAAATCTCCATCCAACTTTTCTAAGGCCCATGCACCAAACAAACGACGTTGTGGTAAGTCACCCAGCTGCAGTTCTTAGCAGAATATTCTCCTTGGTACGCACTCTCCACATAGTGGTTGGTGGATTGATGCCCAATAAAGTGAAACTGGTGCGAAATTTGGTCACAATACCTTGAAAAACCTGTTTGTTGGGTCGATTATAATGACCATAAAATGGGCGTAATTTGCAAAACACACACTGAGCTAAAAAACAACGTAAAATCAAAGAAAACCACTTCGATTCAAATATTTTTCGGAACAATTTGGCACCAAACACGAAAATATTCAATTCGAAGTGTTTCCACTTCGAAAAACACAAATCCAGTTTGATGTTATTTCCACTTTAAACTAAAGTTTTAAGCACTTTGAAATGAAAAGCATTTCACTTCAATTTAACGTGGATTTAGATTTATTTAAAAATGAATCATATTCAATTCAAATACTTACATCTTTATTTTAAATGCACTATAGCTTTGATTCAAAATCGTTATATGAATGAATCAAAGTGAAAATAACTTTGAATCAAATCCCCACAATTTTTGATATCAAATGGATACATAAAAATAAGTAAAACAATATTATTTTTTTCAGAAATTTTCTTTTATTGACACATAAAAAAACATTTGGTATATTACTTTAACTAATTCATTATTTGGAAATACTAAAATATATTAATCTAAATAAGTATTGTATTAACAGATTGTATTATGTCGAGTTCTAGCGATAACTTGTACCTTAAATCTTCAAAATATGTCGTCTTGTTTCCTCCATAAAAAGAACTTCTCTCAGAATTCAGTCCAGAGCCCAATGTTAGCAATTACTTTTGAATAACGTCTTTATTTGCATTTACTGCTTTTATTTTTACACATTACCTTAACATGTACTTAAGCAGGATTTACTTTCCAGCTTCCGCTCTTTATTTCAGAAAACTAAAACTATTTTTATATTTTATTTTGTCAAATGAAAGTATGCAACTTCAAATTGAAGTGTGTTCAACTTCGTTTTCACTTTTAACGACTTCAACTCTAAACAATATAATTTTTCAACTTACTTTCGAATTTGATATACTTCATTGAAAATAAAAGTAAGTGCATTCATCATTATTTTGAAGTTTTTCTACTTCTTTTTGAATAACAAAATGTTTTCATATTTGATTTGAAGGCTTTCATGGTGAATTTAAAGACGATTTTTTAAAAATGGAACAACGTAAAATTGATACGATATTATTTAATTTTAAGTTGTGTTTTTTCCCTGAGTGCATTCAATAATTTGCAAACGCTCTAAGTTTGTCTATTCATGGTGAACTGGTAAACTTTTCTGAGCATTTTTAACTTTGCCACATGTTACCAATCACGCGTGAGGTGTCAAAAAATGTACACTGAAAAAGAAATAGCAAAAACAAACCCTGGACACCAAGACTAAACAAAACAAACAAATTGGCCATTTCAGCCCTTGAAAGGACTTTGGCCGAGCTTCTTATGTGGTGACCGTGGCATGCGAAGATCGAGTTCGATCCCCAGTCCCGGCGAAAAGTTTTTTCAATAAAAATTTTCTGATCGGTCACCACCTCTCTGCAGGCAATGGCAAGCCTCAGAGAGTAAATAATGCCATGTAAAGCTTTTTGAGAACATGCACTTTTTAGCCGTTTGGAGTCGGCATAAAACATGTAGGTCCAGTTCTCGGTCAATTGTGTGCAAACATTTAATAACACACACAACACAATTGATCATAAGAAGCTCGGTCAAAGTCAAAGTAGTCAAAGACTTCGTCGAAGAAAAAGTGTAGATGATTTGTTGCGCTCAGAATCAAAGTGGTGCAACTCACATACTGATGTAATGGAGAAAAATTGATTTGAAAAAAATTGATTTAAAAAAACAGCAAAACCGCCTTAAAAAAATGTCAAAGTTGCTTTATAAGTATCAACCTAAAATGCAATTATGTTCTGGATGGAATTGAACATTTTTTTTGCTTGGACCACTTTTTATTTCCAAAATGCATTTTTTTAAAATATGACAAAGAGAAACTATTTTCTAGGATGCTTGGTAGCATAATATAAAAAACAAAACATTTGTGGGTTGAACCACTTTGCTTTTTTAATATATGAAAGAAACTTATTGATTTAGAAAACCTAAAAAATAAAAATGTATGAATTAGAAACTTGTTCAACGTTTCTGATATCATTCGTGCGAAATTTTGAAAATTTTATATTATTTTTTCGACATCGAAAGAGACTAAATTGAAAAATTGTAGCCCTAAAATAATAAAATGGTGGCGTTTTTTAAAAATTTTGAAATATTTTAACGAGATTTGCAGCGATTTTTCCATTCTAAGTTCTATTTCAAAAAAGTTATTTTCACCAACTTTTCTTTTCGAGTTCCAGGGATGTCGTGTGTCCTCTTAAAAAACAATATTCTTAAGATGACATTTTTTAAATTGATTGCGAAGAAAAATAGTTTGTTATTAAAGCAGATTTGTTTAATTTTTTTTAAAAAGTAAAATTTACAATACTTTCATTTTAACAAAAATAGCTTAGTGTGAGAGACATAACATAAATGTTTATTGCGGAGTACCGCAAACCTACTCTCTGCTTGAAAATTTCCATAAATGAATTAAAATTTATAAATTTATATAAATCATACTTTTTGTTTACTAAGTGAACTTCATTTCCATGCTTTTAGTTTTGAGATTCATAATTTATAAGAAATTAAAAAAAAAACCCTTAAATTCTTTAATGTCATCGTTAATATTTAACTGTTTTAAGACAATAATAAACTAATAACACTCTTAATATTTTCATAGTAACTGTTCGTTATATTAAAAATACGTGTAACATCGATTTCATTGTTCTAGTGCCATAATCAACTACAAATTATATTTTCTAAGATTACAAAAACATAAAAAGCTCGAAACAATCAAAACGAAATACAGAAGCTAACTTCTTTACAACTCTATTAAATTGAGTGGTTCACTTTAATAAAGATTAATTTGATCTTTCAATGAGACGTACTTTTAAGCCTATTTGAAAAATCAGTTTTCGATTAAGTTCAGAGCTTATTTCAAGAAAGTTATTATAAACTATACAGCTCTTGTAGCCGAATAGTTTTTCAAACGCTCTTAATAACACGTTTAAACAATACCTTTTCTTTTCAGCATTTTGACCACAAACACCAAAAGCTGCTAGACAGCCATTAAATATTAAAGGTTATGTGTATAGTTAGTGAAAACCAGCTAGAACATCATAAATCTTCTAAATTATTAGCTCGATTTGATTATTTTTGTTATTGCTAAGATACGTTACAGTTAGATCCGTTTAGAGCTTGACACCAAAAATAACTTCAAATTGTCAATTTTAACTAATTCTATGACGATTTATAAATTCAAATCATCAAAATATTGCAATTTAATCCCTGTTCCATGCATATGCAAATTAGAGTTGCCACCTGTTTGACAAAAGTCGCGCGAACGAAACGAAAACAAAACTATTAACAGCAGCTTTGATGATATTGAAGCGATAATCTCGGTGGGAAAACGTGAGAACAAAGGCACAAAAATAAAAAAAAAATGTAAAAAAAACGAGAAGAAATCTAAAAAAAAACACAGTATCGTAAAAATAAAAATAAATATTAATGGCTTTAAGTGAATACAAGAAGTAGAAAAAGGAGGAAAAAAAAAATAGAATGTCAAAGAGAGAGAAGAAATTTAGAAAAGCAGTAAAAGTCGCATAAAGAAAGACGCAAACGTCTGACGACTGCAGCGACAAAGTTTGTCGTTGTTGTCGTTTTTGCCAACAAATGCGTTGAAAAGTAAGAATCTTTTAAGATCACAGCCAAAAGATCGCAGCCAAAGTGAAGAACACAAGATTGGATCGCTGGACATCGTCATTTGTTTTGTTTTTGTGTTTTTTCTTTGGAAGACTGAAGGCCGGCACCGGTATGCGTTGAAATCGAAACGTTTTCGGGGTGTCGTTTTATTGATCGCCTGTTATAAGTTGTCAGCCCAAATTATGGTCCACTAGCGTTGTGTGCCCGGATGATGCCTTCTGTTTACGTACGTTTGCACCTCAAAAGCAGGCTATAAATTATTCAAATAAACGTTTTAAGGTTTGAATAGCAGTTGTTGCATTTGTTGTTGTTGTTGTTGTTATGGCTGTTGTTTTACGAAAACAATAAAGCGAGCTGTAAGAACGCTCGAAATGTTATTAATTTACATTTTATTAACATACATTTTTTTTAATGAAATTTTAAGTTCCAAATTTTAAGCAGCTCTGTCTGTCTGCCTGCTTTGCTGGGAACTAATTTCTTACATTTCGCTGTATTTTTTGTGCACTTTGCTTTTTTGTTTTTGGCATATTTGACTTCTTTTTTTATTGCTTTATGTTTAAGTTTAAACAATATATAACAATTCAATTCCAACGCCAAAGCAATACACACCTCTTTGTTATAGCAACAATTTCTGAATGAAGTTTGTTGGTTGGCGAATATTTATTTTATTTTTTGCTACTCTTTTGCTCGAAATTAATTCACTTGCTTTGCTGCCGATCAACAGAAGTGCAATAAAATGTTCGACTCATGATGAAAATGACGTTTCTATAATAAAATTTAACTTACCATTTTTGAACAAGCTTGCATGCGCTGCACCACCCGACTGCCCGATTGCATCGAGCACCTGCATTACCACATCATAAATTTCAACACTTAATTGTTTAGCGGATCACTTGTTGAAAGCATTAAGACGCGTTACGCCTGGAACCCTGTGGTCGAGCCAGGAGAGTGTGCTGGTGTTGCTGGCGACTGGGGTGGTGGTTGAGGAGCAGTGCGAAAATGACAAAACTGATTAGCTCAGTTGAACAGTGTGTCAGCTGACATGCAGAAAAAAATAGTAGTAGATTCGAACGCAAATTGAAAGTGCCAAAATCAAGTTGATTTATGTAACTTAAAGGCTCAAAACTTGTTGCCGCTCGGCTAGTCTTGTTAACCGTATGTGTTTTGCGCTTGTGTTTTCACAAAATGAATTCAGATTGAAAACCTAATGAGATCGGAAAATTTTATGAAAATGGTGAAGTGGCGCTGCGTAAAAGTTATCAAGAAAAAGTGATAGGATTTTGCTAAATTGTACTAATGTAGAATCTCCAGATTTATTTTGGGAAAACGTAATACTTAGCGACGAATCTTAATTAAATTTTTTTGGATAAGATGATGCAAAACAAGTAAAGAAAGTCTAAAGTCGGTCTAGGCCGACTATGAAATACCCTTAACCTACTTTTCAAAAACAAAAAATTTTTATTGTAAATTATCGTCTCCGTAGGCGGATGAAGTCTATACTTTATATGCATTTAAATGTTGATGAAAAATTTACTCATACCAAGTTTTATGCGTGTAGCTCACAGTTAATGCCTTTATTGTGCTTTCGCTATGGGAGGTGGGCGTGTTCATGGACAGATTACTCCCAATTTTGGAACACACTTTAGTTTTGGTATAAAATACATACATACCAAATATAATTTCTCTATGACAAACATAACCTTATTTATTGAGTTTTAAACTTTTTGGGTTGTATGGGAGGTAGGCGTGTTCGTTGGCAGATGACGTCCATTTTTCAAAACCATCTTTGTCTTGTCATAAAAAACATACGTGCCAAATTTTAGCTCTGTAGGTTAAACAGAGGCTTATTTATTACGATTTCAATTTTTGGGTTGTATGGGAGGTGGGCGTGTCCGTGAGCGAATGACGTCCATTTTCCGAAAACATCTTTGTGTTTGTATAAAACACACACATACCAAATTTTATTGTTGTAGACTTATTATGAGCTGAGTTATGCAGTTTTAAATTTTTGCGTTGTATGGGAGGTAGGCGTTTCCGTGGGCGGATTCCAAAAATATTCAATTGTGCAGATCCTTGGGTGCATGTGACCATGTGTACCAAGTTTCATTCAATTATCTCGACTCCTTCTTCTTATCCTGTGTTTACGGACAACACACAGACGGACGGACGGACATAGATAGCTCGACTCACGTGGTGACGCTGATCAAGAATATATATACTTTTCTATACCGGACTCGCTTCGTTCTATGCGTTACAAACGTTTGCACAAAGTTAATATACCCTCACCTTTCAGGTTTAGGGTATAAAAAGTGTGGAGAAAAGTCAATGAGGAGCTGAAAGAAAATAGTTTAATACCAACAGTGAAACATGGCGGTGGAAATGTAGTGCTTGGGGGGTGCATGTGTTTTTTAACTGACAAAGTAGATAAGCATGATTTTTTGAATAACCTCCAAAAAAAATTTGAATCGAAGTGTGGAAATATTGGAGTTTGACTGCTGCAGTTCTTATTTTCAACAGGACAATGAACACTCGTCTTATCTTGTAGGTGCATGGCTGTTATATACACGGTTAAAAATTTTGGACTTAATTTTAAACTTTTTTGGATAACATATAGGACACGACCAAAAAAAGATTATTTTTTAATCCAATGAAAAGTTTTAAATTTTTCAATCCAAAAAGGATTTATTTTTAATCCGCAAAAAGTTTAAAATTTCTTAATCCAAAAAGGAATAATTGTTAATCCTCAGAAAGTTAAAAATATTATAATGCATAAAGGACTAGATTTTAGTCTAAAAAAGTTTAAAATATTGTAACCTGAAGAGGATTACTATTTAATCCACAAAGCTTTTAACACTGTTTACTGTAATAATGTATGTAATAATATTTTGGTTCAGATTTTAATAAACAATTTGTTTCATTTAATGAAAAATAAACTTCGGATGCTTTAACAACATTTAGAATTATATTTAGCTTAAATTTCATAGTAGTAGTAGTTTTTAATCTTATACCTGAATTACAAACGGCACTAGCAGCGTCAGTAGCAGTGGCATTGATCAGCTGATATTTTAGGAATACTGTTGGCTGAAACTGCCATTGCTGCATTGAAATTAAGCTTTTATATAACATAAATACTTTTTCCTGAAAATACTACCTTAATGCAAATTTGTAGTCCAAAAATAGTCTTAAACTTTTTCGGATTAAAAAAAATTAAACTAAAATATGGAATAAAAAATAGTACTTTTAGGATTAAAAATTCCTTTACACCAAAGTTTGGATTAAATACTAGTCCAATATTTTTAACCGTGTAACTGTAAGCCGCTGCATTCATCTCCACAATCACCAGAAATAAACTTCCATCGAAAATATTTAGAATACATTAGAAAGGTGGATCTGGAAATATCCGGAAGCAAAATAACAAACAAAAAAACACAAAATTTCTTACTTAAAGCATACGCAGACGCCTAGAAGCTGTATTTGCCACCAAAGAAGGGCCAGCAAAATATTTAAATATTAAAATAGCTAGCCTGTTTTTACCAAACAAAACAAAATTAATGTTTTTAAATTTTTAATAATCACTTGTATTTTGAGTGAAACTTATGGACTCCTATAATAATAATTACATCTCGATACTTATTAGTTATAAAATAAAATGATAAGACTAAAAAAATCGATCACATGAAATAAAATTAATTATTGAGCTGATTAGTCATAACGCGTTTGGTAGACAGTCGGGTAGAAAAAAATGTAGAAAAGATCAATTTTTTGTTATCTCTTTATCAATTAAATAAAAGATAATTTTTGTGGACGAGTGTAGAGCGTGGTTGGTTTCTATGTAAACCAACGAGTTTTTATCAAAAACACCAATACTGGAATGACCGAAATCTTATGTTGGGAAAAATGAAAAGGTAATTCAAATCAGGCGCGGATACAAGGGGGGGTAAAGGGGTAATTAAACCCCCCCAAGAACTTTCAAATACTTTTTTTTTAATACTTTATTTGGAGAAAATAATTATGCCCACAGCTTAAGGGCACTTTTATGTATACATAAGCGATTCTGAAGGCGTGTTTTGAAAGAATACTAAAAAAAAAATGGTCAGAGACATTGTTAAACTCTAGTTTTTTTATTGATTTCAACAATTATTAAAGTATATAAAAAAAATTTTGTTTATTTTTGTTTTGTGACGTCATTTGCGTGTAGATGACGTTTTTATGAAGCTATGCGAGAAGAGTATGACCATTTTGCTTGTAACCTTGTAACCTTTGCTTGTATGACAAACTAAAATATAATTATATGTAAAGCAAACACCTACGTCAAGGTAGTAACTTCGCTTTTTTTTTAAATGAGCTTGAAAATAAAGTAAAAGATCGTTATGTTCTCAAATTTACAGCCATTTTTTAAACAATCAACTTTAAAGACGCGTTATTTTCTTACAAATAAAAAACTTGAAGTCACTACCTCAGCGTAAGTTTTTGCTTTATAATAATTATATTTTTGCAAAATATTAACAATTAGTTTAAAAATGCCCTTTTTATGAAATAATTGAGCAAGTAACAAGTAATAATTGAGCAATGCAGACAAGAGTTGCCACTTAAAATATTTTATTCTTCTAAATTTTTACTGAAAACCTGCCAAACCTTTTTGCAACCTATGTGCCAACGAATTTTACCATAAATAGACGGTGCACATAACCGTCCGTCTGAGACCACCATAAAGAACGTAATTACCAAATTTTGGTCTACATTCACTCTTTTGGATTCCAAGCCACCGAGAAGAATGAGAAGAGTGCGTACAGAAGAAAATATTGCTGTCGTTGAGGCCAGTGTCGAAGAAAACGTTAATTTATCGATTTGTCTCTGAAAATGAGGAAGGACGACGCGTTACCGTCAATAGAAATCGATACACAACCGTGGTCAATGAATTTTTGTTGCCTAATCTTCAAGATATGGATGTTGAAATACGCCCTCAAAGGCTTTTGGGTCGCAAAGTGGACCTCCAGAATGCCCTTTGTGCAAAATAGTCGTGGTGGCCATATGCCCGAAATTATATTTAAATGTTAACTGCTAAAAAATTATCTACCAAATAAAAATTTTTTTGGTTATTTCATAATTTGGCATGTGTTTTATTTAAATTTCAAATCAGCAAGCTCTTAAAAAAACACCCTTTATAACAGGGTTGTTTTGAAGTGAATTAATGTTAGGTTAAAGTTGCTAAAATTGTATCAACTGCGCAAATAATTTGTTGCATACAATTATTGTTGTTTAAGTAAATTCTAAATTATTTGGAATTCTGAAATTTTACAATCCTACCTTAACTTCATCTTTATATAAATAGGCATAGGGAAAACGGTTAAGAACCATTTTCTCTCGTGTTTTTCAACCGATTTTGATAATTCTGTTTTTAAATGAATTAGAGTGCGGAGAAGGAGTGCACCGACTATTTTATACAACTATAAATAAACAAACAAAAATTGGTCGATTTGCGAACCCAGGGCGGTACTAGTAATTCTAATTGCAACAAACCAACCAAATTACCACAACCGACTTTCATGAAATAAAACTGCCACTTTTAGTCCACTTTTAGTAAGAAACGAGTTCAAATTCAATTATTTCATGAACTTAAAATTTGGCAGTGTAAATAGGAGAGCGACACTAATGTTAATGATATTAACGGCGTTTTTACTCTTTGTAATAATGACATTTTTCCACTAATTTCTATAACGTTTGCTATCTTTGCCACGCTTCCTATCAGTGTAGAAACAGCTGAGCGAAGTTTTTCTATACTGCGACGATTAAAAATAGGTTCCATTCGAATTGAGAACGATTGAATGGACTCGCATTATTGCATATACTTAGAGACATTTAAATAAATATTAACGAAGTTATTGATAATTTTGCGATGATTTTGTCATATGATTTTGTCAGTAACAAAATTAAGCTTTATGAAAGGTGCAGAGATCTCGATAAACAATACCGAATGAATTTTGGCTGCTGATTTGAAATATGGACTCCATTTTTCTCCATCAGCTCGAGTTTTTGAGTTTTAGGCAAAAACATGATAATCAGTTTTTTTCTGATAATATTGCTATCTATTATCTATTATATTATATCTATTATATTGATCTACCGATTTAGATAGACCTTTCAATTTTTGCACATTCAATAACAATATATTCGACAGTTTCGAAGATATCGACGTTCAAAGACGAAAAAATTTCACATTTTTACGTGGGCTGCTCTTGTTAGATTTAGAGTTTTTATTTACTTTTCGCTGAGATATTATTCCAGAAAAAGGGAGAAATAAATAAATACGGAAATGTGCGTGTATGTGTCTGGGAAAAATGGTTCTTAAACAATTCAATAATTTCAATTCAAAAAAGTACAATTTATCTATTTGTAAAAAGGCAAAATTTTCTCAAATCGAAAATGTGTGTCTTTGATAATTTACCCCCCCCAAGATTTTTTCCAGATCCGCCCCTGCTTCAAATCAATGATTTTTGTAACAAAAAATTGGTATTTTTGAGAAAAAACGTCAATAAATAATCAAAATTTTTTTTTAATATCGATTTTTTTGATATAAATCAATTTACAAATTCATTAACAGGAAGAATGAAGTTTGTGTGTTTAAATGAAAATTGCTTTTCTTCTGCAGTTTCAACCAAATTTTTCATTTCTCTTGAAAAGTTATGTTTTTGAGTTGTGACTGTTTTATATTTAGTGTGTGATATGATGAAAACTTTAATAAGAAGACTCCTACACTCAGAAAAAAGGTTCTCGGATTATGATGAAAAAGGCATCATATTTAGAGAATAATGGTATAGACTTTGCTCCAGAGAATGCTTTTCTCTAAATGTGATCCTAAAACTTCTCTAAAAATGATAAAAGAATTGAACACATAATTTTTTTAATTTAAAAAAAATATAACAAAAAAAATTCTTTGTAGGTCTTACCGGCATTTGAACCTAGGACAGTCAAGTACTAGACTCACACGTCAGCACACTCGGCTAAACTTGAACTTCCAAAACAGTGATAAAATTTCAATAAGTACGTTTTTATGTGTTTTATGAAAAAGAGTGGTGACCGTGGCATGCAGGTTAAGTGTGTGGCTTAGCATGCTCGGAGCCCGGGTTCGATCCCCAGCCGTGGCGAAAAGTTTTTTTGACAAAAAATTTTTCTGATCGGTCACCACCTCTCTGCAGACAATGGCAAACCTCAGAGAGTAAATAATGCCATGTAAAGCTTCTTGAGAACATGAACTTTAGCCGTTCGGAGTCGGCATAAAGCATGTAGGTCCAGTTCTCGGTCAATTGTGTGCAAACATTTAATAACACACACAACACAATTGATCATAAGAAGCTCGGTCAAAGTCCTTTCAAGGCCAATTTGTTTTTTTTTATGAAAAAGATAAATATATAAAAAATATATCGTTTTTAGAGAAAACACCTTTTTATTTCTGAGCAACGATTTGTTTTAATTGAAGAAAATACTTCTCATAGTGAATTTTTTATCAAAATATAAGAATTTTTCTTCATTTTCAATCAATTTTTCTCTATAAATGAGATTTTTTTTTGTGCGAGAAAAATACTTATAGCCCGTTTCAAAAGAGAAGAACACTTTTTTAGTTTTGTAAAATTTTTAAATTTGCTTTAGAACAAGAGCAAATGCACTATGCGCCTCTATTTTTGTACACGGCATCTCACTATTTTTCTAATAGATTTGGGGTCTCTAAACAAGAAAATTGCAAAATATTTTTTTTATGGTAACGTTTTTTGTTGCTAATGAAGTAGTCACGATATTGAGAGTTTTTTTTTTTGATAATTTCTGTATAAATTTTCTGTTATTGAAAATTATGTTAAGAAAATTGACTGAAAATGTGTTCTGCAGTTTTTTAAAAAAAAAACTGTAGAATATGTGAAAGCAGTTTTAGAACGTATTTTACTTATTTTTTCCGCAAATTATAAAACAAATTTTGAAATTTTATTAGCAAGTATTGAAAATTTTAGATAAGAAAATGTAATGTAATGCGAAAAAATGTTAATTTTGACCTTGAAGTACCCAAAACTTAGTTTCTACTGTTCGGTATGGTCAAAAAACTTCCTTAGAATAACGAATGCAATACTTTTTGGTTTAACTTAGATATGATATAGAAAGCCCTGACGTCTAGTGGTGAGAAGAACAAGAAAAATTCGAACATATTAAATTTCTTCTCTTTGGACCACATGGTTTAATTTAAAATTTTTAAAAGTAAAAAAACAAAACAGTATTTTGGCATTTTGACCTACTAGTGCTGTTTTATTTTTTTTTTTGTGCTTGGCATGTATCCACACAAAAGTTAAAGCTTGAGACATTATGAACAACTTTTCCAAAGAAATCTTGCCGTAAAAACCAACTAACTAGATACAAACAAGGGGATTAAACCTTAATTTAGCTTACCTTGAAGGAAAAATTTTCTACAAAAATGTTGAAGGCATGTGTATAAAGTTTAAAAAACAAATAATACTGTTCGATACTCATTTCCGAAATAAGCTAAAACCGTCCTCTCCGGTGGGAAGAGTTTCATATATAAAGGATTGTTTTTGGTTTTTTTGAAATAATTTTATATTTTTTTAAGAGTTTTGACGGGCTTTGTATATCACAAACTTCTGAAGGATCTGATGGCAGATTTTAACTTATGGATTAAGATATTCAATTCCACAAGCATTGCCTTTGCCAGACACTATGACGGATTTTGACCTTAATCTTTATTTCGTTTTTAAATTTAAAGATTTAATGAGATTTTAAATGTTACATCCACCTTGATAGGGAAAGTGTTCTCGACTATCCTCACTTTTTCTATGAATATTCTCTAAATATTTTTAAATTTAAATGCTGATTTATAAGAAAAAAAATAATTACTATTCATACTCCTTTTTTTCTTACCCTGCTACTATTGCAGCGAGATGGGCACTCTTGCTACTTTCAGCGTTCCTTATAAAAATGTCAAGAGTTTTTCCTTGTGCTGTTGTAAAATATTTTTATGTTCTCAACTATTTATTCTATTTCTATATGAACGTCATAACATTTGCATAATTTTTTGTTATTTTGTTGTTGTTGTCATTTTGCTGTATATATATTTTGCTTGAGTTTTTTGCGAAAATTTTTTGCTGTTTTTTAATGGCTGGCAACTTCATTTTTATATAGATATCGCAGTTTTCTGCGGATGATATCCTCGTCGATAAAATTTAATCTTGCAGATAAATTCAATGAAAACATGTAGCACACATTGACATTAAGCGACAATTAAGTGTCTTATCTTGTTTTTTTTTTTTTTTTTTTGTAAAGGTTGGCGCAATAGAAGCGGTTTTTTAATCCAGCTAAGTTGCGAGCTAGATAAAATTTTTTTTTTTAGTTTTATGCAGAAGTCGAAAGAAATTTATTGTTTTTTTTTTATAACTTTGCCGGTATTACCTTGAAATTGGTGACAACAAAGACGGATGGATAGTTGAGAATGTCGAATGATAATGAATGATTTTTTTTTTTCAAAAACCAACGAGGGGAGTAACACTTTTAATTGAAATTGCGCAATATCGGATTGCGGAAGAGAGAGCATTAAAAAGTAGAGATTCTTCTCAAAATAATACTTAAGACAGTAGTTAAATGTGCCAGAATATAAGCTTGGGAGTATTTTTTTTGGCTTTTGAAGAGCTGTAAGGTAAAGGAATTTTTTAAAATCATAGCTTTTGTCTAAATTGGGCTGTATCTGAGAATTTGTTACTCGACATTGAAGAGCTCTTAGGAAGCTATAAATATTTGAGTTCGCCCTGAGTATATTTTTAAGTCAGATAAAAGTTTAAGATACACTTAAAGGTGTAGTTATGAAATCAGCTTAATTTTGAGTATTTATATGACTTTTTTAAAGTAGTGATTCCAACAACGTAAGGCCGCCACCACCACATTTATTCATTGCTTTTGTCTTAACAGACATGAACAACAAACTACAGGCAGGCTGTCTCATTTACAGCCGGCAGCGGTATGCTTTGTACTAATATAAAGGATGGGTTCATCTTAAGCTGAACACCTGCTGTGGCATGCAGCATTTTTGTCAATTGTTTTGAAAATTGATTTCTTTTTCTCAAGTGAGCTGTTCAGCTTATCAACAGCAATACCTACTAAGTCCACTTTATCGACTGTTAAGCGTGTGGATGGATATATGAATGGGTTTCGAACATCGATTAAAACACACTGTCTATTAGCACTTCATCATTAAGGAAACGCCTTATAGTGAGTTCATTATTTTTGTTGAAATTTTCAATTGGTTTATAAAGCATGGAAATGCATGAATTACAAACAGTTATGTACTACATTAAGAGTTTTGTTTCATGATTATTTTTTTTTCTTTCTGATTTTTTATGCGGGTCTGAAAAAAAAAATAATTAACCCTCTCCAACTGCATAAATTATAAGAAAAACTATGAAACTATATCTTGGAGCATAAAGTTTTTCCCTATACTTGCTCATAAAACTTGACTTCGTGAAAACTTCATTTCGTGGTCATAAAGTTTCGTCATGGTTTTTAATTTCTTTGTTTTATTCTGTAATAAAATAAAATTTCTTCTGCTTAAAATGCTTCTTATTTGATATCAGAAGAAAAAATATTCAGCTTATTTTTCTTGTTTACTTAATGACCTATTTTTATGTCATACCTTATACCTATTCTTCTTCTTCTTCTTCTTCTACTATGACTATGGTTGGCAACACTATATCAAGTTAACCTTTTATGTTCTGTTATCTAAGCGTTTAGCATAAATGTAAATCTATTAAAGAAAAAAAAAAAAACAAATTCTTAAAAAGATTTCTTAGATGCGCTCGCTCGGCTTTCAACACAGGAATTAAAGTTATCAAAATCTTGATTTATCGCTACACTCAAACAAAAGATTTTCGGTAATCTGAGAATGTATCGAGAACAAAACACAAAATAAAAACCAAAAAGAAAAGAAACTAAAAATCAAACAGACCGCAGCTTTAACACTGCTACAAAGCAAATAATTTTATTTATGTGTTGGTTTACGATTAATTAATTAGTTTTCAACAAAACTGTGAAATTTTCTTTGTGATTATTTATAGAAAAATATCTTAAAAAAAAAACAAAAAAAAATAAATGTTAAGTTATTAACTAATTTTGTGACAAGTAATTTTAATCTATTCCATATTCCATATGACTAAAGTGCAAAATTTTAAACAAATCCAATTCAATGGCAAATTTTTTGCAGCATATTTAATAGTTGTTAATACTAATTAATATGACGGTATTTGTGCCATAATTCAGTGTCATATTTTAGCAGCTTAGTTTTAGAAATTGTGTATTTATGTTTGTTAAATGTTTATTAGAAAATTTTGTCAGCTCTATTGATAATACTATAATTAATTACAGTTAAAATTGTCGAACATGTTGTTCGAACAGCATTTTTTAAATGTCATAAAAAAGTTTTTTTTTTGCAAGGTTTTTCTTTAAAACAATAACAAGTTTTAATACGAACATCAATAAACTGAGAAGTTGAGATATTTTCAAAAAAAGTTCTTAAATTAAAAAAAAAACATTAATAAATTTAAATAAAACATCAAAACTAATAAATTCCACGTGACACTTAACAAGTTTTGCTTGCAAGAAAAAACATGAAAACTTCTGTAAAGATTCAGTAAATAAGTGATTGATTTTAACTGGGTTGTTCCATAATATTCTAGACCTTATCAATATTTTAAAAATTAAATAAGAATGTCATATTATTTTATGAGAGCAATGAGAAAATTAATTGAAGAAATTTGAGAATTCATAAATATTTTTTGTAATTGTTTTCAAAACTGCTCTAAAGATGCCATGCACTCATGTTTCCCTAAGGGAAAATTAAAAACTTATCTCATTCATCTTAACATATTTAACTATTTTTATTGAACTATTTATATGTGTTTGCATAGAACATACTGAGATAACCAACGGTTACACAGGTCTTCAAAACAAATCTTTCGCTTTTTGTCTTTTTTTTAACTTGCATTAACGATTTCAGGTGTCAAACCAATTCAGTCAAGTCTGTCTTGGTTCGAAAACGGGATGATAGAGATAAGTAGGAAAAAAAGGGAAGCTCAAGTTAAACAAGTGTAGAATATTCTTTTGTGACAGAAAGTGGATTTTACTACTATCAACTACAACTTTCAAAGTCGTATACATTAATTTTTAATAAAAGTTGATTAGAAATGAAAAAAAAAATTAAAGAAATGTAAAAGCGTTGGATCATGACTTGGCCGGGATTCGAACCTGGAACCTCTTTGGGTTCGCAGTCAAGTACACTTACCACTCGACTAGCGAGACCGTACACTACCGCTGTATCCGCGGCAGATAGAATCTTCACGTGCCTGCGACAACAAGTTCTTGGACAGTCCTTCTACTTTGACAGATTTTTAAATCAATTTTTAAATCCGATCATAACAGGTTTAGAGACCATAACAAATCAAACTATAATTTTCATTAAAAAAAATAATAAAATTATTTGAAATTTTAAAAAAAACTTCAAGTAAAATTTATTGTTTTAAAATTGATCAATAAAATTATACAAATTTCTTGTATGAATCTGTTAATAAATCGATGATTTATCACTTCCATCAAATACGATAAATCAACTAATAGACTTTGTTGGGATACCCAAGAACTAAGCGGGCACCAAACTGTCGAAACCCTTGAGTAAACTAATATGAGTTTTTTGTTTAAAATTGCAAGTACCGATAATATTGGATAGCATTCAAAGTGGCTTTTTCATAAACACAAAATGGTTATAAGGAAATAGGTTTTTTGTTTAAATCCTGAAAAAACAATCCTGGCATCTTTTTCCACAAAGACAATCTGAAAGCTTTTCAAACCTGATAAGGAACAGCCCAGACAGAAGAGTTATCGACTTCTCAAGCAGTTCAGATCAAGCAATTAAGAGTAGCTTTTGAAAAGCAGCTTTTTCGAAACACTAACTTTAATAACACTCTGGAAAAGCACGAGACCTGTGAGTTCAAATTACTCAAAGTCAATATTCTTAAACAGGCTGCTAAGAATGGCATTCATAGAACAGAAGGCCCAACTGAAGCTTTGTGTAAAGTAGTTAAATTACCTTCTATGATAATCGAATAAGAGGCTTGTGCCTGTGCCCTAAGGATGGGGAAGTAAGTGATTATATAAAGGATTTTTACGGATTATATGAAGATTTTGCAAATCGCAGGCAGAGTGCTACCAAATATAAACTTCTCGAAGTACTAAAAGGGAGCAAAATCAAACCAGCAAGTGCACGCAGAAAAAAAAATATATTTACCACAAACATAATGGGAGAGGAAACTATTATGTTTGTAAACTTAATGACAGCAAACAAGGTTATTTTTACTGGAAACATGTTCCTATTTTACGGTTACCATTACTAGTTTGCGTAAGTAAGGTATTTTGTTGTGATTAATATATTGTGTTCACAACCAACTTCGCTACTTTGTTGCAATAAATATATTATATTTACTGTGACCCAGTTACGAGACAACTAAGTTCATAGTAAGCTAAGTATACAATTAGAGCGCGAATAAAATTTTAATTTCGTGGTTCAGTTGGTAGAGCGCTTAGTTTGATTTGAATTAAAATATCTCAGGTTCAATTCTCAAAACAAACCGAGCTCTATTTTATGTTGTTTTTATTAAAATTTATACAAGCAAATAATTTAAGGAAAAATTGCATTTCATAACAATTGACCAATTTTCCCTCATCGGGATTTGAACGCGGACCGTCGCTCATCATAGTGCAACACACTAACCATCATGCCAATCGAATGATGGTGTGTGAGCGAACAAAATTCAAACAAAACAAGCAAACCGAACACGAATATTGCATAAACATATAATGTTGTTTACAATTATGTTATATGTTTCTGACAAAAGCGATATGCTCATGGCAAAAGAATTACTGTTTTTGTTGCAAACATATTGGGGCTATGTTTTCAACAAAACTATTTTTTATAACATCTATCAAAATATGTTTCCTGAAATAAGAAGCAACAATCATTCAAATGATTGTCACAAAAATATCAACATGCATAACAAACAAAATCTGGTCAAAATTGTTAGATATACTTACAGTAAAAAGAAATATGTTTGTTACAATCAAAATCGAAAGTGTAATTTTTCTGCGTGCACTCAGAAAAAAAAGTACATTAAACAACCGTAAAATTAACATTTTTAGTTGACAAAAGTCGTCCGACATTAAAAAATGTTAAAATTGATATTATCCTAATGTACTTTTTACATTACGAAACCTACATTTAAAAATGTATAACTGTCACATAATAATGTTATTTTAACACTTAAAATATCAAAAAGTATCAGTAAATTAATGCAGATAAAAAAAAATATATAGAAAAATAATTTGCCACGAGTGGGATTCGAACCAGGGCTCCGGGCATCCAAAGCCACACTCTTAACCTGTGTGCCACGGTCACCTGTATGTCTTAACGGCTCAGCTCTTAAATAAACATTACATCTCCTTGTTGTTGACATCTACATTTATAATGTTAAATGGATATGAAATACTATCAATTTTACAGTAAAAAATGATGAACTAAAAACATTTTAAATGTTATTTTAACATTAAGAATTGATATTGCAACGTAAAACATTACATTATCAATTTGATATTTTTCTTATCAATTCAACACAATACATGTTAACTTAACATTTTCTAACGTAAAATCCACATTTTCTGATTTACATTGGAAATAACATTAAAAAACGTTAATTTTACATGGCAGCTTTTTTCTGAGTGTGTGTGAAGGAACAATAGGTAACACAGTTATGACATACTGATGGATCTAAACTAAAAAAATATATAGAAAATGAATCAATAGCTAAGTTCATATTTGCAAACAGTTCCTTCAAAAGTTTTTATTCCAAATGGAAATACATGACATTTTCAGGGAATGTCTTCTTATGTAAGCTATGGTAGATATGTATATATTCTGCAAGTTCATCAGCTCGAATACAAACTAGTTTTTTATTGTGTCAAAAACTGAATGGCTTTTTTGAAGAAGAATTTGAAGGGAACGAAATGGCAGATTACCTTGCCAAAAGGAGGGCCAGATCTTTTATTAACCTTTTGTCTCCACACTCCGAGAGAAGGATGAAGGAACTTTCATATTCATAAAAAAAAAAACAAATTGGCCATTACAGCCCTTGAAAGGACTTTGACCGAGCTTCTTATGATCAATTGTGTTGTGTGTGTTATTAAATGTTGGCACACAATTGACCGAGAACTGGACCTACATGTTTTATGCCGACTCCGAACGGCTAAAGTTCATGCTCTCAAGAAGCTTTACATGGCATTATTTACTCTCTGAGGCTTGCCATTGTCTGCAGAGAGGTGGTGACCGATCAGAAAAATTTTTATTGAAAAACTTTTCGCCGCGTCTGGTGATCGAACCCGGGCTCCAAGCATGTTAAGCCACACACTTAACATGCATGCCACGGTCACCACATGCCACTTTCATATTCATATTCTATTAAATATGTTGTAATTAAAAAGCAATATTCTTGTTTTATGGCTGGGCATTAGGGCCAGAAAAGGTTTCAATTTTTTGGTCAAAATTTTCTATGTAGGTACTTAAAATATTTCTAAGAGTTTATATTTTCGGGTTTCAATCATACAAAGTTGACTTTGAACTTTGTAGTATGTTATAAATGCGATTAAGTTATGTCTAATGTATATATTTGCTTTCTCGCTTTAATTTGCTCCCGCACAACGATTATTTCATTTTTGCAGTCAAAGGGCGAGGGTCAATTAAAGTTTTCGCCACCACCCCCCCTCCCCAAATTATGGAAAAAACAAAATGGGAATACTTTTTATTTGTCCAGGATCAATTTAAAGTAGATGCCATTACAAATGGCACTAGCCCCACCCCTCTTAAGATAATAAACGTTCAAATTATGAAAAAACCCATGAAACTGACCTTTTCGAAATGAGAATGCTTGTTCAAGGATTTTGAATTCGAATCCAAGTTAAGTTTGTCTAAAAATTTAAGAAAAACAAGTAAAGAAAGTCTAAAGTCGGTCTAGACCGACTATGAAATAACCTAAACCCACTTTTCAAAAACAAAAAAATTTATATTGTAAATGGGCGTTTCCGTGGGCGAATGACTCCCAATTTTTGAACACACCTTAGTTTTGGTATAAAATACATACAAACAAAATTTAATTTCTCTTTGACAAACACAACCTTATTTATTGAGTTTTAAACTTTTTGGTTTGTATGGGAGGTAGGCGTGTTCGTTGGCGGAAGACGTACATTTTTCAAAACCATCTTTGTCTTTTCATAAAAAACAGACGTGCCAAATTTTAGCTCTGTTGGTTAAACAAACAAAAAAAACAAATTGGCCATTTCAGCCCTTGAAAGGACTTTGACCGAGCTTCTTATGATCAATTGTGTTGTGTGTGTTATTAAATGTTTGCAAACAATTGACCGAGAACTGGACCTACATGTTTTATGCCGACTCCGAACGGCTAAAGTTCATGTTCTCAAGAAGCTTTACATGGCATTGTTTACTCTCTGAGGTTTGCCATTGTCTGCAGAGAGGTGGTGACCGATCAGAAAAATTTTTTATTGAAAAAAACTTTTCGCCACGGCTGGGGATCGAACCCGGGCTCCGAGCATGCTAGGCCACACACTTAACCTGCATGCCACGGTCACCACTCAAACGGTTGGTTAAACATAGGCTTATTTATTGCGTTTTCAATTTTTGGGTTGTATGGGAGGTGGGCGTGTCCGTAAGCGGATGACGTCTATTTTTCGAAGACATCTTGGTGTTTGTATACAACACATACATATCAAATTTTATTGTTTTAGGCTAATTATGAGCTGAGCTATGCAGTTTTCAATTTTCGCGTTGTATGGGAGGTAGGCGTGTCTTTAGGCGGATGACGTACATTTTTCAAAACCATCTTTGTTTTGTTTAAGAAACATATGTGCCAAATTTACGCTCTGTAGGTTAAACAGAGGCTTATTTATTGCGTTTTCAATTTTTGGGTTGTATGTAGGGTTGCCAACTCTGAAAAGTTCAAAATCGGGACGGAGCCATCAAAAATGCGGGACTTGGCTCAAAAATGCGGGACAACATTAGATGCAATTTTTATTTTATTAAATACTAGCGTATGTAACCCGGTGTAACTCGGGGTTGTGCCTCGAGCACAGAAAAAGGATGATTTTTGAGACTGCTCTCATTTTAACATTTTTTAAATTATGAATTAAATTTTAAAATTTTTGAAATTATCGTTTTTTGCGGTTTTGCCCCCTGCGTCGAAAGTGTTAAGTCAAATTTTCGTAAAACTGTACCCGCCAGACATGATTAAAAAAAAATTATATCTTCAACGTCTCGATCTGACGTCTAGTTTCTGAGGAAAAAAAATTCTCATTTATAGAGAAAAATTTATTGAAAATGAAAAATTGTTCCTATATTTTTATAAAAAATGCACTATGAGAAGTATTTTCTTCAATAAAAACAAATATTTTCTCAAAAATAAAAAGTCTTATTCTCTAAAAACGATATATTTTATAAATTTATCTTTTTTATAGAAGCTTTTTATCATTTTTAGGATCGCATATAGAGAAAGACATTCTCTGTTGCAAAGTCTATAGACTTTTACACTATAGACCATTTTTCTCTAAATATGATGCCTCTTATATCATATTCCGAGAAACTTTTTTCTGAGTGCAGTTTGAAAAGTCATTTCGAGAAATATGCGTTTAATGTTTCTCTAAGCATGCATTTAATATGTAATTTTATCTCAAAAAAATTCCAATTTTAAAAAATCCTATAAACATCGATTCGATTTGTGGATTTTTTTCATTCAATTTTGGTTTTGGTCGATACTGTTCGGTTAATTTTTTTTATCTTTACATAGCTTTTGCTCGTATTCGGTAAACTTCTTTTTTTTCATTAGTCTGTAGTTTTAAACTTCTTTGCTTTCGGCTCATTCCTTTCGAAAGAACTTTTAAAAGCATAGGATCTATTTCAGTAACAGATACAAATGCTTACCAAGTTTCATCAAAATTGGTTCATCCGTTTTAACGTGAATGAGCCAAATATAAAGATTGAAATTTAAATAGCCTCAATTCTGTTACAGGGTCAAGTTATTTTACGTACCAAATTTTAGTAAAATCGGTGAAGTCATTTAGGAGTTATTGAGTCTTAACAATTTACTACTTAAAGTGCCCTCTTACGGAAGTTTTTTGAATTTTTTATAGCCTATGTTTTATCTTGAAATCGGTTCAGGCGTTTAGGAGTGTTTTTAGTTTTTAAACCGCACGCTTAAAGCGCACGGAAGTCTTTAGAATTTTTTTATAGCCTATGTTATCTTGGGCGCAGTCGAACCTTCATACCAAATTTCATTGGAATCGGTCCAGGTGTTTAGGAGTTATTATATCGTGCCACGCCCACTTACTTCCGCCCACTTTTTACCTTTGCTTTATTTTGGTTGCAGTTGAACCTTCATACCAAATTTCATGGACATCGGTCCAGGCGCTTAGGAGTAATTAAGTCTTAAAAATGCACTACTTAAAGCGCCCTCTTGCGGAAGTCTTTGGAATTTTTTATTTTTTATGTTTTATATTGGGTGAAGTTGAACGTTCATGCCAAATTTCATTAAAATCGGTAGGTGTTTAGGAGTATTTATGTCTGTAAAACGCACTACTTAAAGCGCCCTCTTGCGAAAGCCTTTTGAATTTTTTAAAGCCTATGTTTTATTATGGAAGCAAATAAACATTCATACCAAATTTCATGGAAATCGGTCCAGGCGTTTAAAAGTTATTATGGAGTGCCACGCCCACAGACTTTCGCCCACTTTTTTACACCCCTATGTTCTTTCTCTTTATCAAACGAACTCGAACGATTGAATTGAAACGTAAATTTCAGCTCAATCGGATAAACGGTTCGCCAGCCTATACGGAACAGACAGACAGACAAACAGACATACAAACATTTGATTTTATGTATTAGATTTCCTTTTATTCTTTGATGAATAAAGGGTATCAACGATGCCTTTACACCATCGCATTGGTTACTTGATATTGTTTAGATCTCTTTGCAGCACTTTGCCCAATTCATAAAAAACAAAAAATAAATCCAAAACGTTTTGATAAATAAAATGTATGAAAAATACATGATAAATTCAATTTGATAATAAAGTTACACAGTTTTAAAAAACTGTGTTTCATGTCAAATTGGAAATTTAGATACAAACAATCTTTAGTTCTCAAATGCGGGACAAAAGGCGTCCCGCAAGGAGTCGTCGCGGGACGCTTAAAAAATAGCTGAAATTCGGGACATCCCGCGAAATCCGGGACAGTTGGGAACCCTAGTTGTATGGGAGGTGGGCGTGTCCGTAAGCGGATGACGTCCATTTTTCGAAGACATCTTTGTGTTGGTATAAAACACATATATACCAAATTTTATTGTTTTAGGCTTATTATAAGCTGAGTTATGCAGTTTTAAATTTTTGCGTTGTATGGGAGGTAGGCGTGTCCGTGGGCGGATTCCAAAAATATTCAATAATGCAGAACCTTGGGTGCATGTGACAATGTGTACCAAGTTTCATCCAATTATCTCGGCTCTTTCTTCTTATCCTGTGTTTATGGACAACACACAGACGGACGGACGGACATAGATAGCTCGACTCACGTGGTGACGCTGATCAAGAATATATATACTTTTCTATACCGGACTCGCTTCGTTCTATGCGTTCCAAACGTTTGCACAAAGTTAATATACCCTGACCTTTCAGGTTTAGGGTATAAAAAGATACCGTATTCAATTTTCTGAAACATAGGTTTTTGAGTCGCTGATTTATAGTCCGAGGTCAGTTTTTTCGAGAGATATGATGTCCAACTTCCTGACATATCGGTTTTTTTGGGTTTGCCTTTGTTGAGGTTACTTCAAGGTTATTCCAAGGTCAAAATGAAAAAATTAGAATCCGTATCCGAGGTAAGTTTGTTTCTATAAATGTTATATGTAAGTCATTCTTATGTCAAAATAAAAAAATTTTTTTAAATATAAATTTAAATACGATGTCCCACTTTCTGATACACAACTCTTTTGGATCGCTGAATCTGAATACAGTGAAAAGCAGTTTCTTTATGTTTTTTTCCAAATTTGAGAGGACTGAAAACCGTTGTGGATTGCATCAACAGTCAACTCCAGTATGATGGTATTAATGTAAGTACCTGCCTGGGGAGGCATAACGTGTTAGAACAGATGTGCGCAGTGGCGTAGCTAGGGTTGGTCGCACCCGGGGCGGAAACAAAATTGTGCACCCCTTTAGAAGATTTTTTTTTATAAAATAGGTCCATGAATCTTACTACATATTTTCATATCAGCTTCTACAAAAATGACATATTTTAGAAGAGATTAAAAAAATAAACAAAACTATGCTATCCATAAATATTTGATAAAAGATGTAAGAATCTAAAATTTTCAGAAACTTAAAGAATTTTCTCTGAATTGTTCGAATATTTTTGTCTAATGGGCTTATAAGTTGTAAGAGAAAAATTAACTATCAGTAAACCACACAATATCAGTTTTAATGTAAAAACTTAAGTTAGTTTAATATAGAAAACTTTGAAAAATTTACGAAAAATTTTGCATAATTGGAGAAAAACTAGGACCTGGAAGCAAAACGTTGACAAATTTTCCCTAGTGACCCTTAATAACTATTAATATGAATATTTTTTCGAAATCAATCCCCATTTTCTACATAAAATTAAAATGAAAAATTAATATAAAATATTAAAATTCTTTTATAAACATTTTTCATCATTTTTATCAATTTTTGTATAGTACACTGAGGAAAAAATGTGTTAAAATTAAAAAGAGCTGTTTTAAAGCTAAATTCAATACAAAAGTTTTTGTTTTTAAAACAATGTTTTTGCTATGAAAACGAAATTTAAAACAAAAATTTTAAAATTCAAAACACATGTTTTAAAGCATATTTTTTTCGATGTCATTTTTTTAACTTTTCCGAGTTTTTGCACCAGATTCACAACCAGCTACCCCCGGGACCTTGTGAATACCAAATGTTAACTCAATTCGATGAAGTTTGCATTTGAAATATTTTAATATTTAATAAATTAGTTTTTAATTTATCATATTTTCAATATTTGTCAAACCAATTCAAAAAATTTAAAAATTGTCATTGAATTCAAATTTTTGTTTGTTTTTTCAAAGAAATAATAAGAGATGTGATTGATATCAATTGATCTGATATCTTTATCTACATAATTCCCAAAGCAAACTTCGCCAGGTTCGACAAGGTCAAGAGCAATGAATGGCTCAAAAAGAAGCTGGCAATTCCATGAAATCTGTTGATTCTTCACATTCGGTGATTGAGAACAAAATTTAATTTTAATAATTAGAATAATTTTTAAGGAACTTTACATCTTATCTTCTCTTAAAACTGTATTTTTGATAGTTTTTGTTGGTTGATTTGAACATAATTATTTTAGCAAAATAAAGGATTCAGGTTTTTAATAGACATCTTCAAAATAAAGTAAAAAAAGTCAGACCGCTATAAATTATCATAGGACGCCATTTATTTAATTTATATAAAAAATGTAATGAATTTAAATCAATTTCATTTTTTAGAAATTTTTTAAGCAAGTAAAAAGTTTATTAATAATTTTTAAACTAATAGTTTTATGTAAAAGTATACCCAAAATATACTGTATATTTCTATTTTTGACATTTATGACATTAACATGTTTTTCTGAAAAGTATTGCTTACAAAACAACTGACGCCTCCATTCATCATACTCTGAAAATCATGCAGGTTTTCGAAACTAAATGGTTTTAGAAATGTCTACTAAACTAGCAAGTTTGAACACTTCTTAACCCGAATATAAGATGTAAAAAAGTGATTTTTTATAATACTTGATGGAATATAAAAAAATGTTTTTACATTTGTACTTTTGTACTCCATCTTAATATCATGAAAATTTTAATATAATTTGTTTGGAAATTGCACCCCTAACCAATGAAAAATTACATATGGAATTGACTTTTGTTTAAGTGTGAGCGTTAATATTGAACAAAATTTAATATAAAGTTAAAGTTTGTTTCAATAAAAACGAAGTCCTGGTGATGGTAAAAAATATTTTCATTCACTTTTGCACCCTCTTGATATTCAAATATAAGACCGAAGTCATTGAGGTGTGTTCTTTTTATTAAAAAAATCAAAAATTATGTGGTAAGAAGCTCTTTTGCCAAATTTTGCACCCCATTTTGGCGTGCACCCGGGGCGGACCGCCCCCCCCGCCCCCCCCTTGCTACGCTACTGGATGTGCGTATTGTTACGGTAACGGTTTACTGAGAAAAAGTAAAAATTTCAACTGGAAGTCTGTTACCATTTATGGAGAAGAAAACACTTTTCAAGAAAGCTATTTTCCAGCCGAGTTTCAACGAATTTTTTTGCTTAACAAAATATTCATGTCCTGTCCGCGGTCCTAATCTGCACATTAAAGAGAATGTATGGAAGTCGCATGAAGATAGAGTAGCCAAAATGAAGTCAAAATAATACCTAAAGTAGGGCCTAGCTTTGCAGTGGAATAGCATTTTTTTTTTTTGATATAATCTTTAATTTATTCCTTGCAATTCGAAGAAGGATTCAAAGATGCCTTAAACTTTAGGAATATTTTTATTAAAAGAGCTGATTTTTGTCAGAAATTAAATTAAAAATTAAAAAATTATAGAAACTAAGTTTCAATAAGAAAGGAACTGTTTAAACAATGAACTTTTAATTGATTTGTTTTTTTTTTGTATTTTTTAGTTAGGTTTTGTAAAAACTTTAGTTAGATTTTTTTTTAATTAGTCTTGAGCAAGACGTTGAAAATATTTTTGTTGAATAATTGAAGTCTTATATTTGGCGGCCGTGGCCGTGCGTGCTAAGAGTGTGGCGGGCGAGTCAACGAATCTTGCTAGACCCGGGTTCGTATAACCAACTGACACAGAACTTTTTTTTCAATATAAGTACATTTTTCCGATCGTCCGTAACTTCTCTGCAGAGAATGGCAACCCTCAGAGCGTAAACAATGACATTTAAAGCTTCTTGAGAACATGAACTTTAGCACTTCGGAGTCGGTATAAAATATGTAGCTCCAGTTATAGGTCAGTTATGATCAAAACACAAATGATCATAAGAATCTCGATCAAAGTACTTTCAAGGGCTTAAACGGTCGATTTGTTTGTGTTTAAACTCTTCTCTTCTTTCTAGATAAGAATCCTTATGTTCTAAATAAACTGTCAAACGTGTTTGTTTAAATATTTATTGAGTTCTATTTAACTATTCTTTGACACTTGTTAAGTCAAGCTATCAATTTATTTGTCTAAAACAATGCAAAAGCCAATTTAAAAAGTATTTCCATTTCAATAATAGATGCTCTGCTCAGTGGTTTTAACGACAAGTTAGTCAAACATTGATAACAATCTCTGCAACTGTTCAGCTGTTAAAGCCGCAAATCTAATAAAAATGTAGCATGTAAGGAAACCTACTTCAAAAAAATATTACTCTGCTAAAACAGTTGTTAGGATGTTGCAAAAAAAAAAAAAAACAAAAAAAAATAAAAAGAAACAAACAGTTTGATGGATGGGCTGAATGAGCCCAAGTTGGATTGTTGTGCAGCAGCAACATGAGCACAATTTTATCGTTACGGATTGTTAAGCAGGGGTGTGATGATGATACTCGAGAGTTTGACACTCGAAGGCACTCGACAGATCCTTTTGTAATGCATAGAAAAAAGGAAAAATATGCATGTAGGCACAAAATTGGGCATTGCTCGGTGTGATTTGGAGTGTATGTGTGTGTGTGTGTTTGTCTAAATGTCAGCGTATTTGTGTGCGAACACATTTTATTTGCGTTAAGCAAATTCCTTTATTTTTATGACAAACGTATTTGTTGCCTTCGCATATTGAAACATGACAACATCAGGCACACACACACACAGAGATGCAAACACACAAATACACACGCACACAGATTAGCACAAAGAAAATGATTTGTGGCTTTGGCATTGTTCAACGGGCTGTCAATTGCTGGTTTATATCTCTGTGACTTTGTGCAGCAACGCATCATTTGTTAGCCATCTAAGCATCCTTAAAGGCTACTTTGTGGATTGTTGTATTGTTGTTGTTGTTTTTGTAAGTACTTTTTTTTTTTATTTTATGGGAGACTGAACACGAACTAGAGGGTGCTCATATACAGTGCAGCTAGAGTCAGTCGTTGTCGGCTTGTGGTTAACATCTATACAAAAATTATTGTTTTTTTTATTGTTTTTGTTGTTATTTTATATTATTTTTTGGGCAATACGTTGTTGAGTTTAAGAAAAAAATTATCACAATTACCTGCGAAAAGTCATGCTGACTCTCAAGATGCCGGCCCTGTTCGTTGTGATTTCTACACATTTTCAGCTATTTGTTTGGCTTTGGCCAAAAAAAAAATATAGAAAAAAAAAAACAAAAACAAAATGATTTCAAGTATGTAGCCAACTATTGTTGTTTTTAATAGTGTTTAGCACAAATTTAAGGCGCATGCGTAACTGACCAAAAGGAGCCAACAAAAGCGCATAAATCTACACAAAGGTGTTACTTTTCTACAGCGGCATTATTGAGACTCATGGTCGTTTTGGCGTAAGTCAAGGTGTTGTTTGTTGGTCTTTTTTGTTTGTTTTCTTTTGTTTTGTTGTTTTCGGTTATTGTTTTTTTTTTTTTTGTTTTTCTAATGTTTATGGTATATTTTCCATGCTTCGATCTCTATCAGCAAAAGGAAGGCAATAAGCTAATTAAGAATTCTTTGTGATCCTTTGAGTATGGATATTTTAAGGACTTAAGCTGTATCTGTTCGAACATCTGGGCATTTGTTGAAAAGTGAAAATAGTCGCCTAAGACTATGACACGCGTCAAAATGAGGCAAAAACAGACAGTTGAAGTGATGACGAGAGATATAAAATAAACCGGCTGAATAAAATAAAAAAAAATTTCTTTGAAACCTTATGCCTAATCATCTAAGCCGCCAGAGCGTTTCTTAGACATATAAGAAAATTTTATATATAAATAAATTTTGATGAACAAAGAGTTTTTATAAAACCTTTTTCGAATGTCAAATTTCTTGAACCTTACGGCAACAGAAGCCAAGCAATAATTCTTAAGAGTTGAGCACTGGACGAAAAATTGTATTTTTGAATTAGATCCTGTAGCTATATTCAGCAAAAGTTATACGCTAACAGATTAATTACAGAAAAGCTAGTTGTCTTTAAGTGTTCTGATCTATTTAACATTATCTCACAGTAGTTTAAGAGAGTTGTGTTATAAGAGCATTTCTGCGAAGATTCTGTATATTACAAGCCATTTCTTACAGACTTCTAAAAGACTTCAGCTATCAGAGTCAAACTCTGAAGAGTTTAAGCTTTATAGATCAAGTCTTATAGACATTTCCAAGGCTTATATTGAAGAAGTTCTGATCTGATCTGGTATACTGTAAAATCAAGGGCCCTGTAAGTGTCAACAAAGAGTATATTATATCCTAAAATGACATTTGTCAGAGTAGAAGAGATTGTATAAGAACAACGGTCTTACAAGAAGAGTACAACTCTGATTATAAGAGCAACGGTCTGACTAGAAGAATATCACTCCAATTATAAGAACAACGGTCGGACTAGAAGAGTATCACTCTGTTTATAAGAGCAACGGTCTGACTACAAGAGTATCACTCTGATTATAAGAGCAACGGTCTGACTAGTGAATGCTTTTTCAAAATGGTGGCCCTACAAATTTCAAAAATTTCGCTTGTAAAAGCCGCTTTACATTGTCCTATTGTGTCTTACGACATGTGAGATAGAAAGTATAACCAAATTTCATCACACTGTCATTTTTAAGTTTTGTATAAAGAAACTCATATTTCATGTTTAGACTTTTACACAGAATCGCAATACATTTTTTATACAATTGTTTGACTTTAAATAAAAAAAAAAAACAAAAAAGTCAATTCAACTTTGATGACCATCCAAAGGAATTGCAATCTTATTGCTGTAATAAGCGTCAAAAGTGTTTGTTGTGCACAAAAAAAAAAAAAACACCAGTAAAGAAAGTCTAAAGTCGGTCTAGGCCGACTATGAAATACCCTAAACCCACTTTCCAAACATAAAAAAAATGTTATTGTAAATATTTTTGTAAATGGGCGCGTCCGTGGGCGGATGAAGCCTATATTTTGTATGCATTGAAATGTTGATGAAAAATTTACACATACCAAGTTTTATTCCTGTAGCTCTCAGTTAATGCCTTTATTGTGCTTTCGCTATGGGAGGTGGGCGAGTTCATGGACGGATTACTCCCAATTTTTGAAGACACCTTAGTTTTGGTATAAAATACATACATGCCAAATTTAATTTCTCTATGACAAACATAACCTTATTTATTGAGTTTTCAACTTTTTGGGTTGTATGGGAGGTAGGCGTGTCCGTTGGCGGATTACGTTCATTTTTCAAAACTATCTTTGTCTTGTCATAAAAAACATATATGCCAAATTTTAGCTCTTTAGGTTAAACACATGCTTATTTATTGCGTTTTCAATTTTTGGGTTGTGTGGTAGGAGGGCGTGTCCGTGAGCGGATAACATCTTTTTTTTCGAAGACATCTTTGTGTTGGTATAAAACACATATATATCAAATTTTATTGTTGTAGGCTTATTATAAGCTGAGTTATGCAGTTTTAAATTTTTGCGCTGTATGGGAGGTAGGCGTGTCCGTGAGCGGATTCCAAAAATATTCAATAGTGCAGGTCCTTGGGTGCATGTGACCATGTGTACCAAGTTTCATCCAATTATCTCTACTCCTTCTTCTTATCCTGTGTATACGGACAACACACAGACGGACAGATGGACGGACGGACGGACGGACATGGATAGCTCGACTCACGTGGTGACGCTGATCAAGAATATATATACTTTTCTATGCCGGACTCGCTTCGTTCTATGCGTTACAAACGTTTGCACAAAGTTAATATATCCTGACCTTTCAGGGTATAATAAGTACGTTTGATAAAACCGATATTTACGTTTTATCTAACGGTTAACAATAACTTAGTTTTCGGTTAGATCTATCTGATGAGAGTTGGTTACCTATAACCTGTATTTAGGTTATCCTTATCTAGAGAGAGCGAGATGGCTACATTCAGTTGGTATTAAAAATCAATTTAAAAAACAACCTGTGAGAAAGGGATGCCAGTTCACACGTATACACGAGTTTCAGTTAATTTCTTCTAATGAAGAGGTAACCGGAATTTCAGTTAAGAGAAACCGTTTTTTATTAGTTAAATAACCGATAGTCTTCTTGTAGGGTCTCTTATATGTGACTTTCTTAAGTATATTATTTTTGAAGTAAGAGCAGTACTCTTGTATGGAGCATCAACTCTTAAAACTGCCTTACAGTGCATTTATTGAGAGTTTAGTATTATTTGTTAATTTAATAAAATTTTTAATGTTGATTTTTGCAAAAGGGAAACGCTTCTAACCGAGATGTAATATAAGACTCATACGGTAAAGCTGCCATCGCAATGAAATTTATGACTTTATGTGATAAAATATTACACCACGCATATACAATATTATAGATATAATAATTTGACAGGTATTGTATGTATACAAAATCCAAAAAAAAATATTTGATTGTATTCATGTTAACGTACCCAATAGGCAATGAAACTAGCGCTCTTCATAGGAAGGCCTGCAAATACTGCTACTTTTGAAGACAAAACACGTGCTTTCCTCGCTGCTCTTATGAGCAATTCTTAAAGGCCTTCTTTTTTTGCACATAAAGCAGCACAACAAACCTTTTTTCCCTTCAAAAACTGACTTTTCATATACTTTAGGGCAACTTTTTCGATTTAAGTTAGAATATATATCAGTTTAAAAATATGACACAATAATGACCCTTCTTACTGCTATATCCAAGATTATAGATTGAAATTAATCTGACTAAAAAAAAAAACATAGCAGAGTAGATAAAATCATAGAATAATAATAAACAGAAAAAAGTTTAAAAGAAAAAATATTTGTTCAATACTTTTTGTTTACCCCTTCTTTTAGCCATTCTTTAGAAGTGCTTCTTTAGGATTCTTTAAAGTGCTTTGCTCGTTTCATATAAAAAAGTTAATGGGCTTGGATATGAGTGTGGAAGGTCTACAAAATCAATATGAAGGCCTGCTAGTAGCGCTCCAAAGCCCTGCTTTTGCCCACTGGGTATTTATGTTTAATTTCTCTTAGAGTATATATCTGCAATAGATCTGTAAGTCTTGTCTAAGACAATGCTTCTAAGAGTGTTGATCTTGTTTCAGTGGTCTAAAAGGTCGAAATGAGGGCGCTCTTAAAATAACAACTCGCACTTATATATTGCCAAAATGAGCTAAGAAGAGTTTTACAATTATCTAACAGATATCATTTAGAGATAATCGTAAGTGTGTCATTCTTAATAATTCTCTTCAGGAAGTCTTTGGAAGTTGAAGTTTGGGAAGTTAAAGTTCAAAAACATCATTTAAATAGAGGAAAAAAAAATTCAATTCAAAAACTTACAACAATTTTCACTCAATAGTCAAAGTCCTTTTTCGCTTTAAGCTCACTGCTTACCTAATATTAACCTCATATATTAAGCTTTCTGACTCAAAGCTTTACTGTTTCAAATTCAAAGCTGGTGGTATTTTTAAGCACAGCTGGACGTTTTTACAGGCGGCTTTTTTGGAGTAAATGTCAAGCCGAAAGCATATTTAAATAAATTCACGGCACAAAAAAATTAACTAAAATACATACAAATACCACTCAAACAGCATATTTTTAACACTAACTCAAGCTTTAGCCAAGCTTTAAGCATTAATAAATTGTAAATGAATATTCACAATGTTCTCTCATAAATAAGCACTATATTAATATAAGAAAAAAAAAAAAAATACAAAAACAAAATTATAATTTTGAATATTATAATATTTTGGACATTTAGTACAAATGAAATTCCCTAAAATATTACTTTGTTTTAATTTATATTGCATTGTCACCGCCTTCTCTCGTGAGATTTTTGGTCTTTTGGTATTATGGGCCCCAAGCCGTGTTTGGGCCATAAAAGCAGCTTAGAACTCATTGAATATTCATGCTTTTGCTTTATGGATTGGATATGAAACGGATTGGTTTGTATCGGCTTGTATTGCTTTGGATTGGATTGAAAAGATGTACATAAAAGTAACACAATAACACACACACACACACACACACATACACTCTTAATCGCAATCGTTATTGTGTTGTTTTGTATTGTTTTTGTTGTTTTATGTTCCATTAATTTGACGTTGTTTTGCCTAATAGCAGCCATTTATTGTTTTTTTTTTTTTTTAATGTAGGCGTAACAATGGCTAAAACATTGTTTCTTACCATGACTAAATTTAAAACATTTGCATGTTTGTTGGCACCAAGGCGTTGAAATTGAGTTTGATTTAGCTGTTCTTTTAAAAAAGAATATTTAAATATTAAAACCACAATTTCTTAAACTGTCTTTTGGATTAAGATTAAAAACATGCTTGCGTATGCTTGACAGCAAGATATATAAGAGTAGAAATTAATAGAAATAGAAATGAAGAAGAATAAAGATAAGAATAAAAAAAATTTAAAACATAATTAATGAAGATAGAATGTTGCAAGCATTTCAAAGATGTGAGGAAACTTTGTTGGGAAGTCGAGAATTGCTCGCGCTTTCAGTGTGGAAATTTTGGAATGCAGTTGAATTAGTCTTAAGCTTTGACTAATTTGGCTGAAATAAGTTGAAGCTGCTACAAGTGAAGTCTATTATTATGTGGTCAAGATTAAGTGATAACTTGAGGGCTTATATTATTTTTTTAATGGAATTTTGAGAGAACATTATATTATAAATATAATGAATTTTAAATAGATTCACATAAATTAGATGGGTTATTTTCCGAAAGTATTCTAAAACACTCCCCGCAAGGCCATATTCTGAATTCTGAATGCAATAACCAATTATGCAATATTATGCTCCACAGTGCGAAAAAAATCAAAATTTCAAATTTGAACTCGTCTGGTTTTGAAAGTTAGAACTGAATCAAAATTTAGATTCCGCCGGTCAGGGTCTCAAAAGTTCGAGGAACTCATTAAAATAATTTTTGCATACTTTTTTTTTAAATCGCAGGAAATCCGCCGAAGCAATTTTTAATCTCCTGAAGGTCCTTTTTATTTAAAAAAAAATATTCTTTGTTTTGACATAAAAAAGTTTTTAAATTTTGAATGAAAACTTACATGGACTTAACTGGTTTTGATTGAAAAGTTACAGTGGACATGTCAGCTTTTGATTGAAAAGGAGCTTTTTATCATTTTTATCAAAGAGGATTTAATGGATCGATGTTTTGTAAAAGTGCGTAAAAAATCATATTTTCAATTTCAAATTTGAACTTGTCTGGTTTAGAAAGTTAGAACTGAATCAAAATTTAGATTCCGCGGGTCAGGGTCTCAAAAGTTCGAAGAACTCATTAAAATAATTTTTGCATACTTTTTTTTTAAATCGCAGGAAATCCGCCGAAGCAATTTTTAATCTCTTGAAGGTCCTTTTTATTTAAAAAAAAATATTCTTTGCTTTGACATAAAAAAGTTTTTAAATTTTGAATGAAAACTACACAAATGAAAACTTACATGGACTTAACTGGTTTTGATTAAAAAGTTACAGTGGACATGTCAGCTTTTGATTGAAAAGGAGCCTTTTATCATTTTTATCAAAGAGGATTTAATGGATCGATGTTTTGTAACATTAGCATTGCAATGGCATTTCCAACTAAAATTTCTTTTTCCAGTGACTTATCTGGATTTTAATGTAAGCTCTTCATTTAGGTGATACAAAAATTTTTGCTTAGAACATATTTTCATGTAAAAACGTCTGCTTAATCCGAATATGCCATCAGATTTTTGTTAGAATTAACATTTTACCCAAAAGGGTGGTGCTGTTTTAAGAATTTTACATCGATTTTGAATTAAAATCTGTACCTTCGCACATATCACTGCAACTTTTTTAAAATAAAATAATATTTTCAACATTGATGGCCATTTTATATTGTTAATTAAAAAAAAATATCTACCATTATCATTATTAATACAAATCATGTTCACATCAAATATTTAATTTTGCATCAATTCCATTTTTAAAGAACCGGGTTATGGAATGACCATCTCCGATTTGTAACGAATTTTGCATGGATCATCACTGATGAAAATAAAAAAAGTATTTTGAAGGAAAAAAATTTTGAGGAGTCTGAACTCTCTTCAGGGTCCACAAAATCGACAAAAATCGGCAAAACCTTGAAAATAAATTTTTTCGAAAATTCATATCTCAAACAGTTAATAACCGAATTTTAATTTTGAACTGCCATTGAAAAGATAACAAGGTCTGCAAATTTGTACACTTATTTTCCCCTTCAGGATTTGAATGCAAGTCATGGGGTATTTTGGTGCGTAGATTACGAATTTGTACTTGAATTTTTTCTACCCTTAGATTTTTTGCAAAATCGCTTTGTGTAAATGAAAAAAAATAAACTTTACTGAGGAATTGTTTTGTATTTTCATTAAGAAAAAAATTACATTCCTTTAAAATATTAAAAATATATTTAAGAGAAAGTAACAAATAAATTAAAAAATATTAAATACTTTCGTGGTATCTTGCTTTTTTTCGCTGAAGCTCCTATTTTGAGATTTTTGCTTGAAATTCCGAGCTGGATCATCTTTTTATTCCACCTTCCCTGATAGCGACGTTCCATCTCTTTTAAATGCTGCTGGAATTGTTTGCCTTGCTCTTCACTTACAGCTCCCACGTTATCAGGAAAGTAGTCCAAATGCGAATTAAGGAAATTTAGTTTAATGCTCATTTAAAAGCCCATTTTGTCGAAATATTCTCCGCAATTTCCTTATAATTTAGACTTTAGTGGTTTCCTAGAAAATGTCTCACTACTTTCTTAAACGATTTCCAGCCTTCTAACTCAACTTCACTAAATTTTTCATCGAAAGCTTTATCTTTCATCAATTTTTTTATGTCCGGACCAACGGAAATACCTTTTTTTGGTGTAACTTCAGGCAGAGATGGAAAATTTTGGGGAAGATACTTAAAACCCTCTCCTACTTTGCTCAACGTCTTTTCAAATTGTTTCATCATCCCCATTTTAATTTTTCGTGGAACTAAATTTTCACCCACAACATTTTTTGTTCCAGGAACCAGTTCAATCTTCGATGGCTAAAAAATACTAAAACTAGCCAGTGCCATACAGGCTTCAATCCTCTTCTAACGATATAAGTTAAGTTCTATAAAAAAACATAAGGTTCCTAAGAAATCAGGTCCTTAGCGACTGAATCCTAAATCTCAATTGTTTTTGATAATAATGCAGATGCGTTCCTGGGCTTGGTGTCACCCAGGGCGGGTACTCATGGTGTCACCAATATAGATAAAAAATTTTTAAATGCTGTAAGAAACCAATTCGATGTGATTTAGTGTTTTTATTATTATTATCTTTAATAGTAGTTTTTCGAAAAAAAGGTTAAATAAAGAAAACTTATGAAGGGTGGAGTAAAGTTTTGAACATCTCAAGAATATTGTATTGAATTTTGAGGACAATCGGCTTCAACTCAGCTATACCAGTGAACAAAACTTTAAATCGATTTTCCCAAACAAATAATTTTTAAAGTTGGTGTCCATGATTCGGAGAAAACTACTTAACCGATCGTTTTAAAAATTTCTCCACATATTGTATATTCAAATAACTGTCAAATTACGTTTAAGTTTTTCATTAGTGTATATTTTACAATAAAAAATAGGTAGATTTTATTATAAAAAACATCAACATTTTATTGCGTTCACTGCAAAAACCAATTTTTTTTCAGGCACTAGCGGAGAACTGCAATAAATCTGTTATAATAATAATTTTTAAAATTTTTGTACCAAACTTTTTTTAAATAATCTTCAAATGTTGTATTACTAATTTTCACAATAAATCTGTAATAACAATATGTCATAAAAAAATTCTTTAAAGTATGCTTTCTTTTATCGAACAAACTTTACCCCGACCTTATTAGCGCTGCACAGTGTATTAACCCATACAAAATTGATACAAAAATAGAAGGAGTGTTCCGATGATTACGAAATTTTGCAAGCTAAATAAGCAAAATTGTAAAACTGGTTGAAATCGGTTAGTTCTAGGTTCCTTCTTGGACCTATATTAATTTTTACATTATTTTGTATACGAGAGCAAAGTTGACCGATCTTAACAAAATTTAGTCAAAAAGCTAGGCAATTAGAGAAATAGTTTTGCACTGAAAACAAAAGAAATGATAAGAACTTAGGGGTACCTCCCTTGGACCTATATTAAATTTTTATACAATTTTGTATGGGACGTACATACAAAAGTAGCCCGATCCTATCGAAACTTAGTGAGAATGCTAAACATAAAGAGTAATAGATGTGAACTGAAAATTATAGAAATTGGTAAGACCTTAAGAGTGCCACTCGTGCACCTAAATTATTTATTTTTTAAAAATCCAATTTAAGACACATTTTATGTTATTTATAATACAAAAATAAATATGGTAGTGTTTTTTATCACTCATATCACTACTGACTTTCATCACTATAACTTCTTCGTGAGATTCACTACAAAATTAAAGAATCCCTTTTTTTTAATTCACTTTTCAATTTTGCTAAATTATTTTTTAGCCTTGAAAACGTTTCCACAATGTTTTCTCTTCATCTCCACACACATTTTTGAACGTTAAGTATTTTTTCAAATTTTCTGATTGTTTGAGAAATAAAAAAATATTGAAATGGTGTCACCCCTAAAATGGTGGTACCCGGGGCGGGCTAATAATGTATGTTTCTTGTTAATTAAGTTATATTTAAATAATTAAATATTTAAATAAAAAACGAGTTAAATGATATATGAATTAATAACAAAGAAGGACTACGTAATTTTTGCAAAAGAAAAACCGATGCTAATTAACTTTAAAACCTGACGTGACGGAATATTTTTCTCGTTATCAGCGCCCCATAATCTGTCTATGCAAATCAATCATCATAACTGCAAGGGAAAACCATTCGAGACCTGTGTAATTAACCTGTGGGGACGAAATTGAATTTAAAAATAGTTTTAGAAGGTTTTGCGGGGTAGTTCTAACGTTTAGTGGTGGGATGAGTGAAAAACACAGACAGTTGTAAAGGAATTTCTTTGATACTAGAACCTAATGAGGCCCCAGATAATTTTTTGCGTATGTATTTTAAAATTTTTTTGCAGAATTGCCAAGCTTTGGTGACTTCGAAAACTTGAAAAAGTCCGAAAAATACAATATTTTGAAATTTTGACCTAAAGGTGACCTCTTCAAATATTGGATATAACCAAAGAAATCTTTCTTGGGTGGTTTACGATTTACAATTTTGGTGTACCATTTACCAAATTGGTCTAATTTCAAAATTGGGCTTAATCAAAAATATCACAGAGATATTTTATATCTATGCATAAGAATATAATTTTATAGGGAGTGATTTAAAAAAAAGAAATATACTTACTTTGTATGAAGAGAAAATATTCAAACAATAAAATAATGGTTATCTATGATAAAATATTATTTCGACCATTCAACATAACATGATGAAATGGGAAGAAATAAAATGTTAGTTTCATGATTAGATAAACGTTACAAAGAGAGTTAAGTTACACATCAAAATCTTTAAGATAAATTCAAAGTTTATACAGTTATTTTACTTCTTAAATAGAATAACAATTATATAATTTTAAAGAGTACAATTGCAATTTTGGCAGAGGCTGTTGTTAAAGGGAAAAACCTTGTTTAGGGTAATTTTTTTATATGCAAATCATGCTTAAATTATTTGAGTAGGGGAGAGTCGTCCCCGTTGTCTCAAGTACTAGTTGTCACAACGCCGATATCTTTTGATTCAACACGTTATCGAGTTAAATATCAATGTCATCTATACGCTATTGCAATTTCTAGCATCCCAAGAAAGTGTAAGAGCCGTTAGTTTTGTTTTGCAAAAATTAAAAGAGATTTAAGAAACTAAGTTGGATTTGTGTATTTTTATATTTTTTAAAAATTTGTGTTTAGACAAATAGAAGTGTGCAATATTCAACTTTAAATAAATATCCAACACAATTAATATTATATTTTGCAAATACTTATGAATTTTTATATAAAACTTTATATTTAAATTTACAGAACATTGTTTACATTTTTTTCCAAATGGTACAGGTTGTCACAGCGCTTGTGGGGCTTGTTGTCACATATAATTTCATATAACCATTTTGAAAGTATTCTATGTTTTATTTGAATTTAAGGAAATATGCCAAGAAATCGCAAAAGGCTTACAAACCGAGGTCGGACATCTTCAGATATCATGATACAAGCCGATTACAGCTAGTATCAATAAAGATAACGTGGATTCACTACGTGTAGTTTGTTGTCAAGCGTCAAATCCAATAACAATTGTCGTCAATATATAAACTGCAAACGTTGTGCACATAATGCATTGAAAGTGATTGTTTGATACATTGCTGCTTAATTGTTCTTCGTGGTGCGGCAGCGACGACGATTAAGAGGTGTCACAACGGGGACTACGCGTTGAGACAACTTACCCCACGGGTGGGGTTACTTGTCCCAGACGAGTTGAATTTTTTATCTAGAAAATTTTTTGATTTATTTTAAAATAATATTCGTTATTCATATCAGGATTGAAGAATAAAATATTGAATTTATCTTTAAAAGTTTTGCAGTGCCATTATTGCTTAATTTGTGGGAGTTACAGCAGTTCATTCAAATTTTGTGACAACTAGTACCACTCTCCCCTACCTAGGATAATAAAACTTTGTAATACCAAAATGTATATTACTTTTACTTTTTTTACAAATTTAGATGTATTGAAAAAAAAATACGCCATCTTGTTTATCATCCTTGAAATATGTAAGATTAACTTTCAAGCCTCGTGAGCTTATTTAACCGTTGTACCGTGTAAGTATACCGTGAATTGTCAACGTTTAGTATTTTGTTCACTTTTTCACAGTTTTTTTTTTTTTGTGCCCCAGCAGCATTTTACCACAATTCTCTAAATAATGAAACTCTTAAGTTGTCGAAATTTGTGTTCTTAAGATTGTAACACATAAATTAGTTAAATCTTAGCTACTGTGAGATCATTTCTCTTTTATTCTTTTTATTTTGTTCATTTAATAATATGTATTGATTGCCAATTAGACATGGTTAACTGATAATGAAAAAAAAAACAATGCAGCTTATCTAGAGTATCATAATTTAAAAAAAAAAGTTTTTTCCTCACAACCATTTTGTATTTAATATTCCATGATAAATTGAGAATTTAAAAACAAAGCTTAAAACTTATGACATTTTAAGTTTTTTTTCTACTTCTTTTTGGTTTTTTTTTTTTTTTTTTTGTTTTTACCTTGATAGACTTTTCACCTCATTATCGACACCCAGACAATTTGTATGGACAAAACATGTTGAATATATGTGTTGTATACAAAAACGCCATTATTAAGGGATAATAGCTTAAGTTCTCAGGCATGAAATGAAATAAGCCGTAGAAACGGTGAATATTTTGTGCTTTTATTTTTGAGTTTGAGTTTTAAATTAAAAAATTAAAAATTAAAAATAAAAAATTTGAGCCCATGATAAATATTGATCACAGCAGCGATAACAAGAACAACAGTTGCAAGGTTGGATTTAAAAATGGCTGCACAAAACAAGAATTATGTGATAACTACTCTTAGAAATTGATGAATTTTTATGTTTTTTTGATTTTGTATTTCAAAAACATGATGTGTTTATTTTTTTCATAATGTAGTATTTGCTGTAGGAACTAACTTTTATAGCTATTTTGCTAAGTTTTTGCTGAAGAGCAACAAAACTATAACCTTGTTGCTTTATAATTTAATATTTAAATAAACACAGACATGAAAAATCATACGGAAGTCACATAGTATCAAGTTTCAAAACTTAAAAAGCTATAAAAAATTATCCTGCAGGTTTTTAATGAAGTATTAAATATCTTTGACTGCATATGAGGCGCATTCTTTCTCCAACCTTTAACAACGTGCTAAATGATTAAAAAAATTAAAAAAAAAAATAAAACATTTAAATAAAAAAGCCTTTTCTTTAAATGTGTTGAATACAAATTCATTTCATTTCACAGCCAAGCAATGCAATTCAATGCAATACAATTCAATTCGCTTCATTTCATTTCGAACTCTGCGCATCTTCTTTCTTCGATGATGACGATGCATTGACTGTGGTTCGGACACTTGGAGTCAAGCAAGGCAATCGAGCCATACCCACAAATTTATGAAGACAGTTAATAAAAATATACAAAAAAAAAAAAAAAAAAAAATATAGTTAAAACAGAAAAAAATTTGTTTTTCAAAACGTTTTCCCGCTGCGTCAACATCTCGCTACATGTCCGAGTGTTCACAAGATGATCTTGTACAGCGCTTAAATCTACCTCTACAACAATAACAACAACAACAACAACTTGGCCGTCAACAACTTTGCGCCGTCACCACTTGTCGGTTGGGACGTGCGACGCGTCGCCCCCAATTCATGGCAGCTGATCGAGAGTTGATCGAGGCACGATTTGTACACTGTTGGCGGCACTGACAGGCGGATTGCTGGCGGGATGCTAGCACACAGTGGGAGACAGGGATATCCCACACATGAGCGCGCGCTGCTAAGCTTCACTCACCCCCCACCCCTGCAACTTTTCCATCTTCAGCCAACATTTACTTCTTCTGCTTTTGATCGACCCGTCATTCTGCTTCACCATATCACAAACTAAAGATTTTATGCCGAAATCCATTAACGGCATATAAATGTGCCTAAAAAGCACAGAAAAAAAAAAAATCAAAATGATACTGCAAAATTTTATGCATTGTTGCCACACAATTTCATTCAAAATTTTACAGTTTTAAAATTTTTTCCATAACCAAAAAAAAAAAAAAAAAACAAAATTCAAATATATAGCTGTTCCGAAATATCAACGCAAGATAATTCGTGCGTTTAATCGATTTTCCAAACGATGATATTATTAATCCTAAACACTTTGGCATCCCGTGGCGCTCCAGGCTGGAGTTAAGTACAACAACAAAAAGTTGCCCAATTCGATTTGTTGGATTTGTTGTTCGCGCAATTGTGTGCCACCCACAATATTAACTCGCAAGCACAGCAAGCATGACTTGTTTCAAATTTACATAAATCTTGGCCAAAACTTTAAGTTTTTTTTTTTTTTGTATTTTTTATAAACGTTTTACGTTTGTAAGCTTTGTCTGGTTTGTCTTCTTTTAGCCGCTTTGCTTTGTTCAATTTCAATACTATAGCAAATTAATTGAAGTGTTGACGGTTATTTTGGGCGCTTTTGTAAAAATAATGATTATGATTCATTGAATTTTAATAATCGATACAATTCGACACATCGATAAAAATATTCATTTTTTTTCTTAACATGCATTGCAATAAATTACTGAATGTGTTTTTTGGAATTCGTTTTGCATTCCAAGTGAAAGTGTTTTGTTAAAAAAAACGAAACAAAAATTCTACAGCAATCAACATTCCTTTTTTTTTAAGCGAATTTGAATTGACAAAGTTAGCAAGTTAGTCAGTCAAATTTTTCTGAGAAGAAACATGAAAGTCAAAAAACAATATTGCCTTTTTAGCATTTTGTATTTTTTAATATTTGTTTTGAATATATATTTTTTAATTTTGATTTTAAAAAAAAATATTAATAAGTCTTTGGCAATATGAAGCTATTTCCATGTCAGAAATTATGAAAAGTAGTGATTATGCGTATTTGAGAGATTTGAGAGAGTATGAAATTTGATTCATTGAAGTCATAGAATAAAAGTTATGAAAATGCATGGTGGCAGCCCAAGCTTGCAGCTAGAAATTTTTTTTAAAAATCATGACTTTACTTTCTGGTTTTCGAGGTTTTCTGGTATCGTGTCCGATACGTACTGGGCCCATATTTTTTGTACAGAATTAAAGTGTCACTTCAATCGTATAAGGGGACGTGTACTGAGTCTATAGTTTATGTATTGAGTACATTTTTTGTAAAACTGTTTTCTTTACAAGACTTTGGTAAAATTTCCTTTTTTCTTTGATTATTTGAAAAGTTTGACTTTTTGACTTTATGTTTATGAGTTTACATATTAATTTTGACCCTTTCTTCCTATACAAATTCTTGAAACCGCCTTAAAAAACATTGAAACGCTTGATGAAAAGAAGTTAATATATGCGGTTGAATGTGGTATGTATTAATCAAAAGTCCGATTAAAATTTTAAAATAAAAAATGTTTGTTGAAATAATTAAAAAATTGTATAAAAATCGACAACAGCGCCAGCTATTGGGTCGAAAACTATCCTGCTGAATCTTTCAAGCTGAAACCAATCATACACATTCACAAAATTTGACTAAAATCGGTGGCTTGGTTGCGGAGATTAGCGCAAACCAATGTAGTGACACGTAATTTTTATATATTAAGATAATTTAAAATTTTGATTTTTGTTTTTATAATGGCAATACTCAGAAACAACATTTCTTCACAGTCGTCACTGCAATAATAAATTTTGAATTGTGACAGTCTTTATATTTATAATATTTACTGACAATTTTGAATCAGAATAATATTTACTGATTGTCGTTGAGAAAGACAGTGAAATTCAGAAAGACTGACACTAAGCAGATGAATAAAAGCTCAGCCCTGAGTTACTTTTCGAAAATAAATGGCCTTGCCTTAAATATTGATTTCCATTTTAGCACAAATCACAATAACTCTGCACAGGTCATAGACATTATATGGGGAAATCCCAGGATTTCTCATTCTCCTAGTTAATAGAACTGTTCTGATGTAGATGGTGGAGGGTAAAATTAACACCTGAACGGCTGATTTGCTAGAAAAATACTCAATCAGCTTATTACCTATTACTATCTTATTAATAATGTGATCGAGCCAAAGTTGGTGTCGATGAAAAGGCAAGATAAGAGACTAAATATTTTAGTTGCGCTTTGATTTATCTATCTATCTATACTATTATATAAAAATGAAACTCCAAGATTCGCTTTTTTCATGTATGTAGCTCAGGATCTCCGGAGCCACTGTACTGATTTGAATGAAAGTTTCACTAATCGAACAATAAATTATTCTAGACTGTCTTTGTATACTCAGAATTTTACGTTATGAAAAAGCTATGAAGTTTTTGGCCAATAATCTTACTTAAGTCAATATATTTCCATCAAATTAATCGCTTTTTTCCATATGCTGCCTACAACTTAACAGTTAGGTGGGTATGATGTATGAGCAAATGAAAGATCTTGCCGTTTCCAACAAAAAACTCAGTGGTGACATGTATCTCAGATCAATAGTTTTTCCGTAAAATTGATATTTTAGTTAAAAATTTATTAATTTTCCTACAAATTTCTTGCAAGCATGTCGATTGTTGAAAGCTTCGATGGCTATCGTTGTTTGCAGCGCACACATTGTTGTTTTCGCTGCAAAATGCTGCAACATGCTTCGTGCAGAAATTTAAGCCAAGTCGATGAACGAGAAGGAGACAATTTAGTTGCGACTGCGAAATCGACTGGTTATGATGATGTGTTGATATGTAGTGTTGTGTTGTGATGTGTTGATTTGCGGCTGCGCGCTGTTATAAAAATAAATAGAGCAACATGGTTATGTGTTAAACATTAATATTTGCTTTATTTAGATATTTGCATTTGTGTCTTTGCTTTATTTTTTTCAATTGAAATTTCGTATTTTAGAAATTCTAATGAGTTTTTCGTTTGTTGCTGTCTCAACGTAATCATTATTTGCAGTGGGAATTTTTTCTGTACAAATAAAAACAGTAGAATTGTTACTCGCTCTCTACTGTGTGCAGAACAGTAAAGCTACAGAAAAATGGGAATCGTAATTTTTGTTAAAATTTAAGGCTAAAATTAAAGAGCATGACGTTTTGAAGACCATTTGCCTTTAAAGGATACAATACAAAGATTCACTTAGGTTTTTTGTACTATGTATATTCACAAGCATTTCATGGGTTTTTTATATGTTTATTTGTAAGCATTTTAAGGGATAAAGAATTATTTTTGTATTTATTTCCCAAAAGTTTAATATTTTAAAAAGGTATGAGTTTATTCGTATTACACGTATTATTTTTAACACATCTTAGTTTTGATATAACATATAAACCAAATTGTGTCTTCTTTGGCCAAACATAAGCTTATGTAAGGAGTTTTAAATATTTGGGTTGTAGGGGAGGTAAGCGTGTCCATGGGTGAATTCCAAAAATATTCAAAAGTGCAGATCTTGGATCCATTTCAATATGTCTACCAAAATGGAGTTATCTCAACTGCTTCTTATCCTATGCTTATGGACAACACACAGACGGACGGATAAACAGACATAGATAAATCGACTCATGAGATGACACCTGATCAAGAATATATATAATTTTCTTTACCGGAATCGCTTATTTCTATGCGTTACAAGCGTTTGTATAAATTTAATCACATCACCTTATATTTTTATGGTATAAAAATGGTTTCAACTTGCAGTATAAAAGAGCTTGAATATATCTATGGAATTACATAAAAATTAATCTCAAAGATTCGTTTTTTTTTTGTTTGTTTAATAATTCATGAACTAAATCATTGATTTAAATAAAATTTTCACTTTGAATTTTAAATTATTAAAAAGTGAAAATATCTTCTATCTACGATTTTAAACAATAGTTGAACATTCAACATGATATCTCATAAATTGCTTTATTTTTCATTAGGATTCTCTTTATTTGAATTGATATATAGGTAGTCAATACAATATATATGAACAAACTGAAGATCTTTTCGTACTATAAAAATAAGTCAGAAATAAAGTCATACTTCTTAAATAAATGATTCGATACTTATCAAAGTCGACTTAGTCTAACGGTTGAAATTTTGTACGGTTTTTGCTAAATCAGAAACGATTAAGAAATAATTATTATTGAAAGAAGTAAATTATGGATATTGTCATTCATTTTGTAAAAAACCACTACAACGAGTTTTATTTCAAAGGCTGATGTATAAAATAAAAAAGAGTAAAGTTTTTCAAAGTTGCTCTATTTGGTTTTCAGTAATATTTAAAAATAAAACAGAGTCCCTTAATTTTTTCGCGGCTATTTCGTGATAAAATAATATATGTTTCCATAGAAGTGGGGTTAGAAGAGTATAAAAGTTATAATTAATCAAAGACACGCGGATTTTTTGAGCAAATTTCTAATCGCAAACACACAATAACTTTTTGTACACAGGGTCGGTAAGTAATTTTTAAGGTTTCTACAGTAACATAACTTACATATGTAAATCGAGAATAATAAGAACGAATTTATGTCCTTAACGAAAGAGATATTCGTTCATTTCATGAAGCTCGGATAATTTTGTTTTTTTCCGGTGATTTCGGGCGATTTTAAAGAAGCTTCTTTAAAAGTCATTATTTTGGCATAAAGAGCAAGTTGTACAATTGTGCACGAATATTCGAGTGCAACTTCGCGGTAACTTAAAACTGGTACGTTTGCTTCAACAGTTCTGACAGTTGGATACTGGCATAAAGTTTACTTCATGCTTGAGCAATGCACTGAAAATAAAAGATGACTTACTTTCGAATTTGTATGCAATGGAGTTCGGTTACGTGTTAAGGGTATTATTCTAACTGGTAAAGCAGAGGAGAAAAAATTTTAATGCCTCGAATCCCTTTGATTCCCTCACATTTAAGGGGATATAAGTTTATAATTTTGTACCAAAGAGTTTTACTTTGACAAAAAACCAAGCACAATTTCCCTCCTTTTAAATGTCCGTGATTATCTAATGCAGAACTGTTTTTCCGTAATATTTTGGTCTTTTTAGGATAGGAAATCCATCCAATAGATTTATTCTACCTGATATCAGAAAACAACCGAAAATAATGAATTTATATAAGATTTAAAATAATTTTAATTTTGAATACATATGACAATACTTAAACAATAATACAACAAATTACATAAGACATTGTTTTTATATTAAAACATATCGCGAGCAAGGCCGCGGTGGGTTGCTACTTTTCTATATTTCTGCTTTCCACTGCCGCTATTTTCACCACCAGAAAAAAGTCTAGCCAAATGGCAGAATTATAAGGATACATCTAGTAGACTAAGAAACTTTGATCTGTTACCCAACCATCCCCAATACCTTAAAAGTATTGCGATATTTCTTACCCAAACTTTTTAGTGAATTTTTTGAAGAAAATTATTTTCATGGTTTTTTTTCTATCCTATGGGAAAATGTTCTACGGAAAAATCTCACCATCTTTTCCCAAAAAACACTAAGCCTAAAATCGATTTCGAGCCTCTGGTTTTTCAAAAGAAAGTTTGAATTTGTGTTTTGCTAAAAAATGTGAAGAAATTGACACAAAGAACCAAAAATGTACTGTACTAAGGTACAAATTTTAGTGCTTTCGAACAAAAATTTCAAAAATATAAATTTTTTATAAATTTCACGTGTTTCATTACGAGCAGTGGCGTAGCTAGGGTTGGTGTCACCCGGGGCGGAAACTAAATTGTGCACCCCTTATGAAGGTTATAGTAAATCTCATAAGAGTAATGTTTAAAAAGTACTACGAAATTAATATATTTTATTTTAAATAATAGTTTACTGTAATGATTTGTTTGTTAAAGTGTAAATAAATTTATAAATAATAATAATTTGGTAACTAACACAAAACTTAAAAAATTTCATTTAATTTCAAATTTGAAATATATCTTAATTTTTTAAAGCAGGATTTTCCGCAATCAAGGAATTTTTCAAAAATGTTTTATTTACGCAAAATTTTGATTTACAACAGTGAGTAAATGACCAAAGATCTATTTTGAGTAAAATTTTTCACTATTTCCGTATTTAATTTTACAATAATTGTCGATGAATCTGACTACATATTTTGAATCAACCTCTAAAAAAATGACATATTTTAGAAAAGATTTGAAAAAAAAGCAAAACTATGGTATCCATGGATATTTCAACCGGGCTTATAAGTTATGCGAGAACAATTTACTATCAGTAAATTTACTATCAGTTTTAAAAAATTGGAGAACTGACTTTATGAAGTTATAAAAACTTAAGCTAGTTTTTTATAGAAAATTGTGAAAACTATACGAAAAATTGTGCATAATTGAAGAAAAAACAGGACCTGGAAGCAAAACGTTGGCAAATTTTTCCACAGCAACCCTGAATAACTATAAATTTAAATATTTTTTTGAAATCAATCCATGTCTTCTATATAAAAGTTAAGTGAAAATTAAAATTAATTTATAAACTTTTTTCCTAAATTTTATCAACATCTGTATAGTATTCTATATTCATCTCAGCTTTGACTTTGATAGAAAAAACTGAGATCTGTAAGATTTGACTGCCCTATCCTCGACTATTACTATCACAGTATCACTATATTACAGTGATACCAAATTATTATCAGAAATTTGTTTCATACTCATTATGTACATAAAGCAAACTTGCCCTGGCTGGACAAAGTCAAGAGTCATGCATGAATGGCCCAAAAAGAGCTGACAATTATAAGAAATCTCTTCATGCTTCCCATTCGGTAACTGAGAACAAAATTTAATTTAAATAATTAGAATACTTTTTAAGGAACTGTGCACCTTCTGTTCAAAACTGTATTTTTGACAGTTTTTGTTGGTTGATTTAATCATAATAATAATTATTTTAGTATGGTTAAGGAGTTAGAAAACCATCTTAGAGCTTTTAATAGACATCTTCAAAATAAAATAAAAAAAAAAAGTCAGGACGCCTGAAAATTGTTATAAAACGCCATTTATTTAATTTAAATAAAAAATGTAATACTTTAAAATTAATTTAATTTTTTTAGAAATTTTTTAAGCATGTAATTAGTTGAGTATTGATTTTTAAAATTTTTATTGTAAATTTTTGTTATGTTCCAAAAACATGTAACTATTAATAATAACTAGTATCTCTTGGGGTCGAAATTCGACCAATTTATTGATTGCCTATTTATAAATATATGCGAGATGATCAAAATAAGTTCGAGGCTATAACTTTTCATTGATTGGAGATATTAAGCAATTTTCTTTAGAAAAATTATTTATTTATTTAATTATTTCTTTCAAAAACAGAAAAACAACATTTAAAAAAATTTAATTTTGTCAAAAAAATCATAGGGGGTAGCCTTGATTTTTTGATGGCACGGACAGTTTATTAATTTAGTGTCAAGACAAAATAAATTAACCTAAAATTCAGTAAAGACATTGAAAGAAAATCAAAAATGCAATTTTGAGTTTTTGTTTTTTTACAACAAAAATCATTTTTACCCCATATTTTAAGAATAAATCAAATTTTATGGTCTTTTTTTAAAATGAATAATTTAAATATAAACAAACAAAAAACGGTATTATTTTTAAAAGTTTTTTTAAGTTAACTGATAAGACTTAAATACAAAAAAGAAATAAATAAAATCTATTCACAGATGGCGGAGATATTGGCTTCCCAATTTAGAACATTCAATTTGAGACAGTTTTTTTCTCTCTCTTGGCATTTGGTTGAAATGCACGCTAAATAACTAACGACAATATTAAGAAAATTCATTAAAAATACTTTTGGTTAGAATTTTGCTGTAATTTTTAACACATTTAAAAGAAAATTTATCAAACTTTTAGAAAAAATGAAAAAAATTTAAAAACCGTTAAAATCCGACCAAGATATTCACATGGAAAGTCAAATTTTTGAGTTCAAAACACATTTTTTTACAAATTTAACAATTGATTAATGCATAAAACTACAATTTTTTAAGAAATTGTTACTTTTAAAAAAAATTCAAATTCAAGCGACTTAAGAACTCTCCTCCAACCAATATTTCATATCAATCAAAGAGCAGATTTTTTCTCAAAAATTTAATTTCTCTCTTAGAAAGTTGGGAACCCCCTCTATCAGATATATCATTTATATATACATTCTGCACTACTGGACAACAAAACCTTTCAAATGATATAAGTTTCAATTGTTTTGAGTTTTAATTAATACCAAAAAAGCGTACGACAAACTTTAATGTTCACGTATTAATATATAAGATGTGCTAGCAGATTAAGATCTGCAAATAAGGTTTGTTTTATGATGTGTAGGTAGTCTCAGAAGTTATTAATCACAAAATCATAAAGTATATTTTTATTCTTGACATTTATGACATGAGCACGTTTTTCTGAAAAGTTCTGGAGAAATGTATTGCTTACAAAATAACTGACGCCTCCATTCAACATACTCTGAAAATCATGCAGATTTGCGAAAATAATGTTAATAGAAATGTATACTAGGCCAGTAAGTTTGAAAACTTCTTAACCTGAATATAAGAAGCAGACAAACGATTTTTTATAAAATTTTATGGAATATAACAAGAAAGTTTTAACATTTTTCTTTTTGTACTCCATCTTACTGTCATGAAAATTTTAATTGAATTTGTTTGACAATTTCACCCCTAACCAATGACAAATTAAATTCCGAATTGACTTAGGTTTTAGTAAGAGCGTTTGTTTATATTGAAAAAAATGTCATATAAAGCTAAAGCTTGAATAAAAACGAAGGTAACAATATTTACATTAACTTTTGCACCCTCTTTATATTCAAAAAATAAAACATTAAGGTGTTCTTATTATTAAAAAAATCAAAAATTGTGTCTTTAAAAGTTCTTTTTTCAAATTTTGCACCCCATTTTAGCGTGTACCCGGGGCGGATCGCCCCCACCCGCCTCCTTTCTACGCTTCTGATTACGAGTCAACAAAAAATAAAATATTTTCAGATTCATTATAACATTAAAAAAATATTTTGAAAATTTATTTAAAATAGAAGAAAAACATTTGAAAGCTAGATTTGCTTTTATCATTTTATTATTTAATTTTAAATTTCGTGAAATTTATTGTCCATAAGTCCACTTGTTAGAAAATATTTTGTTTTGATGAAAGTTAGTAGATAAATAATAAAATAAGTAAACTTGAACTACAAATTCCATGTCATATTCAAGGAACTGAGAGTAATGGTGGTCAACTTATGGCCAGTGTTCGACGAGTTGTTAAAAAAAATCAACAGTTATGAAGGCAGTAATAGTTATGCCAGCAGATAGTCGAAGAAAAATGCCACGACTTGAAAGCAAACAGGCCTTCCTAAAACCATCTTTTTAATTTTATAGTTTTTAGGCTTCTGTTAGGCACAAAATCGAAAATCCAACTAAGTTAAACTAATCCACTGAAAGGGTTAAGGGTCGATTTTTTTACAAAAATGTAATTTATATTTGTAAAGGTTGTGATTGTCCTCCATTGAAAACACAATTTCTTCAACTGGTTAACACATCTATAGCCTAAACCTGATGAATATCTGGATTGTTAAAATCGGTCTATTGGTCTGGGTAGATTTGAAGTCACAGAAATTTTTTCCTAACCTAAGCGAAGTTGTTTCTCTTACGATCTTAAGATATTCATATTAAGATATTTTTAAAATTCATCATATTTTTATTTCAAATTCAATAAGCTTGTAATTCATTCAATTAGCTTGATTTGTCTCTTTTATGTTAACATCACTACTCTGTTTTCAAGTCAAAATAATTAAATACCCTTTTGAAGTACATTCAGGAAAAAATTAAGCAAAATATGATATTTTGTGTGACTTTTGACTTAACCCATTACAGGTCAAATGAAAACTGGCTATAATTTTTTGAAATTCATTTGCATTTATTGATTAAAATATATATAAAAATACATAAAATGCGAAAAAAATATGCTTTTAATCGATTTTTTTAAACCAACATATGAACCGTTTAAACTGATAATTTTTCACGCAAAATAAGAACCACACACAAATTTTTTTTCAGAAGCTTTTGGCATTTTGTTGTGAAACCAGTTGAGTACAGTGACTTCTATTGGGTAAAAAAGGTGGTTTTGTCAAAATACTTTTTGTCAAATCATGTAAATGTTCTGTAAAACTAACATATTCTGTTCGGAAAACATTTTAAGCGTGTCATTTGAACCAGTTTGAAAGTTTTACTTTTACAATATAATCCTGTTCAGGTCAATATTTTTATCGTGTTGTTTTGACCGAAGTGTTAGTTTATAATATATCCTATTCCAATCACAAATCCATCCTGTTCTGTAAACACTGTGAAACCATCAAATCAACCTTGTTTTTACAGGATGTTTTTACAGGATTTTTTTCTGAGTGTATGAAAAGATTTAACTGAAATATTTCCAATAAAATTAAACAGATATTTCCAATTTATTTGTTTCTTATCAACAACGTTAACATCGATTTCGACGGAACTATGGGCAAGCAGACTCCGAATTTGGCCATAAAGCAATTCTTGAATTTCAACTTAATTATTATATTTTGGGAATGAAGACATCTTCTAGTTCATTTGAGTAAACGTTTTCTATTTTGGCTTTCTTCTATTCATGACAACAACGCCGAAAGTTCAAAAATTGCCTCTATTCTTCTAAAAAAATGCAACTTAATTTAAATTGAAATTTATTCATGAAATAATTATAATAATATTTTTGATGGTATTATTCTTTGGGAGTTTGAATATTTTCAAAAGATTACTTGCTATCCCAGTTGGAATATGAAAGACGAAGTCTTCAAAGCCGTCTTTAACTTCACATTAAATCATAAAAATTGGAGCAACAAACTCACACGTACAGGTCATATTTTTATAAACACCGTTCATTTGAAAATTTTACTGAACACCGCTGATACTGAAATGTAATGTTACACTCAGAAAAAAAAAAAACACATACCTTGTGCTCCGGTAAAAAATTTCTTTAATTTCGATATAATAGCAATTTTCTCTTTTTCAAATAAAATTTTCTTCAATTAGAATAAATTTTCGAAGAAATATTTCTTTACTTCTAGGAAATGTTAATATTTCAATGTCTCAAATAATGATAAGTATTTTTCTCGCACAAAAAATTTCTCATTTATAGAGAAAAATTTATTGAAAATGAAAAATTTTTCTTATATTATGATAAAAAATTCACTATGAAAAGTATTTTCTTCAATAAAAAATAAAAAATTTTCTTTTCTCAAAAATAAAAAATATTTTTCCTTAAGAACGATATATTTTTATACAGTTTTCTTTTTCATTGAACCTTTTTATCATTTTTAGAGAATTTTTAGTATCGCAATTAGAGAATAGCATTCTCTGGAGCAAAATTTATAACATTTTTCTATAAATATGTTGCCTTTTTTATCATATGCCGAAAAACTTTTTTCTGAGTGTATAAAATTAATAATTGTGAGATGTTGATAAGTGAAATCAAGAATTTTTTTTCTTTAAAATATAATTTAATTATGCTTAATTTAAAGAAGTACGTTTTAAAATTAGATGTTGAAAGAGATTTTAAAACAGCGCTTTTTTTAAAATTATCATGTTGCTTATCACAATATTCTAAGAAATCTAAAGTAAACGCATATCAATCGAAATTATAAACTCTGCTAAAGAAAAGTGCGAAAATTACAAATTATAAATCATCGAAATAATGTTTTGAAACAACTTACAAGTACATTTTTTTAATCTGAATCAAGGCAAATATCGTTTTAGAAATATTTTTCAAACGAATCAATTTATGAAGCAACACTTTTTAAAAATATTTTAATTAATTTTTTTATTAAATATTAAAGAAAAGTTAATCAGAAAATAAACTACATATGTGGTTTTGTAATGATAACCACCTACGGAATGGGTTGCCAACTCAAAAGGGTCGAAATAAAATATTGATTAGTATGAGAAACAGTTATTAGTAAAAAATTTGTTGCAACCCGTCGGCGGCTTAATAAAATGTTGTTAATACAATTTTCACAATTTCAAAATTTTCGTTTAAATTATTTTGGAAACTTTTGTTATTTCGAAAAAAAATATGCTTCTCTATTGAGTTTTATTGATTTTATTGTGAATTTTGTAAGAAAAAATTTTTCAAATTTATTGAACTCTGAAAATTTTTAGCTAGATTCTTACTCCCATACATCCAGGTAGAACAAAATTTTTTCTATTTTATTTTTGGTTTTTTTAAACCAGAAAGTATGCATTTGAGAATGCGTGACCTTAAACGAATGCGTGCAGGGTTCGTTGACTTACCTTCATTTTAATTGCCTCCACAATTTTGGCGGTTTTTACAAAAGTGTATCCAGAAAATGTATTTAAATTCGCAGCAAATTTTGCAAATTTGCAGCGTTGCAAAAAGTCGTCGGCTTTTAAGCAGATGCTTAACCGACGGATGCGCAGACTTTAAAGCAGTTTTTTTTTTTTAAATAACTACTTGAATGCTTTAAATATTTATTTTTTTCTGAACTATTTCAATTCAAGTCAGTCGCAACTGTTCGTGCACATTTTCTAAGTTTAATCCTTCTGGCGTTTTGAGTAAATTTTTTTTCGAATTTTTTTCATAACTTTTACACTTTCGTTTTTAGCGGTGTTGGCTAGAGATAGGTTTTAGATATTAACTTAAGGTTTTCGCACTTAATAAGAATTTATTTTTTTACTTAAAGTAAAGTATTTTGTTGAAAAAGCGTAAGTAACGGTGACGATTGTACGTTTTCGAAAATACAGAGACACGCACACACACATACACAATAATAGATATAAAAACAAAAGCGTCAGTTCAGACGTTCTTGTTTTGTTTTGTTTATTTGCTACGTTTATTTTGCTTTTACTGAGATGTGTTGCGTAAAAAATAGCCCGTATAACGTCCGAGACATACACGACGTGACTCCACAAGACCACTCGAAATACTAAAGCAGCCAACAGCAACGAGATCGAACAAACTTCGATGCTGTCTAAGAAGAGCAGCACAAAAGTAAAAACAGCTACAACAACAACAACAACATGTGGCTTAACAAAACAAGCAACAGAAAACAAATAACAGCGTCAACCCAAACAACAACAACAACAACAACAACAACAAGAATAACAATGAAAACAAGCTCCCAGCCAGCCAGCCAGCCAACCAACCCAGCGACACGATCTCGCTGCTCACTCAGCAGCCAGCTGTTAGTCGCACACACCCTGTATGTGTGCTGCTCTGTTGGTGGTGGTAGTCATGGTGGTTGTTGTTGATTGTGGTAGTGGTGGCTATGGTGTTGATTGGTTGCTATGGCCGCTTGGCTTAGCACCGCCTTTCGGCGCATGCGTGCGTTTGTTTTTTATTACGCGGCTCCATTTTGAGTGCAAGAAATGTCAAAATTTTGACAGCTGAGTGGAGCTACGGAGTAGGTTGGAGTCGTTTCTTCAAAATAAAACACAAATTCACAGAGTACGTGTGTGTACGTGTGTGTGTGAGTTTGTGCGCGCAAGCGAGATAAATGTGGCGCAATGCAAGACGCCCTGGGGAACAATTTTTGCAATGGAGTCAGTCGACGAAGTGCTCGCAACTCTGGCGGCTCGTGGCGCATTCAAATGCGATAAGCTGTAAAAGGCTGGCCAACTGTTACGTGTGTGTTTCGTGCCTGAAGCGAGCTGCTTTGTGTTTATTTTTATCTAGTTTGTTGGTGTTTTTTTGCGCTTTTCTTATGCGTCGTTCGCCCATTTTTGGCAAACGTGATGGCAGTTGTTGTTGGTGTTGGTGTTGTTGTTGTTGTTGTTGTTATTGGTGTTGTTGTTGTTATTGGTGTTGTTGTTGTTGTTGTTGTTGGAGTTGCTGTTGTCTTGTATGAGTATTTTAAGCTTCCTAGCTAGCATTGCTTAGCCAGGCGCTGTTTGTTGTTCTTGTTTTGCTGCTCAAGTTTTTCTTCTTACAGCTGCAACGCCCCCTCGTGCGTTCGCTCTGCTTAAGGCTTTCATCGTCTTTGAGTGATTTTATTTTGTTTTCTTCTCTTCATAATTTTTTGAGTTGACTTCCGGCTCTGAGCACTTGAAGCGGCTTAAAGTCAGCAGCGTTCTGCTGCTATGCGGCAGTATTCCAGTCAAGTGGTTTTATGACCGCTTGTTGCTTTGCTGACTGCCTTTTTGCGTTCAGCGGCTTAAACGGTATAAAAACGGATTTTTGTTTTTTTGCACGCCAGCAATTTTTACAATACCTTGAAATGCTTTCACACATTGATTGCGTGTGAATTCTGTAGCTTAAGTTTGTTGCAGCATGCTTTTAAGCTGCTTTAGGGCTTAAGTGGCACTTTTTTCCGTCAAAGTTGCTATTTCTTATGTGTATCCAAATCCTTTGCTTGTAATGAGAGCATGTTATTTAGCTGTGTTGGTTGGAATGTTGGTTTGTAAAGGCAGCGGAAGTCAAGAGTTTATGTATGCTTGTGTGAGAATGAGTATGAGATTGGATGTGTGTATGTAAGAGTTTGTGCAACTTCCGTTTTAACTTCAACTTCCTGTTTGCAATTTCAATTGAGTCATAACTCTTTTGCCATTTTCTACTTTGTAATAATGATTCTTTTTAGCTTACATTCATTCCAAGGATTAGCTATATGAATAAAAAAGGATAATGAAAATGTTAAAAAAATTGAAAGACTTCAGAAATTTTTTATAGGTATCTTATTTAAATGTTAATATGGTAAATATCTATTACCCCGCATCTAAAAAAGCCAAAGTTTTGTAGTCAACATATTTGTTCAAGACCATTCAATAAGTATTTATTTTTTAAAATTAATCTTAAAGAATTTTAAAAATAAACACATTCAAATTTATGATGACACGTTTGCCACATAAATTTATTCAATATCAAAAGAACAACTTTTCTTATACCTATCAGTATTTTAAATTATTATTATAATTATATATAATAATTATAATTATAATTATTAAGAAATTATCCTCATTATCCTCAAACATAAATATATTAACTAAATGCCTCACACATAAGTCTTGATATTTAAACGTTCTCTAAGTTTGATATTTTTTATTTGAAAAAAATATTTAAAAGTATATTTAAAGCAATTATTATCTTGACTAGTTCTTAGTATATGTGACATCATCTCTAGATAAATTAAAGAAATAATTTTAAAAATCAATATTTCCATCAATAAAAACTGTTCCATCATCAATCCAAGAGTCGATGCTCTCAATCACTGGAATTGAAGAAGCTGGAAACAGGGTTGCCACAGCCTAAAATTTTCTTTTACCAAAATTCCCAAAAATATTTCACATTTAAGAAAAAAATTTCACATCCAAAAAAAAAAAATATCAAATATGTGTGATCAATCAAAAAAACAATATTTTAACTTTTTTGACACATGTTTCATCCAATAAAATTGTAATAACAAAAGCTGTGTTTGATGACTCCTCTAGATTAAGATTCCTTACTACAGATCATTAAAAACTGTTTATTGAGGACATTTTTCTCTTTTTACCTCCTCTTACTTGATATTGCTCTTTGTTTTTGAAGTTGCTCTAAGTTACGCTTCAGATCAGGTAAGAGTAACATTTAAATAAATCAAGTATTTTGGTTCTTGTTGAAAAATTCGAAAAATTGAAAGAGCATTAAATAGTTTCTTTGCTTACCTATTTCAACAGTTTAATGAAAACTAGTAATTTTTCTGGCTTATTTCTTAATTTGTTTGCTTTTGGCACTGAGTATTTGTCATCGAACACAACTAATATTGTTGTATACCAGTATTCATGTATTCAGGTTTCAAATATTTTAAAACATGTAGCAGATATCATGGTTAACCGAGAAATTTCCAATGATTTTTTTTAACAGTGTGTGGAACTTAAAATTCAACTTCTGAAAAGCGCTTTATTTTTGTTGCGATGATATTGAAGAAAACGAATAATATTGAGTTTGAGTTTTACGGTCTTTGGTACTACCCCATTTTTATATTTTAAATACCTGTTTTCAGTGTCACTGTCTGAAGAATCTGAATCTTGTTTTTGTGCATGACACGTAACCACGACTCTAATCCTTTAACCCTAAAATGTAATTAAATTATTAAGTATTACGATGGTAAAAATTTAAAAACGTTCTTTTCAATATGATGAAGGCCAATAATTTGAATACGTTTGAAAACTAATTTGAGTTCGATAGTGCCCGAAATTCGACCTTTTCACTTTCATTCTCTCGATACAAAATTAATGTGAAAAAAAAATTTGCTTCATAAAAATTTGGCAAAAAAATTTTTTCAATAAAAAAATAGTCGGTGCACTCGTTCTCCGCACTTTGATTCATTAAAAGAAATTAATCAAAATCGGTTAGAAACACGTGAGAAAATGGTTTTTACTATTTTCACTACGCCTATTTATATATAGATTAAAAAAAAAGAAACGATCATTTAAGGGCGGTAAGTTTTTTAACCATTTTTTATATGAATGCTCAACATCTCTAGAATATTGTGTCCAAATTTGAAGTCAATCCGAGTAAAACTAACGGAGGTAAAAATTTTTAAGTAAGTGTACCTTGAACGTACAAACGTACGTGTACAAAACTTTAAAGCAGTTTTCCCACAAGTTGTGTTTTCAAAGTCCGTGTTTACTGCCAGTCCTTTAGAAACTACTTGACCGATTCATTTCAAACTTGGTACACATTTTCTACATACAAAATACTTTCCTCCAACGTTGACTAAATTTTAATGGTTTTTGATTTCAGATAATTTCCGACCGAGACATAATGAACACCGCAACTTGCTCTTTTTCCAAGACGCTCTGGGAAAAGCTCCGTCACCAGCTTGTTTTTCAATATTTCCGGAAGAAATATAGTATTGATAAAAGTACACTCAATAATGTACAAAAGATTTTAATAAATTTGCTCAATCCATACTCTCAAAAATATTCACAAAAAAGTGTTTTTTACGCTGAAACCCTTACTTCGCCCTTAAGCTTTTGGGAAATTTTCATAAAAATGTTTTTCGTTTTCACTAGAAATTTTACCAAAATGAAATTTAATTTCACATTTTCACATCGAAAAAAAAATTTACCAGTTTTGGTAAATTTTTCACATTCTGGCAACGCTGGCTGGAAACACTGTGGATTCTTAGAAATTTAATACTTCAATGGATTCCATTTCGACCCATTCAGGATACACCTGAATCTTATCCAAATAAATGATCTTTGAGAGAGTACCTGTAAGGGCTGCTACCCGTGTAGCATCAAGTTCAGTGTTTATGTAAATATGCTTACTTAAAATTGTGTTATTTAAATATTACTTTTTATTCCGATTTATTTTAAATTAAATAAAACTCCCTTTTGAGAATTGAAAACACGAATGAATGAAGATGATTTGTCGCATTTTTAAGATTTTTTTTGTGTTCTATGCATGATGAAGGTCTTATGTGTATACAAACAATTTTCAAACTTTAAGCAACCATGTTTGTGGCTATTTTAGAAATGAATTGAATTTAGAAACTATTATCGAAATTAGAATTTTGTGGCATATCATCTTCATTCATTCATGTCTTCAACTCATAGATGTTTTTTGTGCTCAGCTCTACTGTGGGGAGCCTTTCTTCTCTCTACCCTGTGTGTAACTATCATTGCTTTTTTTAATAGTCACTTACATGAAAAATAATTTTTTATACCGAGAATTCTCATCAGGCCCTTTAATAATCAAATCATAAAGAAATCAGCGAAAATAATATGAACAAGCAAAAAATAAGAAACAACTGAAGAAAAGCAAATGATGAAAAATAATGCCCTTATTACACTTGTCAATAGTTAACCGTCAATTTAGGCGTTCAAACCTGAAGATGTAAAGATAAATATTTTTTGAAATTATTTGGATTTTAATTTTTCGATTTTTTTATTTTTGGTCACGTTACAATAACTGAGACTCACTCCATCTTTATTGTTACTTATCGTAGAATATTTTTAAACCACTAAAGCCCTCCTCCGCCCCCTAAAATGGTAACGTACTTTATGAACGACCCCTAACATGTGCATGAATATACCCATACAACCCACTATTGTAAAACTCTATAAATAGATTGATATTTGAGCTACAGGGATGAAACTTGGTATATCTATATTTTCCATCAAAACTAATTTTTTTACAAACAATAGGTGTCTTCCACTCTCGAACAAGCCATTAAACTCACAGTAGTTAAACCCTATAACCTTAACCAACTTTAGAGTTTGTTACTTGCATTAAATTAGTTAATAATTTACTTGTTTATCATTATCAGGGCCCGGATTTCAGGGTCATTTTTTTTTTGCCTTTTTTAACTTTTTCAAATTTTGTTTATCTTTCACCAAAAGTTTTGTAATTTTTTTATTCTTATTTGTGTCAACTATTTCTTATTGTATTATTTTTTTATAGAAACATTAAAACAAAAATTTGTAAAGAGTTACCAAATTGTTTCTTTTTGGAAGAATTTCTTGTTTTTCATATCGTTGTTACTAAAAAAATAATGTGTTAGAAGAGATAGAGTTGTTTTAAGCGGCACATTTGAAAAGATAATTTAAAATTTTTTCAATTCAGAATTCAGTATCCGTGATAATCTACAATATTGATCATTATATGCATAAAGTAGTTCACGCTTTCATTGTATCAGTACATGAGCCACATGCATTGTTGACATTCATGTTATGAACTATTCTTGCTACCCTTGAATGTACATGAGGGCGTATCGAATTTTATTATTTTTTTGAATTTCAAATTCTAAGTGGTCTCAAAAGTTGCATGTGGTTGTCAAGATCTAAAAAAAAAAAAAATGTTATGAAAATAAAAAGACATCTTCCTCTTCCGCAAGCACAAAGTTGTTTTTTTCAGTAAAAAATAACGATCTCAAAATGCTGGGATTTTTGTAAGGAAAACTATATATGTCTTAAAGAAAAAATTTTAATACAGTTAAACTAACAATATCTTACCGAACACGATGGTACTTACGATTTTTATCCACAGTATCTTGTATGAAGGAATATTCGAAACGAAAGTTATACTCGAGATAGCACATAACTTTTGATTGTAACCAGTGGCGTAACTCCATACGTGCAAGACGGTGCAGAGCACTGGGGCCCCTGAGTGATAGGGGCCCTTCGCTGACACTACAAATAGCAAATGGTAACGAATCTGATATAATAAAAAATTCGATAACTTTCAAACAAAATACTGTGAAATAGTAGCCCAATTTTACTCAACAATTTATAAATATTTACAATCTGGTAAATTGAACACAGTAAATCAATTGTGTCAAAAAATCCTTACAAATTGTGAAGCAATTGAATGTGAAATTACAAAAGTTTACACAGATGTGCTGTTGTTCATCACAATCCCAGCGATCTCAGCAAGTGCAGACCGGTCATTTAGTAAATTGAAAATTATTTAAAATTATTTAAGAAATAACACAAGCTAATTCAGGTTGTCGATTTTGGTTCTGCAATAAGACCAACTTTTTCGGAGTTGGGGAGTTAGTTTGGCTCAAAATTTTTAGAAAACCATGTTTTCACAAATGGTCGATTTTGAGCTTTTCTAAGCATTTTGCCATGTCTATTTATAAAGATATCTGGCAATTCTACGACAACAGTTTCTATACTACTTTCGGATCCGAGGAGTAGTTCTTGTGTAATTAATAATTTTTTCCATAAATTATTAAAAATTCAAATTAATTTTACGGTACCACAACTTTATAGTTTTTCCATAATTTTAAGAATTTTTAAAAATACGCTAGTAGAAGATACAAAACAACAGTTACACGTGTGTTATGGTTTTGAAAGTTTTTGAGTAGGTTCAAAGTTTACACTTTTTACACCCTTTACCAGAATAGGCCAGAACAGGCAAAAAAATTTTGTTCCATGAATTTAATTTCCAATTTTCTTTAAAAAAAAAAACAACAAGTTCTCAAAAATTGATTAATTTCACTAAAACTAGTTCTCGGATCCGAAAGGGGGGGGACTCCCCCAAATCCGAAAAGGTTGGTCTTATCGCAGAACCAAAAATATTCTGTCAAAAACTACAACAGTGTTACAATTGAGAACAAACAGGTGTCTGAATTAGATTTAAGCAAATTAATAGAAACTTTTGCTAATGAAAAAGCAAGACAAAGAATATAGTTAAATAAAATAAAAACAATGTTTCTGTACTTCTTTTGTTTTGTTTTGAAAATGTGTTTTCTTAATGTTTCTAGTAGGGGCCCTTTTATATTTTGCACACGGGCCCTTGACCATCTAGTTACGCCACTGATTGTAACCATCTAGTCTTAATTTTGATGGCATTGATTTAAGTGTTGGTGAATTCCTTAAATATTATGAATTAATAATTTGCATAGTTTTTTCATACTTTTTTTTTCTTGTTTTAGAGATTTAACTTTCTTTAACTTTTTTTATGAATATATGATTTTATATCACGGGCATCAGAAGTTGTGTCGAAGATTTTCTGCTCAATTTGGATTTTTCAAATGTTTCTGAACATGACTCTACCTAAAAATATTTATTTTATATGCCAGGTTTAGACCACAATTTTTATACCCCCACGCGTACTGGGGGTATATTAATTTAATATACCCCTTCGGTATATTGATTTTGATTGACGACGTGTGTAACGCCCATAAAAAGGCGTGGTAGGTATAGAAAAGTATATATATTCTTGATCAGCATCACCACCTAAATTGATTTAGCCATGTCCGTCTGTCTGTCCGTCTGTCTGTCCGTCTGTCTGTCTGTCTGTGGACACGATTACAGTCGTAATTTTAAAGCTATTGTGCTGAAATCCGATATTCAAGCTTTTATCTAAAAAACTAAGATCAAGTTCGAGAATGGGCTAAATCGGCTGAAAACCACGCCTACATCCCATACAACCCAAATAATGAAAACTCTATAAAGAGGCTAATATTAAAGTAACAAAACTGAAACTCAGTATTTGTGTGTTTTATATCAAAACTGAGATGTTTTATAAAAATGGGCGTCATCCATCTACACACAAGCCTTCCTCCCATACAACCCCAAAATTTAAAACTTTATAAAGAGACTAATAGTAAAGTTACAAAACTGAAACTCGGTATTTGTGTATTCTATGTCAAAACTAAGGTGTGTAAGAAAAATGGGCGTCATCCACCCACTAAAACGCCCACCTCCCATATAACCCCAAAATTGAAAATTTTATAAAAAGGCTTATATTTATGCTTCAGGAAAGCAATTTGATATGTTTGTATTTTAGACACATAAAAATAACAAAATCTTCTAAAATCTCATACAAAAAGCTCTACAATTTAAGATTCTTTAACTCTTAAGAATCGGTCGTGGGGGTATTTTAACTTCGGCCAAGTCGAAGATATACCTTACTAGTTTTTTTAATATATAAAAAAAAATGTACTTCCTACACGGTTAAAAATGTTGGACTAGTTTTTAATCCAAACTTTGGTTTAATGGAATTTTTAATCCTAAAAGTACTATTTTTTATTCCATATTTTAGTTTAATTTTTTTTTATAAAGGTCCCCAGGTCTCCGGAGCGTCTGAAATAAAAAAAAAATAACGGGGTTATAATCAGTATAGATGTAATTCTCGGGTGAACCTCAAGCTTAATTTTGTGATTTTTTTTGACATAATGGCGGCCATTAAAAAAAAAAAATCAATTTCGGGCTTTTTTTTTGTAGTTTAGTGTAAAAAAAAATAGTAAAAAATTTTTTAAAATTATGGTCGAGGTTCACCCAAGAATGGTGACAATTCTGCGTCGATTCCATTTTGTTTCATGAAAATCGGTTCAGTTGAACTGGAGATATCATGGCCGCCAGTTCGAAAAACGTGGTTTCGAGATAAACGCGTTTAAAGTTTGAAGTAATTAAAAATAGCTCATTTTGACGAAGACCTTGCTTCACAAAAAAAGTATACTGTATCTTCTAAAGTATTTCGAATTTCTAAAAATCCTTTTAGGGGCATATTCACAACTACCCAAGCTATAAATAAAATTTTTCTATTTGAGTTATATCTCCTTTATGGTATCATTATTATTGTGACAAAATTCAAACTTATTGTGCACTTTTTTGTTCAGGGTAGTTAAATATGTGGCCCAGAAATACTAGGAAAGAGCTATTATCTAAATAGCTTCTTATTAACAAATCGGTTCCAATAACTGTGAAGTGAACCATGACATCGAATATCAAACTTAAGAATATCGAATGGTAGAGCTTTTGTGATACTTTCTTTGGCAGATAAACAATTCGCCACATGAAATTATTTCATGTTTATCACTTTATAATCTTATTTCAACATACAGTTTGTTTTTGAGTTTTGAGCACATATTTTAAATTTTTGTATATTATTATTTAAAATAATTTTTTTTTAATTTATCAAAAGCAATGAATATAGAACATAAAAATTAATATTTCATTTATCAAACAATCAAGATATATTTAAAATCGACGAAACGAGTTCAATACTTTGGCCAAAAAAGGAACATGCATACCACATTACTCGAACTTACTAAGAAACATTTAAAAAATTTTTAAATAACATTTTCTTCTGTGCCCAAAAACAATTAATTAAATCTTCAATTCGTTGGCCGACATTTTATTGTGCACAATAAATTCTTGCTTGTCTTTGTCATGTAAATAATTTTTGACAAATTATGACGTCCAATTAGAAAACTTTAATATAATAACGACAGGGCAAGACCGAGATATGATCAGTGAACAAATAAAATGTGAACGTTTATATAGCAGCAATTATTCAAATGATTGATTTATGGGCAATGAAACCGCATTAGATGCGTTCAACATGTGTAGCTCAGTGTTGGGACAACATTTGGGCCATAACAACAACATAACATTGCATATGTTAATATTATGGCCATAAAAGTCAGCCAAAGTTTCTGCCAAGACTAACAACTACTACCTGTCGACTGTTGAGAAACACAAATACACGTACCTATAAACAAACACTAACAACAACAATGCAGCGTAACAAAACTACGTTTACAAATACATACCTACAACAATTGCGCTATTCATATAAAAACACGAACAAGGAAATAGAAGCGAAACAAATGTTTCCGTTTTATTTATGTTTTGTATGATGAGCCATCAAAACGTCAACTTTGTTGATTAAGCAATGTTGAAGAAGAAGTAGAAGAAGAAGAAGAAGAAGAAGCCAGAAAGAAGACGCAAGCAACACGCGCTCATCTAGAGGAAATAAAACGGCTATCCAAACGACCAGTCAGCCCTTCAGTCATTCACTTAGTCAATAAGAGTTGAAATATGGAACACAATTTATTTGTGGCGAACACCATGACTTCCACAGATAAAACAACAAATTAACCGAAATAAGAAACATAAAAACGTTACTAAAAAAAAAAAAAGAAAGAAACAATTTTAGCGACTGTGTAACAACTAGAACCCAAAACGACCGACCAAATAACCAACCGGCTGACCCGATCTTGCCTCTTGGACACAGAGAGAAAGACATGCGGTCCATAAGTCATGCAGCTAAATGATCAATACCTCCCTCGAACTAATCACATAAATCTTTTCACGTTTTTGTTCTTTAACATCTTAACCACGAAACCAGGAAGGACCGAACGAGCTACAGGGCAGAAATCGTTTTTCAGTAGACGTTGTTGATCGCTTAATTTATCCACTGATTGCACGATTACAAAGACGTAAAATATAAAACATAAAAGAAATAGAAGAAGAAGAAGCTCAAGCTCATAGCAGCAGGTACACAATAACATGATACTCAATCCTAGTTCAATGCACATGGCATGTCTTGATGTTGAACCTGTCGTCTTCATTGCTTCATTGGAAAAACTAACAAATGTCTTTATTTGAAATGTCATATTATAAGAATCACAAAAACATACGCACACACAATAGTTGATCATCTGAGGGTGCAGACTAGTCTTGGTAGACAAGTGGTGCAAGTCAACAAGTGTACCCTAAAACCGCGCGGGTCACATCAAATGACAGCCGATGCACAAAATAGATGACGGTCAAAAGATGCGTTGAATGGAAAAGAAAAACAAAAAAAATGTCATCACTTTGTTTATAAATCACGCGGTGAATCTGAAAACCAAGTCATGTGGATATTTATGTCAGGTTGACCCAAGGTTCAGTGGAGATATATATAAACTGTACTGATAAGCCATGGGCTTAACTTCAGTTTGTTTTTTTTTTCTTTCTTTTTATTTTTATTATTAGATATTAACAGATAAGCACTGTCAAAAATCGACACAGCTCTTTTTTTGTTTGAGCAGCTATGTTGAGATCAAACATGCGCTTCAATTCGGATTTGTAGCGTCTATTAAAATAAAGAGTAGCTCTTTTAAGAAAACAATGTTTGATAATTACTAACTGTAAAATAATTACTTAGCAGGATAGATAATGTATGGAGAAAAAAAAGTCAGCCGGACACCGACTCAAAAGTTAGAGGGACTCTTAAAAACTATTTCTGCATAATTTTTTTTTTTCAATCGGTGAACTCCCCATAGTGGTGACCGTGGCATGCAGTTTAAGTGTGTGGCTTAGCATGATCGGAGCCCGGGTTCGATCGCCAGCCGCGGCAAAAAGTTTTTTTCAATAAAAAATTTTTCTAATCGGTCACCACCTCTCTGCAGACAATGGCAAACCTCAGAGAGTAAATAATGCCATGTAAAGCTTCTTGAGAACATGAACTTTAGCCGTTCGGAGTCGGCATAAAACATGTAGGTCCAGTTCTCGGTCAATTGTGTGCAAACATTTAATAACACACACAACACAATTGATCATTAGAAGCTCGGTCAAAGTCCTTTCAAGGGCTGAAATGGCCAATTTGTTTTTTGTTTTTTTTTTTTAACTCCCCATAGAGCGGTTTTAGTTCCCCTAAAGCCCTTTTTTTTAGTTAACAAAATCAAGTTAATTGCATTTAACGAAATGATTTTGTGATATGTCAACACTTAGGCTTCCTGGAATTTTTTAAAAAAGTTTCTGTTTTGGGTAAAAAGTTCCAAAAATAACCATTATTTTCGGAATATGTCTTTTTTACAACTCTGGAACACAAAAAACTTGCCCATACATAAAACTATTTTTTGGGCCAAACTAGACGCTTTTTTTAAAAAAATATGACAAAATTTAGATTCTTGAGTAAGATTTAATGGAAGATTAAATAAGATTTAAGTGACCTCAATCGCTAATTGACTGAAATCATAATTCACAATAGGTCATAGATTAAAAATGTTCTTAAAGATAATATCACAGAATAAAATTTTGTTTTCTTATAAAAGTCGGCTCCACTTAAAAGTAGAAATATGTAAATTGCAAATTTACTTTAATTTTGAGATAATCTACTTTGTGTTTCAGTGGATTTTGAATTATGTTAATATATATATATCAGTCTAATTCCCACTTATGTTAATAGTAACTTAGAGATTTATGTCGTTGATAGCTTTTATCATGTAGGTCTAATTCAAAATCTATAATAAATCTATAATTAATATCACTAAATGGATCAGTTTTTTTCTGTCTATCATAATAGTACTCTACTTCATAAATAAATTCATAATACTTTTTTTATCGATTTAGGTTTTGTTAATTTCTTAGTCAGAAATTAATTTGATTTAAATTTATTGTTTAAAATTGTAATTATTAACGTATTAATAGCTTTAATAGTCATAGATTAATAGACACTAATTGGAATTGCAATCTATATGATTTAAATATTGAAACTGTTTTTAATATCTTTAAATCAATATCGTTGCTATGTCCCCTTTTCCACACGGCAAGTTTTATTGCCAGCAAGTTTTCAATTCTCTTTTAAACTTGCCATTTGCGTTTCCACTCAGAAAGTTTTCTTGAGCAATTCTGAATAAAACTAAAGTGAAACTTCAAAGAAAGAGCAGGACAAAAGAAAAATTGCCGGTACGAGCAAGTCTGTACTCATCCCATTTCGTCACGTCCCGATGCCAACAAACTCGACTTGCCAGCAAGAAAAATTGCCGAGTGGAAAAGGGGTCTATGAACCAATAATTTCACACACTTCAAATAAAACTCTGAAACTTTCATGGCATACTTCTGGGCTTAGACTTATAGTCAATAAATGTCGATGTAACATGTAGGATTTTAAATTTCTTGAGAATTATTTCTTCCAGCAGTTTATTCTAATTTTGAGACAAAAACTGAATCTGAAGCCGTTTTGGAGTTACGTTAATTCTTAAAGGAAGACATTCTGACTTCAACGATCCACATAAATAATAATTCTAATATTTTTACACAGAAAGAAATATTGGTTGTATATAAAGCAAATGAAATTAATCAAGCATCATTAATAGGATAAGCAACGGCATTTGTAAGTCTAGCGCACAAAATTTTGATTTTCAACCAAACGCCAGATCAATACAATTAACAAAAATAATTACGATCTGATTGCTAGCTAAGTCAACTTATTCGTCACATAAAGTAAGTTGTTCGTACATTTTACAAACTATGTTTAACGAATGAATCATAGCATTTATCAAAATATTTATAATTACCCATTTGTAAATATAGCAAAATATTATATCAATTCAGCAAAGTGATTAACAAATAAGAGATGGTACCGTTATTACAATTTCATCTATTAATGTGTTAATTATATCAACAAAAAATTTAATTAAAAGCTCAATTTATTTTCTTTGTGTTCATTTTCTTTTATTTTTGCAAAGAAATGTGAAAGAAGGCGTTATTTTCAATACTTTGTTGTATCAAAGTAGCAAAATCTTTAGTTGATTTAACAAGAAGTTTGCAATGTTCCGTTATTTTTGTAACGTATACCGAATTATTCTTTGTGGTTCATGTTTGGCAAATGAAATCAACGAAGTAAAGAGTGTTGCCAATGTATAACTTTTAAAATCCCTTTTATGTGTTAATCCCTTTATGCGCATTAGGCGCCCATATACGAACCGTAATTCTCACAAGAAATATTTTTATCTCACGGCAAATATATAGAAATCACTCATGGGAAACTTTGAAATAAAAACGACAGAGTAACTAAAAAATCAGACAGAATATCCCATATAAATCTAAAATCGCTCATTACATCTCACAGTCATTAAAAAACGCACAAAATCATTTAAAAATCACTTGCAAAATGTTACAGCTATTTTAAATTCAGAAAAAAAAATCTCACAGATATTAACAAATTTTCAAAATTCGCTCGCTTATCAGTCATAAATCAAAAATGTGACTATTAAAAATCCTGTGTAAATTTGAAAAATTGTGTGATATGTTTGAATATGTATTTATGAATGAAAAATCCATGATATTATATAAAACTATACACAAAGTTGTGTGAAAAAATCACACATGAATTAAAAAGTAGCTCGTTAACCAAAAAATCACACGTTAATTCACACATCTCACGGTAGTTAAAGAATCAGTCGAAAGTGATTTATAACATTAATCTGCCATCTATGATTTCACAATGAATATTCTTATACCAAGTGCATGCATGTTCTTAAAAAATTAATTGTGTTTTTACTGCCAATTTTCAGCTTAATTTCGATTAAACCTATCTCATATCGGCGGCTACTAATTGACATGGGTTTGTTCTCGTATCTTCGGTCTTACTCTTCGTTAAATCTGCATACAAACGAGAGTTGAGTTGAGTTTCGTTATGCTTAAAAACTTTACGAAACTTTTGAATTGGATGTGTTTAGTTTGTCAAAATGAATTTTGTTATTTCTCCTCAAAAAAATGGCGTACGATGAATTGTTTTGGAGCAAAAACTTTAAATTTTTTATTTATATCTATTTTTTCCACAAACTGTTTGCAAAGGAATAAGGCAATTTTCAAATAAATTTGACAAGTCTAAATTAACTCGATGTTTTCCATGTAAACAGTTCCGAGTTCGCCAGTTTCTGAATTTAGAATTGAACTGATAAAGCCTACCTGTCATATTATAACATGTTTTGTTACTTATTAGTAATGTCATTACATAAATCTTAAAAAAAAATCAGTAAGGTTTGACTTGGCCGAAGTTTAAATACCCCACGGCCGATTTTACTTTTTTGATGACGTCTAAAATACATAAATATCAAATTGTTTTCCTACAGCTCAAATATAATCCTCTTTATAGTTTTCAATTTTGGGGTTGTATGGGAGTCGGGCATGTGAGAGAATGGATGACGCCTTTTTCTTTAACACACCTTAGTTTTAATATAATATACTCAAATACCGAATTTCCCTTACGCAGTTCGCATGGCGGTGTAGAAATAACAAAAATGCCCTTCAAAATATTAATAAATTCCTGTTCTTTATAGGTCAACCAGATGTATCATGATATTCCGTTGATAAAATAAATAACTTATTTAGTCTTATAAATTAATTGAATAGGTTATGAATAAAATGAACTCAGCTTCATTTGAAATTAGCTTCATATATTATCCTGCTAAGTTTTCAATAACCTTTAATACTTATATATAATTTCCCTCAAAGATGCAACACTTGAAAAAATGGTTTAAGCTGTAACACTGTTTCACTTTATTCTTTCACGCCTTATTCTTATTCTTTCAGTCTTGTAAACCATTTTTCAATAGTGAGTGTTTGCTGGTGCTTAAGACTTTGGTGAAATATAATAATAAATTTCAATGTCGTGTTTCAATATCTTAAATATAATAATAATTCAATATAATAAAAAGTAAACTAATTCATCATTTCTTAGATTCTCTGTGCTTCTATAAAGTTGTGAACATAAACTTTTTTTAGAATTGGAAACCTGTTCTGATAATTTCAACTTTGTTTCGAAAAGTTAAAGTTTTTTATTACAAAATGAAGTGTTTTAAATGCAGCGAATGTTTCTTTTTGAGCTGTTTCATTGTCTTTGAAATTATTACCAAATCAACCAATTTATCCAATGAAAATATGGAAAACTTATCATCATATATTGAAATGGAAAGTGAAGTTGAACATGTTGATTTGTACAGCCTGTTGAACAGCTGGAATTTGTCCCTTCTTTACAACATATTTTATGGTAACTTGATGAAGACTTAACTTATTATTTTATAAAAATTATAATGTAAAAACCTTCTTTATTACAGATCAGAAAATAAATATACAATCCCTCGAAGTTTTGCAAGATAAACATGTAGATTGACTTTTTCAAAACCTTGCAATTGGCGACCAGGCTCTTTTTGAATACAATTTTAATAAATGGAAAAAAATAAAAAAAATCACACTCCCGAAAAAGTGTCAATTAAGGTACCACTAAAAACTTTAAACAATACAAACATGTTAGCTGAACAGGAGCCTCAATATTCCTTAGAAAAAATTTTAAATGAAACCAAAAGTTGCAAAATGTTGTAAAAATATTATCATGAAAAGAATAGATTTCATGAAGAACAAAAAAATATTCTTATTAACACTATAACAAGATACATCGACGCTAATATTTGGGAATATTTCATTAGAAAGAGCCGCTAAAATTGAAACTGAAATTTTGGAAATATTCCCCACGGAAAAGTTGGTAAGATAAAATAAATCTTGGTTAACTTTATAAAACTACATAAATACCAAATTATTTTGTTCTTATTAATTAAGGAATTTTATACAACTGGAAAACGTGGAAGGATTTACAATAAAGTGGCCAATTTAAAGCGAGCTGGCAAGTTGCTGGCAATATCAAATGAAACTTCAACAGTTAGCGAGCATTCATTTAGTAAGATTTTCAAATCGTTGTTGCAAATAAATTAAAAAAGTGAAACATTTGGCAATTTTTAAGCAATGCATATATGGAGTAAAAACTTTGAAGGGAAGTCATATTTTTCAATTTCTAGAACTTGCATCTTCACAACAATATAACTTAAAACTGAGATTACTATTTACTATTTGATATTGATGAACTTAATTATTCACAGATCCAGAAAAAAATGCAGAGTATATTGTAAGTATGATGAGAAGCGAAGATATAACTGCAGAGGACTTCACAAGTTTTTGGAAACAGTGCTTCCAATACCGCTCAAAAACAATATCTGAGTCAAAATCGACTGATGAGATTTTACAAAAGTGGCCAGAATATAGGCGACCATCAAGTTATCGTTTTGTAAGAACTTTTTAATACGACTGCAATAAGTAAACTGAGGGAAATATTTGTTAAAATTAAATGAAATTGTGTTCCATTAGAGCTTGAAACGATTTCATTAAAGTTAAACAAAACTGTTCTTAGAATCAAATTTAAAACAAAAAGTTTTTGTTTTAAAACATTGTTTTTAAATATAGTAAAAACTTTTTTTAAATTGAAAAGACATAATAGTATACTTTATAGTTGAAAATTAAACACACTTGTTTTAAATTTTTTATTGAAGAAATGCAAATGCGTTAAATTTCTAATATAAAATTTTTTGTTTAACTTTAAAGTATGTTATTTTTTTCTCAGTGTATTAATATTTATTCTATATTTTTATTAATCAATTCTTTTTAATACTGTTTTTAAGATTGATATTGATTTAAGTTTGAAGTATGTGGATTTGAGTTCCCTTTTAACGAAATGGGAAGAAAATGTTAACAAGTTGGTAAAGTTAATGCAGATGAAAATTATAGCCGCTGGGGTGTCAAGCCATTTGCAACAACTGTCTGGTCTGAAAGAAGGCAAGTAAAACAAAACAATAAATAACTTATACATTAATATATAAATGTACAAATACTTTAATTAATTAATTTATAGATTCAAGAGATCTTTCAATTTTTTGGTTTCTGTACTACTTATTCCCACCAACAAAATCAAGCATAAAAAATTCTTGTGGAGAAACAAAAAGGAGACGTTTTCCAATATGTGACTCTCAAGTATCATTTATATTAATTGGGAACACGTCAAATGAGCTGGAAAATAAATTCAAGATCTTCAAAAAGCTAATAAACAGCCATGTTTGTTAATTGTCGGTGAACTTAATGATGTTAAAGAAATATTTGTATACTTTGATGAAATTCGGTACCCAATTTTAAGATGTATTCGTGCAGCTGACATATGCTTTAAAATATTCTTATTTTGTAATTTGAACTACCCAGAAGAATCATCTTTATTTATAATTTTGTTCAAAAATTTTTTTACAATATAGATACTAAATGAAAGAGTACAAGAATATCAACGATAATAAACGACTTAAATTCGCTATAATAATTATAAAATATTTAATTTGGAAGCACAAATATGACTATCCTTGATATGATTTTAATAAGCTTTTTTTTCCATAAAATTGTCAAACAATTCTGAAAATACTCTTACATAAGTTAAATGACTGATATTGTATCTTTTCTTACTTTTGAAGTAAAATGTCTTTATTAATGAATTAATTCTTCGGAAAACAAATTAACAATACTAAGATACATATGTTTATGTAACCAAACTTATCATAAACATATATATTTATAATTGATCTCATATCTCTTATGTTATCTCTTAGTTATATGTTTAATTTTCTATTAAATTAATTTTTTAAAGTATGAAATAATTATTATTTAAACATATCTTTTGAATTACTCTTTTATTAAATACATATTTTTAAAATTGATCATATCTTTATGAGCTTTATAATTGATACATAAATTTAAAAAATTGCTATTTATTCTAATAAAGGCTTTAATTGAATTAAATAATTCAATAAACTAATTCGACAATTTTTAAATTACATTTTAAAATCAGATAATCACATTTACCATTGCACTTTTCATTTCAACTAATTATTTCATTGAAATAATCAATAGTTTTCTCGTTTCAGCAATAAGTTTTGCTAAACCAATGGATTAAATAACTACTTCAATACATTCCGTGGTTTCATTACTCAATTTATTTGTTGAATGTTACAACTTAGTTGTTAATACTATTAAATTATTTGTTAGATACATCAAGTAATTTCTTCACTTCAACAATTCGTTTAATACCATTTAATTTCACAGTTATTAAAGCAATGAAACTTTTTACTACTGGTGAGAATAATTTCGCTAAATCAGCAAAACATGTTGTTGTATTTTCTTAACTGAATAACGGTACCATCTTTTATCTATAAATGTCTTAATTCATACAATTATTTTGTTTGCTATTATTACAAATAGTTAACTAGATTTCTTTTTTTTATATTCTAACGGTACCTTTTTCAATCAGTTAAATCATTAATTGATATGCATTTTTGAGTGTTCATGCAATCAACTTTTTAACTGGGGTATATCCAATTAAAAAATAATAATATTTTTTAACGTTTTTGGCTATATTTACGTATTTTTTCTTTCTGTGTAGTACTAGACAAGACAGTAAAATTCTCTGTAGATTATTTTGTTGTTGTAAGATTATTTTTAAATATCATCGAAGATTCTAAAAACAAATTTTAAAAGAAAAGTTTATAAAAGAAAAACAAAATTTGAAGAGAAGCTACTCGTCTCAACTTAGTCTGAGTATTTCAGTCAAGTATTTGTGAGAATTATAGAAGGTTAAGCCATTGTTGCCAAATTAAGGTAAATTTACCTAAATGAGGTAGTTTTTGACTCATTTTTTGGGCAGAGGCAAAGAGGTAACTTTTGACAAAAAGTTGAAATTTTGCAAAATAATTTTAGATTTCCAAATATTTTAATTTAAAAGCAGCTTTGTTAACTCTCTTAACGTTCTCACAAGCAGTCCTTTATTATTGTGAATCCCCTTTTGTAAAAAAAAAAAACTATTGTAACACATGTAGGATTATTTTAATTTTTGAGTTGCTGCGAATTTGCTGAGGCACTCAAGATATAAGAATTAACCCTCTAACCGGCAAGACCGTAAAAATGATCGGATCCAACCCATATTTTTTCCCAAGTAGATATATTCAAAAGAAGCTTAAGTTTTAGTTTTCAGGTAAAACAAACTTTCTGAACGAACGCCAGGTGAAAAATATTGATAACTGTCTCTTGAATGTCTTGCCGGTTTGCATGTAAAAAATATAACAGGTAAGTTTTATCTACAAAACAATTTTTATTGAGAAAAAAAAAAATGAAAAACAGTTATAAAACATATTATTTTCTATCATGGTAGTCCCAGAAACAATTTTTAACAATTTTACCACATAAATGTAGGTCGCATTTTGAACAACGATTTGTGCTTCAGACTTTTCGCAATGTTTGCACTTTGTTTTTGCTTTTTTATCTACCGAAAAGTGAAAAGTTCTATTTGGAAAATGATCGACAATGTGTCGGGCGCAATGTTATTTAAAACATAATCTGGATCAGCGACACTTTGATAACTATCAAAAATTTTATCTGCCCTCTCAACAGAATTCAGGAAGTCGAGCAATTGCTCATAAGACATTGAATCTAAATTGATCTTTTTTGTAAAAACCCGATTAGTACGATACATCTTTCGCAAAAAAATCAAATAAAAATTAAAAGAAAATAACAATAGGTGAGACAAGACTGAAAGAAAAGGTAATGCATTCCGGGAAGACCGTCTGCAGACAGCCTTCACATTTTCGTTTTCCACGCTTCCCAACTTATATTATTTTTCACTTCAAATATTAACAAAACACAAGTATAACATGTGAACTACTTACCGTAAAATTATAAAGCTAAGCACTTTAATTAAAATATGTTTTTTTTTTTGTAATATGCAAAACTAAAATTTACAAAATAATTAACGCTGTAGATTTGCCGACTTTTCTACAAAGCTCAAACGACTCATCAGAGAGCGTTCGTTGATATACTTATATGTGAAACAAAACACTCTTCTAACGGTTTTAACTTGTTTAAGAAAAAAAAATAATTCTTATATGAAACTGACGCACACAACTCAAAGACCGTCTATAGACGGTCTTATCGGTTAAAGGGGGTAAAGCAACTTTTTTGATATTGTATGGAATACTGCAAGGTGGGTCACCCCCTATCAAAAAAAAAGTTCACCGGGTCTGCCTCTCTCTTAAAAGCTTATGTTGAGAGGGTTTTTCTCCATAAAAAAATTTTTTAGGTGTACCTAAATCTGCACAAAATGGTATTTTTTGCATAACTTCATCAGTTTTCAATAGATCGTTAATAGCCTAGACACATTGACTGCGGCTGCAACACAACAACACGAGGTGAAAACGAAAATGTTGGCATGTTGTCTACGACTTGATTAATTTGGGTGCAGCACGATAAGCCGTATTTTCATATATTTTTATTATTAAACATCGAATGATCATTAAAAAACAAACATTTAACACAAACACAATGAGAATGAACACTAAAAAACACAAGAGAAGCACGAAATTAAACGAAAACATTAACAAATGCCGATGTTCTTACTCTTGTCGCACGTCAAAATAGAAAAAGTTCTAAATCGACGACAGCAACATTGCTGCAATGACGCATTGTCGTTGCAACATTTTCACCACATTCACCCCCATAAGAAAAGCATGTAAAAAAAATTTGATGTTTGACGCAATGCTGCAGCCGCAGTCAATGTGTCTAGGCTATAAAAAAGTATGTCGTTGGATAATAGCCTAGACACATTGACTGCGGCTGCAGCATTGCGTCAAACGTAAAATTTTTTTTACATGCTTTTCTTATGAAGGTGAATGTGGTGAAAATGTTGCAACGACAATGCGTCATTGCAGCAATGTTGCTGTCGTCGATTTAGAACTTTTTCTATTTTGATGTGCGACAAGAGTAAGAACATCGGCATTTGTTAATGTTTTCGTGTAATTTCGTGCTTCTTTTGTATTTTTTATTGTTCATTCTCATTGTGTTTGTGTTAAATGTTTGTTTTTTTAGGATAATTCGATGTTTAGTAATAAAAATATATGAAAATACGGCTTATTGAGCTGCATCCAAATTAATCAAGTCGTAGACAACATGCCAACATTTTCATTTTCACCTCGTGTTGTTATGTTGCAGCCGCAGTCAATGTGTCTAGGCTATAACTCTCAGAAAGTACAACAATATGTTATAAACATTTTGTACCTCCGATTCCATCTTTGACTAGATATTTCAATTTTTCAATGTTCGTGTGGTTTCGTTTGTCTTTAATTGACGACTTCGTTCATCTTTGATTTTGTTCGTTAGTCTTCATGTTTGTCCTATAGATATAAAATTTGGTATGTATGTATTTAACCCTAAAGAGGTTATAATATTTGACTAACGTTGTAATTAATCTACGTCGAATCGACGTAGTCCAGTTTTGAACCTTTTTTCGAAAATATTATAATGCGGACCCCCACCAAACTTTAAAATAAATAGTATCAAAGCTTTATAAGAAATAATAGCGCATAAATGCTTACTTTATGTTAATTTCATTTTTCTAAAATGTATTAAGGAACCTACATATTTGGAATCTTTTATTCATAAAGTAACACAGTCTACGTCGAATCGACGTCGATAACCTCTCTAGGGCTAATACCAAAACTAAGATGCGTTTAAAAATTGGGCGTAGTCCATCACAAACACGCCTACCTCCCATACAACCCACAATAGCGAAAATACTATAAAGACATGTACATGTGAGCCATAGGAATAAAACTTGGTATGTGTAAATTTTTCATCAAAATTGAAGGGCATTTAAAATATGGGCTTCATCCGTCACGGACACACCCATTTTCAATATGTACTATTATTGTATTTTGAAAAAGTAGGTTTAGGATATTTCATTGTCGGGCTAGACCATCTTTAGACTTTCTTTACTTGTTAAAACCAAATTTTTTCACAATCGCACTAGTAATTTAGGATTTATTTAGTCATAAATATTTGAATACCTTGAGCGCCCTTTATCGGAGGTTTTAGACACTTTACATAGGCTATCTTCTATTCCTGGTTATTAATATTAAATTTCATCAAAATCGCTCGAGCCGTTTGGCCAGATCGGTTGGAACCAGATGAAGTTATACTAAAAATATCATTTGGGCAGATTTTGCATCCACCTAAAAAAAGAATTTTATGGCACCAAGATCCTCTCAACATAAGCTTTCAAATGAGGCGCGGACCCGGCCATTTTTTGTTGGTGACACACCTTACTAACATTTGGTGTCCACCTAAGTGTTACAATAAAAAGAGTTAATGTAAAACTGGATAGAAAAAGTCCTTTACATAAAGTGAATTGAGAAAAGTTGCTGGTAATCGAAAGAAAAGAATTGTTCAAGGCTAACAAAGAAATGTTTTCTTGTAGAAGTAGTGAAGTGAATTATGACGGCTGTTAATCATTTAAAAAGTTTGTCATGTTTTTTTTAGGAAAAGGTAAATTTTTTCTGATAGTGGTAATATTTTTGCAAATAGTGATCAATTTTAATTCGTCCCTCTGGCAACACTGGGTTTAACTCTTAAGAACATTATTAAGTACTTCGCAAGAGCTTAAACTAAACTAACAATAAGTAAAACTAGATCGCTCACCGAACTGTTAAACTAGCCTTCACAAGTACTTTCGAAGTATTATCGAGGGAGAAAATTTCGAAAACTTATTCACAAGAGCTTAAAAACTAACATTAAGTTAAACTAGATCGCTACCGAACTGTTAAACTAGCCTTTACAAATACTTCGCGGTATTATCGAGGCAGAAAATTTCGACAGTTTATTCACAAGTTTCTTATAACTGATATTGAAGTGGAAAGCTCTAAGATCTAGGAGAATGAATGTGTTGCTTTCACTTATGTAGTAAAGTTTTTATGACTCACTTTCGGTTCGAAGGTTGGAGGTTACTGAGAGTATTACATATCTGTAGAAGTTGAAGGTTGGAGGTTACTGAGAGGATTAAATTTCTTTGCTTACCTCTCTCCATTACAATATGTCCAGTGGCATAGAAAATGTTTGTTTTGTCAGGTTCATACATTTCTCGCAAGGTAGCCTTTTGACATGCTACATGCTAAATGGTTCAGTATTCAGTAGAGTGACTGAAATGCCCTCTTTTGTCAAGGCAGTTTGCGTTTTCGTTGCCCATAGTTTTCCTACGGAGACATTCCCGGACACAGACTTCAATAGCATATATTTCCACTTGGAATGTGGTTGAATCAAAGCCCATAGGAAGAACTTTTTGGAATCTCGGTCCATACATCCCTGCTCATGTTGTTCCATTTTCTAGTTTGGGCACATCAATAAACCATAACTGTGAATCTGATTCAGGTATGAACCTATCATTTATCCACATTTTCCAGTTAGGTGAAATTACCTTGTAGCACTTCTTGACATAAAGAAATGGACATCAAGAAGTAAGCGTTGCCGGCATTGAATATTTTATATGTACATACATTCTTGAACAGGGTAACTCCTGAGGCGTGAAGTCATCAAACTGTCATCAGATGCGTATATCTGGCTTTAAATTTACAAAACCAAAACTATGTTGGTGAGTTTCCATCTATAGTTTAAATCTTCATTATAATGGAGAATATTCTTAAGTTCGCATACTTATGAAATTTCGAGTGGCGTTATTTGCTTTCTTAGGTTTAACTTTGCCCCTATAGAGGGGTGAGGGCCGATCAGAAAAATGCATTTCTATTGAAACAATTTTTAGTGTTAAATTGAATTTGAACTCAAAATCTCGCTGTTCGTTAAGCAAAAAAATAGGGTCCACGCAAGCTAACTCGTTCAACCACGAACGTACAATTTAAAATGTTAAGAACAAATTATTTTACAGCAAAGTTGGAAAATAAAATAAAAAATAGTTTATAAAATAAAAATAATCGAGCACAAAAAAAAACAACAACATGGAGCAATAGCAACATCAACATCAACATCGGTTGGCTGCAAAATAATAATGTAAATAAGAGCAACAACAACCAGAACAAGCGCAGAAACAAGAACAACTACAAGACGAATAACAAAATTCTTGTAGTATGCAGACATGCAGCAAAGCATAACGCGTTGCCAACACTACGGACGCCACCACCGTTGGAGTTGCTGATCAAACAGGCAACAGAAACCAAGCAATTCTCACCTCAGTCCAATAGTCAGCAAGTCCCATATAAAATACATATGAATGCAAGTACGCCAAGTAAGACACTTGTGTGAACTGAATGAGGAATCGTCGCAGACAACCATCCAGCCAGGCAGCCAGCCAGCCAGCCAGCCGGCCAACCAAGCGGCCTACACGTTGCCAATTAAACTGGGTACGGTGTAGTTTTGATTGGCGTGTTAACTTCACTGTTCTGAGCTTCTGGTCTAATGATTTTCGATTCCTGTATCGACTTGGTGGCGCAACTCTTGCACGGAGTTTGAGTGTGTTTCTGCACAGATCATGTTATTAAAACGCCAACATGACCGGCACCATGGTGACCCAGCGTCTGATGAGGCCTCAGAAAATGCAAATTGTTTGAGCATTACTCGAAGGAGATTACTTGAAGACAAGAAAATTCAAATTGAGCGACATTTTTTGCTTTACGGGCTTATTACACTATGCTACAAAATTTAAGTTTTCACAATTTTAGATGGTAAGCATACATTTATAAGATATTAAAATTTGAACCAACTCATCACAATCATTGCCCAACATAAACAAATAGATAAACATACAATCTCATTTAATTATGTATGATAATAAACAAAAATACCAAATATATAAAATAAAACAACAGAAGAAAAACCACTACCCCGTTAGTGCTATGCTCTCTATCTCTTTGATATAAATATTAATTTCTATGCAATAAAAAATAAATAAAAACTGTGCATAAAATTAACATTATTCATTAAACTGATGACAACAAAATTATAAACACTGTCTTACATGCTAAGTTTGACCAAAAAACTTAGCCGCCAATATGTTGTTTAAAAGATAAGAAAAAGAAAAAAGACTTAGCCGCCAATATGTTGTTTAAAAGATAAGAAAAAGAAAAAAAAAAAAAAAAAAACAGAGAGACTATCTCTTGATGTTACTGACGCCTGTAGCCGGGACAATTTAACACTCACTATACGATTGTGCCAATCAATGGTCTCTGCCTGGCACTAAATTCCGATTGTGATATGATATATATTTTGATGTAGCACAACGAATTATGAAATTAATATTAAGTGGATGGAGGCACGCCGAAGAGACACGTGGTGTTTGGAGTTGCATTAATACGATAGCATCCTATGCAAAACTGTTGGATGCCATCTTTATTCATATTAAAGAAAGAGTTATTGGCTATAAAGATAAGGGCATCATATCCCCCCGTAACTGTTAACAAGTTTATGAGGTTGAGGTTTTATTAAAACAAAAACATTATTAATTCATGTGGGAAACAATAAAGTTTTATGCGTTATTGAGAAATTATGCTTAATACAACTCATGGATATCATTAAATTTGGGAGTTCATTGAGTCAATATTGAATGAACCGAAAATAAAGTTAAAAATTTTGAATCAAAATTAAACTTAAAAGTCATTTTTAATTAAGACATAGAAAACCAGCTGATTAAAGCGATTTTATAGAAGTCGAAAAAAAGGTATTTCAAGTTATAACGATGGTTTGGTTAGAGATATTGAAATAATTAAAAAATAAATTCTTGAATTTTTTAAAAAAACTTATATTCTTGATTATTCTACGATATTATATTGTTGTTTTTTTTTGTAGGTTTCATTGATTGAAAGAAAAATCTGAAAAATTCAAGCGGATATGCCAACTTTGCAATTCCTTAATAATATAAAAAAAAAATAAAAAAAATTAATATAAGATATGGGCATTTCCATAGTCGCGAACGCGACATTCGTACGCCTTTGAGGAGCAAAATAATAAAGAAAACTCAAAACAAATTTTATTTTTTTTCAAGTTTTAGATAGCATTTTATTAGCACTATATTTAGAAAAAAAAGTTAGGTTCTCTAGATTTTATGTTTCCAAAATTTTAGCAATAAACATGGCATCGCGAACGCGACAAAAAATGGAACTCGTTTTCGACTACATCTAGAAAAATGCAAATATCTGCGAAACGTAACATAATATTTTAAAGCGGTTAATTGCAAATTAAATAAAATGAATGTGGCTTTCAAGAAATATTTGTCATTTTGACATATTTCCATTAGTTTTTTTTTTATTGAGCTTAAGCCTGATCGCGAACGCGACATCTAGCACGCGACTTTTTTTCTCATCACGTTTTTAATAAGAATTAGTTAAAGTAATTTCAGCTAAATATTTCATTACCTACCAAAAACATCGTAAATATTATTTGTGAGTTATATATTAGTAATATTTAAAAAAAAAAAAAAATACAAAAGAGGCTAGTGAGAAAAAATATTATATTTCTTTGTAACACCACCCGTCCTACGTATGTGGTTATTTACTTTATGAAGACTTTTTACGCCCACAAAGAGGCGTGGCAGATATAGAAAAGTGCATATATTATACTGCAGTATCACCTTCTAAGTTGTTTTAACCATGGCATCCCTGTTTTTGTATGTCCCCCCATCTTTTGACATGATTACAGCCGTTATTATTAAGTTATAATAATGAAATTGGATATTTAAGTTTATATCGTAAAAATAAAGATCATGTTCGAAAATAATCCCAATAGGATGAAAACCACGTATACCTCCCATACAAATTGACGTTCTCAAATTGGAAAATTTCTTAAAAATCTACTAAAAATCAATCCAATGACTTGAGAATTAGCTCATGAGCTTTAATTTGAACTATTAACACTGTGCAAAAAATTTAGAAAAATCGAATGAAACCTTTCCATACTTTCCCATACAAAGTGTATTAAAAATACGGCGCATGATCGCGAACGCGACACATTTTGATGATCAATATTAAATGTTTAGTATGATTTTTACCTGCAGTAACTTTTTTTTTATAGTAAGGCGAACAAATTTGATTTAAGTTATAATTTTCAGACACTTGCTAAGAACGATCACGAAGTTGTGATAACATATGATGATTTAGGTACAAGAACGCGACATTCGAATAGTAGTTAAAGCAATATAAAAAATTTACCGTAAATCGTGCTTTGTTTGGTATCTTTTTATTTTTTATTTTTTATTTGTAGTTTATAGATGAATTATATAAGAAGAGTGCAAACATAACGTTGATAAATAAACGAAAAATACTAAAGAGAAAAAGGCCTTTAAAGCAGCTAAAAGCAAGTAAAACATATTTCTCAGATATCAGGCCAATTTTCTCAGAATAAAAACTGAAATTAGTTGTAAATGCAGTAAATTATAAATATTCAAGCATTTTTTTTAAATAATAACAAAAAAATTATTTGTTTATTTAACAATTTTTTTTTTCGGTCCCGGTAGACCTTTCTGTGGAAATGCCCATATATTAAATTAAGTTAGAATAAGTAATTGCCTTTATTGCCGTGATTGGCGAAAAGATTTTGATATGTAACATCAAATAATATAAGAAAGGCGCGTGTTCACTTGTCTAAGATCGTTTTATTACTAACTAAAGAGAAACAAAAAATGATGAAATAAAATGACATTAAGAGCGGCAACATACCGCCCGCCTTGAACCAAGTGATTAGGTCAACAGTATTTAAAAAATCTTTACAGAATAAAATAAGGCAGTAAGTATAAAGTTTGACAAATTTATGAAAGTGATTGCAAATGAATATTGAAATTAAAGGGTTCAAGTAATTTTAATCCTATAAATCCCTTTTTGTTGGTAGCAGACACAGCTTTGCTATGGGTCGAAGACATTCAACCCGTCCGTCAGTACCGGGATGACATTTCAGCACGATAGCTAATTTCCATTTTTTGGGTGAGTGTGTTCATCGATTATGGCGACAACATCATCTTCGCAGACGTTAGGCGAAACCATTTTGTGCGCTTTTGAAGACTTTTGAGATATTCATCGCGCCAACGCCGCCAAAAGTGTTGTCGTATGGCTGAAATGGCTTGAAATCGGTGTCGATTATTACCATCGAATTCTTGAAGCTCAGTAGTGGGTAGCGACTTGAGAGGTTTACCGAGGATTAAATCTCCTGGAGTTAACGCATCTAACGTCCACTAAGGGAAAAAGTTATGTAGTCAGTACAGAGACAGCTATGTAAAATCTATGCACTGCAACTTGTATGAGAACGCAACAAGAGCAGTATTTACTGAGTAAAGGGAGCGTGTACTGACTACATATCAATTTATTCACTTTTTAAAATGAATAAAAAATGTATTCAATACATCATGTTATGTGTTGAATACATAGCAGACTTCAATAGATACAAGCAACGTGTACTCAATCAACGTGTTATGTAATTTTTTACAAAAACTTTACTCAATACATAAAATATAGACTCAGTACACGTCCCCCTTATACGATTGAAGTGACACATTTATTCAGTACATAACATATGGACTCAGTACACGTATCTGTTGCACATCGGCACACGATTTTGCTGTTTTATGTCATTCGTTTCTTGATTTTCAAATAAGCAACACCTCTAAAGTATGTAGAAAATCAGAGCGTTGTTTATCCACTGTACTCTAGAACAAAAGCGATGACTGGATAAGAATGGCTGGGTTTCTATAAGTAATTGTCAATTATTTTGTGAAATCTAGTCAATTTTTTATTAAGTTATTTATTGCAAGTGTTGAGGGGGTGATTTACGCACAGACATTATGCATGTACTCATTGCATAAAATTATGTTTTTAACATATGTAATGAGTAAATGATGTATGTACTCATTACATAAAATTATGCATTTAAAATATGTAATGAGTAAATAATGTATGTACTCATTGCATAAAATTATGTACTCCAAATATGTAATGAGTAAATTGTGTATGTACTGAGTCAATAATCTATGTAATACGTACATAACGTCTGTACTCATTACATAAAATTATTTGTAACAGTTTGCGATGAGTACAGTGTGCATGTACTCACCACATACATCCATGAATTCACGACACATATTTATGCGTTGAGTACATAAAATTCTTTATTGCCTACATAACCGCTTAAAAGCATTATGTAGTCAATAAAGATTTCAACATGTACTCAATACATAAAAAATGTAAAATTTTTGTGTTCAGAAAACTATGCGTTGAGTACATAAATTTATGTATTGAGTCCATAGGTTTTTCCCTCTGTGTCCGCAGATTCATTCGAGCACAGTGGGCGTAAGTTAACGCATGCTTCAACCTCCGTCAACAAGGAGGTACTAAACTCGATATTTTACTCACTTTATTCCTACCTCCCAATAGCCACCCATGTGAGGTGCGCTTGGTGGATTAAAATGCCAAATAATACTGGATTCTTGAAAGTATGTATTAGTTGCGGGATCGGATAAGCATTGCTGCAACACCTGGCACATCTCTCTACCGACGCCAACAAAGTTCGTGCCGCTGTCAGAATCCACGACGATGCGTTTAAATGCGTTGGTATACTTACTAGATAGCCCACCAACGAATTCGAGGTGCATCGCTCCGGTGCTCATACATATAAACGAGCAGATGTATCCTTTAAGTTATTTAGATCCTCGACTAGGTGCAAATTTTAAAGAGTATGGCCCAGCAAAATCTACAGCACTTCGCAACAAACATTGAACAAATATTACGCGACTTCGAGGAAAGTCCCCCATATATTGTTGTTGAGGTCTGCGATTTAACAGCTGGCATTTGACGCAATTGCGATACACTTTTTTAACAAGATTGCGTGCGTCTATAAGCCAAAATCGCCGTTATAAAATATCTAGCATACTTTGAGGATCAGAGTACAATGTGAAACGATGTATGTCAAAGATGATCAAAATAGCGAGCAGGGGCGGATCTGGAAAAAATCTTGGGGGGGGTAAATTATCAAAGACACACATTTTCGATTTGAGAAAATTTTGTCTTTTTACATATAGACAAATTGTACTTTTTTGAATTGAAATTATTGAATTGTTTAAAAGGCATTTTTTCCGTATTTATTTATTTCACCCTTTTTCTGGAATAATATCTTAGCGAAAAGTAAATAAAAACTCTAACTTTAACTTATTTTAGATTTAAGGTTGATTTATTCCAATTTTTCACATTCATTCCATTATAAAAAAATTGCACAATTATATTTTCAAGTATGTGCAATGAAAAAACATAGTTCTTTTCATTTAAACAAAAAAATTAAAGGAATTTGAAACTCATTGTTTCAATACAAAATGATCTTGAATTTGAAATGAATTTTTTTAAATCTATTATATTGATTTACCGAATTGTATTACTATGACTGATTTCAACGAAGATATACTAGACCTTTCCACTTTTGCACATTCAATAACAATATATTCGACAGTTTCGAAGATATCGACGTTCAAAGTCGAAAACATTTCACAATTTTGCGTAGTCTGCTCTTTTGAAACCCTTGTATCTTTGATATTTTTCAACGAATTTACAAAAACTTTTTTTATTTGGTAGAAAATCTCTGAATTTTAATAAGCATTTTAGTTTTTTTTTATTATCTTGCATATTTTCAAAGAAATTGAAAAAACAAACAGTTTTGTACGTTAAATTTTATTCAAATGCACACTACTTTTGTATAAAATTATTTTCTACTTACGTAGGAACTTTTTGAAGTGAATTTTAATAAAATTGAATGTACAAAAATTTTTGTTTTTTCAATTTGTTTGAAAATATGCAAGATAATAAAAAAAAAATATAAAATGTTTATTAAAATTCAGAGATTTTCTACAAATTAAAAAAAGTTATTGTAAATTCGTTGAAAAATATCAAAGATGAAGGGTTTCAAAAGAGCAGCCTACGTAAAATTGTGAAAGTTTTTCGACTTTGAACGTTTTTCGTCGATATCTTCGAAACTGTCGAATATATTGTTATTGAATTTGTAAAAATTAAAGTCTAGTATGTCTTCATTGAAATCAGTCATAGTTATACACATCGGTAGATCAATATAATAGATATAAGAAAATTATCAGAAAAAGAACTGATTTTCATGTTTTTGCCTATAACTCAAAAACTCAAGCTGATGGAGAAAAACGAAGTCCATATTTGACTTCATTCGGCAGCCAAAATTTATTCGGAATTGTTTATCGAGATCTCTGCACTTTTTATAAAGCTTAATTTTGTTACTCTGTGTTATTGGATAGTCATTAGATAGAGATAAATTATATGACAAAATTATCGCAAAATTATCAATAACTTCGTTAATATTTATGTTAATGTCTCTTAGTATATGCAATAATGCGAGTCCATTCAATCGTTCTTCTTGCATAGTTGAACGTAACCATGTTTTTAATCGTCGCAGTGTAGAAAAACTTCACTCAGCTGTTGCTACTGATAGGAAGCGTGGCAAAGATAGCAAACGTTTTAGAAATTAGTGGAAAAATGTCATTATTACAAAGAGTAAAACGGCGTTCATATCAATAACCTTAGTTTCGCTCACCTTTTTACACTGCCAAATTTAAAGTTCATGAAATAATTGAATTTGAATTAGTTCCTTACTAAAAGTGGACTAAACGTGGCAGTTCCATTTCATTTAAGTAGGTTGTGGTAATTGGGTTGGTTTGTGCAATTATAATTACTAGTACCGCCTGGGGTCGAAAATCGACCAATTTTTGTTTGCTTATTTATAGTTGTATAAAATAGTCGGTGCAGTCTTTCTTCGCACTATTATTCATTTAAAAAAAGAATTATTAAAATCGGTTGAAAAACACGGGAGAAAATGGTTCTTAGTTGTTTTCACTACGCCTATTTATATTATGATGAAGTTAAGGTAGACTTGAAAAATTTCAGAATTACAAAAAATTAAGAATTAACTCAAACAAAAATAAATGTATGCAACAAATTTTTTGCGCAGTTGATACAATTTCAGCAACTATAACCTAACATTAATTCACTTCAAAAAAACACTGTTATATAAATATCAAATATGATAAAAAGTATTACAGATGTTTATAATATTTTCATAAAGACTATAGCTGAAATATTTCTGAAAAATATTTTAACTGTTGATGAAATAATTGAAGTAAAAACAGACTACTGGATTTTACATTGTTTGAACTTTTTTTTTTTGAAAATTTATAAAGTGAAATCTGAAAATAACAATGCACGTATTGTTTTTTTATGATAAAATTTGTTGGCCCACAGGTTGCAAAAAAAGTTTGGCAGGTTTTCACTAAAAATTTAGAAGAATAAAATATTTTAAGTGGCAACTATGGTCTTCATTGCCAAAATCTTAATTGCGCTCATTACAAATCAAAATCAATGTTACTTGCTCAATGATTTCATATAAAGGGCATTTTTAAACTAATCGTTAATGTGTTGTAAAAATATAATTATTATAAAGCAAACACTTACGCTGAGGTAGTGACTTCAAGTTTTTTTTTTTTAATTTTTGTTTGTAAGAAAATAACGCGTCTTTAAAGTTGATTGTTTAAAAAATGGGAGTAAATTTGAGTTCTAGAACGAAATGTAACTTTATTTTCAGGCTCATTTTTAAAAAAAGGCGAAGTTACTACCTCGACGTAAGTGGTTGCTTTACATATAATTATATTTTGTTTTTTGCAGATGACTACAAATCGTGTTATTCTACAAGCAAAATGGTCCTACTCTTCTCGCATCGCTGCATAAAAACGGCACCTACACGCAAATGTCGTCACAAAACAAAAAACTTATATACTTTATATACTTTAATAATTGTTGAAATCAATAAAAAAACTAGAGTTTAACAATGTCTCTGACCATTTTTTTGGAGTATTTTTTCAAAAACCGCCTTCAGAATCGCTTAAGTATACATAAAAGTACCCTTAAACTGTGGGCTCAATTATTTTCTCCAAATAAAGTATTAAAAAATAAAGTATTTAAAAGTTCTTGGGGGGGTAATTACCCCCTTTACCCCCCCTTGTATCCGCGCCTGATAGCGAGTGGCGACTTCTTAGGCAGCAGTATGGGAAATTTTTGATCAGCAGCTAGTTTAGCTCGCGCTATGCGTCCACCTGCGCGTAGAAGTCCATATTCGTCGAGGAAAGGCGCTAAACGAACAAGGTTGCTTCATCTAGGTATCGGTCTTTGATCCTTGCAGCAGCTAATTTCTTTAGAGAGTGAGCAGTTTTGAGAATACTTAACTAAGGAATATTCTGCGGCAGAAAATTTTTCAAAAGTTAACAGGCCATTTCGCAGCGCAGCATTTGAGCGCTTTGCACGTTAGTTATTGATGAAACGTAACAAATACGCTGTGACTCTTTTCAACTTTCCATAAGACGAATATCGATTTAGCAACTCCCAAGTTTCTTCAGCTTGCGCAACATGCACATTTACTTTACTTGCACGCAATTCCAAGTCAGTGTGGTATTGGTCGTATCTAGTTTTCTTGCTGGATGTGGATAAATCACGCAGCCATTGTGGGCCTTGCCACCACATTTGATGATTTAAGAGCTCTGTTGGTGAGACGCCTCGCAAAGCGCAATCTGCAGGGTTGCTTTGGGAACTTACATGATTCCAACATCTTGAATGTCGGCAACGCGGTCAGCCACAAATGTTGACCATCTACTGGGATGACTCTGCAACCATGCTAGGTGACAGTTGAATGGGTCCAGGCATGGAGCTGAAAAACGGAGCTATCAAAACATGAGATAACTGACCTTACCAGTTTTGCAGTGAGGTGAGCAGCGCATAGTTTGAGTCGAGGAAGACGAGTTGTCTTAAGTGGTGCTACTTTGGCTTTAGCCGTAACGAAAGAAATAGTGACGTGGCCTTTTAAATCGAAGGTACGCAAGTAGATAACGGCAGCATAAGCGAGCTGAGATGCGTCAGCGAAGACATGAAGTTCAGTATGCGATCCGCTGAGGCCTGTGCCAAGCCAATGGGTGAGCTTTAGAGACGAAAGTGACTTTAAATCTTCACGATGAACAGACCATAACATGGCTATGTTAGACGGCATGGATTTATCCCAATCGGCATTGGTGTTCCAGAGTTGTGGAACACCAATGGAGCACGGACTGATCCCAATCGACAAAACGCAATGGATCGAATATCATACTGGCTTCTGACAAGAACGCTCTTTTCGTTGACAGTGCGGGTGGTTTGAGGCATACCGTGAACGTTAGAAAGTCGTGTTCTGTGTTCCATATGAGTGTGCGCACTTCCTCATCAGCACCGATGTACTGAGATACATTTGGAGTTGCTTGCAACTTGTAGCCCATTTCCTGAGTTCAAAGCCGCCACTGGATAAAAGTTTAGCTACATTTTGCTGAAGACTGTTGAGCGCAATTACATTAAATGCGCCGGTCAGCAGATCGTCCATGTAAAAGTCATTTAGAATTGTCAAATAAATAAATAAAATTCTACAAATGAAGTCTGGATCTGTTGTGTGGTTTCAACCCTTTATGTAAAAATGTATGCTTTACTTAATATTGTGTTTATGAAACTATATTTTATACTAGTTCTTTCCCGTCAAAAATGACGGGCCCATTTCCACTTATTCGATTTTAAATTATTCAAATAATAATTTTTAGTTCCAAATATGGAAAAAATACCTCAACCATAGTACGTATGACGAAATTTGTTTAAAATTTTTTTGTAAAACTGAAACTTTCAAAATGAAAAAAAAAAATAAAGTTTTTGAAGTTTCAATAAATCACAAAACAGAAAATGCCTAAAAATTTGCTCTGAAATTTTTCAAAAAAATCAAGCGTTCCGCACTCACATTTTACGAAATTATGTTATAGTAAATATTTCGACGAAAATTTTAAAAAATTGTTTATTCAACTCAAATGTTCAATTTTAAGGTAAAAAAAGAGTGATTTAATTTATTATAATTATTTTTGAAAGCTTATTATAATAAATTTATCGTTGTGATTGATAAACAGTGAACCAAAAAAAAAAAGAAACAGTTTCGATAGTAACGTTAGTGTAGACGTAGAATTCCGTTTAAGTTGTAAACTCTCCTACTTTGTCTCTTTGATCCGATTGTTCTGTCCATTTTGCACGTATTTTTTATTTATCGATACATAGTTTGCGAGCTACAGTCCGTTTAACTACTAATTTCAAAATAAAATTTAGACCCCGATTTTTAAAAAAATAGTATGGTGACTGTATCTTACGCTGAGCACATGTCCTTTCCATTAGTGATACTTTCGTCTCAGTCCGATATTTAGTTTGCGAGCTACACTCTCGTCTCTGTCCGATGTATAGTTTGCGAGCTACACTCGCTAGTGCTAGTGGGATGTGGAATCCAAATTAATTTGCATTAAAAACAAACAAAAATTAAAATTGAACGCCATCTATTGGGTAAAAGCATAAAACGAAAGAGTTAAATTTAATCGGATCACAGACCCAGTTCGTTAAGTTTCGAAAGTTTGAGTTCATTGACTGAGTTGAGAAGAGGTTGTGATTGACAACCTCTTGTGTTAAAATAGAGCACTCATTTCTAAGTAGTACAACAAGAACCCAATAAAGACGTAGTACATACAAGAACCCAATGAAGAAACCTGCGAATCAGTTCGTATAAAACAAAAGCAATACAAGCAAAAACAACGAAACAAAAACAAAGAAAGCAGCAGGCACAGCATAATCAAACACATGCATTTTTCTTCTTATAGTTTGCTATTTTGTGACTTTAATATAAAAGTGAAAAAAAGCCAAAATTAGATATTCATTCAGCACAGGATATTTCTGATATTTTGGTACATATATTATCTTTGAACGATGAGTATTAAAGGCTATAGGTATACCATAAAGTATTTGTCAAAAAAGTTTCATGGCCTTGAAAAAATCTGTCAAAACGACTCCATAAAAATCGCGCTGTATGACGTAATTCTACGTCAAAACTTGTACAGTATACTTACTTTTTTTTTTGTTGCATTATCTCTGAGAATATGTACCCTTACGTTAAAAATAAAATTGCAAAATATTTTTTTTTTTATTTTATTCACTTTTCGAATAGTTTCATCAAAAATTATGAAAATAATCAAAAAAAAAAAAAAAAAAAATAAATAGAAAACAAAAAGTGCACTTTTCATAAAGCCACAAAAACTTGCACATTTCAAAAATTCTTAAAAAACAAAGGGTTTGCGGCATTCTTTTTTAAAACTGTTATTTTGTGTGCTGGTTCCCAGCAGCTATAACGGCTTGTCACCTTTTTGGCATTGATAGAGACAAACTTTGAGTGATGTCAGGGGTAATTGTCGCCTATATGTTTTTGAGTGTATTTTTAAGCCCTTTTATGTGTTTTTGACGTTTTTTAACGTTTCTCTTAGTTTTTTCTATATGAGCCCACAAATGCTCGATTGGGCTTAAATCAGAACTTTGAGGTGGATAAGGTAGTTCTTTTTTGCAGTTGTATGGAAGCCATGCTTTAATCACAAGCGAAAAATGCTTTGTATTAAATAGTGTTAAATTATCGGCAATTTCCAATTTTGCGGCTGTTTGTAACAAATTTTCCCTTAAAATATTAAAATAATCAAATTTATTCATCATGTTTTCAACAAACTGAAAGTTTCCAACCACATTAGCTCCCATCGCACCTCATATCATAACACTGCCGCTGCCGTGTTTGACAGTTATATTAACATTTTTCGGATCCAATGCTGTGGGTTTCTTTCTTCACACAAAACCTCATCCATCGGATTCAAATAAATTTCATTTTGACTCATCTATAAATTTCATTGAGTTCAAAAACTGTACTGGCTTCGTAACATTCGTAACTTCTTTGGCGCACTCCAACCGCTTCTTAATATTTTGTGCTGATAACAGGGTGTATTACCTCTTAAGCCTTGCAAATGCAAAAAATTTCGTACTATTTGTGGATGTACCTGAACAATACCGTGTTTATTTAACTATTTTACTGCAGATCATTTCGGATTTTCGTTGATTATTCGACCCATTTTCCTTTGCGTTTAAAGAGATGCATTTTGTTTTTGCCTTCCAGTTCCAGTTTTTCCACTTAAGAACCCATTTTTCTTTCACATATCAATAATATATGAAACCGAATAGTGCGGGTTTTTTTCTGTGTCCTTCGGTTATGTAGCCATCGTTTCGTTTATGTAACCATCTGATAAAATTTCTGTTTTATGAATATTTTTCAAGGTGATCCTTAATTTCCTTCATAAAATCATTTATAGCAAAACACCACGATATCTTTATGACAAACTACAATTCAGTATATCTCGAAGATCCAACGTACTTATAGTTCCGAGGCATAACTCTCTTATTACAGCTAATCTTTTCTTCATTAATGCCATAAGACTTTGGAATGCTTTACCGCGTAATCTAAGATAAATAACTCGGGCGGAAAAATTTAGGCAAGCTATTCTAGCACACTTTTCTACTCCCTAACTTCTATCACTTTCCTAACCTTCTTCCTCTCTCAACTGGCTTAATACTTATATGTTTAATATTTTAAGATATTATAAGAACTTATTAATTTTTTTGTCATTTTGAATTGGGATTCTTATTAAATTGATGTTAATTATTTTCAAATTTTCAATAATTTATTCACTTATTATTTAATTTTGTTTATTGTTATGTTTCTCTTTTTTAAATGTGATTTTATATCCATATGCTATGTTGATTATTTATAATTGTATGTTGTACTGTAAAAGAACATAGTTCTTATTTGTACTAATGCTAAAGGAAATAAATAAATAAATGAAATGAAATGATCTTCGTAGATAATGAAGGTTTTTAAATTTTATGTTGGGAAAAAAGGATTAAATTTATTCAAAAAAGCTTTTCTGTACATTTTTAAGTAGGTATTAAATATTAAAAAAAAGTAAAGTTTGGTCTTCTAAAAGTTGATTTTGAAGTCATCCATGATTTTCCGGAAAAACTAAAAATGATTAGTTTTAAAAACTAAATTAAAAAATTGACACCGACCAAACCTAAAAAATTATTACTTTTTTGGTTATTTTAATTTTTTTTTATAATGTTTATTTTATACCAAAAATTTTCGTTTTTTTTTCTTTTTATTTTTTGGCAAAATTGCGTCTTTGCAAACAATAAATTACTCAAAGTGCATTTTTTTTTTAGAGGGTTCAGTCGGTGTAATGTTTTTACAAAAACGCGTTTAAAGTTTGTACAACATTTTATTCATACGCGTTTACCGTTACCGTTTACCGTTACAAAGCGCGGTTTTAGGAGAGTATTTTTATGATGTTATAGAACTTTTTTATCGAAAAAAATTATTTTTCTCGGATTCAATAACGTAAAGGTCACCCACTTAAAGGTATTTTTTTAAAGTTTAAAACCCATTAAAAAATACCTGGTACAATTTCAATCAGCCCAATCATGAAACATTTTCTCCCGGGAGTTGTAAATGAGAGTTTCCGGTTTTAAGATAGCAGATAAAGATATCTCATTTTTTTATTTTACACTCATAACTATTGGCGGTTGATGATGAATTGCATTAAAAATTTCCAAAAAGTATTTGAACTTTATCTTAAAAACGGAAACTCCCATTTACAACTCTCGGGAGAAAATGTTTCATGATTGGGCTGAATGAGTCCTTAAAAAAACGTAGGAAAAAATATTTTTGGTTAGATTATTTTTATTTTTCCCACAATACATTACACTTTTATACTAATTTTGTACACTAAAATAATAATTTTATTTCTAGTTCTATACATCTTTTTTTCAAATAGAAGGAATTCGGAAGTTTCTCAAAAAATGCATTTTTGTTACATACCCCACATGTTAGACGTAAACCGTTGCCCGCCAAGCCATTGCTTTCTTTTGAAAAAACAAAAAGTCTTTAAGTGCCAAATGTGGTGAACACGGTGGATTTTGTAATAATTGGTACTTTGATTCCATAATATTACCCATCGTAACAACGCCTTTATCTTTGAGTTCATCGTTAAATTGGTCCAATAACGACGTATAATACTGCCCTCTTATTGTATTTCCCTTTTTCAAGTAATCGATGTAGATCATTTCGCGTGAATACTAAAAAACCGCGGCCATAGCCTTGCCGCCTGATTTCATCCACTTCGCCTTCTTCGGAGCCCATTTGTCTTCAAAACTACACGATTTTGACTGTTCCTTTGTCTCTGGATTGTAATGGTGTATCCATGTTTCTTCCACAGTTTCATACAAGGATCAATATTTCTGGCAATTGGCTATAAATAGTTGCCAATTATTGAAAGTGAATCCTATCCCTTGCATTTGTCATCAAACGCAGTTATGTCCTGGTAAAACCAGTCACCTTGCTCATCACTAACCGCTCCAGGTATCACCAGATAGAACAAAGGAAGCAGACAATTTTTCTTCCTCAAATCTTCATAAAAAAGTGGTTTATCTTAGGAAAAAATGATAAATCCTACAAAAAAAATTTGGTTCAACAGAATTTATTTAAACTTTAATAATTTTATTGAATTAAATTTATTAAACTCGACCTAAAACCGTACTGATTAGAATGGAATATAAAAATATTTAATTTACCTACGAATAAATTTGATATATATTTGATATCAGAGCTGTAAAAGAATGCATTCAATTTGATTTTTTTTACAAACATTTTAACCAGTGATTCCTTTGTTTCATTGATTCATTTGAATCAATGCACTTACAACAGTGATAACCCTACTTCCCTTCGTTTCAAGCTCAGCACGAGAACTACCTTTCACCAATACAAGTAGGTCATCAGTGTACGTACAGCACTTCGACATATGATGTTCAAGCCGTCGCGTCGTTACGAAGGATCCATCATAAGATGCCATATGTATGCACAACGTATATAACCTTTTGGACAGCCATGGACAACTACTATCTCTAGTATTTGGCTTACACCTTTAACACACTCTTCCCTACCGAAAAAATAACTCTGCCATAGCTTAATTTCCCAGCACACCACTTCACCTAGCCTACGTAGTGCCCTTTCCGAGCAAAACTAGTCAAAAGCACCTATAAAATCAATAAACAGCACCAAAACATATTTGGAGCTACTCGCATTAACGGTGCTTCTAGCGTACAGTCAGGCATCTTCAACGATTTTTTCCTTTCCAAAATCTAAAACCATAACCCTCTCTAGTACCTTTCCAAGCAGAGGAAGAATATTGATGCTCCAGTAGGGCCAAAGATTGCTCCTCAGCCTATCAGGTGACTTCAAGAGCACGAGCGCACGGGCGCGGGTTAGACCCTTTGCATACGCAAGGGAAGGCAATAGCCTTCGCTCAAGGATTTACCATATAAGGCTTCCAGGTGTTCAGGTATGACCTTTCAGATACTTTTACACATCTCTCCAGTCATATCATCTTTACCCGGAGACTTTCCCTCCTGAGTTGCATCATATAATACTCTGGGTATGTTCGAGCTGCAAACACTGCGGCTGTGTTGCATGATTTGTCAAAGCATCACGTTCTATGCTAATTTCAGGCAACATTGGCCAAAGCAAAACGTTCTAGCGAACAAAAATTTGACATTTGATGCGCAGGAAATGCGAAAAAGCTGCAACACAAAATTTTTGTCTGCAGAATAATACTGGATGAAGAAAAGTAAGACAAATGTTTATTTATTTTATTTTTTTATTATTATTATTGGCCACGTATATAAATTTACTAATAATTCAATCGGAAATGCGTAAAGAATATATCACCAGGATATAATTGAATCTCTTAATTCTTGCTTCTTCCAATTTCAATAACAAACTTTTATCATTTTCTATTCTATACAAAATTAAACAAAAATCACAAAACACAAAAATCAATTCTTGCTTTAATTTATGGAAATTGTGCAAAATACGCGCAAAATATCAGCAATGTATCAGCTGAGCATCTGCAACAGTGTTGCAAGCTTGTAGAAAGGCCGCAGTGTTGCCGCATTTATTGAGTGCCTCGAACATACCCTCCATCTCACCCACCTTCAAAGCCGGGACATAAACCACTTTCCAAAAAAGAGAAGAGGCCTCACCATCCGTTCTACGAAAATGAAAAATGAGTTCAACAGAGCATGAACAATAGCGACATTATGTTAAAACAGTACCACCTTGGCTGATACCGCTGGCATCAATAGACCAACCTTGACCACGACATATTTTATATGCCATGCACCCTGAGTCATCTGTATTCTCCAGGTCAAAACCCCTCTAATATTGTTATTTTATGCGGACTAACAATCTTCGCATTCTCTCAAGCTTTCTCTGTACCTATCTCTATGCTGAGACCAATCGCTATCACCGGCTGATCTGAACTGACACTGACCTTGAGACACCTAAGCAATCTTCTTTTCAAAGTTAGGTTACGTCTCCACCATTTAACACAACTACGATTTATCTTGCGACACCTCGCCAGCAGAGTGTCGTTGACACGTTCAACCCATTCACCAAGTATTGCAATCCTAATCCACCTTATCCTTTAAGCTTATTTATTATTTGGAAAGCTAGAAGAAAGGTTTAAGAAATAAATAAGATATCCAAATGCTTGTTGATATAAACCTTCACTACCCAAACTGTATGATATCTGTTTCAAAGTAATTCACCACGATTTTTTTGCTTATGTTTATTAATATAATATATATATTCATTTATTAATATAACTTATATGTATATATATTTATTTATATATATATCTCTCTAGTAAGTGTATATAAATTAAAATAAATACATTATATTTTTTTTGTAATATTTTTTTTTGTCCACTGTTGTTTTGTTAGTTTTTTTTATCTGGTTTTTGTCTTCTTTAAATATTAATTCCATGTTTTCAGTTTTTGCATTTTTCAAATATTTCAAATTTAATTCAAATATTTTTTTTGTATAATTGTTTTTTGTTTTTAATATAATAATAATTGTAATAATAATTATATAACATATTTTAACTGTTTATTTGTTTAAATTTTTCATCTCTTTAATATGTATAATTATTTTCAACAGAACAAAAACAAAAAAAAAAAAAAAATTGAAAAATTCTAACAGAGTGATTAACACATAACACATCGATGCTGTTTATAATTTTTGTTGGTTTATCGTCGTCGTCGTCGCATAGTGTGGTGATCGCTGGCGATAACGCTGACGATGATGCTGTCGTTATAAAGTACGTTATGCTGCAGTGGTGAGTGAGTGAGTGTGTGAGTAAGAGTGGTGGGGGAGGGCGTTGGTTACCTCGTTTGCGGTGGTAGGCAGAAGGCAGCACACATCAGTCAGCATTTTTATCCCTTGCTGCAGCTTATTTTCCCTTCAGCATGCTTTCTTTAAGTTGTTCTCGTCTCTTTCGTCTAATTGTTGGTTGTGGCGTGTGTTGTGGTCCAAGTTTTTAGCATAGTTTGTAGAACATATTGTTTTATTTGCTTGTTTCCCTTGTGTCTGCAATTTCCAGAAGAACCACAGTAAATGACATCTTTTTTTAAGATATAATATTTTTAGACATATTGCTGTTATTTTTGTTGTTGTTGTTTTGTTTAAATATTGTATACATTTGCACATATGTACATGTAGTTGTTGTTTTTTGTAACTTTGTTTTAAGTTATTTTTATTATACCTGTTATTTGAATCTTACTATTTTATTTAATTCGTACATTTTTTGTTTTGTTTTTGTATTATTTGACTATGAGCTCTGAGAGTTTAGTATTAAAATTATTAACTTATGTATTAGCGCGTATTTATGTGTGGTAGTGTTTATGTGTGTGTATGTTTGTGGAAGAAAAACAGCATAAGTTTGGAAGTTATTAATCGAAACGAGATAAGAAAAGATAAAAGAGCAAACCTAAATTTAATGGCACGACAAAAGAGAGCACAACAAGCTGTTTTAATACTATTGCATACTTTTAGGATGAAAAAAGAAACGATAAAGAAATCAACACAAACACATTTCACAGAATTTAAAGTTATTAAAAATTTGTAAAATATTGTAATTTTTAAAGGTTTTACAGGCTATGTTTTTGGGTGTATTTTTTTCATGGCTAGTTTCATGTTTTTTTTGTTTGCCCTCCTGTTGCTTTCGCTCTTTTCATTGAAATAAAAATTAATTATTTTTTAAATAAAGAAAATATAAAAATTTTGTGTATCATAACTTAAGGCTGCTTAACTATTCTGTAACTCATAACAAAAAAGAATAGAAAACAATAGCAAAAAAATAAAATAAAAATAAATAATGCGCACAAAGTTGGACCCGCAATTTATTGAATTTTAAAAAAAAAAACAAAACAGTTGTGCTGCCGTACAACCGACGTCTGCTATTATGAACCGCATTTGAAAATAAAAAAAAATTTGCAAGGATACGATCAACAATGATACGAAACCAGGTATTAACACTCTCTCCATCGCACATGGCAGCATAGCGCGAGCACATTACAGCACATTTTTCGTTTTTCTTGAAATACACGTCGTTTTGCAATTTTTTTACAAAAATAATGTCCTTCGCATAATTCTTTTTTTGCATGCGGCACATAATAGCACACATCGAGCACATTTCAGCACATTGCGTTGCTAACTTCATGCAAAAAAATAAATGAATAAATTTCATGTAGCACTTTTTTGAAGTTGTTTTGTATAACTAAACAATTAATATAAATAAATAAATTTTCAAAAGAATATCTAAGCAATAAATGGCGTCGGCTTATGCTGTATGTTTGATTGATTGTTTGTTTGTTTTAAGGGAGTTCTTATCAATAAGCAATAAAATACTCCATTTTATATGCAGCGGCTGGAATTTCGATGACGCAAAACATGCAATTTTCAATAAAAAGTTTTAGAATTTTGTAAAATATGTGTGTGTTTGTGTATATATTTTAGTTAATTTTTTTTAATTTTTTTTTTTTTATTTAAATGTAATATTAAAGCTTTGTTTTTATTATTATTTTGGTTTGGTTTTTTTAGTTTGTTTTTTTCAATTTCAATCGCTTAGTCTCGTGTTTGTGGTAGTGCGTTCTCAAAATTCCACATGCTGCACGAAATGATGCACTATTTAGCCTAAATATTACAGTTATTCACGTCTTTATTATAATTATTATTATTATATATACTCAACTTTTAGGCTACGCTAGTGTATTTGTTTTAAGTTGTTTTTTTTTTTTTTGTTTTTTTTTTTTTTGCATTTTTATAGTATTTTTGAGTTACTATTTAATAATTATAAATACGCTATATAATTACATAGTTGTAATCATGCTCATTATCATCATAATTATCATAGGCTATTATATAATTAGGTTTATTATTATTATTATTATTATTAATATTATATATTTAAATAAACGACAGACTCTGACTGATGTTTTTTTGACTGTGAAGAAGTTTGGTGTCTGTTGGCTGACTGATTGACTACTGACGACTGTCTTCGTGTCGTATGAGTGACTTTAACTGCAAATGCTGTCTGTCTATGTTTGTGTTTGTGTATGCTTTATCCTGTCATTGCTTGCTGTGTATGTAGTTCTTCTTGTTCTATTGTTCTTAAGTTATGTTCAGCGTGTTATTCTGTGTTTTCTTTTTTGTTTTGTTCTATTGTGGATTGTGTTATTTTGTTGTTGTTCTATTTCAGACAATCTCACTGCTACGCTTTGTAATTTTGTGGTTTAACTTTTGTGCTTGTCTATTGTTGTTGTTGTTGTTGTTGTTGTTGTATGGTTATGGCTATGGTTGTGTTTGCTGCTGTTCTATAGGAAAGGACATGAAAATAATTTCGACTTCATTCCTGCGCTCTGCTTGCTCTTTTACGTTTACGTTACTCTTTAACTATGTTTTTTTGTTATTATTATTATTATTATTAATTATTACGTTTTGCATTGAGTTTTGGGCTTAAGTTCTGCGGTTTCGCTGCTAGCGCGAAGGTCGCGTGCCTTTGTAGTTTGGATTTGGATGTCGTGGCTGCACCGGTCGCGTTGGAGCTGTTGGAAGATAGAAACAATTTTAATTTATTTTTTTTTCATACTGTTTAAGGCATACCTGAGAGCATCATATTGACGGCTGGATACATGCCGGGCATGGGTGCCATTTGCGGTGGTCTCAGGTCACTTTGTGGAGATCGGCGACTATTGGGCAAGGCCACAGTAGGCTGCAATTATATAGAAACACAAAGGGAACTTTTATAATATTCAAAGACAACTTTCACTTTTATTCTGTATATGATAAAATTTTACAAACCATAACATAAGAACAAATAATGACAGGAACATCCGGTTGGAAAATTAAATAAAGCTTTATATACTAGAATTTACCAACCATTTTTTAACCATATGAATACAACTCATTTATTAAATCTTTTGATATACAGTTGCGAACACATAAGTAGCAGTACTAAAACATTTTTAAAATAATCACAAAGTGTTAAATTTTAAAGATCTGTTCACTTTTTCAGATATTTTTTTTTTTCAGCAAAATATTATATTACATCTTTTAAAAAATGCTATATTCATTCAATACTGAAGAAAAAATTTAATATTAGAAAAAGTGAAATCCCCTCTTTCACAAAAATAGCAGTGCCTAAGTAGGTTACACATTTAATAGAAATCCACAATATTAAATTAAAGTTTTAATTTGGAAAATATAAACCGTTATTCTAATTTTTTCCTTTCCCATATTTTTGATTACGTGTCACAACGACGGGACAAAGAGACCAACAGATGTTTAAAAATCGATCTGCTGGTATAGCAAGCAATGCGTTTCGAACATCTGCCCAAAGCTTATTATTATTGGTAGGTTTCGCATCATTCACTGCTTTTTTATATCTCCCCAAAGAAGCTCTATGTTTAGGTCGGGAGACTGATCCATTATCTCAACTTTATTGACTTGAGCTCTTCTGCTGGAACGCTTTGGGTCGTTGTCCTGGTCGCAGAGTGAATGAATGCTTGAATGAATGCTTCAAGCATTCAATAAATGTTTGAAATGATTTGTATGCAATTTGAAATATAATTATTCAGCACTTTTAGTACTGAAATCTTTCACGCTGACATAAAAAAGCATTGCTTATAGCACCTAGAATTCTGCAATGGTCTTGGAATGAAGTTTTTAATTTTTCTTCCATTTTTTCCGTGTGTTTGATAGTGTTGTAAATCATTTGCGTTAAACACGAAAAATTTTGAATTTCTGTGAAAGATTTTTCTTCGTCTCTCCATTTTAAGATGAACTTCGCTGTTCAACCGTGCAATGTTTTACGCGACCCGCGTGCTAACTTTGTGTCCATGGCTGTATATTTACAGGGATCGCCTTCCAGGAACGTTCAATTGCAACCCATAAGTCAGAATTGTTTTTGGACTGAAAATCTGCCGTATCTTTCTTCAACGTCAGCACTCAAATTTTCGATTGGGCTCAAAACTTTTGACTATGGGGACTGTTTCATCTCGTTGGTATACTTGTCTTGATACCTTTTTTTGGATTTTTTGCTGGTAGATATGTTTCGGTTCGTTGTTATGTTGCAGGGAATTTATTTTCCAGCATCACATCTGCATGATACTGACATAAACGTGCTGATTCATCACAGTTTTAATCCAATGGACTGAACCAACGCTTTAGCAAGAAAAACACGCTCACACTATTACAAAGTTTCGCCGTGTTTTAAAGTTTTTGTTGTAAAACTTGGCGAATATTACGTGCTTGTGGCAAGCCAAACATATGAGTGAGATCTTGTACCACCACACAAATAATTTTACTTCCATCTCCCCACAATATATTTCTCCATTACTCAAGTGGCCAATTGAAGTAATTCTGCTTTAAAGCTGAATTCGTTTGCAACATATTTGGCAGTAAGAATAGGTACTTTCGTGACACTTTGAGCTCCTATATTTAACTGAATTTTGAGCGGAGTTGCTGGCATAAATGGTGCCTTTGTATATAGCTTAGATATTAGGCGATTGTTCTTAAACGCGAAAATGTAATGCTTGATGAGCAGAGAAAATTCCTGCTTTTAAAATTTAAAAATTCTTATTACGGTACTTTTGCAGGCCGATTGAAAAATTAGAAAAATTTGTATTATTAAAAAAGCAGTAAATTTAAACATAACTTCTAGAAACTTATTTTTTTCTGCAAACTGTATGCAAAAACGTTAACATGAGTCATAAGTTATGAGCTCGATAGAGACCGCATTACGCAATTAAGTTTATTTTGCGTATAAGATAATATGGTTAAACTTAAGGAACTCTAGGAGGAGGGCAGAAATCTACTTACATGCGCGAAATACGTCTGTCCGTATTTGATGTAGACGCTTGCCGTTGGCGCACCTGGATTGTAGGTGCCCAACAACGGCTGATGACCTGTCGCTACAGCTGCTGCCGCTGCTGCTGCATTAGCTGCAACTTCAGCTGCAACGCCACCCAACACAGCGGTTGTAGCGGCCTGATGTGTACCCGGTGGTTGTGGCGCTCCGGCGGACGGCGGTAAACCATGCGGTGGCGGCGCCATCGTTGGTGGAATGTGTGGACCGCGCGCTATATACAGCGATGTTGCTGTCTGCTGCTCAGCACCAGCGCTATTGACATACGACGATGTCGAGTATGTGGCAGCGGTTGGTGGCGACGATACTAAGCTGCTGGGCGAGTTGTTGCTGCTCTCGTTGCTGGAATTTGTGCTTGGCGAGTTGCGTTGCGAAGCGCTGCGTCGAAAGTCGAAGCTGTTGGGCTTTTGGCGATAACCACCGCCACCACCACCACCACCACCTCCACCAACGTTATTCATGCGCCCTGTTGCCATGGATTTGTTTGACTGCTCAGCTACGCTATTGTGCTGCATGGCATTGTGGTATGTCGTCAAGGGCGGTCCATTGAGCAGTGAATTTGACGTTGTTGTCTTTTCGTTGGAACGCTTGTGCATGGCATGCGGACGGTTGCCCTGGTAGTTGCTGCTGACGCTGATGCATGCCGTGTTGGGCGATGAACGCGTTTCATTGGAATTGTGCAACAACGCCTTGTTGTTGTGACCACCAGCGTAGCCACTATTGGCTGCATTTTGACGCCCTGCATAGCTGCTATTGACATTGTTGCCGCTATTGTTGTTGGAATATGTGGGCTTCTTGCCCGCGACGTTGCCTGCATTACGTTTCTCATACGTGGAGGTATAGGAGTGGGTATTGTTTGCTGTGTTTCCATAGCTAGGCGCCTCGTTGCTGGCAGCATAGTAGTGATAATTGACAGCGCCACCGGAAGCAACACTTATTGGAGGCGTGGCAAAGAGGGGCGGATTGCGCTGGTGTTGCTGTGTTGACAATGAGTGTGGTGTGCTTGGCGCTGATTGTGGCGTGTTGCTGCCCATATAGTTAACGCCTGCACCGCCAGCGTTTGTAGCAGTTTGTTGATTACCGCCAGCAGCAGAGTGGCATACGCTGGCAGGATCAACAATGGCAATAGCCGAGGGACCGGGCGCATGTGCGCCTCCCGTTGGCTGCTGTGTGGTAAACAACTGCTGCGGCGGATGACTAAATAGTGGGCTGATCACAGTGTTTGCTTGGTGAGCATGAGCTGCAGCGGCGGCGGCACCTGCGGCGGTGACAGCGGAATGGTGAGCCGCAGCATGATGCTGGGCAGCAACAGGCGCTAGTACGCTGCCCGCGGCAGGCTGCGCCGCTGCCGATGCGTATGGAAGAATGTTTGCGGGGAACATGGCTGCCGCTGCATGCTGTGGTATGGCATACATGGTCGTGGCAGCAGCATTGCCAGCGCTGCCTAGCTCATTGGCGGCAGCAGCAGCAGCAGCTGCTGCATTTGCTGGTGTGGCGGCTAACGCAAATGTTGGCAGAGCATGGCCCAGTTGATATGTGGTCGTTATGCCGGCGGCGGCGTTTTGGTGATGATGATGATTGCTTTGTGGATGTGCAGCACTGGGACCACTTTGCTGATGTGGCGGTGTAGTGCGCTTGCCACGACCGGCTATATTGCCGCCATTGTAGATGCCACCAGTGGTATGTAGATAGCTGCCAGAGCCATTCGCTGCATTGTGATTTGCACTGGGTAGATTCGAGGACGGCGGTCCAGCCGCCGCCGTAGCCAGCATGAGATTGTTTGTCAGTTGAGCGCCACCAGTTAAAGCAGGGCCTGTGAGATGCGAACCGCTAACAGCGGTGGCTGTGGGTGGTTGTGCTGATAGCAGCGGCGTCGCATTGGTTAGGGTCTGCTGCGGTACGTAGTATGTTGTCATGGTTTGGCCCCAATAACCTGCAGTCACAGAGGAAGAAATTAATAAATAAGTGTTACAAATTAAACGCAGTACGACCTACCGTTATAGGGATATGGATACCCAATGGGGTACGTTGTTGTAACGGGATATTGCTGCAATGGCCCTGGTGCACTGCCAGCCGCTGCAGTGCCAGCCACTTGTGCTGCGCTATTGCCAGGAAATTGCTCGCTAGAATACAAAACCTGTCCGGGATAAATCGGAGCACCAGTGGCGGTGGCAAACTGCGCTGATGGATAGGCTGTGGCCACAGGCACTACAGTAGCGCCACCACCAGCAGCCGAGTAAATGGCTTGTGCACCAGCAGGTATGATGCCGGTGCCTTCTGGTCGCTGATGCGCAGGATCGAAGACAGGCATAAAATAGCCCTGCACCTCACCACCATCCTAACAAGCATAGAACAAGTTCAAGTTACGATAAAAAATTAATCGATTGTAATTGAAAAACCTACAAGTTGTGGTGGATAAGCATAGACCATGCTTTGTGGAATTGCATAGACGCTGCCATCAGGCTATAAGTAAGCACACAATTATTAAAAAATTTTGTAAAACAAAATCTACGCCTACTTACCCCTTGCTGATATGTTGCTGCTGTGCAATAGGGGCTGCCATTGGTGGTATGAAATACCGTTGAGCCGTCGGGCGCTTGATAGCTTTGCGTATATGTCCAAGGTGCTGCTTTGGAGTCGTCACTGTTGCGTTGCTTTGAGTTCGAGTCAGCATTGCTGTAGGGTGTAGAGCGTGCCGAGTTGGGTGTATCACGTTGTTGCGGCACAAAGGATGATGGAGTTTGACTCTGATATTGAGAGCGTGATGGTTGCTCTCTACAAATTGCTACATCATTTACAGCAACAGCCTAAAAGTGGGCAGCAAAAATTTGACATAAGTTATTTTACATGCAAAAACAATTTCATACATTACCTCTTCTGTGTCAGCAGGACTGTTTGGTATGTTGGGGCTAGTTGCTTGATTTTTGAACTTTTGAATTTCAATGCGATCATAAGATTTAGTGCTGGTTGTTGTTGTAACGCTTAGACAATTCGATGCTGAATTGTCACATTCGTCGGTTTCATTAGCGGCGCTTGACTCTGTTAAAAGTTTAAAAGTTAAAGCAAGCGTTGAAGTCGTATAAATTAAGGGAATGAAACGTGGATGTATAATTAGGGCAACTCACCCTCCTCTTGAATGTTGAGCATTTTACGTGGTGAGGCGGAGCACTCACTTATCTCTGCTGAGTGCGTTTCAGAGATATCAGCAGTTTGTGTGGATGTTTCTGCACATGTTTCTGTGGCACATTTGACTGATGCTGCAGCTACGACATATTCATTTTGTGTATTTTTATGATGCTGCTGCTGTTGTTGTTGTGGTTTGGATTTTTTTGCATTTGTTGCTGGCTGTTGCTGTTGCTGCTGCTGCTGTTGTTGTTGTTGCTGCTGTTGTTGCTGTGTGCCATAGCTGTTATGATTTGGCGGCGGTGCAGCGGTTTGGTTATAATGGCCGGGCGTTATTGCTTGACTAGGTGGCAAATTGGACGGGTCAAAGTGATAAATTGATCTAGAATTGTAAGAAAAACATTGAACACTGTATGGTTTGTCCTGTTGATCTTATAATAATAAAATTGAAAAATCTACATTTAATTTTAAAATAAATGTAAGCAGAGATATTTTTGTGTTTGAAGCATTTAAGAAATAAAAAACGAGAGTTTAAAAATACCTTTTATATTCAAGAGTAAAAAAAACAATAGCCGAAAATTATTTTTATACCCTCACGCGTACTGCGTAAGGGATATACATATTAATATGGAGACGTGGTAGGTATAGAAAAGTATATATATATTCTTGATCAGCATCACCACCTGAGTTGATTTAACCATGTCCTTCTGTTCGTATGTCTGTCCGTCTGTGTGTGGACACGATTGAAGGCGTAATTTTGAAGCTATTGTGCTATAATTTGATATTTGAGCTTTTTTCCAAAAAACTAAGATCAAGTTCGAGAATTTGCTAAAAACTGACATAGGTGTGTTAGAAAAATGGGCGTCATACACCCACTAACACGTTCACCTTCCATACAACCCCAAAATTTAAAACTATAAAAATAGGCTTCTGTCAAAGCTACAAAAGTAAAATTGGATATTTATTAATTTTATATCAAAATTAAGGCGTTTTAGAAAAATGGGCGTCATACACCCGAGAACACACCCACTTCCCATATAACCCCAAAATTTAAAACTCTATAAAAATGATTCTCTTGAAGCCACAGGAAAATAATTTGATGCACTTGTATTTTATGTCATGACTAAATCGTAAAAGAAAAGTGTGCCCTCATCCCACACAGCCCATAATAGCTAAAACTCTATAAATAGGCTAATACTTAAGCCACAGAACTGAAATTGGATATTTATGTATTTTATATCAAAACTGAGGCGTATTAGAAAAATCGGGACAAACCACTCAAGAACACGACCACCTCCCATACAACCCCAAAAATTGAAGCTTTATAGACGCTTCCCTTTACTCTGCAGGAAAACAATTTGATATGAATGTATTTTAGACGTCTTCAAAATAGTAACATTTTTTGAAATCTCATACAAAAGAGCTACAATTTAAGATTTTGTACCATTGCATATCGGCCGGGGAGGTATTTTAACTTCGGCCAAGTCGAAGATATACCTTACTAGTTTTAATTGTTTTCAATCTCATTGCAAAGATTTTCATAATTTGAATGCGTTATTCGGTGCTTTAACTGGATTCACGAAATAGATAGCGCTGCAAATCGATATAGTCTTCGTTATAAGAATTCAATTGAATTGAAAGTCAATTCACCTATGCGATATTCTTTCTTACAATCTTAGTTCACAAAAATGAAAACTTAAATAAATTCATCGTTTGTTGCCTTCGGTATTGTTGAAATAAACGAGATTTGAGAGGAAACATCGATTTTTGAGAAATATTTCGAAAAGAAGTTCAACTTCATTAATTGAATTATGGAAAATCATATTAATAGACATGTTCTTATAAGCTAAAAAAACAGTGCAAACAATAAATAATCGCAATGTTTTGTTGCACTATCGCAAGGATAAATATTTACATATATAAAAATAAAACAAAAGGCAGTTAATTTTAAGCTTAAAACTATAAAAAAATATTAAAATATTGAAAACTTTTGCAAGGACTATCAGCTGGAATTAACGGAGCATTAGTTTAGTTCATAAGAAGCTTCGAATATTGAGTAAATTAACAAAAACTAAAAATATATTAGACGATAGGAAAACCATTTTTCATAAGATAAAGAGGCAGATAATTTACAAAAAATTTCACTGTCGTTATTGTTTTAACTGAATAATTAGAATTTTTAAAAAAATTTCAATAGTTTGCAAAATGTTTTTGTAATTGTATAACTTTAGGGAAACTATCTGGAACTAATGGGAACTCTGAGGGGAATACAAATAAAATAAATTTAAATAAAACTGTTAAACTGTGACAAATTTTTAAATGCCAAATATATGAAAACAAAGCATGAAAATATTTATACATATAATATGTTTATTTAAAAAGTAATTGATGAATATGTTAGTAAAGTATATTAAAAGCTTAAATACAAGTTAATTTTAGGTAAAAATAAATTGAGAAAAATTTTATAGTATTAAGAACTTTTACAATACTATGAGAGATGATTTAAGCAAAACTTATTACTTTGTTAATGAGAAAAAAATCAAGCGAGATTGTGTGAGGGAACAATGCGTAAATATGAGGAAACCAATGTTTTTTTGTGATATTATTAAAACTGAATAATTTTTAAAAATTCTAAATATTTGCTAAGTCATAGAAAAAAATAAACTGTATGTTCTACAAAAAAAGCTTAAACTGTGCAGCGAATTTGTGGCGAGACTACAAAATTTTTGTACAAAACAATTTATTTGTGGCAAAACCGAAACTTATGGACAAAATTGTCAAGTTAACAAATGTTAAAATTTCGATACTGTAATGTTTGAAGAATTTTTGACGCCTTTAATGGGTTTAACGAACGTTTGGGGATCGAAAATTTTTCTTTAAAATATATTTATATTCGAACCTAATAGTTTTCTAGTGTTGTACCAGATACATTTACAAAATTATAAAATTATGTGAACATTTTCTAAAGCCAAATGGTTCAAGTTCGTTTTCCAATGGTAAATTATTGATTTTTTTCATAAAAACAAAATATTTTTCGATTAAGGAAAACGATTTTTTAAATTGATGTGTTGAAGAGTATATTTCCACCAAGAAGGAAATAAAAAAGAAACAATAAAGAGAGTTATTTTCTAACCCAAAAGGAGTTTATAAATTATTCATAAATGATTAATTTTATGGTTCATTAACGCGTTCCAAAACTAATCATAAATGATACTTTGACACTGTTACAAAAAATATTTTTAAATTTAAAATGGTCGAATGACAGCATAGCGGACTTATTACAATGAGAACTCGACTTCAATGTCTACGGCCAGTTTTTTTACTTTAGTTTTTTTGTATACAAGAATTTATAATTTATTTGAGACGTATTTAAATGTCTCTTAAATGATTAATTTGCGACTTAATTGACCGAGAAAACTCTTAAATATTTAAAAAATTAGACTTTTGGTTCAAGCAAATTTTGCCACAAAGCTAATGTTTTGCATTCAATACAAAAAAAAAAAGAATTTTAAGCGTTTAGAAAGAAAACGTTTTGCAAACTTTAGTTTTTTTGTGTATATTTTTTTTTTTGTTTTGTTAAAATTAAAAATTTGGAAAATAAACATTAGTAATTAAATTTTGCATTAAGAATTATTGAGTTGAATTATTGTTTGTTTCAGTTATTTTGTAAATTACCCGTCTTGATTGACTATTGGTTGCAATGTTTGAGGATTTATGAGAACGCTGCCCTTTGGCACACTTGAAATATCTGTGACGGCCCAAACGAGTCCGCCGGACGACGATGCCGATGTAGACGACGATGAAGACGACGACAATGATGATGTAGACGACGACGATGTTGCTGCTTCACTGGGAGGCTGCAGCGTTGATGAAGTTGATGGTTGTGTTGGTATTGGTGGTGGTGGTGGTGGTGGTAGTAGTGGTGGTGGTGGTGGTTGTTGTTGTTGTTGTTGTTGTAGTTGTAGTTGTTGTTGTTGTGGTGGTGGTGGTGATGGGGTTGGTTGTAATGGTGGCGGCGATTGACATGACATGACCGAAGGTTCTGGCGTATGATCATCGCTGCCATAACCGGTGGGTGACGGTGTTACCGAATCGGCGGAATGCACCGACGTTTGTGTCTGAGTTTTAAAGCTAAAGTTAAGTTGGAATATTAGATATAAATATAATGGAATATCTAGAAGTCACAAAATGGGTATCAATTAAACAAAACAAAAAGTAAAAAAAAAAACTTAACTCAAGCTTAAAGTTTCAAAAAATATTGTGCCTCATTATATAATAATAAGAAGATGCATTTGCAACTATGTGGGCATAAATTTGCACTCACCCGCTGCTGGAGGGCGACAGACGCCATGGCGTGCTGGCGCTGCCCATGGAATCTTGTTTAGAGAAAGAGCGCGTGGAAGCTGAACTCTTGCTGGAATCGCCGCGCATTAGCGCTGGACCCCCACTGGAAGGTGGCACACCATAGCTGCTGAAACTATTAGTCTTGCTGACACCAACTGCACGTCCATCACGGGATTCCGTTGACTGTATAAAAGAAAAATTAAACATTAGCAACGCAAAAGTGTGCAAATTTTCGAATAGTGATGAGTACTGTTTGAACTTTGAGCATTTTTCCGCTGGGACGCATGCGTGATTGTTGTTGTTGTTGTTGTTGCTCCACCGAACTAGACCAGCTCATATAGTTTTCTTCACACTCGGCATTTTCCGCCTGCTGTTGTTGCTGTTGCTGATGCTGCTGCTGCTGCTGCTGATTGCGAAAGATGCGTCGTCGCGCCTTTTCATAGTCTTCCTCACGTTCCTCAAAACTTTTTGCCTTGCGATCTAGCATGCCACGATCTGGACATAGATAACCACTCTGACGTGCATCATCAAAGCTATGCGTATCGCGCTTTAGTATAGATTTTCGCGGCTCATCGGTCATGCGATCGCGAAAGAGCGTCTTAAAACGTATCTAGCGTTATGAAAGAAGAGTGCAAAAACATTAATAATAGATTGGTGCAATGTGGTGAGGCATGTTTTGAGAGCTTACCTCCGGTATGCGCGTTCCTTTTGTAACTGCCACTATAACGCATTGTTGCGTTTCTGCATCGACATTGTGCTCCATGCCAAAGAACGCTGCTGTACGATGTATCAACATGCGATTGTAGGAGGAAGTGGCTGGAAAACGCAATTCACTGCGTCTGTGAATAGAATGAAGAAGAGTTGACAATAAGTAAAAATTGTAGTTTTTAATATAATTGTAGATACTTTAATATTCAAAACTTTACCCTGACTCATCAATATATCGCACACTAAATACAAAATAGTCACAACTCGAAATTTTTTATATCGACTTTTTGTTATAAATCCATTCACAAAACAAATATCTCACTATCTTTTTCATTATTTTCTTCATTAACTGGAAGAATGAAGTTTGTGTGTTCAAATGAAAATTCCTTTTCTTTTGCAGTTTCAACCAAAAGGTTTTATTTTTCGCTTCTCCTGAAAAGTCATGTTTTTTGAGTTGTGACTGTTTTGTATTTAGTGTGCGATATGATTATGAAATGAAAGTTCGGAAAAAGAAGCGGATGTGAACATAAACGGCTTAAAGTATCGATCTGTGTATATATAGAGGAATACAATTTGCTATGTAGGTAAAGGAGTATCTGGTAAAGTATGTATTTGTGAGAGAAAAGTGAGAGATTTGCGAACATTTTCAAAAATAGCTTAAAATAGACAACGATTTCACTTGTAGGCCGACGATACAAAAAATTTCAAAATCATTAGATTTTTTTTTATAACATGTGGTTAAATATTTTGGAACAATCAAGCACTTGACTGGAATAATTTTCTAACAATAAAACCTAGCTTTGTTAAAACGAGTTACAAAACACTGTTCTTACGTTTTATCCTGCGCCAGCTCAACGAGATCTTTTTCAATTTTCATCAACGTATTGCGATCTTTAGGATTCTTATTGAGTGTTTCCTTAAAAAAGGTCAACAGATCAATACCGCTCTGATCGGTAAACTGCTCCATGGAGCTGTCTGTAGGATATAAAGAGAGAAAAAAACACAATTACGTTCAAGCATATAATTGTTAAAATTTTGTAAGACGAAGAGACGAACCTCTCGATATGAAGCCGGATGTGCTGTTGCTATTGCCGCCATCCATGCTCGACGATGAGCCCATGGTCTTCAACCGCGGTTTGGTGCACTTGGAGTTGGAGGTGGTGCGATGTTTTTTAGGACCACCACCTTGGGCAAGCATATTGTTGCCACCACCTCCAATACCGCCAGCGCCGCCAGCACGTTCATAATGATTGTCAACGCCAATGTTGTTTTGATTATCATCATGCGACATGCTGTTGCTGCTGTTTTGACTGTCGTTGCGGGGACAGCGATTTTCTTTGTCGTACATGTTGCAATGTTGCTGCTGCTGTTGGTGCTGTTGATGTGACTGATGTTGCGTCGTATTTATATCTGGCTTTAGCTGATAATTCATGGATGAATTATAAATGTTGTTGGTGCCAGTTGTTGATGTTGCAACTGTTGCTGTTTGTTGCTGTTGTGGCTTGCCGCCGCCAGTTGTATCGGCAACATTTAAAGCCAGCTGCATGGCAGTTGCGCCACTCGTTGATGAGTATGGCTGATGATGACTTTTGTTGTTGACGTTGTTGTGCGTGTTGTTGCTGCTGTTGTTATTGTTGGCATTAATCTTATTGTTGTTGTCAACAGTGCATTTCTTAGCATTGTTGCTGTTGTACTCCAATTTCGTATTGTTATTATCACCACCAGCAACAGCATTGTTGCTCTTTTCGTTAACATCACGATGATTGTGGTTGTTGTTGCCAGCACCGTTGTTATTGTTGTTGTTGCTGTGATTATTATTATTGTTATTGTTGTTGTTGCGTGGACTTTTGGAGGATTTTGGTGGCGTTAGTTTTGGAAAATCCGCCTCATTGCAAATGACAACATTTTGTTTCTGTTGCTGTTGCTGCGAATGCTGACTAGTAACAATAACCGATGGAGTTTCCAGTAGTGGCGACGACGATGATGTTGCTGTCGTTGCTGGTGATTGTGCATGCAATTTATTGCTGTTGTTGTTGTTGTTGCTGTTATGGTTGTTGCTATTCGAATGTTCGTTTGGCTCGTGATGTTGTTGCTGGTGATGATGTTGGTTGTTGCTGCCGCCACTGCTGTTGCTGCTATAGTTATTTGTCGCCTGCCCATTTGGCGACGATAACTGCTGTTCATTGCGAGGAGTTGGCGTGCGCGGGGGTGATGTCGATTCACGCATGGCGTGGCTACGTGTGAGATGCTTACCTTTCATATTACCCTGAAAGAGAAGAAGAAAAAAAAAACAGAGTGTTAAGAAAATGTTAATAGCAAAAAGCGCACAAGAAACATTAGGAAAAAGTTAAAAATCTTCAAAAATCATTAGCAAAAAAAAAGTTAAATGAGGCAGACGCAGTTCAGATTTGATTGTCAGGATGAAAGTTTTCAAAAATTATTGAAATAAATATTGATAATACAGATCGATAGCTTCACAAAATTATAGAAAATTTATAATATATCGATAAATTTGCATATCAATATTCATATTTATAGATATTTTGCATATCTGTGTTATCAGTATTTAATTCAATAATTTTTGAAAATTTTCAAAAGTATGAAAAAAACATTGCAATTTTTTTAAGAAATCTCTCAATAAGTGTATTCAATAAAATTTGAAAAGAAAGCTTACCAATAATTTCTGATATCCGATATAAACCGATAAATTTAAACATTAAATATACATTTATATGAGCGATGCATGCATATTGGCAAAGCTTTTGTATAAATTGAAGAAATATCGATAAATGTTGAAATTTATCGAATTTAAGTCGATATATTTTATGAATATATCGTATTTTTAGCGATGCATTTACAATATTGCATAGAATTTAACGAAATTATATTGATACATATTTTCTTATTTCGATATACATATTTAAATCGATATACATTTTGTATATATGGAAAGATATGTATTTTAAATATAGCAAAATTTATCGATACATTTTTATATTAATGGAAATTAAGTCGGATATCTATGAAATATATCGCAAATTTATAGATGTCTTAACAATATTGTATTGAACTTAAAGATTATTGAATTATATCCATCGATTTATATTTTGTATGCTTGAAAGAAATATCGATATATTTTTACAAATATTGATAAATTTACTCGAAATTGAGTCGATGTTTTTAAACTATATCTCTTATCTATGTCGATGCAGTTACAAGTTGTATCAAATTTAACGGAATCAAATCGATGAATATTAACCTGATATTTATATATTTATATATTTCGATATACATTTTTACGGCAAAATAATTTCGGAAAATATTGAAATTAAACTAAATTAAAGCAAGTTTTTTGAATATATCGATATAATAAAAAAATATCGATATATGAATAAATTTTGAAATTAATCGAAATTGCGTCGATATGAAATATATCGTATCTATATTGATGCATTTTTTTATTGTACTGAAATTATGGCGACACATATTTCGATATATATCGGTATTCAATGATATTTTTTAAAAAATATGTATATAGAAAAAATATCGATTAATTTTGAAAATTATCGAAATTGAGTCCAAATTGGTATATTCGATATATACATATATCGCTTTATTTATTTTAGAAACAAAAAAAGAAATAGAGCGAAATAATATCGATATATTTTAAAATTAATCGGAATTGAGTCGAAATTTCTTTTGAAAAATATGGTAAATTTTGAAATTATTCAAAACTTATTCGATATAAAATATATCGTATTTTCACAGATGCATTTCCTATATTGTATCGAAATTATGTCGAAACATATTTCGATAAATATCGATATATATGAAAAATATCGATACATTTTGAAAATTATCGAAACTGTGTAGATATTTGTATAAATATATCGCATCTGCATCGATGCATTTAAAATTTCGTGTCCAGTTTAACGAAATTATATACATAGATACATATCGTCACCTAAAAAACAAAAAGACATATTACACTCAGAAAAAAGTTTCTCGGAATATTTAATAATAAAATATTAAAAGGCATCATATTTAGAGAAAAATGGTATAGACTTTGCTCCAGAGAATTCTCTATTCTCTAATTGCGATACTAAAAATTCTCTAAAAATGATAAAAAGCTTCCATGAAAAAGAAAAATATATCGTTTTTAGAGAAAAATACTTTTTTTTTTTGAGAAAAGATTTGGTTGTATTGAAGAAAATACTTCTCATAGTGAATTTTTTATCAAAATATAAGAAAAGTTTTTCATTTTCAATAAAATTTCTCTATAAATGAGAAATTTTTTGTGCGAGAAAAATTCTTATCATTATTAGAGACATTGAAATATTTCCATTTCCTAGAAATAAAGAAATATATCTTCGAAAATGTGAAAATTTATTCTTATTGAAGAAAATTTTATTTGAAAAAGAGAAAATTGCTATTTTCGAAAATATAGAAATTTTTTAACGGAGCAAGGTATGTGTTTTTTTCTCAGTGCAAGCAAAAAATGTAAAATTTAATTTTTGACTTATTATAATTAATTTGACTGAATTAAACCGCTAAATTAGCTCAATTTAGAACTCTAAAAATAATTCCAAAATCGCTATTTTGCCAACGAAATTCAGAAGAAATATGGTTCTAAAATATGTGCGTTTTCGTTTTCTCCTACCAAAATATAAAAAAGTTTTGTTATGTTTTTTTGCATTTAAAGTAACGATATGTATGTCGATATTAATAAATGAAATAAATTGTGTATAAAGAGAAGAAATATCGATATAGTTTTAAAAGTATAGCGAAATTATATGATTAAAGTTTGAAATTTATCGAAACTATGTTAACGTATCTATACCGATGAATTTACAATTTTGTTTCGAATATTTTGCGATACACATATATCGATATGAGTTTTGTATATATTGAAAAAAAATCGAAATTTTTTTACGATTAATGTGGATACATTTTTAAATTAATTGAAATTTAGTCGATATTCTGTGATATTTTATCGAATTGAGCGAAATTATATGAAGACATATTTACTTAATATATATTTCGATATAAATTTTGAAAATATGAAAAAATATCGATATATTTTTAAGCATATATCGGCATAATATCGATAAATTTCGAAATTAAATGCAATTGAGTCGATGTTATTTAAAATTTATCGATACATATTTACTTAATATTCGGTATATATCAAAAATCTATCGACATTATTTTGCATTTATTATAGATTCAACGATCTTTTTATGTGTGTGTCTCTTAGGCATGACGAAAATATATCGTTTTGATTATCGAATTCGATATATTTTTAATAAGGTGGCGATAGTTATGAAATCACAAATTGCTATTTTTGATTTTTTAATAAAGCTAAATATATAATTCTTAGAAATATGTTTTATAGGAAAATGTTTTTCAAAAATTATAAAAATAAAATAAAATTAAAAAATGCCAAAAGGGTATAACTAATGGATTAAAAAAATATTTAAAAAAATTCAATCTCGAAATATTTAAATTCTTAATACTTTTAGAATATTTTACTTTAAAAATATAGAAATCTTATAAATTGTTTGAAAGTAATAAAATAACAACTTTAATCTTAACTTAGTAAGAATAGAGTCGATATTTTTTTCTTACGAAATGGTTTCCAAAATGTTGGATTAGTTTTTAATCCAAACTTTGGTTTAAAAGAATTTTTAATCCTAAGAGTACTATTTTTTATTCCATATTTTAGTTTAATTTTTTTAATCCGATAAAGTTTAAGACTATTTTTGGACTACAAATTTGCATTAAGGTAGTATTTTCAGGAAAAAGTAATTATGTTATTTAATAGTTGAATTACAATAGAGCAGTGGCAGTGGCAGCAGCTGTGTCAGTGGCAGCGGCAGTGATCAGCTGTTACGTATTTTACTGCCTGCAAATTACAACCTAGCAGTGGCAGCGTCAGCATCAAAAGCAGTGAATGTGGAATTTTTCTTAGTAGTTTAATTATTTGCATGTTGGCAGTTAATTTAGAAATAGGGCTAACCTCGGCAGTACTGCTTACTATGTAAGTTTTACCATTGAACAACTGTATTCCTAAAATAACAGCTGACGAATGCCACTGCCACTGACGCTGCCACTGCCGCATTGTAATGCAGGTAAAAGATTGAAAACTACTACTACTACTACGAAATTTAAGCTAATTATAATTCTAAATGTTGTTAAAGCATCCGAAATTTATTTTTAATTAAATGAAACAAATTGTTTATTCAAATCTGAACCAAAATATTATAATATACATTATTACATTAAACAGTGTTTAAATCTTTGTGGATTAAATAGTAATCCTTTTCGTATTACAATATTTTAAATTTTATTGGACTAAAATCTAACCCTTTTTGGATTATAATATTTTAAACTTTCTGTGGATTAACAATTATTCCTTTTTGGATTAAGTTATTTTAAACTTTTTGCGGATTAAAAATAAATCCTTTTTGGATTGAAAAATTTAAAACTTTTCATTGGATTAAAAAATAATCTTTTTTTGGTCGTGTACTAAATGTAATCCAAAAAAGTTTAAAATTTAGTCCAAGATTTTTTACCGCGTAGTTAACATGCAAATTTTTAATATTTTTTATTGTTTATAATTTTTTATATATTTTTTTATAATTGTTTATAATGTTTATGTTTAATTCTGAGTTTTATAAGCTCAGTGTTATAAGCTTTTCCAATATAAGCTTAGGTAAGATTCGAGATAATCAAAAAAGTTCGCATTACTCAATTTTTTCCTTTCGTTTTAAATTTTAAAATATAATTATATAAAAGTTTTTAAACTGTTGTTTTTTAATATCAATTTTGGTTTAATAGTCAGATTTTTATTAACTTTTTTCATATTTTCCGATCCTACGGGACGTGTTAGCCATGAAAGCCACCCTTCTTGGGAACGGCCCTGTTGTGCCCGAATGCAACTTATCAATTTTTTGTTTTTTTTTTTTTTGAGCACGTTACACTGTTTTCATTTAAACGATAAATATGGTCGAAAAACATACATACATACTTAAATTTTTGTTTTAAAAAGAAAAACCGACGATGTTGCTAGGCATCTTAGAACGATGAATGATTTAAAAGTTATTTTTTGGCAAAGGCCGCAAAATAAAGCTTCTCTCAAAAAAGCTTGGTAAATGAATTCGAATCGGATACTTTTGACACATATGGTCTTTTTTGACAAAATTATTTCTGAACCATTTTAAAGATTGCTCACTGGATACATTTTTTGCCAACCCGAAGGTCTGTGATGAGCCTTTACTTCACTTAAAATATGCTCTTTGAAGGTTTTATCAAAAAACAACTGACCCGAGTGTTGAGAAACCCGGCTGCACTGAAATTGCTTAGAAATCAAAGCAAAAGTTATGACTCAGTTACTAAAAGACAAATTCAAATACATTGAAATAAACAATTAATATAAAGTAATTTATTAAATTACTTAATAAATTACAAATATATCAAGTAATATATTACGAATGAAAGAAAATTAAAAACTCGTTATTGGTCAAAATTAATTCTTATGCCATAGTCTTGCATTATTTATTTACAGTAACCAAAACATGTCGACACGCGCTAACCTTGCTGTACAACCTCTACCTTAACCCAGCTGTTGTAGCTATTTTTCTACAGAAATTCCTACGAATTTCTAGATTAAATCTATTTAGCTTTTTTTAGCTGTTTTTTTCCGAACAACCTGTAATTGGGTTGGTTACGAGTAGATTAGGTGAAACATTCAGGACAAGAACTAACGAACGATTCAGCTCAAAAAATGGGGTATGAGAGAGAAAGCAGCATTCAGCTGGGAAATTCGCAAACATGGCTAAAATTGTTTAATGATGTCAGACATAGTATCGTGGTCGGCACCGTCAACGACGCCGCCACATACATTTTTATTGTTTATTTATTTGTTTATCTTGCATAACCTAAATCAGGGGGAAACAATCAAAAAAAGGAACCGACACAACATTTTTATTATGCTACAAAACCGCAAGTGAGCAAGTGACAAGTGAGCAGCAGCAGCGACAGCAACACGGATGCACTCTAGTACCTTCAAAGCTATAGGTACTACCTTCATATTCATTGTATTAAATGTCAAAAGTCATTTAATGACGCCTATCGTCATCAATTGAGGTATCCATTGTAAGTCGAGGTGTGTGTGTTTGTGTGTCAGTGTGTTGAAATATGTCTGCTCGTGTCGTTTCAAAAAAACAAAACAACAGATAAAAAGAGTGAGCAAACAATAAATAACAGCACATCGTCGTCGTCGTCGCCTGTTATTATACAAACCATGGCAACCTGCTTCATTGGCCTGGCCCGGCCCTGCTCTACTCTATCTTTGCTTGCTGCTCCTTTGGGACCTATTAACGTAATTTACTCTTTTAGTCATGTGAGTCAGCCATGTAACAGTTTTAAAAGACGCAAATATTTAGTAATGATTTAATTCCAAGGTTAAGCTATTAACTCTGGCAGCGTGCAACAGTGCAAACTTCTTTTATAGCATTTTAGTTTTAATTATAGCTACACTAAAAAAGTTGGATTTAATTTTCTAAGTAAGTGTAAGAACTTTAGTTTTCAGCGGATTTATTTCATTTGAATATGTTAAAGAAAAATTCATGACGCTTCAACCCAAAAAGACTGTTACATTTTCTACTTTCTATGCTTATAATTTGATATCGTCGGGTAAGTTTGTTTTAACAAAAAGTAAACTTTACTCCAACAACAAAATTGGTTCCGATCCGTCATATTAACGATATGAACGATATTTCTACTTGAGAAGAACTAAAGCTATTTTGAAAATTTTTATTTTAAAATATCAAACGAACGTTTAAAAAGACTATTTTAACGTTATAGAAACTTTAGTCCGTTTTTAAAATGAAAATAAACGTTAGAGGTGCAAAATCTGGGTTAAACGTTTTCAAAAGTAGCATGTTTCTGCAAGTTTTCTTAGTGTAGAGAGAAATTTATTATTTTACTTGTTTTTAATTTTGGCAAAATTTGTTCTGGAAATTTTTTATTAAATTATAAAAAAAAAAAAAATATTTTTAAATACATCAGCTCCAGCTTTTGGAAAAATATTCAGTTACGACATGTCGACATGCACCTATGGACAAAAAAATAAATACACTTAACCGCCCTTTAAGAATTTACATGAAATTTTATTATTTGGCAACTCTATTTTTTTATTGAAAGCACTAGGCTTGGCAACTCTTTTTAATGCTAAATAAAATTGCGTGGTTCGCAGAAATTCCGTTAACCGCGCCATTTTATTTAAAAATGAGTAAATTGCTTGGACAAAATAATAAATACAACCTAAAGTGCTTTTCGATATTTTACTAAAAACTATTGTTTTCGGGACTAAATCAATATTTAATTTTAAAACAGGTTAAAAAAAAAGTGCAACTAAGTAGATGAAAGAGAGACATTAAAATCTTATTTAGATGGGTAGATCGATACACTGCACTGCCGCAGAGCAAAGTTTGGCCTTGAGACTCCGAAGCAGTGATGATATTTGTAGTGGATATCCACTTTTTTACCTCTTTTTAGCCCAAAAAAGTACTTTCTGATACACTTACCATCAAAAAAATTAACGTCACGCATGACTAAGATTTTGTTCTCAATATTGAAACCGAAAAAATTGTTCTCTTAAAATACATTCACAAAGAGAAGTTAAACAGTATTTAATTGGGTTATCCGATCAAAAAATTTTCAGATGGACGAATCGTGTGATGATGAACAGAACGAGATGATAGAAGTTATAGAGGCAGATAATGTCGTTGATGTCAACGAAGAAGACGAGGAAGATAATAGCTAGGATACCGGCAGTAACGGAAATCAAGTACATGCTTGTCCAGTAAAACTCCCCTCCAAAATTATCAAATATCATCACTGCTCCGAAGCGACGAAACATCTCTAAGACAGATTTTGGAACTCATGGGACGGTCTCTTGGTTTTATTCAAAACGTTTTTCGGCAGAAGTCAGAGAAAGAGAACCGTGGAACACCACGTAAGACAAGCAATTCAACTGATCGCCGCATTGTGACTCTTTCAAAAAAAGACCCATTCAAATCGTCCAGACTAATTTCTGCGGAAATTGGAAATGTTGTCAGTGCTAGAACTGTTCGGCGTCGCTTGGTGAAAGCTGGGTTACATGGACGCATGGAAATTTATATGGCAATGATGCTCAAAGGATTTTGAGACGTCCAAAATGCAAGGAGTTCGATGTTCAATACACAAAGAAAACAGTCAAGCATGCAGGCGGAAATATAATGGTTCGGGGCTTTTTCTCTTCGTTTGGAGTCGGTCCTATATTACGTATAGAAAATATAATGACAGCAGAGGGCTGTCATGTTGCCTTATGCTGAAGATAATAAGCCGATTATATGGACATTTCAGCAAGACAACGATCCCAAACACACTTCACGCTTAGTAAAGAATTGGTTTCATGAGAATCAAGTTCATCTTCTTGAATGGCCAAGCCAATACCCGGACTTGAATCCGATAGAAAACTTGTGGAGTTTCACTCACAAGAATGATTTATGGAAATTTGTGGAAAAATCCTGGTATGAAATTCCTATGGAATTCTACCAGAAACTAATTGCAAGTATGCCGACCAGTTTGAAAAAGGTTATTGAAAGAAGAGGTGGTCCCAGCGGATATTGACCGTAGACATGTAATTTGTTAAAAATACACAGAAAAATTACATATTAATAACTTTTTTTTTACAGAATGATAACGAGACTCATATGTATCTATTTTTTTGTCCACTCAAACTGAAGACCTAATTTAAAAAAACTTTGATTATGGAGCAGTGCGATGATATTTTGAGTGGAATAGTACTTTTTTGAGTACTATTGACTCTACAAAAGTACCCGAGTACCTTCCTGCCGAAAAAAGTACCTTTGTACTTTTACATTATATCCTTAAACAATTAATTACATATTTAACTTCTTATATCACGTATAGCTTTCACGATCTGCAAGCACAGAACACACAGAAACTAAGTGAATCAGCCCCAAAATCTTTACTGGGATACGACAATGTCTTGTGCTGCGTAGTGGGTTAAGCATACCAAATATGTTTAACTGGGCCATTAGCTTATTTTATTTTGACAATGACAATTGATTTGTTTACTTTAAGGGTATTCTAAGGGTATACTATGTAACAACTAGTATTAAAAAGTTTTACTTAAAATTTTCTTTTTACATCAACCATTAGTGGGTCTCCAGTACAAAAGTTTATAAAAAGTGCACAAAAATGCAATTCGGGGGACGCCAAAATTGGTTCAAATAAAAAAAAGTACGCCAAATGGAAAGGATTTTTCATGTACTATTTATTTTGGTACCGGAATTTGGGGTAAGATTTTTCCCATACAAGTCGATACACTTTAATATACATATTTAAAAGGTTATGAAAGAAAGCCTTATTAGTTTTTGTTCCTTTATGAGATAAATACGATAAAATTAAAAAAAAAAACGTATTGGTATAAATATATATGATCATCTTAATATAGAAAGGACATAAATCATAACTCCATAATTTTACAGGAAAATGAAATAACTTCATGCAATGTAATGTTATAAAAATTATTTAATGCAGATTTAATTAAAGCTATCAAAAAATCAGTATTTAAAACCATACATCAGTTTTTTTGTTTTCATGGAGGGTATTCTTACATATGTATAAGGCAAAAAACACTATTTTGAAAAATTATGAGATATGTCCTTTCTATTTTTCCATATTATGTATTTATACACATATCATTACTGATTAAAAAGTACCCTAAACAATAAGAAACTACTATTTGCCTTTATAAAAAAGTACTCTTGAAAATGATCTCATATCATCACTGTTATGGAGATAAACTGTAAATGCTGTTGCATATTTAGTGTTTTTTTTTTAAGTTTGACAAACATTCTTTCAATATTTATTTTAAATAATTTCTTAAATATCCCAGCAGTATTTGGACTAGTACAGAACTAGCGATTTCACTAGCCCCTAGGTAGCCAGTACTAGTTCTACTTCAATCTACTTTCTTTGCATTCAACTGGCGAATTTAACGGTGAAGATGTCATAGAAAGGAGTCAATTGTTACCTTTTACATTACCATTCCCTAGCCACTTCACTAGTACATTGGGCAAGCTTATTCGCTAGTCAGAAATATAAAAAAACAAAAAACCTAGGCATTGATACATCAATCTTCAGTTAATTTTTTTTTATTTATTACAATATTGTATTCACGTTGTTCAATAAAATTGAAAAGCCTCATATATCATGTTTTTTCCGAAAAAGTTGTTTTGAATAATATCAGCCATTTTCATGAAAGAAAGCCGTAAAAAACATAAACAATAAACAGTACGAGCTTGAAGTAGATTCAACTGACCCGTCTATGCATTACCTAGGGACAGAAAAGTAGCTAGTACGTAAAGAACTATTAAGATAGCTAGTGATAACTAGGCAATTGGTTACTCTCAATACTGGCGGGATATTTAAAATTAAATTATTGAAAATTGAAGTAAAAAAATGGAAGTGTATTTATTTTTTTTCCATAGGTATATGACCATAGATATACAGAATCTAAGCTTTATAAAATGTACCTTTAAAAAAAACAAATTTAAATTTAATTAAAAAACAAAACTTGACAAATTTTTTCCAAAGTTACTTATGGTGAAATTTTGCGAGGATCATTTGAATAGATCATTTCCACTCGAATATTTCTATATATGTTCATATATTTTCTATGTATGTTCCTAGGAAATGTTGCTCCTCAATATGTTCTCTCATTTTACATAAATGATAAGAAAATTATAAAAAAAATATAAAAAAAAAAATTAATTTTGTTGTTTTTTTTTTCCAAAAAAATTAGCAACTGAACGTGCAGAACCTAAATTAACAAAATTATATTTTCTAGTCCGAATTGGATCAAATATATCTAATTTGGACAATATTTATTTATTTTAAATAAATAAATAAATAAATAAAAAAAAAAATAAAATAAATGAAAATATAATTTTTAATTTGCTTCTTATTATTATTTTTTTTTTTTTTTTTATTCTACTCCTTTGTTGCTTGAGCCACTTGCACATTTTGTCATCTTCGTGACATTTCTTCTCGTGCTCGACTTGTTGCTTGTGTACCAAAATGTCATAAATTGTGCGTACTCACTTTTTATAAACAATCCCAAAATTTCTTAGATTAGTCATATGAGAGAATATTCATTTGTTTTATGAACAATCCTTAAAAGGTATGCGTGCTTTTTTTTATAAAAAAAAAAAAAAAACAAATTGGCCATTTCAGCCCTTGAAAAGACTTTGACCGAGCTTCTTATGATCAATTGTGTTGTGTGTGTTATTAAATGTTTGCACACAATTGACCGAGAACTGGACCTACATGTTTTATGCCGACTCCGAACGGCTCATGTTCTCAAGAAGCTTTACATGGCATTATTTACTCTCTGAGGTTTGCCATTGTCTGCAGAGAGGTGGTGACCGATCAGAAAAATTTTGATTGAAAAAACTTTTCGCCGCGGCTGGGGATCGAACCCGGGCTCCGAGCATGCTAAGCCACACACTTAACCTGCATGCCACGGTCACCGCTTTTTTTTATAACCGATACCAAAATGTCATAAATTGAGACAAATGTCACAGCAAGTGAGCATTTTAATTTTTTTGAAAAACAATCCCAAAATAACATGCATTGTGCACAAATGAGCATGTTTATTTTTTGAAAAACAAACACATTTGGGCTTGATATCAAGATTATAATGGCTTAGCTCAAAATCACTTCCAAAATTAATTGATTTGGCATTGTTTTCAGCTTAAATTTTTCTCGGTACAAGAAGAGTACATCCGTCATAACTCAAAATTGGATTTTTCAGAAAAGACAATTTTATAAAACTTGAGGCTTTGATTTTTTAGTAACGCTAATGGACATACTAAAGGAAACACATTTTTTCATGGTTATCTCTAAAATTCTAAATTTGAGCTAACAGTCTTAAACATATAAAGTTAACTGTTATTTTTGCTTTTCGATTTTTTTTTAAATTCATGTGCTCTTTTGTTTATTTTTGTTTTTGTGTTCTTTTGGGCTCTTATACTTTGAAATGGAAGTTACTCTTTTGTTCACTATTTAAAGATTTTTGGGTGTTCACTGTTTAAAGAAGTCCATGTCAAAATAAAAACGTTCACTATTTCGAGCTGTTCGCTATTTCGGGAGTTCGTTTTATACAGATTCTACTGTATTTTGTTGTAAGTTGTATTATATTTAAAACTAGCACGTGCTAAGTCAGTGGCGTGCAATCGAGCAAATCACGGTTGACTCGAGTTCGAAAAACCATGCGACAGAAAGTTTCAATAGAATTAACTTTTACAGATCGACATGACATATGACATGACATATGGGCATTTCCATAGTCGCGAACGCGACATTCGTACGCCTTTGAGGAGCAGAATAATAAAGAAAACTCAGAACAAATTTTCTCCTTTTTCAAGTTAGATAGCATTTTATTAGCACTATATTTAGAAAAAAAAAGTTAGGTTCTCTAGATTTTATATTTCCAAAATATTAGCAATAAACATGGCATCGCGAACGCGACAAAAAATGGAACTCGTTTTCGACTGCATCTAGAAAAATGCAGATATCTGCGAAACGCAACATAATATTTTACAGCGGTAAATTGTAAATTACAACAGATTAATGTGGCTTTCAAGAAATAGTTGTCATTTTGACATATTTCCATTAGTTTTTTTTTTTATTGAGCTTAAGCCTGATCGCGAACGCGACATCTAGCACGCGACATTTTTTCTCATCACGTTTGTAATAAGAATTAGTTTAAGTAATTTCATCTAAATATTGCCTTACCTACCAAAAACATCGTATATATTATTTGGGAGTTTTATTTTAGTAATATTAATAAAAAAACAAAAAAATACATATGAGGCTTGCGAGAAAAATTATGATATATTGTTTTAACCCCACCCGTACTGCGTATGTTGTTATTTATTTTATGACGAGGTTTTTTACACCTATAAGAAGGCGTGGCAGATATATAAAACTGCATACATTATTCTGCAGTATCACAATCTAAGTTGATTTAACCATGTATGTCCCTGTTTTTGTATGTCCCCCCATCTGTTGACATGATTAAAGCCGTTATTATTAAGTTATCGTAATGAAATTCGATATTTAAGATTATATCGTAAAAATAAAGATCATGTTCGAAAATAAGCCAAATTGAATGAAAACCACGTATACCTCCCAAACAAATTGACGTTCTCAAAATGGAAAATTTTTTAAAAATCTATTTAAAATCAATCCAATGACTTGAAAATTAGCTCATGAGCTTTAATTAGAACTTTTAACACTTAGTAAAAAATTCAGCAAAATCGAATGAAACCTTTCCATACTTCCCATACAAAGTATATTAAAAAAACGGCGCATGATCGCGAACGCGACACACTTTGAAAATCAATATTAAATGTTCAGTACGATTTTTACCTGCAGTAACTTTTTTTTTATAGTGAGGCGACCAAATTTGATTTAAGTTACAATTTTCAGACACTTGCTTAGAACGATCACGAAGTTCTGATAACAAATGATGATTTAGGTACAAGAACGCGACATTCGAATAGTAATTAAAGCAATATAAAATATTTACCGTAAATCGTGCTTTTTTTAGTAACTTTTTATTTTTTATTTGTTGTTTATTGATGGATTTTATAAGAAGAGTGCAAACATAACGTTGATAAATAAACGAAAAATGCTTCAGAGAAAAAGTCCTTAAAAGCAGCTAAAAGCAAGAAAAACATATTTCTCAGATAGCAGGCCAATTTTCTCAGAAGAAAAACTGAAATAAGTTGTAAATGCAGTAAATTCTAAAAATTCAAGCATTTTTTTAAATAATAACAAAAAAAATTATATGTTTATTTAACATTTTTTTTTTCGGTCCCGGTAGAACTTTCTGTGGAAATGCCCATATGACAAAATAATGGAAAATCTATTTTTTTTTCTACCTTCTAACTGTATATAACTCCTCCTAAGAAACCTTTAGAAAAGTATACTCTGCCACGTATTAAGTAACTATAAACCAGAGATAGTATCAACTTGAAATCTAAAAAAATTTGTATTATCTTTTTATTAGTTTCATAGGCAAAGTTTTTTATTATTTTGTTTATTTACAATTTGCAAAAGAAATGTATATTAAGAATAGCTCAATCTAGTACATGAAGAAGCTAACACAGACCGGGTTGCATGTTGAAGCGTTTCAATTTAATTGGTCTGAATAGCTGAAGTTTGTTAATTTTTTGGTTGCAGCGAAATGATTGACCCACGACATGACGTCGCTGAAATATCGCGTGTTTGAATGGTGAATAAAAATCAATACAAACACAAAGTTGAAACAACGCAGCACTGCGGATAAATTTTGAATATAAGTAATGAGAGCATAAAAAATAAAACTTAACCAACACAAACACGTTTTATTTAAAGGGCAACACAAACAAGCAGCTTTATAGCAGTTGCTATAAATAACTGTCTAACATATAAGCCGTGAAAATAATGACACAAATTCAATAGCAAGGTGTTACAAAATAAGGACATGAGAAGCAAGAAAAAAGAAATAATTTCCAAAGTTTAAAAAAAAAAACAATTAAACTGCTTTTCTATATTTTCATTAATATGATATTTGATATATTCATATATGATATATGAATATTTTCATTAATATTCGTTGATAAGTTTTGGTTTTTGAATTGAATGAATATTCCAGTTTGTGCAGGAAAAATCGATAATCTGGCCTTGGTAAGCAACATAGCAGCAGCAGCTTAAATCTCTCGTTTTTGTTGCTAACATTGTTGTGTTGCAACAATATTTCTCTTTTCTCAACACCACCATCGCCTAAACAAGCTTCAATAAAACATAAAAATATTTATGAACAAACATTTAATACAATAAAAATAACGTGTTTGTTTGCTCGCACACAAAACGTGGCCACACTTGGGCGTGTGTGTGTGTGTTTGTGGCCTTTTAACCTTGAACTTCAGGCAGCACCTTTGGCTCACTATTAGACCGTTAGACGCGCGTTATTAAAATGTCAATATATATGAATTCCACGAATCAAGTTCAAGTTAGTAGCATTTTGATTTGCTTGGGTTTTACCCAATGGACTCAACTAACGCACATCTATACAAATACTCAAACATATTTATACATGCATAGTATCGAAAGTCAATCGCGTGTAGCAGTTATTCGTCGAATTTCTTTAAAACAAACTTTTATTAAATTATTGAATGTCAATAATTATTAGTTTTTGGGAAATTCTGCATAATTTCGTCCGCCCGCCCACTGTCTAGAGTCATAAAGTTAATTAATCAATAAACTGTAGTTGAACTCAGGAAGTTGAATGGTAAAAACAAGAAAAAGCATTATTTTATTTTATGAATACTCGTCCTAGTACTTGTTGAAATGTATACACTTTGTGTACTTGTGTAACTATCTGCTGCATATTTAATAACTTTGTTTTTAACAAGGGAATAAGTTGATTTTTCCATTAAACTAAATTAGAATGTAAATGTTTCAGCGGAAATGCACTGACTTCCTGCTATTACACACATATACACATACACATATGCTTATAGAAAACTGTCAGGTAAGAAAAATTAGTCGGTCGTTCAAATGTACCTGTGTGCATTGCTGACCTAGTTTCGATAGCTTACATTACAAAAAAAAAAATCAAAATGGATACAGATTTTTCACAGACGCTGTTAAAGAACGTAGCTGCGTGCAGCTTATGTTGTCACACTCAATCAACTTATTCTGTAATAGTGTTTGGGAAAAAGCTTCACTTCAGATTAAAACGGGAAAAAGGTGTACTTTTTATAACATTCAATACTTGCAGTAAATTGACTTTAAGTTTAATAAACAAGCGTTTTTTAAGTATGCTTGAAAAATGCTTACAGGGATTAAAGTTTTACAAATTCTTGTGATAATGAAAAGGTTTTAAAAAAGCCGATCAGAAAAAGTTACTTCTATTGAAACTTTCTGTCACATGGTGATTCGAACTCGGGTCTACCGAGCTTTGTTCGATCGCACGCCACTCACTTAGCAAGTATTAGTTTTTAATACAGCACAACTTACAACAAAATTACAGTAGAATCTGTATAAAGCGCACTCCCGAAATAGCGGAAAGCTCGAAATAGTGAACGTTTTTATTTTTACACGGAGTTCTGTAAATAGAGAGCAACCGAAAATCTTTAAATTGTGAACAAAACAGTAACTGCCATTTCAAAATATAAGAGGCCAAAAGAACACAAAAACAAAAATAAACAAAAGAGCAAATAAATGTAAAAAATCAATAACCAAAAATAATAGTTAACTATATATATTGCTCATTTTGTGCAAGACTGTCAGCTCTTAATTTAGCATTTTAGAGAAAACCATGAATGACCGTTACTAAAAAATCAAAGCTTAAAGCTGTATAAAATGGTCTTTACTAAAAAAATCCAATTTTGAGTTGTGACGGTCTTCGACGGAGAGAAATTTGAGCTCAAAACAATGCCAAATCAATTAATTTTGGGAGCAATTCTGAGCTAAGCCATAATATTCTTGATATTAATCCCAAATGTGATTGTTTATCAAAAAATAAATAATTTGTGCACAATGCATGTAATTTTTGGATTGTTTTTCAAAAAAATTAAAATGCTCACTTGTTGTGACATTTGACCCAATTGAAGACATTTTGGTACTGATTATAAAAAACAAAACATGCTCATTTGTGTCAAATGCATGCCATTTATGGATTGTTTATAAAACAAATGAATATCGTTTCATATGTCAAGTCTAAGAAATTTGGGGATTGTTTATAAGAATTTAATATACTCACTTGTGCACAATTTATGACATTTTGGTTCACAAGAAACAAGAAAAGCACGAGAACAAACGGCGCGAATAATGTAAAAGAAAAATATGACAAAATCTACAAGTGGCTCAAGCAACAAAGAACCGAACAAAACATAGAAAAAAAAAACAAAGACAGGAAGCAAATTAAAAACTATATTTTTATTTTCCACATTAGATAGATTTGATCAAATTCGGACAGGAAAATATAATTTTTTTATTCATTTTCTGCATTTTTATCACTAACAGGAACACAAACCAACTGAGAATTGCGTCGCTCGGTTGCTAATTTTTTTGATCTGGAAAAATACCAACAACAAAATTCATTTTTTATAAACAAGCCCAAGATTACATTTATTATTTTATTAACTAATGCTCATTAAGATGAACCTTTTACACAATTATTCTTTATTTCGAAGTAAATTTGAGAGAACATATTGAGGAATAACATTTCGTAGGAACACATTCGTATTGAGTTGAAATTATCTATTCAAATGATCCTCGCAAAGTAACTCACTATAAGCAACTTTGGAAAAAATTTGTGTAATTTTGTTTTTAAATTATATTGAAATTTGTTTTAATAATTGTTTTTTTAAAGGAAAATGTTAATTTACTCGCTTTATCAAAACTTCATCTTTGACTATGTTAGCTTGGATTCTGTATATCGATGGTCATATTCTTCTAAAAGTGAAGAAAAACATTAAAATAAAGCACTCTAACAGCTTGTAACTTTATTTTTTTTTAATTTTGATAAGCATTACTACTATGTAACTTGAATTTAACTTATTATGATTTCTTTTTATTAAAATTTATAATTAACATCTTTACTGTATTTTACTTCCGTTGGAAAAACTTGTCGCGTCCATGATGTCGCATCCGTATTCGTGGTATATCTATTTAAAAAAAGGCCAGAGATAATTATCATAAAACATAAACATAAACATAAACATTAACGCTAACACTAACACTAACACTAACACTAACACTAACACTAACATTAACATTAATATTAACATTAACATTAACATTAACATTAACATTAACATTAACATTAACATTAACATTAACATTAACATTAACATTAACATTAACATTAACATTAACATTAACATTAACATTAACATTAACATTAACATTAACATTAACATTAACATTAACATTAACATTAACATTAACATTAACATTAACATTAACATTAACATTAACATTAACATTAACATTAACATTAACATTAACATTAACATTAACATTAACATTAACATTAACATTAACAATAACATTAACATTAACATTAACATTAACATTAACATTAACATTAACATTAACATTAACATTAACATTAACAATAACATTAACATTAACATTAACATTAACATTAACATTAACATTAACATTAACATTAACATTAACATTAACATTAACATTAACATTAACATTAACATTAACATTAACATTAACATTAACATTAACATTAACATTAACATTAACATTAACATTAACATTAACATTAACATTAACATTAACATTAACATTAACATTAACATTAACATTAACATTAACATTAACATTAACATTAACATTAACATTAACATTAACATTAACATTAACATTAACATTAACATTAACATTAACATTAACATTAACATTAACATTAACATTAACATTAACATTAACATTAACATTAACATTAACATTAACATTAACATTAACATTAACATTAACATTAACATTAACATTAACATTAACATTAACATTAACATTAACATTAACATTAACATTAACATTAACATTAACATTAACATTAACATTAACATTAACATTAACATTAACATTAACATTAACATTAACATTAACATTAACATTAACATTAACATTAACATTAACATTAACATTAACATTAACATTAACATTAACATTAACATTAACATTAACATTAACATTAACATTAACATTAACATTAACATTAACATTAACATTAACATTAACATTAACATTAACATTAACATTAACATTAACATTAACATTAACATTAACATTAACATTAACATTAACATTAACATTAACATAAACATTAACATTAACATTAACATTAACAGTGACATTAACATTTACATTAACATTAACATTAACATTGATTCTGATACTGTTTTCATTATCAGTAGAGGGTTAGGGTTCAGCCTCCTCTGTAGTGCGAAAACCTAGGGTAACCCGAAAATTCCGACTTCAGATTCGGATTCAGCGAACCCAAAACCTTAGGAAACCGTTGTGGAACCTCTTGGGATTTTTAAAAACTTCAGTTTTGTTGTGCAGTGTTGATAATAATGTGATAATTTGTAGTAAAGGGTTTTCCAATAAGAGGTTTGATATTCAAAGAAAAATGTAATTTTTTGAGATAAATGATCGGATATTTATTTCATTTTAAAGAGGAAGATATGCCGTTAATAATGAAAAACAACATCAGCCAAATGGTTATCACGACCACGCTTACAGGACCACATCCTTTTTATGAAATTTTCCATAACAAAATCGGAAAGTGGCTGCCCTATGTCCTCGATAGACTGACGAATTCCATCTTTGAGGTCTTGAATGGAAGCTGACTGCTGGCGTAGACCTTATCTTTCACGTGGCCCCAAAGGAGGAAGTCACAAGGTGTAAAATCACAAGATCTCGGTGGCCAATTGTGAACACCTCGTCGAGAGATAACACTGTCCGAAAACTTTTCCCGTAAAAGATCAACGGTTTCGTTACTTTTGTGTCACGTAGCGCCATCTTGTTGAAAGTAAACGTTGTCCAGATCAACACTAACCAACTCCGCCCATAAAATATCATTAATCATCTCTCAATTCCAAAGAGCGACGAGGAATGGACAAACCTGGGATTTTTTCAACACTTTGGGCTACAGCAGCAATATTCTCAGTTGATCTGGAGCGACGTGCACGGGTTTTATTCTTCACATCACTTACTCGTCCCAACAGCTCGAATTTTTCCACCGATTTCTGTATTGCGGTCCGACAAGGTGCTTCACGACGACCAAAAAATGCTTTAGTTTTGCGAACTGTGACTGCAAAATTTTCACCATTTTTGTAGTGAATATTTATAATTTCAGTGCGTTGCTGAAGCGTGTATCGTTCCATTTTTAGTAATGGCGTAGTTTCTACTTACCGCGAGTACCGAATACGATGGAACCACGAGTTGTATGAGCTATATGCCGACATCGATATAGTCAAGCGTATTAAAATAGAGCGGCTTCGCTGGCTAGGTCATGTCGAGAGAATGAACGACGAAGCTCCAGCGAAAAAAATATTGGATTCGGTACCCAGCGGTGGCCAACGCAGACGAGGAAGACCGCATCTCCGTTGGAAAGACCAGGTATTGGATAACCTGACAACGCTTGGAATTTCCAACTGGCGCCAGCAAGCATACGACAAAAGAGGCTGGCGAAAATTCTTAGACGAGGCCAAAACCGACCAACGGTTGTAAGAGCCATCTAAGTAAAGTAAGTAGTGTCTTCTTGTCAAATGTCAAAAAATAACAGCTTCAAAAGTGAAAGCTACCGAAATAGCAGGCTATTCAAAATAACACCTCGTATTGGAAAACCCTTTATAATACGAATTTAGACTATTTTTAAATGTAACATATGAAGGAAAAATACTTAAATTTTTTATAACAGCGCCATTATCTTCTCTTTAAAGTAAAAATAATAAAAAAACTGTCTATATAACGAACGACATTTGACGTTAGAAATTTAATTTTTATAATGCTTAATATTTAGTTTTCATAAAACAGTTTTAGTACTTACCCTACGGTTGTTGCCCAAACTATTTTGTCGATTGAGGGAATCTTCGGTGCTATATTCTTTCTGGATTTGTGATGCTGCCAAAGTTGAGACGTTTGGAGCCACAGCTACTTGCGTTTTTGCGGAACTCATAATCACAGTTCACAAAGAGGAGGAGACACTACAAGAAAAAGAAAAAATAAAACAAAAATGTTAGATAACAATTCACAAAAGCACAACAATTTTAGATAAATTTGACAAATTTATTTGATTGAATTAGAATTATTTGATTTAATTGGAGCCAATGATTACCTCAAACGGTTGAGATCATGTTTGAGAACGTGTTGATTGAATGCTGAACAACTTAGTTGTGGTTCAGATGAGAATCTGTTGGCAGTGCACGGGGCATCATAAGATGGTTTTCGAATGTGAATGTGTACGTATGTGGGTGTGTGTATGCGTGTGGCGTCTGAAGGACTTGCCAGAACAAACATAGATTTTTCACAATTGTCGTAATAAGTGGTGGGCGTGGCCAGCCTTATAAATATGCTTTAACAACAGTTTTGTTTTTATTTTTCGTTTTCGTTATATTTTTGTTCGTTAATTTAAAATTTAGTTAAAATCACAATCGATTGAAAAAGGTTTACAACTAAATTAAGTACACAACAAATTGTAGATTTTAGTTTTCAGTTTTTCTTTAACTTTGATATTTAGTTGTATTTGCATTATAATAAAATAATATTTTTATTTTGTATACTTTTTGTTTAGTAGTATTCCTATCACATAATCTCATAATCACTATCACTGTAGAATTTTACGCGCTAAATGGTACAACAGACTAGATGCTATAGTATTGTATTCGGTACACTTTAGTTAGAAGAAAACGCAGCAGTTTGAGCCTTTAGGCGAAGCGCGTTTATTAAAGCTTGTTTTGTTCATAGTTGTAGTATTTTGTTTTAAAAATTTTTATTTATTTAAGTTTTCATTGAATATTTAAGCAGTATTTTAAATTACACTGAATTTACAAGACTTTTATGTTTTATGCAGTTGATATTGAAGACAGCTTTATGGCTTTTGAATAAATATTATATTATTTAAGTGATTTGTTAAAAACTCTAGCAAAAATCAACACTTGGCAGTCTTCAGCGTAGAGCCAAGTAAGTGCTGCCTGGTATCGAGCAACTCGACTCTAGAAGTATAAAAAAAACCCTAACCTATCATGCAGTTTAACTGCACAGAAACAGCATGCAAAAAATGCACTCATACAGCGGAAACCTTGCACTCACATGTATGTATGTAAACAACACAAACTCACACATATACAAAGCAAGAACTTTTAAGCCATGTCATGGTATACCTTCTTGGAGACTCCTTTCGTTTATTATTCATTCACTCGTTGTTCAATGTTGGCTTTGCTTGGAGTAAAGGAAAAGGTACCTTCGCGTGGTACACATAAATTGCGTTTTTAATTGAATGTGCGTAACGCATACTCGGCACAACAACAACAGCAATGGCAACGGCAAGCAACGAGCTAAACAAAAAAAAGGGGTTGAAGTCGGGTTTTGTTTTAAAACCCTCTGTCGAATGGGGTCATGGAACCATGGAACGCATTTCTTTAGGCTGAGGTTGGTAAGGTGTGAATATGCAAAAAGTGCATTTATATTTAAAAGAAAAAAAAAATTATTTTGTGATATAGAATTACACACTGAGAGAGAGAGATACACTGTAATAAAGTAATTGACGAGAATTCGAGTTCTTTTCACAAAATAAGTTGTGTGTGATAACTCATAAACTTATTGTTAATATTGCGAACAAGTGTCAGCTTCTTTGGTCATGATTCATATAAATAAAGGTGTACTTGATCAGTTATGAGAGTTAGAGAGCAATCGGATGAAATTCAGTGAGAGTCAAGGTGATGTACTCTGAACGCTCTATTCTAAGGATTAATAGAGGAATCGGAATGAGCCATTAAATATATTTAAAATAATACAAGCTAAATGATATTTTCAGGACCTTCATATACTATTCCTAACGTATACCTACCTACATTTGTAAAATACCTGGAACAAAATATGGAATTAAATGCTTATCATTTAATCATATGACCTTGTGGCAATTCAGACAATGGTAAAAATGCTAAAAGTAAAGCTTCTTGAGAACATGATATCTTCTGAAAACTTAATAAATTGAGGTATTTTGTTTTAATTTTGAATTTATTAGTTTTTTCCGAAAATATTTTTAAATTAGTTTCATAAAAATTCCGCATTTGTCGCGTATCGCTTGAAAAAAAAAATCTAACAACACTATACAGGAATTTTAAAGAGGCCCTCGCTACTCTATTATAGTTCACATATCAATAAGAGATACATCAGATGTCGCAAATTAAAACAAAATTAGAATGAAACAGTGTGAGATAAGAAAATGTGACTATTTGTCGTCAGAGATTTAAGAAAATCCTTTTATATTCTTTCTAGAAAGATCGAAGACATCATTTGTAGAAATATTTGTTGGTCTTTCAAGAGAATTATTTTATAAGTTTTTCGTATTTTTATATAACTTCTTAGGACTATTACATATTCTATCTTTTTTTTTTAAAAAATCAAAAAAATTACGGTAATGATTCCAGCCGACTGGATCATCTGAAAAAGAAATAAATGGCGCATGAATATGAATCAGAAGAAACTGTTTTTCAAATATAATAAAATTGTAGACATTTTCGAAAAAAATATTTTCGGATTAGAAAATTAAGTGGAAGGCGAAAATTCCTTAACCTCAGATTTCGTAAACAGAGTTTAAATTTTAAACTCAGTTAAAATTATTTTCGTAACTTATCTGAATTTTTTCGGCAGTTTACTTAAACTCTGTTTAAAAATTTAAACTGAGATTAAAAAACATATTTGAGCGGCACTGTAGTAAAAATTCTACAACTTTGACGTAGAACATCAAAATATTTCAAAAATTTTTGATAATATAATGCAAATTGTCAGTTTCATTGAAATATTTTTTTTTTCAAAACATAAAATATGTTTTTTTTTGTTTATTGTTTTGAATGTTTTGAAGTTTGATTTTTTATTTTTTGTTTATTATTGAGAATATTTCCAATGTATTTTAGCATTTTTGACAAAATCGAAGTTTAAATTTTTTAAACCTAGAATTTCTGTGTTTAAATTTATACTTGCCTCACCAAGTTAAGCTTAGATTTTCTGAGATGAGGTATCGGCGTTAAAATTTAAACTGAGGTTAAGGAATTTTAAACTTTGTTTAAGCTAAACTTTGTTTAAAATTGAGATCAGTTAACGGGCCTTAGAAAACTTCCAATTTAAAAGAAGCAAATCTTAAACGAATCACCAAAGTTCAAAAAGCAAAAAAAAAAAATTAAAAAATCTGTAAGTTTTATATATATTTGCCCGCCAACTCTTCTCAACTCATCAACCGTCAACTTATCTCGATTTTAAACACAATAATTCTGGGTTGTTTTTTTGTTTTCATTCACGAATTTTTAATGCTAAAACCGACATTCAGCATAATTATATTGAAATTTTTTGAAATGTTTTGATGTTTTTTGAGACATAACAAAAATAAATTTTTTTAAATGTTTTTGATATTCAAATTTTTAGAAATTTTACTAAAGTGTCGCTCAAATAAGTCGCTTTTAATCTCAGTTTTAAATTATAACAAAGTATTTCTGCGGGGGACATGACATTGGCCGTTTTTTGAAATGGACTTTTTTATAATTTTGTATTTTAGTAAATATTCTTAAGATTCTAAGACTTCATGTAAAAATTTCTACGGGTCAAAACTTACAGTGAGAGCGCATTTTTAATTTTCGCCTTTTTTTGTCTTTTTTCACAAACTTTCAACGCGTTTATCTCGAAACCACGTTTTTCGTACTGGTTGCGGCATTTTTTTTTTTGTATTTTTTTAAACTTGATTCGCTATCGTATGACACGAGCTTTTTTTATATTTTTTTTTTCGATTTTTTATGAATTTTTAAAGTCAATATTGTTTTCGAAAAAACTTCGAAATTCGAAAATTTGGAACATCACCAAAAATTGAAAAAAAATTTAAAAAAAGCTCCTGTCATACGACCCCAATTTTCTTAAGATTTAAAAAAGTAATTTTTTTCTAGATCGGAGAATTTTTGCGATACCCAGTGCTGCAACCACGAGGCGCCGTTTTTTTCTCTGCCGCCAGTTTGGAGCTCTATAAAACCATTTTGTAGTGAAAAATATATTTTTTTAATTTTTTTTTCTTATAATTTGTTCAATTCTATACAATTTGTAATTTGTTCAATTCTCTACAATAATATATAATAATAATATTAATAAAATTGGGAAAAATGTTTGTTTTTGACTGAGATATGAATTTTTAAAAAAAAGGTCTATTTTCTCTGCCGCGAATTTTATGTCCCTCCTTAACAAAGCAATTTTAAACGGTGCTTTCTTTAAGCATCCAGCCACCTCTGATACAGACAAAACTAAACTATTCGAAAATAATACGAAAAAACCATTTCCAAGCGATTCGTCAACGAATCACTTCTCTCGAATATAACAAATATCTGATATCTCTTATTTTTTCTAGACAATAACATAAAAGTTTAGACATTTTTTCATATTTTGCCAGAAAGAGCCCCTAAGTTCTCTACCTGTACAAATCAAGACCAAAAATATGAATAGCTTAAAGAAAATGGATTTTGGGATAACGACAAAATTTACAAGTTAGCATTCCCAGAACATTACTCGAACATAGAGAGCGTGATAAAATCATTTACAAACCGAAAGACTCAAACATATGCTTGAGTAAAAATCGTACTTTCTCATGTCATTATTTACAATTTTGGAAAAAAATTATCGGAAAACAAATTTCTAACCACATTAGATTTCGGTTTAATCATTGAAATTACCTCTTCATTTTTATCTGATTGCTCTTTCATTTTAAGAAAGAATTTTGCATGGAGCTACTTAAAAAACAAAATATTTTTTGGCTCTACTTAAAATTTAAAAATTTCCAGTTGTACCTCTTTCGTAGATGGTGTGCGATATATAAATATTTATTGATAATCAATTATTTTTTTTTATATTTTTCAAAATAACTTAAGACATATCAGATCGAATTCGAGACAAATTAGTTTGGTTTATTGGAATTAAGAGCTGGTTCTCATCTAGAGGTACAAAAATACAGTGATTTCTCGATTTATATTTTTTTTTTTCTTATAAAAAAAAAAGTAAATTAACACCTTGAATTTTTTGATAGTTGTTTATTGACTCATGAAGTGAAGAAAAATATTATTTCATTCATAACAGTTGATGGAGAGTGTTGGAAAATAATGTACTCAACCGGTCTCAATCGCACAGCACTTTCATGTCATACGCAATGAAAAACCAAAAAATATATAAATTATATTGTATTTATTGGAATTTGAATCTAATATATAGCATTCGGTCATTAATTTAGTCCAAACGCAAATCAGTTTAGACCAAACGCAAATCAGTTTAACTCAAACGCAAATTAATTTAACCCAAACGCATATCGTTTTAATCGAAATGATATTGTTTCTCCGCGACTAATAGTTGTCGAACATGTTGTTTAACCTTTGAAAAGCATTTTTCTATAGATTCAGCATTGGGGATGTGGTAGATATTTGAGATGTAAGTACTATTCGCACATTTATTGAAATTTTAACTTAATTATTTCTTATTGAATATTTATTCCACGCTCAATTTTTATTTGGTTTTATATGATTTGCGTTTCGGCAAACTTGAAACTGTTTTGCATTGAGTTTAATTTAATTTGCGTTTGGGTTAATTGCATTTGCGTTTAGGTTAAACCAATATGCGCTTGGGTAAAATTAACTTGCGTTTGGATTTAACTGATTTGCGCTTGGGTTAAACTGATTTGCGTTTGGTATAAATAAATGTAGCATTCGCACAATATCAAGAAAAAGTCAAAATTTAAAGCGAAATTGCGAAATTATATCCAAAATCCATCGAGTAGTTTGGTTGAGATATCGTGGAGCTCAGTTTGACAAACATGATTTTTCAGAAAATGTGCTTTAGGATTTCGTTAAAGATTTTTGGAGCTTTCTTACACGTTAAATTTTTTATGCAATAGTTATCGGACAAACTGATTTGGGATATATAATAAACTATCGAAAAATACAAAAGTGCAGTTTCATGTAAAGCTTTCTTTAAACAAAAATTAATTCTGCATATAAAATAACTTCAACAATTTTTTTCTTCAGTGATTTCACAATTAGACTGACTTTAAACACAATTTCAATGAACTTCAAATTATTTCACTGACTTTAAATGACAACCTTACCAACCTGTCAATCAACCGTCAGGTACAATCTATAAGCAACAAATTTTATCATGTCGATTTAATAAGATAGTATTAAAAATTAGATATTTCCTAAAAAATTTTTCTTTTTTAAAATTCAAATGACTTTTGGCAGTTTTACTCATAAAAACTCTGCATGAAATTGCATTTAAAACCAAAAATCGATAAAGAAAAAGTTTAAATAATTATACGAACTTTCGTTTTTTCGCAGTGTAATTGCATTTTAATGAACAAAAGTCTGCAAATTTCAAGCATTTTGGTTAAGGATACAATGGGAAAAAAAAATACACAAACAAAAAGGAGGCTTAGTGTAGGCTGTTATTGAATATAGAAGAAAAAAAAAATAAAAGAAAAACAAAAATAGCAGAGCCAACTTTTTAAAGCAAAACTTCGATAGCTAAAGCATGATTAACTGGCAGCAATGATACTGACGATAGAGAACAGTTGGTAAAAAGCAAAGTACTACAACAACAAGAGAAAATTAAAACCATCTCAAGGACTACGGTTTGTGCAAAGCAAAGAAGGTTTAGCAAATCCAGGCGCATTCACAACTACTACACGTAGTAGCTAGGTTGAAAACCTATTTTGTGCAAATAAATGGCACACATTCGAGAAGCTTCACTCACTTCACTGCCATTGTCTGCAATGCACAAGGATATTAAAAATTCAAGTCGTTGCTGGCGACTAACAGATTATGGGCAACAACGCACAAGCTTGCCAACATCAACAGCAACAACAACAACAACAACAACAACACGTTAGCATTTTCTTCATAGGCTTTAGAAGCAACCAAGTTTGTTGTTCATGCTACACAACAACGTTACTAGAGAGACTTTTAGGGCATTTTCGTTGTTGTCGATTACTTTATTTTATTTTTTTTTTCTTCTTTTTTACTTTTTTCAGTTTTATTTTCATTTAGTTTTTTGTCTTTGTGCTCTAATAAATCAAGGGTGAGTTTCTTCATAGTTGATGTTGTTTTAGTTAAGTTGTTGTTGTTTTTGTTATGCCCAGTTTTGATTTTTAATATCAATATCAATTTCATTTTAAGGGGTTGTTTTTAAGTTGTGCGTCTCTAGAACTAAAATATTACTTCTTTTTCTTCTACTACTTCTTTCTTGTCTTTTAAGATTTTGCCATGAGTGCTTTTCTAGTGTTAAAGTTTTGTGCTGATGTTTGCAAAATGCGTTTGCAAGAGATTTTTTTTTGCTTTGCACTCATGCTGAATGATCATCAAGGCTATTAAAAACTTGTTTGTTATGCTAGTCAAAAGAAAATGCTATAGCTTTGTAAGTGTGCGTTCACAATTTGTATGTGCACAAGTTTATGTGTTGATGTGAATGTTTTCTTAGTTGCCAACAATAATAAAAATAAATAGTCCTGGAATTTTGGTTGAACTTTGTTCTGAGCTTTGTAGAAAAACCCAAAATTAATGAGCACAAAAAGTATGCTCAACTCTTTTGGAAAAAGTTTTATATAAATTTTTCTCAAAGTTATTTTTTAATAAGAAAAATATATTGCATTGTTTTCTTTTAATTATTCACTGTGTAATGGGGGCATATTACATATTTTTTTTAGAAGAATTGACTTATTTCAATTCTTATTCTTCTATTATTGAATCTACGTCTATTCTAATGCACACAAAATCCGGATCTATCGATATCGCTTACTCTGATCTCAATTTTTTGAGAAATTGAAAAATTTTTTAAAGTTTTTAATCGCCATATAAGTTTTTGAAGGGTTCTTCTGCCTTAATGTCAAAAATTTGGCTCGAATGATGCTAGAAGCTTTTAAACTAAAGTATTAGAATTTCATACAAAATGATGGACAAAGGTCCTAAACATATATTTTATTTGAAAAAAATCGTTTTCAATTTTCAAGTATGTTTAAGACATAAAGTTTACAGCCACATTTTTAACCATTATCCCAGCAGGTATGTAGAAATAAATTTCTTCTTTTTAGATACTATTCTTTAATCCGATTTTTAGTATTTGAAAAATATTTTTAAAATTTAAGAGCTTAAAAATTCGATTTTAAAATTCGATTTTATTGTTTAAACCACCTTATTTTGATATTTAATGAGTTATTAAAGGAGACTTATATACAATTTTGTGGCATATTAAGATTGTTTTTTATGAGAGGGTTACGCACAATTTTTGAACTAAAAATTTTTGTTTCTTTTTAAAGAAGTATGCAATTTCATCGTCATAATAAAAACCCAAGAAAAGGTCTCCTTTAGCGGCAGAATATCTCGGATTTGGAACATAAAAAAAACATCCTATCACATCGTTATCATTTAAGAGTAGGGACTGGCATAGACTTTTTTTAAACATTTTTGATTTTTATCAAAACGGTTCTTTTTGGAAGTCAAATTATAAAAAATTCATATAATTTGAGGATAAAAGTAGGTATACACGATTTTGTAGACCTTTAAGAACAGAACCTCGATCAATTCCTGGAAAATGCATTGTTTAAGCAATCTTAACAAAATTTTTAGTTCATATTATCAGCCGCTGAAGTTTTAGAGTAATTTTCCAACAAATTGTTTTCTTCGTGCTTCAAGGATTTAATAATTTTGCAAAAACGAGGACACAAATTTATTTTTTTTTTATATTATGTAGGTCTTTAAAAATTTTCAAGAATTTTAAAATTACACTCAGAAAAATATCAACTGTTATATTAACAGTCGGCCACTGTTATTTCAAAACACTGGTCGATTGAATGATTTGCGTTTAAGTAAACAATTTACTTTGTTAAATGAACGTTTCAAAGTATTTGTGTGTTGTTAAAATCACCTGTTGAAATATTTTTGTGCTTGTGTTTAATTGTCTATTTTTTCTAAGCAATAGTTTTTAAATATGTTTTGCTATATTTATATTATCGTTGCCAATAGCTCAGTGGAAGTGCACTAGACTGTCATCTGAAGAACGTGGGTTCGAACCCTAGCTGTGTAATGCCATTTCTACAAAGAGAGTTTAGTTTGCGTTTCCAGTACAAAGTTGCGTTTTGCTTTTGAACTCAATGTAAACGCTGGCGTTTCCAGTACAATTATGCAGGAGAAAACGCAACTAAACTCAACTTGATTTCTACGTTTACCAAAACTCAATTTGATACATGCCTAAAAGTATGCTAGTGTTTGATAAAAAAATTCGTTCAGTTAGATTTACAAAAATAAGCCAAAAAAACAAATAAAAGAACTTGAGAAATTTTAAAAGATGAAGGTTTTTCAGCAGTCGGTCAGTATGGGCCGATAAAAGCTGAGTTTTGAGCGAAATTCCAAAAATTTGCGATTATTTCAATCCACCGTAAACTCAATTCTGCCGACGCATCTCTGTGTGAACAGCTGCATTTAAACTCAAACAAAACTCTCTGTGTAGACATGGCATAAGTGTCAAAAATTGTAATTTAATAATTGAAATAATAATAATTGTTTCATTAATAGTTTGGTAAAAATTAACTTTCAAAAAGTTGCTTACAATCATGCAAAAAAAAAAATTGTAAATTTCATTTTTTATTTAAAAAACGGAAACATTTTAAATAAAAAAAATTTTTTTTGTTGGCCTTGCCGGTATTTGAACCTAGGACACTCGAGTACTAGACGCACACGTCAGCACACTCGGCCATACATGAGCTTTCAAAATAGTGATAAAATTTCAATAAGAACGTTTTTATACGGGTTTCGTGTTCTTTAGACCAGGGATGCCCAGCGCCTAACTCTTTTTACTCTTTACAACAACTTCGATGTTTTCATGATTGTTGTAATTCGACAAATTCAGTTTGAAGAAAAATCATTGCTTCTTCTTATTGCTTTGTTGTTTTTTAAAAGCCATTAAATGGCGCTTCTTGCATTTGCATGTTGTTGTTTTTGTGTGTTCAACAATTTAACTTGTGCGCTTGGGCACCGTCAGCATTCGTGTTGTTGTTTGTATGTTTTTTGTTTTTTGCTTGAGCGCTGCCAGAATTTGTATTGTTGTTTTTAACATGCTCCACTCTTTGCACTCTTTACAACAACTTCAATATTGCAATGATTGTTGATATTCGCCGAATTAAGTTTTCAGCTTCACCCTTACTTCTTATTACTTTATTGTTGTTTTTGCGAACATTGAAGGATTCGTGTTGTTGTTTTGTATGTTCAATATTTATGAACTTTTGCGCTGGCGCAGATGTAGGTTTTATGCGTGTTGTTGTTTAATGTGTTTTTGTTGTTAGAAAAATTATTGTGCCACGAATCCAAAGATTTGTTGTTGTTGTTGGCTTTTTGTTGTAATTGTTGTAGCACTCTTCAAATAATTTTTCTGGGCATCACTGCTTTAGACCAGTGGTCGGCACACGTGAAGCACATGCTTTGCCAAAACTCTCACGTATTTTCATGCTCTTTCACTCACTCGACAAGCAAATATTGGCGAAGCAGCATTGTTTTGAATAATATGCAATTTTTTTTGTCTCACTTTCACTTGCAGTCTTATTTTTAATTTTGCCGACCACTGCTTTAGACCAACAGTCAACTGACTGTTGATTTGAAAGTTTCATTTGTTGGATGGTATTTAACAGTGAAATCTGTTATTTCAACCCATGATTTGCTTGATATAACAGCATTTTTTCCCTGAGTGTAATCTCTTAAACCGTAATTTCATAATCCTCTTATAAAAAATACCTAATTATCAGCATCTCAAGGAAATTTTGTTTTTTAAAATCAATCAAATTTTTCAAAGTAGAATGTGTCTTGTATGATGAATATTAAAGCTTTGATTAAAGCGATACACAGAACGAAAGAAGAACTTAATATATTTTCAAAAAAAACAATTCCACGTAAATCTAATAAAAAAATGTGTCCCTTTAAAACGGTTTTAAAAAAAATGCCTTTTTAAAAATAGCAAAAAATTAAATTTTTGGTGGCCAATAAGAATTATAACGAAACAAAATTTTAACAAATTTTTTATGTCAAAATGTTAGTATGAGTAAGAATTTTAATATTTAAGAAGATGTGGGTATGCATTCTGTGAAAAATAAAAAGTTACGAGCAAAAAACATGTTTTTTTACCAAAAAGGACTTTCAGAAAAATAAAAATTGCTTCGGCGGTTTTCTCCGATTTGAAAAAAAAGCATGCAGAAATCGTTTTTATGAGTTCCTCTAACTTTTGAGACCCCGACCGGTTGACATTTTTTTATCCATATAAGAATAATCCGGCCTACTGAACGCCAATTCATTATCTATTTTTTTTGAAGTGAAACTTCTTTGGCGGCGAGTGAAATTTCAAGGTTTTTTTTCGTGACGCTAGGCTAACGTTTTCAATTCATATGAAAATTAAAAAAAAATTACTGCCGCTGCCGAGAATTGAACCCCGAACATAGTTGCTTATGAGCCGGAATCTATACGTTTACGCCACTTAGGCACATGATAAGTAGCCAAACAAAATGTAATTAAAACTGAACGCGTAACATACTGAAAATAACATAATTAACATTAACATTACATTATTAACATAACCGTAACATTAATTTTCATCCTACAAGTATGCACGGAAAAAAAATAGAAAAATAGCTAAAACAGGAGCAGAACGCGTTCGTGAATATAGAGAGCGAATTAGAGCTCTTAAGAATACAGCCGCAGCTGGGTCTGCAATTAATGATGAAGGTAAGGTGATTGCAACAACGGCTGAGTTTCAAAATGCATTTTTACGGAACATCAGTGTATTTTGTTGAATCTACAAAGAACCAATCCCCAAAAAACACACTGATGCATCTCAACAAAATTTTAAAGCCAACCAAGTTGATGCACTCAACAATCAACGTTCGCTGCTTTATAAGGCCCTTTATCAACATAGCAATTATTATGATCAGGAAGCAGGAGGTAAAAATGAACAAGATTATCCTCTGCTTTCGGAGGCTCCTTCAAAGAGTACTATGCAAATGCAATCTAGCATTCAAAAAGTAACAATGTTGAGAAGACATTCGAAAGCAACTAAAACACCAACTGAACTAAAACAAGTACCGAAAATAACTGTTATTTTACAATTTTCAAATGAAAAAAATTGTCGAAAGACTTTTTCAAATATACCATTATGTTACAAATGTCCTCAGCCTTACGAATATTAAGTCGCTTTTAAATTTGATACTGATTCTTTAAAAGTTAATTTCTTGTCTAGTATATTTCGAGGAAAAATAAAGGTTACTTTTGACTTTTATTTTATCGGTCAAAAATAGCAGTTATTTTGTGACTTTAATTTTTTCGGTCAAAAATATCAAGCAATTTGTGTGTTCTTAAAGGCCGCTTGACAGATTGAACTGTTGACACCATGTGTAAAATGTCTCACCGATGAGATGAAAATAATAATATCAAAATTTTTTTATCGGTAAAATGACTTGAACAAATATAAATTACTTGATATTTTTGACCGAAAAATAAACGGCAGAAAATAACTGTTATTTTTGCCCAAAAAAACTATAAGGCACAAAAAACTGTTATTTTTGTCGGAAAAAATAAAAATTAAGAGATAAAAGTTAATATGTGACACTTTCGACAAAAACCATAGCCGGTACGGTCCTTGGATGCAAATATTGAATCAACAAATTATTATTCCATTTCGTATTGATTGAATTTCTTTTCAGATACTTTCTCGCTCTATTTCACATTAAAATCTCTCTAATTTCTTACTGTTAAAGAAGTTTCACTTCTGTCACGTGTACGTTGCTACGCGCGAGTTTTTTTTTTTTTAAATGTAAGTTTATTTTATAACGGAGTTTATTTTAAAATAGAACCACGGGAAATTTTAACTTCGTTAAAGGGTTAAGACAAACGGTTCATACATTCACTAAAACAGGGTGAATCAAAACTAATAATTAAGCTAAACATATTTTTTTGTAAAAAAAAACTTGATTTAAATATAGATAAGCTCGAAAGCCGAAGAAAATGTGCCAGACCCGGAGCCCAGAGATCGGCCCTCAGGCGCGGAATCTCCGGGCGAAAAGGTTTGTGTTGGCAGCCCTGTTCTTTACTCTCTGAGATTTATCATTGTTTGCAGGATGACGGCAAATCAGAAAAATCTATTTCTGTTGATAAATTTTCTGTCAGATGTGAGGATTAAACTCGAGCTGTCGCGATTCATTGGCACTGCCACCACACATATACAAGTCAGTTTTAAACTTTAAACAGTCGGTTGATTTTGTAAATAGTCTAAGATTGTAAGTGTATTAAGGCCACCTTTTACCTTAGCGGCACAAAATTTAATGCCTCGCTAAAAATGTGCAGGAAAAATACCAAACTTAATTAAAAAATTATTGTTGTTGTGGTCGTTGTTGTTGTTGTGTTTGTATGTCATATCATATAAGACCAACAAAAAAAAAGGTATATCGCTGGTTGTACTCAAATAATCTTGTGCATCATTTGTAAATAAAAAGCATAGCGGGAATACGTTAAGAATTAATGCCGTTATGGTCGATACTCGAATAAAGAGGGTCGTTCAACAAATAACAAAACTTTAGCATTCATAAGTCAAAATTAACGAAAATAGGTATTTTTAAAGGCTTAAAATTAAAAGGATGTTCGATGTTGTTTATCGAACAAAAACCATCGATGTTGCCCAACATCGTCATTAATACAGAAAACAATGCAGAATCACGGGATTTAATTAGTGATTAAGTGATCATTAAGGTGGCTTGAAAATACATTTTTTGATGATGAAGAATTTTTAGAGAAGATGCTACATCCAAAGCTATTTCAGTTTTGATTTAAAAAAAAAAAAAAGTTTTTCGTCAAAAATCATCCCTTTTTCGTCGTAATTTAACTTGCAAATTAAAGAGTCTCCAAAACCTCGAAGGTGTGGATTCCAAGTTTAGCACTTCGGAGATATTTCATCTTGATAATAATTTAAGGTGAAAAAATCGACGATTTTTGGACGAAAACATTTGTTTTTGGCAGAGTCAAGCTGATTTCAAAATACTTTCAGATTTTATACCTTCTCGAATGGAGCTTCCACAATGAGTGTCGAAAAAATGTTTTCACGCTAGTACAAAACCCGCTACCTTAATGGTTATAATTATATAAAAAATTACATTTTGTAAAATCACATAATAACAATATTCCAACTTTCATAGATAGCATGAAAAAACATCCATTAAAACGGGTGATGACAAAAAAATTAGACTTTTTTAAAAATGTCACAAAAAAGTTTCTTTTATTTTCATAAAGATATGTAGTTTATTGCAAATATATTTGTAAGCGACAGAAGATAAATACAAATTTAATGTATGCTTGAAAAAGGTCATTGATCAGCCGTGCGTCGGAGCTTTGTTGGGATACCTCTGAAGGACCGTTGGACAGCAGTTTTGTCTATTTTACGAATACTTGCACGAATTCTTCTTTCGAGTTCTTGACAGTTTTTAGCTCTTCAATTGTTTTTGTAAATCAAAGAACTTAAATTTCCAAAACAATCTTCGATTGGACGACATTGAGACAAGTTTGTGGGATTTCGCTTTTTTGGTACAAAATTCACTTTTTGCCTATTTAAGAAATCCTGCGTTTTTACAACGTAATGTGATGATGCCTTGTCGGCCCAGAAGACATAATTGCCATAAGAGTGATGCTATTTCAGAAAAGGAATAAAACTGTTGGTCAAACTTTCTTTCTGGTATACTTCTTGGTAAACTGCAGGGTTTTCTAAGTTTGAACCAAGGTTTTGAAATTAATATGTTGTTATTTTGGGTCAATTTTGATGTTTATAATTAATTATTTTAGGAGGTTTTTGACCAGTGCTTTTTTATTGCAATTTTTATATTAAAACAAAAATTCAATATTGTCCCGACGTTTCGTCAATTTTTTGTTGACATCTTCAGGGGATTTTTAATTAAATTTAATATTTTAAATCACATTAAAACTTAAAATTTTAAACTTAGTACTATGACTAATGTCCGTCCAATGCTGCTGCATCAAATTAATTAATTTAAAATTAATTTTATTAGAAATTAATTTTTCTGATATTGCAATGTAAAGCATAACCTTTGGTTCAAATTTATGCTTGAACTTTAATTTCACATTTGAATTACATTTAGAAACGTCATTTGAGTAAAATCGATCATTTCCAGGCAATTGAGATTTGCTGAGCGGGAAATAAATCTCATCTTCCAAAACGTATGATTTTTTCCATAATTTCGAAGCATTCATCGGCATTGTGATTTAATGGTGCATAATTGCTCAACGGTGTACTCTGGCGATCTGATTTTTTTCGATGTTTTTTTCAATGTTTTGCAGATATAACTTTGATCGCATTTCATCTCAGCAGCTGCGTCACGTTGATTTATGCTGTCCGAATTGCTAAATTTACGTTTAAGCTTAGATAGAGCCTTTTTAGTCATTATTTTTGGAATTCTTCTACTTCCAGACCTTCTGTTCACTTTCATATTCTTTAGAATTCTGTACAAAGTAGATTTTGGGACACCTTCGTCTTTAAAATGATTCACCGTAAATATTTTGCCAAGCTTTTCATTGCTTTTTATAAAATTGAACAACGCGCTCACGGAGGATATGTTGCTTCGACGACAATTTAATGAAAACTGTATCTGGTTCTCAGCAACGAAAATTATGCAAATAATTTAGGAACCCATGTCAACAAAAAATCGATGATGACATCGATGAACATCGAAAATCTTCTAGCTTAAATGTTTTTTTAGCTACACTCCTGATTCTAGTACCGATGAAGTACCGTTCAAAATATGTGGTGCAAAAATTACTCAAATCTAACCATTTTTTTCTATACATTTTTGTAACAACTAATCACGAAGAAGTGTTTTCGAGATAATCGCATTTAATTTATGGAAAATTTGCAAAATTTAATATTTTGAGCCTGACCTTGCCCACACAAAAAACCTCGAAAAAAAACTACTCATGAGTTTTGCTTGAAATTTTCAAAGTATGTTCCCAATACTATGTTAGTTCATATAAGTAAGAAATAAAAATGTTGTTCAAAGGTTGCCTTAAACGTTGTGAAAGCTTTAATTTATACAGAAAACACTTGTTTACAGCAACAAAACAAAACAAACGAATACAGCCCCTGCCGTGCACGAGATATTACGGAGACTAAAGCAGTTGTTCGATCATCGGTGAGTGAATACATTCGTATACGTAGAGTTTTGAAGCTTAAAAGCAAAATAATGCCCGCGGGCTTAGGCGATGGTCGACACTGGTTTAAGTCATTTCGAGTTTTAAAAGCTACATATCTATATAGCAGCACACAAAATTGCACAATCAAAAAACATTCATAGTTGATAGCAGTAAATATTTTCTGAAATATTATACTGTACACTGCATATCAGATTTTCATATCAACACTGTTCAGATATCCGCCTAACTGAAACAAACTTTTTGAAACATAAAGTTGTTAAAATTTTTAGTAGATTTAATTCTTAAGCTTTTATGAGCAATTTAATACAAAATGGAATCTTGTTATTCAATATCAAATTCCAACACGATATACAAAAATAAGTTGCTCCCATGATCTTATCTTTTAGTATCCGATTTCGAGATGATAGAGGTTTTTTTTTAATAAAGATACCCATAGATACTCCTATTATTAAGATTCTACACTCAAAATTTTAATAATTAATTCAAACTTAATGAAAACGATGATGTATGTTCTTATGTATCTGTTTACACTGATATTCAACAATCTGGAAATTCCCGCAAAAAAAAAAAACTACAAGAAAATAATTATAGATAAACTATAATTATTTATGAATTACGTAGAAAGTACACAATGAACAAACAGAATAAAGGATTTACTGCAATCACTACTTTACTTGCTACTCCACGTTATACTTCACCGTGACATGGGCAGAATTTTTGAATATTTGGGGCAAATCAGTTGAAACGTGAGAGCGGTAACGGCGGCAGGGAGTTTGTGTTATAAAAAGAGAGCATTTTGGCTGAAATAACAAAAAAAAAAAACAAACTAACAAGCGAACAAGTGAAAAACTTGCACTTAACAAATACACATGCACAAATGTGAGTGTGAGTGTGTGTATGAGCCATACAAAAGCAGTCAATATATATTTATATAAACAGACAGAATCAACACACGCCACAAAGAAACAGCAATGAGTGCGCGGTAGAAAAAGAAGAATTGAAAGAAAAACGAAACACAGAAGAAAACATTGGAAAAACAAGGGAAAAACCATCCATAAGAAAAACTTTTTTGTGGGGCAACATGTGCAGCCTAGCCTTGCGTTGTTGCCTGGCCTGCCTCATTATAAACAAGCTTACACGGATAGCGCCACGCCACCCCTGAAGCTCACATAGAATGCAATCACAGCGGGAAAATTTTTTCTCTCTCTCTCTCTTTTTCTGGTGCTCATAAAAAAGTTGCTGTTTGCTCTTTTTTGTGTTTTGTCTACAAAAACGTATAAAAAGTCTACAGCAAAAACTCTACAGCGGATACACAGGCTGCTGCTGCTGCTGCTGCTGCTGCATTGCATGTCATGAGCTCGGAAAATGTTGCTCCTCGTTCGTGTTGTGCAAAAAAATTTGTGCGATTTGTGTGCATTTCCTGCATATTTTTGCACATTTTCCGTGAACCAACAAAGGGAGTAAAAATGAAAAGCAGCCAAAAAAAAAAGAAAACTATGCAAAAAGAGGAATTTTCTGCTCGCTGCTGCTTTAGTGAAGGAAAGAAAAATTGTGGCTCGTGCTTTGGAGTGCGTAGAATTTTTGCATTTTCAAGCTCAAATTTTGTTAAATTTTTTTTATATATTTAACAACTCTGAAGCATACTTTTTGTTTCGTTTAAATTTTTACTCACTTTTCACAAGATTTTGGTTTAATTAACATTTCGCACTATTTTTTTATTTATTTTGGGTTTTTTGGTTTCTTAAGTATTCAAGAAGTATTTTCGAGGCAACATTTTTGTGAAAATTTTTGTAAATTTTTAGAAAATTTTTGTAGGGTTTTTTTTTTTTGTTAATGCGGTATAAAAAAAAAATAACGAAACGATAGCGAGCGAAAACGACAACGACAACGACAACGAAAAAGACTACGACCACGAAGCGAGCAAGAAAAACGTGTATGTATGTGTGTGTGTATACGCGAAAATTTTTTTGTGAATCGAGCAGGCAGTCAAGGCAGCACACGGCAATTTCTTTTTCCTTATATTTTTTTTTATATATTTTTTGTTCTTTCTCTATCTTTCTATTGCTCTTTTAACTTATATTTTTATTATTATTATTAATGTTTACGTGTTTTAATTTTTATTTTTTAAACGATTTACATTTTTTCACAGCGGAAAATATATGTTATTTCCTGCTTTTAAACGAGTGCCACTGTTTCTTTTTTTTTTTATTTAGCTGCGTATACATATAGAGAAATACATATATATATATATGGCTTTTATGTGAGTGTATTCTTTTATGTATTGTTGTTGTTGTTGCTGCTGCTGCTAGTGTTGCTATTTTGTGCTTCCGTACGCGACCACGTATCGAAGGCAGACATTATGGGAAAGCGTATGAATTGATACTGGGCCAAGAATTTCTGGGTTGTTTTTCGTCAACGTTCAGTTTTTCCTATCCTGCTGATATATTCTATGCTGCTTTTTCTTACTCCGCGAGCATGTGCGAGCGCATAAGCTGCTGAGAGTGAGCGCACAAGAGAGCGAAAGCTCATTTGAAACAGGTTAAAGTTTAGTATTTAGCACCCCGACAGCACGCGGTTGCATCTTCAAATATTCAATGGATAAGGGGTTCATCATCATCATTGACCCACACACTGTGTTGAGTCTAATGCACACACGCATACACACAGACACATAGACATCAAGGGTCAGTAAGTCAGTCAGTGTCAGTGAGGACATAAAATTTTAATGGTCTTTGAAAGTTTTTCAAAGCTTGGAAAATGATCCATCAAAATATTACATGGAATAGATAAAAATAACAGTTATTATAAGCGAAATAACAAAAGCTAAACGTTTAGATAAAATCTGGATGAAGACCATCGAAATCTTATCTTGAAAGAAAGGCTATATTTTGAAAGCCACACAGCTGAGGTTCTCATCAGTTCGTCTAATCAAAGAAAAATTTGTCTAATCAGGGGCGCGGGCTGAACGAACTTTTAATGCGTGTTTCGAATTTTGCACTTTTTTATGCTGATAAGCAAAAATAAAACTCGCTCATGTGTATATTTGTATATTTATAACATAACCTATAGTCATTGGAACTTCTTTCATTTTCTAAAAAGTAAGAAGAAAACTGGATCTAGAAAACGATGCACAACCTTTATTTCCACCTAAAATATTGGCAAATTTATGATTAGAACAATTATAAAAAATTTTCACAATTGTCATACAGTTCTTTTAGTTGGAAAAAGTTTTGTAGAAATAAATCAGTACAATTGTTTTCCTTTTATATTCAACGACGGGTTGGAACCATTAAGAGGAAAAAAAATACGACAAAAAATTTGTTCGATTTATACACATCAGTTTCTATATCAAATACATTTTTTGTGCAAATTTTCAGGCTGATAATTTTTTCGAATAGTATGAGTCAAAAAATTCGAAAGCACTGTAATAGCAAGAAACTTCAATTTGAGCGATATAAGGTGTGGAATGGATTAAATATACAGCTGCGGCCAAAAAAATAGTAGTGCCCCCAACGTTTCTACAAAAATTTAAAATAAAACTCACACGTTCTTGGATTTAATAATTTTTGTTAAGATTAAGTATTCTCCACACCTTATAACATAATCTGTGAACTTAAACAAGCTATTAGCTCAAGACAACTTAAAATATTTGCCAGCGTCATTAAAACGGTAAAAAAATAGTGGTGATTATAAAAAGTTTAACAAAAATAGAAAAATAACAAAAATTTGGTAATTAACTTGGTAGTCTAGCCAAACTGTAATTTTTTCTTGTAATTAATACTTAGTTGTATGACTTTTGTTAGCAATAATTGCTTTACAACGACGAGGCATTGAGTTCACAAGATCCTGGCATCTCTTGATAGCTATGGAGTACCAAATTTGCTCAACCTTTTCGCAAAGCTGATGTTTATTTGAAGGCTTAGAGTCAGAAATGTGCCTTTTTAACATCACACCACAAATTTTCAATCGGATTAAGATACGGCGATTGAGCGGGCTACTTCAAGAGCTCGATCCGATTGTCCAAGAACCTCTTCTTCGAATGTTTCGGGTCGTTATCTTGTTGACAAACCCATATTGAGCCCGAACAGAACCAAAGCGGAGGACGGCTGGCGGATTCGCCGTACAGCAGAATACATTAAAATGTATGCACTCGGCAAAAACAAATTCGCTGGGCGAATCCGCGACGGAAAAACGCCAGAATAGAATCTATTCTATTTTTGCTATGGCGGCTGGCGGTCCTCTCTCTGAGAAACATAAATGTTGCCATACTTTTGCTAAGAATTGGCTGTGTTTAATGTTTGTTTTTTAGCTTTTAGTATATTTTGACGTTTTGTTTTTTGTGTCTGTGTTATATTAATGTGAATTCGCAATAATATACGAAATAATTGTCTTCATAATGGATTTTGATGAACACTTAATTGAATAAGTCAAAATTTTTTCATATATGTTAATCATGTTGTCCGTCTGTTGCACCCCTATCTGTCAATTGTACCACAACCGTGACAAAAAGCAACTCTTTTCCGACAACCGCCAGCCGCTCTTGTTGTAGACGTGTTTCAGCTCAATTTGTCGAGAGAGGACCGCCAGCCGTCAGTCGCTTTGGTTCTGTTCGGGCTCATTAGCTGCATATACTCTTGGGCGTACGGAAGCATATTTTCCTTTACATTTCGAAGTAAAGATGTTGATCCATTGCTTATTCCATACAATATATTGAACCAACACTATAGAAAGAAAAGCATATTCAAACCATGATTTTGCAACTACCGTGTTTAATGTATTTTGTGGTATACTTCGGATTGCATTGACTATTCTGAGGATGTCGAAATATTGACGAGACCCTTTACCACCGTACATTTCCATTTTATAATTCGTCCAACATAAAAGGTTCTTCCATTTTTCATTTGACCGCGTAGAATGATCTCTTGCGAACTGCATCCTTTTTTGAGTTGCTTCTTGGTTAAAAGCAGCACTTTCCGAGGACTATGCGCGCATAAATATTGTTCCTTTAGAAGTCTACGTAAAGTACGAATACTTGTTTCCATATTCAGCTCTTTTTTATTTGTACTGCAGAGGCAAATGGATTGGCCTTACAGTACTGAACGACTCGTTTAATCAATTTTGTCGTCTTAACTGCCTTGCGTCCAGGTGTCTTTGCTGTTCTAATGTATTTTAAAGCATTGCAAATCGTGGTTGATGAACATTTCAACAGATTTTCAACGTCTTTGTAGGTTTGAATTTGCCCTCGGAAATGCATTTTTTTTATCAATTCCCGCTTTTCAGCAGAACAATGGTTTCCTGCTCCCATTTCTGGAAAAAAACCGCACAATTAAATTTTCTCTTTATATTAGCTGATGGACAATGGCTTAATACTTACTTTTTTATGTATTTATGATATAATTTAGCGAAATTTTTCAATGCTTTTTAAGTATTAAAAAAACTATACTATTTTTCTGACCGCACAAATTTGCATCTATTCTCAATATAAGTGAATTAACAAAAACAACGAAAACTTGTTGTTTATAAGATCAGGTCACCAGATTGTATACTCACCATATAAGGTGTATTTAACAGTCGGTGCGAGAAAAAAGGCCTGTTTACAAAATAATGCGCTCGATCACTTTTCATATTTGGCACAACGATTTTTTTGACCGCAACTGTATGTAAGAAGGCAATGTTAATCAACTTCAGACGCTCGGTATAAGGAGGTAAGTTGTAACTCGGGATGACCACGAACAGCGAAACGAATGAATCTCCGTTGAACGGCTTCGATTCGCATTGAATGGATGTTGTAGACGGGAGCCCAAACCTGGCTGGCATATAGGTCTAACAAATGTAAGATAGAGAGATTTTGTGATCAGGATTGGAGAACTCTCGGTACTAGTGTTTCACGAAACCAAGTGCAGAGTTCGCTCTTCTAATGATATTGTCAATATGAGACCTTAAGCCAAGTTTCGTATCGCAAATGACACCTAAGTCCCGTAAATAGCTTACAGAGGGAACTGACTTGCCGAGTAGAAACTGGCTTGCCGAGTTCTCGAAGGAAGTTAGAGTCGCTTACGATAATATGTTATAGCTTGACATTTGCTGACGTTGTGTTCTCGAAGATTTTTTTTTACACCAAGTGAAAAGCTGACCAGATAGCCTTGAAGATCAGCGTTTAAAAAACTTAAAAAAATTTCAGTTGCTTTTGGTTTTACTTTGCTGTGCTTATTGAAAATCGAACAGCAACACCAAAGGCAGCAGCATTAAAAATAAGTTGTTTTAATGCGTAGTGCTACGAAAACATCAGAAATTATTTTTTTGCTGTGCTTTTCATTTTGCTTTTCTTATTTGTCGCAGTACTACGAAAGCAGCAATTCGTTTGCTTAGCTTCGTTTTGCTGAGGGTTGAAAATGACATTCAGCAAAACAGCAAAAGCAACGAAAATTTTGCTGCGGTAGTGCTACGCCAAACGAAATGAAACGAAACAAGTTCCGAAAGCAAAACGATGCAAAGCTGCTTAATAACTGCTGCTGTCGTAATGCTGTAACAATTTAGAAAAGCAAACTGAAAAGCAAAGCAATAAAATTATTTATTTTGCTTTCGTAGCACTTCGCAGTAAAACAAATTATTTTTAACAGCGTTTAAAAAACTTAAAAAACTTCAGTTGCTTTTGCTTTTACTGTGTTGTGGTTATTGAAAATCGAATAGCATCAGCAAAGGTAGCAGCATTAAAAATAATTTGTTTTATTGCGTAGGTCTACGAAATCAAAAGAAATTATTGTATTGCTTTGCATTTCATTTTACTTTTCTTATCTGTCGCAGCACTACGAAAACAGCAATTCGTTTGCTTTTTTCAGCAAAACAGTTAAAGAACAGCAGAATATCAACATTTTGCTGCGGTAGTGCTACCGACAGTTTTTCAAAGTAACAACATACATACATACACGATTGCGCACAAGTGCACATATTATATAAAAACATGCAAATAGACATGCACCTCTGAAACAATACAGCATGGAAACGACGAAAAAGAAATCACGAAAGCCAAACGAATACACAACATCTGAAAGCAAAGCGAAACTTAGCTGCTTAATAACTGCTGCTGTCATAGTGCTGTGACAAATTAGAAGAGCAAAATTTAAAGCAAAGCAATAAAATAATTTATTTTGCTTTCGTAGCACTTCGCAGTAAAACAAATTATTTTTAATGCTGCTGCTTTTGCTTTGCTTTTCAAAATTTACACACCAAAGCAAAATGAACAGCATAACAATGTTTTTAAAAACTGTCGGTAGCACTACCGCAGTAAAAATATCGTTGCTTTCGCTGTTTTGCTGAAGCAATTTAAACCCTGCCGAGACTCGGCGTAAGTTTGTATGCGCCGATAGATTTTCATATCATCGACATACACAGAGAGATTGGAACAGCAATTGTTAAGACGAATAACAGAGGAGCAAGGTGACTTGTGCCTTGTGAGACACCAGAGGTAGCTGTAAAAGATTTTGAATTGAAAAATCTACAGATGGCATTATAACTGCGTTCTTCGAGATAAGATTTAATCCATGAAATAAACAGAGATGGAAAACCAAAAGGGTTTAAGCTTAATAAGAATGATAGTGTGTGTGTTTTAGTCAAATGCTTTACTGAAGTCGGGGGAAACTGTATCAACTTCGTAACCGCTTTCCAAAGATCATAAAGTGTTTGAAACAAATTTTATGAGGTTGCTGGTAGTCGATTTACCTTTGAGGAAACCATTTTCACTTATAGAAAAGATCGATTTGCAATGGAAGAAGAGAATATCGTAGCTAATACTTTCAAAAATTTTGGGAGCACATGACAGTTTTGTAATAGATCGTCTGTATTTAGAAATATCATTTCAAGATTCTTTTTTATTTCAAGCTATTATGTAAGTATTTTTTCATAACTTCGGAAAAACTGAGTTAGAAATTGAGAGTTGAAAGAGAGTCAAAATGGTATGAGCCAAAAAATTGCGAATTTTTTCGCAAATAGGTTTGCAATTATTTGCTTTAATTTCGAGGGATGCTTTTATTTCGAAGATTACATTAAAAAATGTGGGTGTTAAATTTTTTTCGATTTCAGAATTAAAACAAATGGTAATAAAATATAAAACTAAAGATGTCGAAAATATTTTTTCGAGGAGGACTATTCAAAAATGTATGAAAACCTTGAGACTAAAAATTGATTCCATTCTACTCACATATATAAAGGATTTCAAAGATAATAGTATTGATGCGAGGGCTGAGTTTATATTTTGGTACTAGAATTAATTAATTTATATTGTTCAATAAAATTTTAAAGCCTATATCATGTTTATACCGATATTGTGCCGACATTTTCACAAGAGAAAGATTTAAATACGTAAACAATGAGCAGTACGAGCTAAAAGTTGATTTAATCGACCCGTACATTGCATTATCGAGGTTCACAAAGTATACTCAGAAAAAAGTGTCTCGGAATATGATAAAAAAGGCACCATTTTAGAGAAGAATGGTATAGACTTTGCTCCAGAGAATGTTATTCTCTAATTGCGATACTAAAAATTCTCTAAAAATGATAAAAAGCTTCCATGAAATAGAAAAATATATCGTTTTTAGAGAAAAATACTTTTTTTTTTGAGAAAATATTTGTTGTTATTGAAGAAAATACTTCTCATAGTGAATTTTTTATCAAAATATAAGAAAAGTTTTTCATTTTCAATAAAATTTATCTATAAATGAGAAATTTTTTGTGCGAGAAAAATACTTATCATTATTAGAGACATTGAAATATTTCCATTTCCTAAAAGTAAAGAAAGATTTTTTTCGAAAATGTGAAAATTTATTCTTATTGAAGAAAATTTTATTTGAAAAAGAGAAAATAGCTATTATCAAAAATAGAGAAATTTTTTACCGGAGCAAGGTATGCGTTTTTTTCTCAGTGTAGCTAGTGCGTATAGAACTAGTGAAAAAGCTAGTGAGAAATGTGAAATTGGTTATTCTCAATACTAGCGGGTATCTTCAACAGTAATTCGGTATTCAGAGAAACAATTTGTATTAAATCAAGTAGAATTGTCAATTATTGTTTTGCATCAGTGTTTGACTGAGCTTTCTGATCAGTAGAATACTTTGGAAGTACTTGTAATAAAAGCTTTTTCCCAAATTTAAATTAAACTTTCGATATCAGGCAAAGAAGTCTTCAGGCACGTCGATGAATAAAAGCTTTCATGCTCAAAGACCAAATATTGAAACGTAGTTATGCGCGCATCCAAACTCTACAATATTCGGAATGCTTTGATTTTGATGCGTGGTTTTTGTGCTTTTGATTTTGTTTTTGTTGCCTTAAAAAATAAGACACAAACGAAAACGGCTGTTTGTTCTCTCACATGTCCTAGATTCCAAACAGGCTCGTCTGCCGCTCTAATGTATACGTTTTCGTATCTATAGCTTACTATAGCAATATATTTCTCGCTCGCTCTTTCCTTTGAACGGACGAATCAACAGCAGCAGCAGCAGCAGCAGCACATAGGCGCTACATAAGTATTTAGATACATTAAAAGGCTCTTTATTTTTTTTTTTCTTTTTAGACCTATGAAGGTTCATAGCGATGCGTTCTATGTTGAAGATGTGCGTTCAAATGCGTTGCGATATTTTATTCATGCAGACCTCACCTCCGGCTTCTTGCATTGTCGGTCGGAAGCTTCTTGTTGCGTTGTCGCTGGGTTTTTTTATATGTTTTTTAGGCTTTTTATTTCTTTTGTGTTTTTGTAGACACTTTGGAGGACTATGTCGCAAGGATGTTAAAACAGAGACGCGACTTTTATAGAGCGTGTGTGTGTGTGTGTTTGAATGAGTGTGTTTGTGTTTTTGGACTGTTGGACATTAGCAAGGACGAAGGGTGGCAATAGCACTGTAGAGAGCTTGATAACCACCAAAGTTGCCAGGATTCAAGACACGGGGCATGAGTATGGAAACGACTAGAGCTTTTGCCAATTCGTATTTGGGTCACACGAGTTGTGTGACAACCAAACGTTTTCGCGAAGTGCTCTCCGTTTGAGGCCAAGTACCGAAAATGTTCATGTTGCATAGGATGCGATGTCAACGCAGTAGAGTGCCAGAACGATGATAGGGCGGCAGTGGGGAGCGACGCATTTAGACTCGTCTGTCTGACTGACAATGAGTAGTGCAGCGTGCAGCAATTAAGTGGGTTGAGGTAAAATGTTGCAACTTCCTAATATCGACTTTTCATGTTCTTGTTGTTATTGTTGTTGTTGTTGTTGCTGTTATTGTTGTTGTTATTTACTATATACCTATAACTGCTGCTGTTGCTGTTTTGTTCTGGATAGAGTGCAGTGAGGAAGGTCACAGTGAAGAGCGTGTGTCTGTCTAACTTTGAATGTATTCTACACGTTACAAAGGATAACAAATAGTAAAATAAACAATTTAATATGTATTTGGATTAAATTTATTTGTTAGAGGCAAATAATTTAAGTATGATGCTATTTTATTGGGTAACAATTAAAAAGGAAGATGATGTATGACATAAAAATTTAACAAATATTATTATTCTTTTTTATCGAAAAATATTATTGTAGATACATACATATGTGATGTTGAATAGTCTCTGCAAACATTTTTAATCGCCTGAGAATCTCCAGCGAATCGCTTGGAAGATGAAACGATCGCCGGCGAGCTCTTCTGAGAGTCTTCCGGGAATCGCCGAATGTAAGTAGCTGAGGCCATAAAAGCGATTCGCCGGGATAATTCGCCGACGAATCGCCAAGAAGAGTCTTCAGCGATTCGCCTGGAAGATTCACCAACGATTCGCCGAGAGGAGTCTTAAGCGATTCGCCGGGAAATTTCGCCAACGAATCGCTGGGAATAGTCTTAAGCGATTCGCCCGGAAGAGTCGCACACGAATCGGCAGTAGGACTTTAAAATGATTCGAAGACAAGAGTGGCAAAGAAATCGCTTTACAGGTCCTCAGCGATTTGTTGCAGAGCATCGTTGTTGAACGTTACAAGTTGTTGCATGTTTGAACTAGCGGGCTTTTCAGACAGGGCTTTTCCCCGTTTCATGAAGTATTTAAAAGTTAATTTTGTTGATTAATTTAAACGATTTTTCACAGTCTGCTTCATATTACAATGATAGATTTTGAAAGCTTTTTAAAAAGACAACTTCCAACGATCGCCGGAATGAGCTAAGGAAGAATTTGAAAATTTTTTTGAATCGCGCATTCATCGCTTGGGCGATCGAAAAGCGATCAATCTTCCAACGATCGCCGGAATGAGCGAAGGGAGATTTATAAATTTTTTGAGAATCGCTCATAAATCGCTTCGGCGATCAAAAAGCTATCCATCTTCCAAATAACCCTTAGGCGAATCGCTAGCGCGTCGCCAAATGATCTAATCTTCCAATCGTCTTCTAAATGTTTGCAGGGATTATTTCAAGAGGCATACATTTTTGAAAATTTCTCAATGTTATCATATTGAAAAAAATATGAAAAATGAAATGAAGATAAATTTCCAAAACTAGACTTTAGTCAACCTTAATGAGCACATCATAACTGAATAAAAATTCACTCCGAAAAATAGGCAGTAAATTATATCACTACATGAGAGGCTTTTAATAGTGGTTGTTTCCAACAAATTCCATATAAAATTAAGTCGCCTTATCATCTATAGATATTTGAGTTTTTAACCCTTTTTTTATGGGTTGTATCTGGTTTTTCGGCAATATTTTTTTGGAAAAGTTTTTCAGAATGTGTCAGACTTTAACTTGTCTTAACATACCATAAACCAAAAAAATAGGTCTGGGCACCTTTGGATTAAAATTCAAAATGTTGTATTTTTCAGACTTTTAAACAGGTTTTTGATTTGGAAGTAGGCAAAACTTGCGACCCTGAACAAAATATTTTAAAATCTATAATAGAAAACAAGTAAAGAAAGTCTAAAGTCGGTCTAGGCCGACTATGAAATACACCAAACCTACTTCTCCAAAATACAATAAGTGTTAAAAATGGGTGTGCCTGTGGACGGATGAAGCCAATATTTTGTATGCATTTAAATATTGATGAAAAATTTACACATACCAAGTTTTATTCCTGTAGCTCACAGTTAATGCCTTAATAGTGCTTTCGCTATTGTGGGTTGTATGGGAGGTGGGCGTGTTCATGTACGAATAGCGCCCAATTTTTAAACACACCTTAGTTTTGGTATAAAATACATACATACCAAATTTTATCTCTCTTAAGACAAATATAAGCTTATTTATTGAGTTTTAAACATTTTGGGTTGTATGGGGGGAGGCAGGAGTGTCCTTGGGCGGATCACGTCCATTTTTCAAAACCATATTTGTTTTGTTATAAAAAACATATGTACCAAATTTTATCTCTGTAGGTTAAACAGAAGCTTATTTATTGAGTTTTAAATTTTTGGGTTGTATGGGAGGTGGGCGTGTCCGTGAGCTGATGATACCCATTTTTCGAAGACTTATTGGTGTTGGTACAAAACACATACATACCAAATTTTATTGTTTTAGGTTAATTATGAGTTTATGTATGCAGTTTTCAGTTTTTGCGTTGTATGGGAGGTAGGCGTGTCCGTGGGTGGATTCCAAAAATATTCAATAGTGCAGATCCTTAAATCAATGTGACTATGTGTACCGGTTTCATCTAATTATCTTAAGGGGGTCTTCTCATTTAGCAACTTTTTTTTTAGACTTTTTTTTTTGCATTTATTTATAGCTTGGGTAGTTGTGAATATGCCCCTAAAAGGATTTTTAGAAATTCGAAATACTTTAGAAGATCAGCCTTTTTTGTGAAGCAAGGTCTTCGTCAAAATAAGCTATTTTTTTTTCGCCTCATTTTCAAACGCGTTTATCTCGAAACCACGTTTTTCGAACTGGCGGCCATGATATCTCCAGTTCAACTGAACCGATTTTCATGAAACAAAGTGGAATCGAAGCAGAATTGTCACTATTCTCGGGTGAACCTCGACCATAATTTTAAAAATTTTTTACTATTTTTTTTTACACTAAACTACAAAAAAAAGCCCGAAATTGAATTTTTTTTTTTGAATGGCCGCCATTTTGTCAAAAAAAAATCACAAAATTAAGCTTGAGGTTCACCCAAGAATTACATCTATACTGATTATAACCCCGTTTTTTTTTTCATTTCAGACGCTCCGGAGACCCGGAATCGTGGCCGCCGTGACGACACCTTTTTTTCACCGCCAACTTTGAAGTCTCATTACTTTTTGAACAGCCCACGTATCGAGGCAAAAAAAATTTTTTATTTACTTTGAAACTTTTGTAATACAATAAATAAAAAAATTTTTCAATTATTCTTTGCGTTTTCAAATAAGAATTTTTTTTAAAAAGGGTCCAAAAAACGGGTTTTGAATGAGAAGACCGCCTTAACTCCTTCTTCTTATCCTGTGTGTACGGACGGACGGACGGACATGTAAAGCTCGATCAAGAATATATATAATTTTTTTATACCGGACTCGTTTTGTTCTATGCGTTACAAACTTTTGCACAAACTTAATATACCCTGACCTTTCAGGTTTAGGGTATAAAAATGGTCTGAGGCCTCATTAGGTCTAAATATCAAATAAATTTTATTTGCACACTTTTTTCATGGTATTCTTGCGACTAGACGTCAGAGCTTGCTATATCAAGTCTAATTTTAACAAAAAAAAAATATTGCTTTCGGTATTTTTCATAAGTTTTGTGAAAATACTGAATAAAAGAAACTAGATATTGGGTTCTTCAAATCCGAAATATAACCAAAATTTCAAGTTTTCGCAAAACTTTTTTAAACAAAAAATTTTTTATCATAAATCCTCAATACTTGCTAATTTACTTTTTTCGATACTAATTTAATTTTTTGATACTTGGGCCTGATGGTGCCATATTCCAATGCCAATTTTTTGATTGAAACAATCTGATTTGTGCATAAAAATTGTTCGGGAACATACCTATGCCCTATCGCCACTTCCTTTTGGAAGGCACCCTGGGAGCGATGTAAGTCGATTTTTAGAAAAAATTTTTAACAAAACATTTGCATAGGGCTTCCTTAAGGATTGAAAATAGAGGGTATGTTCGGATAAAATGTTGGAAAGAAAGAAGCAATGGAGGTCAGTCACACATTTTGCCCATAAGGCGCACACTGGGAGAGTTGGGTTCCAATTTCCTGAAAAGATGAATTTTTTATGGGAGCCCTCTTAGGAAGTGGAGATAGGGGGTAGGTATGTTACCGAACAATTTTGGGGAAAGAAGTTGAGCAATGTACCCCTCTAGAGGCAACACTTGGGTTGTTATGAAGGTTTTTGTCAAATGTTTCCACTTTTCACTAACCATTAACCCCGATGCGGCAAACTTAACGCCACGCCACCCCGAATTCTATTTTTAAAAACATTTTTTGTAAAATCTAACAAAATATAGGGTTTCTGTGTATCAAAATCGAACATTTACCTTCACAGCTAAGTGGAGGTAACTACATTCGATACTTTATGACTGATGAATATATAATATAAGGTAGTTTTTAAACCACTTTTTTACTGAGAAACAAAGTGACAAAATTTGGCCGAACAGATTTTTCAAGTTAGCCAAAATTGTTGATTTTAAGAAACCGAAACCGGAAAAATTACTTAAAATAGGGTTTCAAATTCGCTGTCCGATTAACTCCATCATCCACAAGTTCTCCACAAAACTGCAATTGTGAGTCAAAATTTTGAAAAAGACGAAATTGGGGTTAGGTGAAAATTGGTGTGATAGAGTAAAATGGACACCAGATTCGAAATAAGTGCATCAGAAACGTCAGAATTGACATATCAGACCTTGAGTCAAAAACAAAATTTGTTTGTGTCCCGGTGGCCCAACATCGGGGTTTTGTGAAAAACTGCTGGGTAATGAACAAAACAGACATCGGATTCAAATTTAGCGCATCGAAATACATAAGAATTGACATGTCATACGTCAGGTTCAGAAAATAGACACAATTTCTTTTTTTGAGTACCGAAATTGGAGTTTTGTGAAAAACTGGTGAGTGTTGGAGCAAAACCGACATCGGATTCGAATTCGGCAATTGTGAAAAACTGCTGGGTAATTGAGCAAAACGGGCACCGCATTCGAATTAAGTGATTTAAAAACATAAGAATGAACTTATGAAACCTTGAGGTAAGAAAGAAATCTGTTGTTAGTCCCTCCGTAACAACTATACAGTAAAGGATAAAACTGTTCACGCAAATCTTAATCTATATAGTTTCTAAAAAAATCTATTTTCATATAAAATCTATAAAATATAATAAATATAATAAATTCTTAATTTATTGAAATATTGGAATCAGAATTTTTTTTAAATCATTAATTTATTAACAAAATTTAAGTTGCTGCAAATTACTTTTATGTGCATAAATGCAGTTAAAAAAAAACATATCCTGCATTTAATTATTTTCGATAAGCTTTTTGGCAAACAAAAGCTTTTTAACTGTTAAATAGAACATAATTAAAAGCAAACAATTTCGTTTTATGTAAATTATATGACGTTGTCCTCATTTCAATTGCTATGTACGTATGTAAATATTTACATGAGGAGATATCATAAATATATATATGTACAATACGTTTGTGTGCATGTAAATAAATGTTGTATGAAAAATACATATAAAACATATTAGCCTACATATTTGAGGTATGGGTACACAGGTTGTTTTTGAATAAAATTATATGAAGAGAAAGTACTAAACTATTTATTTTTAAAGAGCAAAATTGCATTTTTTAAATTTAAAAATTAAAAAAAAAGTCTCAAAAAAATATCAGGAATCTACGACTGATTTAAAAAATTAATTTATTTAAACAGCAACGATCAATAAAATATACTTTATTGACTTATGAAAAGTATTTAAAATTTTTTTTTCCTTTCTTAATAAGCGTCACTCGTCTTCCTGATGTGCCTTGTGCACGCTGGTAATAAAAATATAAACATATCTATTTATTTCCGCCAAAAACTTTAAAGCATGTTTATCAAGAGTTGTTAAAAACAGACAGCAGCAGCAGCAGCAGCAGCAGCAGCAACGTTAGCATCAGCGAGCGAAAGTTAACAGCAGCTCTGTATTTCGTCTATTTTTGACTTATTTTCGGCATTTGGGAAGTTTGCCAAAATACAAGCGTAACGTTAAAGACGTGATGAGTTGCTATTCTCTGATATCTAGTCAAACATATAGCATTCAATCGAATTAAAATCAAAAAGACGCAACAATGAATGCGTCGAGCGTGTCAAGCAGAAACTCATCTCAAGAGGAAAAACCAAAAAAAAATTATAGAAAATACTTGCTACAAACTAACAACAAAAATAGAACAACGATATAATAAATGTTTCACAAACAGCATAATAAAAATGTATAAATAAACAAAACATATAAATAAGTAAAATTATAGCTAATTCTATAAAATGTTTGGTATAAAAAAATTTGAACTAAATAAAAACATGGCGAGGCAGCTGAAAGAAAAACATATGCTTAAAATAAAAACAGCAAAGATAGATAATAAACAAAATTCGCAAGTTTTAAAAAAAAAAATAATAAACATGATTTTAAAAAAACAATTATTATTACACAGTTCTATGAATGCTATGAATATTTATGGAGTGTTTAATTTCTTATTTTTTTTTTTTTTTGTTTTTCCAACAAAACTATTTCATTCATTTTCACGATCAACACATAAAACGACGTAAAAGAATCATCACCTAGGCAACAATAACAACAACAAAAACAACTGCGTCAGTCATCAAGAATTGAGCATCTGCAACACTGCTTAACCCATTCCTGACGTCTTCGTTTGGCAAATGCGCAACTAATGGCAGAAATGGTAGCCTAAAACAACAACGAAAACAACCAACAGACAAACACTTGCACACTTGCAAAAACTTGGCAAAATAAAAACAGAAATACGTTACGCTCTAGTATCTAAACATCTATTCAATATTAATAAAAGTCATTTTCTTTTTGTTTGTTTGTTTGGTCGCTATAAAAATTTAAAACTTTGAATCTAAATTTGTTACAATTATATATTGTTGATAAGTTGATGTAAGTTATAACTTACATCAACAAAGGAGTCGTGCTGGACTTTGTTTTGACCACTTCTTTTTCGACTCTTTTCCATCAACGCAAAATTCACAAAAGTTAGATTGATACAAATTAGAGTAACGACAGTAAAAGTTAATTCTTTGACCTCATAACAAAATAACAAAAAAATTAATGAAATCAATTGGAACACATAGCGAATCGCATACGCAACGAAATTGCAATATCGTTGCATGAAATTTTTATACTCAATTAAATTTTATATTCATTTTGGAGATCATGAAAATTTTTCGCTATATGACTTCCAGTTAAAAAAAGTATACCGTTGCTTATACGCAACTGTTAAGTTAATACATAAAAAATGCAACCAAAATACAATATCGTTGCATGGATTTATAACTCAATTAAAAAAGAAACTACGGTTGACTCTTGTGAATAGCAAAGGTGAGTTCCTTAACAGCAGAGTCAAATGAAACATCTTAATATTACGTAAATGCACCAACGTAACATGGATTTTTTGTATGAAGATAAGTATAAGGACAGTAATAAGGACAGGGAATAAGGAAAGAAAGAATTGGGAACTCTTCAAAGAAACAGTACTTTGACAAGAAATATTATGAAAATATTATAAAAAGGATAAAGACAAGAATATGTGCTATGCTTAGGACAAAGATTTGAGCAAGTATCAAAACAAAGATGTTAGCGCCAGGATTACGATGACTTAAGCTGGAGTAAAATAACAAAAAATTAATGAATTCAATTGGAGCACAGGGAAATTGTTTAAGCAACAAGGATTGAGACAAGGTTAAGGATAAGCTGTACGGAAAGAATCAGAAAAATACTAACCACAAGAATTTCTAAAGGCATGTAAACAAGCATATGTGCCAGGATTAGAAAAAGCATTTAAATAAAGTCTAAAACTTGAATGATGGAAAGGAAAAGAAAAGAAAAAGTGTTAGTATTAGGATGTTTACAATAATTGAAACAAGGTTTTTTTCAAGAATAATTATATTGACAAGGTTAAGGACAAAAGTAAGGACTAGCATTAAGACAAGAATAAGGGACTATCACTTCGACAAGGATAAAAATTAGAAAATATGTATATAACAAGGATTCTACAAGAATTAGGATAAGCAAAAGGATTTATATAAAGATACTGATAAGGTAAAGGTAAAGGTAAAGGTAAAGGTAAAGGTAAAGGTAAAGGTAAAGGTAAAGGTAAAGGTAAAGGTAAAGGTAAAGGTAAAGGTAAAGGTAAAGGTAAAGGTAAAGGTAAAGGTAAAGGTAAAGGTAAAGGTAAAGGTAAAGGTAAAGGTAAAGGTAAAGGTAAAGGTAAAGGTAAAGGTAAAGGTAAAGGTAAAGGTAAAGGTAAAGGTAAAGGTAAAGGTAAAGGTAAAGGTAAAGGTAAAGGTAAAGGTAAAGGTAAAGGTAAAGGTAAAGGTAAAGGTAAAGGTAAAGGTAAAGGTAAAGGTAAAGGTAAAGGTAAAGGTAAAGGTAAAGGTAAAGGTAAAGGTAAAGGTAAAGGTAAAGGTAAAAAAAATTGTTTCCAAACAAGAATACGACAAAGATTTAGACATGCATTTATGCAAAACTGAGGGTAAGAATTAGGATAACGATTTGGACAGAGACAGTTGTTTTACAAGGCCAAGAACAAAGTATACGACATGGATTTGGACAAGGATTGTGAAAAGGATGTTACTTGTACTTTTGACTGGAGTTAAAAAGCAGGATGAAATAATGACAAAGATTAGAAGTTTACAAGGGTTTAGACAAAGATAAAGTTAAGAATAAAGATAAGGATATCTTGACACGTTCAAACACTGGGGGCCTCGGTAGTCGAGTGGTAAGCGTGCTTGACTACCAACCCAGAGGTTTTGGGTTCGAATCCCGGTCTAACCATGGTCCTACGCTTTTACCTTTCTTTTAATCTTTCCTCTTTTCAAATCAACTGAAATTCAAAATTCATCAATGTATACGACCTTAAAAGTTGTAGTTGGTGGTAGAGATGTTTGTGGAATGAGATTGCTTGATAACTCGAATTGACTGAGGTAAAGGTCACTTGCCTCAGATTCAAATTCGCATGTTGATATAGCGCTCCGCCACACATACAACATTCTACACTTGTTTCTCTTGATTTCACTTTCTCTCCTTCTTATCTATCTCCCCATTTCCGAACCAAGGCAGAATTGACTGAATAGGTTTGAGACCTGAAATCCTTGGTTCAAAGCTAAAAAAACAAAAAAAAAAAAATCGGTAAACTTAATTTATTTTAGAGATGCTTATATTACGTCCAATTCTGATTTTCGTAAAGCAAAATACTTTGGATTTGAATATTTCTTGGGAAATGTAATGATGATGAAGAGAAGAGAAAGGGAAACCAGTGTAGAATGTTCTAAAATGTTGACCTTAGGCTTGTCCACGAAATAACTTTTACGTTTTAGCTTCCGAATATTTCTTAAATAAAACACACAATGAATTAATTGTTATAATTTATTGAAGCATAAAGCTTTTAAATATAGATAAACATCAAAAACATTAGTCCCGAGTTGAATTTCTTACAAAAGATCTTACTTTTTTTTTAGTCCTTTCATCAAATTTTGCAAACAGGTTTTTCCGATATTCCTGGCAATATTAACCCACTTGTGTAGGAAATCACGTCTTTTCATGGCTTTTTTTTTTGTTCTTAAGAAGGTTCGTTTTCATTATCGTCCATAAGCTTTCGATTGGACGGAGTTGAGGACAATTTGGAGAATTGTGTTTTTTTTCAACATATTTGATTTTTTCATATTTTTGAAAACGGGAAAAATTGTTTTCCAATAGCTTTCGAGCTCGAGTTTTTGTACGTTCTTCCACCTCAGAGTTACGATTTGGAAGTTTTTGCACGAAAAATGACTTCAAGTTATAGTACGATTTTATTTTGGGGATGAGTGACTTGAAAATTTTGAATTTTTGGGCCAAATCTCTAAGAGATTGGTTGGGATTTTTTATCAAGGAATCTTTAACCTTAGCAGCTATATTCTTATCCACGAATCTTTTTTTGAGGTCAGCGCGCTTTTTCCGGTATGTTGACTGTTCTTCCTTGAATTTAAGTATAACATTTCTAGCAGTTGCACTGGAAACATTAGCTGATCTTGCTATAGAAGTAAACGAAGCAACAGGATTCTCAAAATATTGCGCAATAATTTTGTTACGCTTTTTTACTTCTTTGGTCGTCATTTCGATGATAAAATTCAGCTTTAAATTGAATCACGACTTAATCACTTAGAATAGAAGCAAGGCACATACAAAATTTTAAAATTGCAAACCATTGCATGGCCATCTTCTACATTTTTCTGACAGATAAGTTTGTAAAAGTTATTTCGTGACAAGCCTTTCCTGCAAATCGTCATCTGAATACGAAATTGGATGCTGGAAAAAAACGCGAATGAGATATACAAAGTTACTGTGAATTCTAATAACAAACGAATTTTTTTTTATTTTTGTTTTTGGTTTTTTTTTACCTTTTCTTAGTTTATATTGTGTGGACTTATTTTATCTTGAAGTCAAGAACTTTAATGAAGGCAACAACTCTGTACAGAGCTATGATGGAGAAAACAGAGTCAATTGCTCTTAAGTGTCTGGATCTGTATTTATTTATTTATTTATTTATTTATTTTATACATAATGTTCACAAATAAGACAAGTCTTTTTAAAGCGATAAGAATGATCCTATCACAGGACAGGTTCAATATATCTTCTAACGGAATAGGTCCTTTGTCTTTATTATGGGAAGGATTTCATTTAACTCAGCACCGGACCAATATGATGAACAGTTTTTCAATAAATAATTCAATAAATAATTTCTCGTTAATTATATCTTAGAGGAAGTGTGCAAGACTGGCATACGGAGAACGTAGCTTCCTATCCTAACTGTATAAATATAAAAATTTTAATTAAATAATTTAAATTCTAATTTTAATGAAGAATTTTTACGAAAAAATTATCATGAAAGCAAAAAGACGCTAAAGCTTAATAATATAAATTTTTCTTACAATTTGAAATATATAAATAAACTAACGGTTTTTTATATTTCACTTTTACCAGCTTAAGAAATAAAAAAAAAAAAATAAATCGAAACTTTGATGACATTTTTAAAACTAATATCCCGAGTTATGCCGTGTACTATTTATCTAACTTATCTATCTATAGAATAGTAGAAGCAATCCGCACAATTTCAAAGATTTGATGATTTTATTTTTAAACATTCGAGGCGTTTAAATTTTCAATAAAATCTTGAGCTTTTGGTGGTTTATTTGTGAGCGTGTTGTTTTGCTTTTTTATAGCCCTTCCAAAAAGTAGGAAATAGCTTTTTGATGGCTTCTTGGCATGTTTGCTTGTATGTAGTGAGAAATATTATTTTTAAAATATATCAACTATATAGATTTCTAGTTAGTTGTGCACGTCATCAGATACAACGGTGGCGTAAGTTCAAGATCTTTAACGGCATTCATTATATTTATTATTATTTTGTTTTTTTTTTTTTTTCAAAATTTATAGCAGCGACAGGTGTGAGCGTTGCTGATGAATAATTATTGAAAAATGTTTCGTTGAGCAGAGATTTTTAGTTTTGAGCAGTGAAGTGTGGGAAAACTTGTATTGTTTATGAAAAACAAATAAAATATTCTTCGTCATTTGGACGCAGAATTATTTAATGAGTTGGCCAGACGACGATTCATGCATTGTGCTTATTAGTTGTTTGTTTGCAACGTTTGCAACTATTTGCTTTTGCGATCCATGCTTATATTTAACTTAATTTCAGAAATTTATACCTGCTGCTTTGATTGATTAATTCCTTTAACTTTCTGTTCACTTTCAGTCAGCATTCGTCAAATGTTTTTTTTTTTAAATAGTTTTTTAAAACTTCGGATCACATATTTGGTTGTTTTGTTTCCTTTTTTTTCGTTTAACACTCTTGTAAATTTCGTTAAAATTTCCCAAAATGAAGGACGCAGAAAAGATCAAGTTAAAAAATTCCATAAGTGCTTCTTCGTATCTAAATCCTGTCAATTCAATACGCTACAGTTCAGATGTGCTCATAAGTAATTGGTTTGAAACCCGCTACAATGAACAAAGCTATTCGCGTGGCATTGTTCCTTGTCTACCGGACGATAGTAAATGCATTCATGCCAAGAGCATCTACGAGCAGGAATACACTCCATCCATGAAGAATGCAACTGAATTAGCATCGGAGTTTGTGCAATGGAAGAATATGGGTTTTCATAATAACTGTGTAGGACGCAGTTCTTCGATAAGTTTTCTTGATTCGGAAGAATTCATGCGCAACATGACCACAACAAAAACTGTGTTTGAAAAGGCTCTCAGAAAACCACGTGAATATCCTTATACGGAGACAAATAAGCCGAAGCGTGGTCAAATGTTCATTCCCGAAGAAGATATCATGAAATCCTATGGTAATAACACGAAAACTGGTCTGATCGCGTGGAAAAGATGCACCAACTATGCAGACCGATGTCGTCCAAAGTCTATGTCAATTTATACGGAAACCTATTCAAGACCTTTGTGTTAAAAAAACCCTTGCAGTGTACATTCAGGGGTGTTGGTGTTGATAAATTTTGTTGCATCGCAGCAAAATTGTGCCAATCTTAACCATCGAAGATTAACTCAATTTTGTTGGGATTAAGCAGAATATACATACATCACACTTCAATTACAAAAACACACCGTTGAAGAGTAACAAATTATGCATATAACTTGAGGCAGAAATCAAAATTAAAACTAAAAGAAAAAACAAATTATAAACAGTAAACAAAAATCAATAAACAAATTAAAAATTTCACATTAAAATTCCAAAAATGTTGACTTTAACTCAAGTTATGATTTTGGTGGAATAAACTCATATATTAGGTTAAAATACATCTTTAAATTTTAAAAGCTTTCCGTTGTATATGTTTCTTCAATGAATATTACTCTTTTTTTTTCCCCATAGCTCCCCATTACCCAATTTCCCCCTATATCTGCACTAGTTCTATTATGAATAAATTAAAATTCTGTAGCCGAAAGTCAGAATTGTCAAGAAACATTGAACGAATAGCGAAACAAAACGAGACATCAAATGATTTGTATCGAATTTTAAAATTCTGACTCTGAGAGAGACAGAGAAGATTAGAAGCCCTGCACCTACATTGTTTGTTCTACCATGAATGTAATAAAACAAAACGAATTAATTGAAGATTGATTTCAAGTCATGATACAAAAATACGTTTCTATCGACAACTTCATCAAATTGTCAAACAATATATCAAAGAAGAGAGCGCTCATAAGCAAACGACATAATTCAAAGGGCACATTCAGCATACTCAATATTGCCAACATTTTAGCACAATTTAATTTTATAGCGCTCAGAAAAACTGTTGAGGTAGCTGTCGCTTAAATGTACACTAATCTCTCAACTGTTCAGAAATTAAAACGTCAACTTGGAATCTGTGTTAATTAATTATAGAATGAAAATTTAGAGGGTCTCTCTACTTCTGCATCATTTTTTTATCGCAGAAATCTCCATGGAGCGGTTTTGAACCCTTTTACAAGAAATCAAGTTTTCTGCAAATTTCTTTTTTTTTCTTTAAAATTCATACCCAAGAAAAGCAAAAAGGAAAGATTATGATAGTACCCAAATATTGGGTAAAAAACATCTTCAAAAATATGTTCATTAAATACCTATAACATAAGTATTTTTCATGGTATGTTAATACCATTACCGCACACACAAAATTGACTGTTAATCGGCTATGAACCTGAAAATGTTTTTTTATTGATCTAAGCCACAAGAATTTAATGTAAACAATAATTAAAAAACCTGATTTTAAAAATTTTAATATTAATTTTTAATTTTAGTACCAAGCTCTTGACGGCTTAGAGTTATTTTAGAACCCAAACTGTTTTTTGAAGATAAATATTTCATAGAAAACTTATGATAGGCTTCTGCGTTCTTGATAAAAATATCGCATTTAGTAAAATTTACCCAACTAAAACTATGAAAAACGCCATTTATATATAGAAGATTTACAGCCGTGGACACATAAATAGCACAAAAATGCATGTAGGATGATGCTTCACATGATTTAAAATAAAATACATAAAGGAAAACAAAAATTTATTTCATGGTATTTGAGTTTAAACATTAAAAACTAAAAATCATTACATAGTTGTTTAGTAAATACTGAAAATATATTAGAAAATTAATTAAAAAATCTGAAATTGCTCCTTTGCTTAGGTACACGTACACATCTGGACAAAAAAATAGGTACACCAGGGCTTTAGTGAGCTTTTTTGAAATAATTTATTATTCAAATATTTTTTTGTAAAAAATTAATTATAATTTTAGAGTTCAATATATTAAAAATAAGAAAAACAATTTGAATTCCAAGCAAAAATAGTCAAAAATAAGTAATTCATAACAATAGGTTATAACAATGATTTTCATGTGGCCATAAAAATATGTACACCGGCAGTTTGTAAAGAAAAAAATTAGGTAATTGCATTTTATATATTGTTTTGAGAATACCTCAGCTTAGTACAAACCAGTATTCTGAATATCTGCCATTATTCTTCAAACCGCCTGAATTCTTCTGGGCATGGACGAAACTAAAGTCTGGCACGTCTCCAATGGCATATTATACCATGCTTGCTGAACTTTTTCCCACATCGTACTTAATTTTAAAAGTTTGGTTAGATATTACTTTCTTCAATTCACCCAAAGATTCTCAATCGGGTTGAGGTCGGGTGATTGACTGGACCCTGGTCGACACACAGTCGATTTTGCTGTCCTTAGAAAAAATCCTTTGACAACTTCAGTGAGTGTTTGGGGTCATTATCTTGTTGGAACCGCCAAACTAAGGGTATTTCTTCACTTGCGTAAGGCAACATTATTCCTTGTAATATTTCCCCATATTCGAATCAGGTCATATTGTCCTGAATACGAAATATTGGGCCTACGCCATAGTGGGAAAAGCATCCCCTGACCATTATGTTTCCGCCACCATATTTGACTGTTTTCCTAGTGTACCGCGGATCGAAATCTTTAGCTTTTGCGCGACGAACATCCCTTGCGGCATCATTAGAAAACAAATTTATTTTGGTCTGTTGTTGTTTCACTTTTTGACTCTTTCATCTCCTGACCGTGAGGCATAAATTTTGGAAATTATTTCCTCGCGCGTAAGTTTTTCTACGAAGGAGTGGAACTTTAGGGACTATTCTGCCATAGAGCTTTGAATGCACTAATCTTTGTCGAATAGTCCGTGAAGATACTTTGTTGCCATATTCTGCTGCTATTGTTTTTGAAGCTATAACAGGGTCCTAATATAAGTAACTTATATTAATTCGATGGTTATCGTTTAGAGTGGTTTTTCGTTTTCTTGCACGCTTTTCTCCAACTTTTTTTTGAAGCATTTACGACAAAATTTCGAGAACGTACAAGAATTTTGGCAATCGTTCCATATCAATTTCCTCCAGCCCGCATCTCAATAGCAATCCACATTTCTTTTTTCTTCGGGTGTACAATGATCACCATGACCCATTCAGATACCAAAATCTTATGAAGGCTTCAAAATTTCAAATTATTTTACAAACCTTTAAAGAAAAATTCCAAAACTACACTTTTGAATAAAAAAAAAACGAAGAAAAACTCTGAAATGCACTTTAAATATTTTTTTCTGAAAGTGTACCTATTTTTTTGTCCACAGCGCGTTGTTACTTCGTGATATCTCTTGGTAACTAAATTTTAGATAAGAAACTGCACTGCAAATAGATTGCATATCACTAACGGGACAACTTCTTTTTTGGGGGATTTACCTATTTTTTTATCCACATGTGTATACAGTGGCTCAAAGTAATAATGGAACAAACTTAAAAATTGCATTCAAATCCAAATTTGAGTTATTTTGATGGTCCAACTAGCAAGTTTTTGTATATTTTCAAAAGAGTAGTATGTGGTTTATATAAAATACTTAAAAGAATAATGAATTAACTGTTCAAAAAACAAAATTAATAACGAAAACCATCATCAAAGTAATAAACACGACGTTAATTTATAAAAACATAAGCAAAATTATTAAAAAAAACGCAGAGTTAAGATTTAGTTGGTAAGCCCTTCTGTTAAATAACCGCTTCCAAATGATTTCGCATTGATTTTTTTTGGCAGTAGGACGGCTCCCTATTCTCCCACTCCTCGATAAGGGCTTTTTTTCGCTGATCACGCGTAGAAATTGTGTGATTTTTCAACTTTTTTTCAGATAACTCCATGCATGCTCAACAGGATTGAGATCTGCAAATTGGGTGGAGTTTTTTAGACATGTGGGAAATTATTAAGAAGTCAGCTTCTCACATTATAGGCCTTGTGTCTCGGATCGTTAGCCTGGCCAAATTATAATGAACTCTCAATGCCCAACATTCTCACACTTTCCTTCAAAATATTATTCAAATTATATTAAAGTATACGTGTCGGTCTATAATACCATTGATGATGTGAAGCTTTCCAGGACCTGCAGCTGACATGGCACACCATAGCACCACTGAATCCATACCGTGCTTTATTGTTTGACAAAGTTCGTTTTTCTCAAGTTCCGCATTTTCCTTTCTCCACACGTAGGATCTACCGTGAAAGGGATTTTTTTCTAATTGGGAACATGTTCTCATCATATATGAAAGCAAATTTAATGTTTTTCGGTCAGATGGTCGATCCTTGATTGGCCCAACGCCGTACCAGTTTAAAAGCTCTCCAAATTATTAGGTTGTCTCCACAATGGTTTATGATTTTTTTTTTATTGGGGCACAGAACAAATGTTTTCCATCTGGTCCAACTCTATTAAATTTGGTTTCTTCAGTCCAAAGTACATTTTTCCAAAATTGGTCGTTTGTATTAACATGGGCCCTTGCAAACGCTAAGCGATCCTTCAAATTTTTTTTTTTTGTTAAGAGTGGCTTTCTCCGGCTGATGCGTCAATAAAGATTAGCTTCATGTAGTCTTCTAGATACAAGTTTTCTTGATGCATTTAAGTTATTTCCATCATTTATTTCCGTCATAATTTGCGTGGCTGACTTGAAAAGATCAGCATTACTTTTGTGAAATAAAAGTTTATCAGTAGACACGACAGTTTTACGCGCTCTAGGATTGCATGGCTTATTCTCAAAATTATTGGTTTTTACTTTTTCGATTAAGTTTGTGAATAACTGATCGTTTTTCACTACCCATATTAATCAGAATTGGCTTAATTCACTGAATAAATCACTAAAATTTTTACTAACATTCGATCTTGTTAACTCCTCTTCACGAACTAACATGTGTGCTATTTGTTACCACTGCAGATCGTACATGCCTATGCAAAAACAAATGGCCTGAGCAAATAAAAGTATGTAACGGAACATCTCGGAGTTTTACAGAACGTTACACAGGAGTATAAAAAAATGATAACTACAGTTGTAAAATAAGTTAACATTTGTGCTTTTTATATGTCCATGGCTGTAAATGTTAAGTATTTGAAAAAAATTGTCCTAGTTTTATTCGTAAGTTGATCCTCAGATATTACACGCGTATGAACAACCCATTTCATACCTGCCAGGGCAATTTTGCTTTGGAATTCGCTTACGAAATTAAAGTCAAATCTGCTTAACTAATATTTTGATGCATGGTGTAGTTGATTCAATCACAGTGAATACTTTAGTCTCATCAAACTGACCACAGTATTAATTTACTTTATTACAACAAAAGGGTTAAGTAGATACAAACATCTTCAACACACTTTGGATATGAAGAAAAAACTTGAGCTCTTTAGTTCTAACTATTGTTTGTTCGTTATACTAATGGAGTTATGAATTAGCACAAATGATTTACAAAACTATTGATAATTGAAGAACCTTGTTTCGCGTTTTCTTTCACGTTGCCCATAGTTGGTGTAAGTCTGAGGTTGTCTTTTAAAGTACCTTATTAAGGATTTGCTGAAACAATGGCAATGAAGCTTATTTATGGTAATAAATTTTATTTTTGTTGCAAACAACAAATTAGTTATTCAATCACTTTATAATATAACTTTTTGAAAAAAACTATAAGTTTTTAATAATTTCAATTGTGAGTAAATGTCACAATATGTTTTTCTCAACAATTAGCTTTAAGTTTAACTATAACTTTTTTCGTTGTTATTTGCATACTTTTAGCAACGCGAAAATTGCGAAGTTTAGAAATATTAAAACTATTGTAAAATTATTTCTACTTAATGGCAGGGAAACAGTAAGATTCTTACTTATTAAATAACAATGTCATAAGTAAAATAGACTTACCACAGTCGCGTCGTTTTTACAGACTGTTGAGCATACAGCAAATTGTTACGTATATAATTTTAACAAACGTGCACTTTTACATTGTTATGAATAATAAACTGAATGATCGGATACCGTTTAAGCAAGCAAATTTGGCATAATTCTTAGCATCAACACCTAGAAATATAAAAAATTATTAAGTTTTTGGTTTAATTTTTAGTTTAGTTTTTAAAATGATTATCTACCAACTTGTTGGGAGTTTTAAGTTTTAGCAATTCCAATGTTTGAACTTAAAAATTAAGAACTCAAAAGCACGCGACTGCAGAAGATATGAATGGAGACGCGGTCAACGCTGTCAGTTGTGTTAATTCATCACAAAACATTGCAATCGATGATAGTCTAGCCATGTGTTGTTTCTTTGAATGGTTTAACGGTAAACGTTGACTGTATTTTTTATATGTATTTTATGTAATCCAAATGTTTGTTATTGTTATTGTTAATTTGTCTTTTCTCTTTAAATGGGCGATTTTGACAGTGATTTGGAACTCAGTAATGCTCGTAGAGATGTGCAAACGTAAGCTGCAATTTATAAAAATTTAAGAAATTATTAAAATATATTAAAAAAAAATAATTTATGTATAAAATGTTCTGCTAATGAATATGAATACTTTTAATGCATTTTAATTAAGAAAGAAATTCGATAAGCGAATTGAACATTACTTTCAAACGCAGTAATGTTACAATTATTCAAATTTTTAAGAAATTTTGTGTTTTATTTTACACAACACGATATTTTTATGTTTCAAGAATGTTTTATAATTTCTCAAGCGAAGAATTTTGCCATTGTAAGCATCCCTTCTGTATATATAAACAGCCTACAATGAGTCAGAATGACTTAAGAGGCTCTAGCAATGACGATTTTCCATCAGTCGGTTGACTCATCATCCAGCTTATTTAGTGATGAGCAAAAGGATTTCAAATTTAAACAATTCATTTGAATCTATAATAATTATTAATAAACAAATAAACAATAAAAATTTCTTTGTTTTCCAAGATAAACTTTGTATGTAATTCTATCCTTTCCCATCTAAGATAAATACCACTTTGCTCATCGCTAGACTTCTGAATAGATGAATGCAAACTCCAAGGCCACAGTGGCACTGGAAATAGTCATCCAAATGGCGACCAGCACGTCAATCGAGTTAGCAGAGCAACTTCATACGCTTGAAATCACGGTGCAACATTCAACCATGTTCCTACTTGGACACATTCAAATTTTGGACAAAGTCTAATTGTTTCCGAATGTTTAGCGGGCGTGGCATTAATTATTTCAACGCCTATGAAACATATCAAGCATATGAAATGCATTTAATATTACATATAGAAAATTTAAAGACAGGACTCACAATGGCAAAAGATTCACGCACAAACTTGCAGGATTAATTTTTAAATTTTTACACAACCAACTGATTTCTGTGGCACTCAATAAAGCTTTTTCACATTTGCAATGCAAATAACGCAAATTAAACTTCTTTTATTGCATTAAAATAAAATAGTTTCTGTCTGTTTTAATCCCCTAAAAAAATATATGTTCACAAATTTTGCTACGCTTTGTACTTTAGCGAATTTTCTTTCTGCTCCACTCACAGGGGCTGTTTTTACCATTATTCTCACTTCTTCGTTTTGTCTATTTGTTTCGTTTCACTTTTGTTTTCGAATTTCTTGCACAGCCTACTGAATTTGCTAAAGAATTTGCAGAACAAAAGCAAAAGCAAACGAGCACAAAACGTATGATTTTGACGTTTAGTCCACACTGTAAAAATATGTCACGCATAGCGCCTGTTTAATAGCGAAATATCTTGAATATTTATTATTTTTCATATTTCTTAGTGTAAAGAACTACGAAACGAAGCAGAATACCAAAGCAGAACTGAAAAGTAGACACAGCTTGTTATTTCTGTTGCTCTTACTGTATAGTGCTGCCACTTCCTATGCACTTCTGCCTAACCACCGGCAGATGGCGCGCATAGCTAACAAAAGTACGGACATATTTTTATACACATATTTGATGTCATGCGTTTGTTTAACGACTAGCCATTACAAATTTATGCAGAGACAACATAAAAATTAAAATTAAAACATTGAGTCTGAATTTGTAGCATGGTCTAAGAACTATTAAATTAATACTATACCAAAAATGTGAGAAAAAAATAATTATTCCATTTTCGGCTCAAAATTATACAACGATGCATAAATCTATAAGGTTTTTGTTATATGACTTGAAATATTTTTCACCAAAACAGAATTTGATTGAATTTGTATATATACTATGTTTACACTCAGGTCAAATAAAGTAATTTCGTGGGAAAATTTCGAAATTATACAAAAGGGTTCACACTGGGATTGGTTAATTTTGTTTGCCATTTAATTTTTCCTTTTGACAATTCATTATTAACATTCAGCATATTCAAAAGTCTTCGAATTGAATGATTTCATCAACTTTTCATCTTTTTTTCATTGAAAACATCGCTCAACAAAGTTTTACTGAATTGGGTTGCTACCCAAAAAGTCAACAAAGTTAAATATCTGAATGTGGTCACTATCATATGTCATGTATACTTTTAACGGATCAGCTGAAATGGATAAAACCCTCTTCAAACTATTAAATATAAACCTCTACTAACTATACAACCTCTCATATGATCTGTCAAGCAATGAAGCTCAGATAATGTGAACACCTTTTTATCTGTTTTTAGAGTTCCCAAACAACAAAGCAAACGATTTTTTGACATTCGGATTGTTTCTTAAGATGGAAATCAGAAGAATAAAATCAAAATTGTTAATTTTTTATTGCAAAAACTTTAAAATTATGGAAAATGACAGGTAATGAAATTGGTTAAATAAAAAATTTTTATGAATTATACAATTTTTTAGTTATGTTTTCCAAAGTTAATTTTTCTCTTATAGAAATTCTCTGATAGTGCGAACATAATTATCAAAAATTCTATGACCTGTCAGATGTTTTGACAACTCTGACGCAAAAAGCATACAAAAATTTGTTATATTTATCAGATAGGCTGATCCGGCTTTAACAAGTTATTACGTCACAAAAGGGTGTGTTTAATCTCCGAAATTTTCAGATTTGTCTTTGGAGTTTTGACCTATTGTTGTGAGTAATTTAAACGGAATTACCATATTTGAGGTTATTTCCAAATCAACAAATTGTATGAGAAATAACCATAGTTTTTAGGTAATTGCAGTCGAACTTAAACCTCGAAATTACCAAATTTGATCTCAGTTTAAACATAGTAGTACTACAGTTTAGTGTATTGAATTGAAGCAGAAATTGATTGAATTTATTTTGTTTGTTATATATTAGCAAAGTCCAGTGTTAATTCTAACAGAAATTGATTTAATTTTTTTTAACATTTATTTTTCAGCAAAGTTTAAAATACTTAGGGCCGTTTTCACAATGTCCGGTTAAGCACTAATCGGAACTTTAACCAACGGTTAGCAAAAAAGCATTTTCTCAATGTTCGGTTATGACCTATCTGTCTGTTAAGTGCTGATTAAGTTAACGGCAAGTTGTAGTCCCGGTTAGCTGCTAATCGGAAGAACAGCTGGGTAGAGCAAACAATTTTGCATGAAATAAACATAATAAACAAAAAAAAAACAAAACAAATTGGCCATTTCAGCCCTTGAAAGGACTTTGACCGAGCTTCTTATGATCAATTGTGTTGTGTGTGTTATTAAATGTTTGCACACAATTGACCGAGAACTGGACCTACATGTTTTATGCCGACTGTGAACGGCTAAAGTTCATGTTCTCAAGAAGCTTTACGTGGCATTATTTACTCTCTGAGGTTTGCCATTGTCTGCAGAGAGGTGGTGACCAAGGTTGATTTATTTAAGGTTGCGTACATTTTTTGACGCATCCTTATTTTATGTAAACAAAAATATTTTGACGTTTGCAGAGTAGTGTTTTGTGCTGCTCGAGAAAAAAAAAGTATTTTTCAGGGTTTTGTGCAGTTTTCTGTTTTATTGTGTACACACTAAGTCAAGATGTGTTAAAATTTTGATTTTTGTCAAAATTGGAAGTAAAAGTGGTTTTAACGATCACCGTTTTTCAATGCAATGAAAGTTTCGAATATGAAAATATTTATTTGGTCTGTCTTTCTTGATTTTCTTAATATATATTTATTTCATTAAACCTTTTTTAGGGCATAGTACTGAAATCCTTCAATCAAAACTAAAATGATGGGGGTAGATGATTTCAATGACTTAATTTTATCAGGACATCCGAATAAAAAAAGGACCAATAAAAGTACTAAACAAAAATTTTAGTATTCTATTTACCAAATAGTACTACAAAAAACTACCAATAGTATTATATTCAGGCAACCGTGTCAGTTTTTTACTCAAATGACTACGCTCTTATGCTCTCATTTCAAAATAAGGGTGCCGAAATGAGAAAACGTCAAAAATGTATGCAACCTTATATAAATAAGCCTTGGGTGGTGACCGGTCAGAAAAATTTTATATTGAAAAAACTTTTCGCCGTGGCTGGGGATCGAACCCGGTCTCCGAGCATGCTAAGCCACACACTTAACCTGCATGCCACGGTCACCACTGAAATAAACATAATATTGGAAAAAATAAGAAAGACTTATAAAGATGCACATTTTTATCAAAATGTATAAATGTATAAATGGCAGAATATCAAAAACAAGTAAACACTAAACAGCTGATGTGCAGTTTTCGGTATTCACAATTGAAAAAGTTCACAATTAATGATCTAACCGGCAGTTGCTTAACCCATGACTCAATAATTTATAAGGTTATCCCGATATTTGACATACCCTTATTTTTTGTAAACAAAAAAATATTCTCTCTCGAAAATTAATGACAAACAGGGTTTTGTGGTCTTTTAAAAAAAAAATGTATGTTTCAGTGTTGTGCTGTGTTTTTTTTTAATACAAAAAGTATGTGTTTTCAATATTTTACTGCTTAAAAAAAAACAAAATCAGAATGCATTGCTTTCATTGAATTTTTTAAGGCAATAAATTCGTGAAAATATTTCAAGCTTGGACTCTGTGAAGTCGCAGAACCTTTAAAATCATCTGATGGATGCTTCAAAATACAAAAGTAGCAGAGAATTTATTGACTAGAAATTTAAAGATATATTGTACTAAAAAATAGTACGATATTCAAGCACCTGTGAGATTTTTTGTGTCATTCAAAATGCTCTCCTCTTCAAATAAGGGTATCTATCTCCATTTTCGTGAGAAGACGTCAAATATCAGGATAACCTTATAATTATTGAGTCATGGCTTAACCGACACTTGGTGAAACCGAAATTGTTTTGTTAGCTATCATACGGTTAGCTATCTGCTGGTTAAGAGCTAGACTAACCGGACATTGTGAAAATGGCTCTTAGAACAAAGTTAAAACAAATAGTTCAAAAATAAGGTGATTCATTGCACGATTTTGTATATCATAAATTGTTTCTTCGTATTTGAATCTGACATGATCGATATTTTTAAACTTTGGTATTTTTTTTTTTGTTTCTGTTAACTTAGGTGGGTAGGTAGTAGGTAGGTGTAGCAGCTTATTTTATAAGAACACCAGGGCTTTCAGTGCCGTAGCCAGGATTAAATTTCTACCGTCGCTTGACTAATTTTAACCGGTGCTTACTTTCAATAAAAAAAAAATAAATAAAACGCGTAAGTTTCATAATTTCCTTAAATTTTCGAGCAAGAAAAAATAATGTTTATTACAAATTAAATTTCCTGTTTTTTTATTTTGTTCTTTAGTAAATATTTACCAGTGTTCGCCAAATATTTACCGGAACTCATCACCGGTCAGCACCTACCTGGCTATGGCGCTGAGGGCCTTAGTTCATAAAAATTAACAGATAAAAATTCTATTTCGGCCATTTTAGCCGTTGAAAGCCCTTTGACCGAGCTTCTTATGATCAATTGTGTTGTGTTTGTTATTAAGTGTTTGTAAACAATTGATGGAGAACTGGACCTACATGTTTAGTGCCGACTCCAAACGGCTTAAGTTCTCATGTTCTCAATAAGCTCAAATAAGCTCATGTTCTCAAATAGCTTTATGTTCTCTTTGACGTGGTGAAATTAAGATTGAAAATATAAACAAGTGCAAGTGGTGTGACATACATAAATTGTTTATATTATAAATAATTAAATGAATTTAACAAAAAATCGAACAATGAATGTTATTATTAATTTATAAACAACACAAAGGTTTCAACAAAAAGATATAGTCATTTTATGCATGATACACAGTCAGTGTTCGTCCATTTATCTGCTTAGCCATGGCAATCTGCATCTATTTTTCCACAATGCACAGCATTTAAGTGATTTATTATCACCAAATTACGTTCACATAATCTCTTGCACTTCATAATTTATAGTTTTTTTTATTAAATAAATACCACTCATTGACTGTTTTGCAACTTTCGCTTAAAATCTGCAATCAGCTGTTTTTGACAACGCAAGCAAAAAATTATTTTTTCCCCAAAGAGAGGTGAAAAATCACGCTCACCTTGTTATTCCACCATGCTCTGAGGCATGCAATTATCTGTAGAGAGGTGGTGACCGATTAGAAAATTTTTTTATTGAAAAAAACTTTGGGCGAGTGGGAATCGATCTCTGGTTCTGGGCATCAAAGCCACACAACACACTTAACACAAATGCCAACACACTTAACACACATTATATTAGTCATTTTTTACTCATGTTTTAAAAATTTTTCAATGTCATGTCAATTGTGGGCGTTCCATTTTATTGTCATTGATGTTTAGTTTGACACATTCCTATTTGCCTGTCGGCATTTACAATTACATTTTGGCATATTTGTTAACTCGACACATTTTTCTGATTCATAAGAAAATTGTAGTGACATATTTGTTAAACAATCTTGACAATTGTACGGGAAATCGTTGGTCATTACATGTTTTTTATGAAACCTAATAGTGACAATTTGTCGTGTTTTCTGAAGAGTTTACAACTTTGGCTAACTTTCTATTAAACATGTTATTGACAATGAAAAATGTTACTGACAATTGTCGACTTGTCAATTTTTATGAAAAAAGCACCAGATAACTTAGACCATTGTGATCCATTGTAATAGCGCAGCACAATTGGTCCGAAATCCCTATGGAACCACATTGTGCTTTTAAAAAAGCTAGCTAGGCGCCTGTCACTTGTCATTGACAAGTTATCAAGCTTATTCCAGAAGTAGAAATCCAGACTACTATGCTGTCTTTTGGCTAGCGTGGGCAGAAACATAAAATTTAACGTATGTTTCCTCCTGTTCATCTCTGCAGCTGATTCAGAAGTTGTTTCCCAAAAAGTTTAGTCGGATAGCATGTTTGTCTGAAGTGGTAGGGCCTAGCTCATCTGCCAGGGCAGAGGCTGCTTTTGTGACTGGCACACTAAACCTTGGTGTTTTTGTTACTGTTGATGGGAGAGTAGCTGAGGGGTCACATCCATCGAAGACAATTTGGCGGTAACGGGAGTTGAATCCCTCTCCGGTTGTTTTATAAGTTCCGGACTCAGTTTTTGTTTTTTTTTTTTAATTTTTATTTGACACGGAAAGCCACGCACCAACAACTCCAGCACTATTGACAGTCAATAGGATACTTTAACAGTTATGACCAGCAGGTAGAGGATTTTGCATTAGTTTTGTAAACTTCAAGTGGTCTCATGACGTTTGATTGAGCGAAGCAATTTAGAGCAAAGCGCTTATTTCAGTTAAATTCTTATCCAAAGTAAATTAAATAACATTTCTTTAAAAATAAGACTTTATGATGAGTACAAATTAGAATAACTCTGCATAGAATAACAATCATAATTAATATACCAGCAATGTCTCTGTTTCCATTAATATAATGGCTTGGCATCTGAGTAATATGAACGGGGCCCCGGATACAACACTTCATTAATTTTGGAAAACAGCCAAATTAAGACAAAATTTAATTTTATGATGTAATGGAAAGTTATTTCATGCATCCATGAAACTGAGTACTTTTACGACTCTTATGGCATATGACGATAGTAAGCTAACGAAGTGACATGAAGTACGTTAGTGCACTAACGTATACATGTATCTTTAAATTATTATGACGAATTTATAATTTTCAGAAATTTTCTGTGAAATAATAAATGTTTCGCAAACAATTTATAGAATTATCGATGATTTCTTTTATTAAGAGTGCTCAAAAAATCATTATAAATAAGACGCTTTTTCTGAATTTATTATTTTATGATTATCTCATAAAATTTGCATAAATAAGTCTTTTTCTAACTCATAATTATGAGCGCTCATAATATTATTAGCAATTATCTCTTTTTAAGAGTTATATATTTGGGATATCACAAACGGAAAGTATTGTTGCCGAATTTTGACCAGCAAATGTTAACTGTTGACCATGATTAAACAGTTAAACATAGACCATGATGGAATTTACAAGATAGTAGTAGCAGCTGCATAGACTGTTAAAACCATAGTGGTTTTAACCAAAAATAGATTGTTAAAACCATAGTGTTGTTGTTAAAATCCCCATCAAATGTTTTTAAGCACTCTCAAGTTTATTCTTTTTTTATCTCCTTCTACTATTTCTATTGACCATTTCAGCCCTTGAAAGGGTTTTGTCTGAGTTTCTAATGATTGTGCTATGCGTGTTATTAAAATAATTAAAAAATAATTTTTTCTTCATATAAAATGTCGTCTTCGATATGATCTTAAAACGAGCTGGACTTCTTTTGAATTTGGCTGTTAATTTCGACGCGTAGAGGAACATAACTGTTGCTTATATGTACTTTAATTCTGCCAATGACTTTTAATGGGATTTATGTCTGATGACTAACAAAGTGTACAATTGCTAAGCCATACAACTGATTAACAATGTAATTCATTGGCATTACTTTCGGTGGTTGTTGGCTTAAAATTTGATATCACTGAACATTTTGTAATTTTTTTATTATTTATACACAGATCCTTTTATGTAGTCTAACAAATTTCAAATACATTTCTTTCAGACAAAATAAAGCATGACTTTGTTAGCCAACCTGACTTACCTTTGACCTTTGGTAAATCTACATTATTTATGTGATAGTTTCCTTTTTTTTTTAAATTCTAAAACCTCATCCGCCTCGAACATAAATGCACCCTTAAGTTTACAAGATGTACAAAGCAACAATTGTGACCTTACACGAAATCATTGTGAACTTTTGTGCATACAGTTGAATATGACTACCGCAGCGTATTTCCGTTTCCTTTTTCGCTTGCTCTAGTTTTAAAAAAATTGGAATTGTTTATTGTGATGGTTGTGCTTGGGCTGTGCTTGTAACGTTACAATTCTTAGCCAAGTGCCAGCGAACATAACAAAAACTCCTTTCTAGCGACATATACATATACGCACACACATCTAAACACATTTATAGAATATGTTTATTTCAACCTCAAGTGAAGAGGAAACTTTCAATGTTGCCTTCATTAATGAGCAGCCTAGAACGCAAAAGCCTGGAGTTTGCTTTTGTTTTTGAGACTCTTTAACCCTGGCTTGATAACACTTCGCTTTTACCCCAGCATGCAGCAAGCAATCTGCAGTTCAAAGAAAAAAACAAAAACAAAGTTTATAAAAAGCAAAAACTTCCACTTAATTTCTTTGCCACAATAAAATTAAAAATCGCACAGAAATGTTAACAAAGAAAAGAAAGAAAATAAAATAATATTAAAAATAAAAATAAAACAAAGCAAGACAACACCAACCAACAACAACAAGAATATGTATAAAAAATACCTACTAATAAAAAGGAAATTACAAAAACAAGCACAAGCAGTAGCAAGGAAACCAACGAGGGTTTAATAACTGACCTCGAACTTTTTGAGATGTGATTGAACTGTCCTCCGCCTGCTGGCTGGATGGCTGGCTGAATGACTGGTTGTCGTTGTCGTTGTTGGGCTGGCCTGCTGAATGCAGCGGGTACTGAATGCAAATCCAATGCAGTGGAAGCTCGAGAAATACGATTTAGCTGCATTTGCGGATATGGAAACAAGACTAGTTCGCCGAATGCAGGAACAGCAAGTTAAACAGCATAAACAACAACTATAACAACAACAACAACAACAACAACAGCAGCAGAATTTGTCGATTTCTGTTCCATGCACTTAAAACGCACTCACTCACCACTCAGGGTAGCGCATTCAGAACAATCGGTGTTAATCGCAGATAGACGCAAAATGTGCGCGATTAATAATATCTGAAACCACAATAAAAACAAAAGCAACTAAAACAACTACAACAAGAACAACCATGCAACATATTCATAGCCCCAGCGATTGAGATGCAAGGCACAGAGTCATGGCGACGACGATAAAGTCTCGACGACGACGACGACCGGGTTTGTCCAGTTCATGTGCTGCATGAATAGAGGAACTTGTTGAGAAATTGACAGGCCATTTATAGGGAAACGTTTGCAAAAAAGTTGAGGTTTTAGTTTTTTGTTTTGTTTTAATTTTATTATTGTTTTTTCTTTTCTTTTCTTTTATTTATTTAGCATGGTTCTCATGCACAAAACTTTTAAGGTATAAAAATAGTTGATGCGGGACCATTTGAGTTGAACCTCAAAAATTCAAACATATTTAATGTTAAGTAAATGGAAATAACGAATTTTATTTTTGAATTGAAGAGGATCACTTACAAAGTACAAAACCCAATAACTACAACAGTACCTCCCTCCGATCTGGTAATTTTTCCGGCAAAATAACAACAAAAAGTTATGAATTGGTTCACCATCTGATAATCAGTGCCGAAGCTAATTTTTATTGAAATGATTTCGTCAATAAACGAAATTCTCCATTATGGTCAACATAATGCTCAGAAATGTACCATTTAGTGGTAGACTCGTTCTCTTAAGCGCTTGTACGAAATCACTTTTGAGGTTCTCTCTCGAATAAATCAACCTCGATATTGCTGTACCCACAAGTAATATGAAAAAGTATCAGTTAGTTAAAAACTTTAACAAGGAACACTCTAACAAGGATCCGCTCTGAAGTAAACCGCCTCACTTTCACAAGAAAAACTGAAGTTATTTGAAAGCTGTCTCAGATCTCATAAGGCAGTGTTTTTCAACTTTATTCGTAGTAAGCTTCCTTTCTTAACAAAAAATACCTATTTTTACTGTAATTAAACTACGACGCTGATTTCAAAATGAAGTAAGTAGTAATTAATTCAGGTAAGGAAATAAGTATTAACACTATTAAAGGTAAATTCTAAAGGTGACCCAGACTTTTCAAAAGTATAAGTAAAGACATGGGATCGCTCCATCAAAATCTCCTTTATCACATAGAGCTATCGTGGCTACCCTAAGGCAAAGTATTAGCCCAAGTTTTGGAACTAAAACATGAATTGATTTTGTTGCAACAAGATTCTAACTCTGTCTGTAATCTTTTCAACGACCTTCATATTTTTGACAAGAACTTCAAAGGGAGAGAAGAAAATATGCTAGTATCATGATTGAACCAATCCTAAAAAAAATTATAAGGCATAGCCTTCGCATTAAAACTTTTGTTATTTTAATTGCCTTCTTTACTTTTTACTTTTACCTGGCATGATAGCGACTGACTCCCCTGGAAAGACATTGTCATTGAAAGCCTCTGGGCAGTACGACCGACACATTGCCATAAGACATACATCTCAGCTTCTCATCTTAGATAAGTGTACTTCGAAACTTAATCAAAGGAGAAAATAAAGACCTAAAGACCTAAAACCTCAAGTTTTTCGAAAAGATATTTTAGTGGAAACTTTTAAGAATCTCGAAAGGACGCCTTGTTGGAAGTTCAATTGCATATTGGACCATCATCCGAAAGGATTTATTTGAATATGGTTGCAATTACCCTCAATGTTGTTTTATATTAAAATATATTAAAATACATTTATATTAAATAATATTCGACAAAAAATTGGAACAGCCGAAATTCGAGTACTTATAACTGATACCTGAAATTCTCGTCCAATAGAGTAAGTCTTGAAAGAAGTGAAAACTTTCAAATATGAAAACGCTTTTTGAAGTTATTTTCCATGCTTAAAATTATAAAACTCTCCATTAATTTTATAGAATTATTTTTTCCATTAGTTCTTGGAGCCACGTAGATCTTGAGACAACGTACTATGAGATTGTAAAGGAGTTCGTTTACCTGAGATCCAGCATTAACTTCTCTAATGATGTCAGTGTTGAGATCAAACGAAGGATAAGTCTTGCCAACAGGTGTTACTTTGGGATCGGTTGGCAATTGAGAAGCAGAGCTCTCTCTTGACGAACAAATCTTACGCTCTATAATTCAATATAATTTCCGTACTACTATATGCATCATAAACCTGGACGCTGAGCAGCTCTGATGAAAAGACTTTAAGAGCGTTCGAGAGGAATATCCTTCGCAATATCTATGGTCCAATCTGTGTCGATGGCGAGTACCGAAAACGAAGAAATCACGAGCTATCTGACCTATGTGTCTGTCAACATCGATAAAGTCATACGAATACGAATCGAGCAACATCGCTGGTCATGTCGAGCAATCTAGCGGTGGTCAATGCTGTAGAGGAAAACCGCATATCCGTTGGAACGACCAAATATTGGACATCCTAACGATGCTTGGAATTTATAATTGGCGCCAAGATGCACTGGAAGCGCCAGCTAAGTAAGTTACTATAACACCTTCAACAGTTTTTGAAATTAAGATAGCTTTTTTTGTTTGTTTTAAGCTTTGAACCAAGGATTTCAGGTGTCAAACCTATTCTGTGAAATCTGCTTTGGTTTGGAAATGGTTAGATAGATAAGTCGGAGAGAAAGTGAAATCAAGTAAAGCAAGTGTAGAATAATGCAAGTGTGGGGAGCGCTTTATCAACAGGCGAGCTTGAAGCTCAGGCAAGTATTATGCCTTTATCTCAGTCAATTCGAGTTATTAAGCAATCTCATTTCACAAGCATCTCTACCACCAACTACAACTTCCAAAGCCGTATATTGATAAATTATTAATTTCAGTTGATTAGAGATGAGGAATGAATTAAAGAAAGGTAAAACCGTAGGAGCATGACCTGACCGGTATTCGAACCCGAAATCTGGTGGTTGGCAGTTAAGAACGCTTACCACTCGACTACTGAGGCCACCAATATCAGAATATACTTAATTTGCATAGTTTTAATGATGTGAAAAATAATTCTAAGTAATTCTCTGCAATTCCCAGCAAACACGAAAGTCTTTTATGGGTCAGTGTTTCCCTTTCTGAAAAGGCACACTCATCTGAGTCCGAAATGCGACTTATAAGAGTCAAAAATATGTGGGTCTTAAGAGTCAGAATATGAGTGCTTTCAGAGCCGTATATTTTGGAATAAATATGCGACCGCAGTTAACGTAGATTAGAATCTCCAAATCTCCGTTGGAAGAACAAAGTGTTGACGCTTGACACTTGCAAGCACATAATAAAAGTATCTGGCACAAGATCTTGAATGAGGCCAAAGCCCACTAACGGTTGTAAACGTCAGTGAAAATAGCACTGTTTGAATATATAAATTTCAAGTATCACGATCTGCACCTTATATGGCTCAAACTGTTCATTCTTGCTATTGTGCTTTTATTATACGAAAAAATGTTATGCCTCAAAGTATGCACTCGGAATATATTTTTTCTTCAAGTAATGCTATAATCGTGCTTTTTAAACTTAAAAAACTTTCAGCCTGAAAGTATGCATAGAAACTTAATTTGATACTTATTAGCGACGACAACCTGTCATAAGATGGGCTATAATACGATAATACTAGTTACTTTAATACGAGTTTTCCATAAAAATTGTATACAAAGGTTTTGTTTACCGAAAAAAATAACTGAATCTTATTGATGATGAAAACTTACTCCTTAGTTTTTTAAAATTATAATTCAAAACAATGGTTAGTTAGATAATTCATAAAATTAAGTGAAAATATGACGATCTTTTTCTAGCACAAAATTTAATTCAGCTTAATATAGATTTTATAAAAAATTTTGTGAACAAATTTTATAAACAATTTTGTATAATTTAAAAGCGTTTTTATTTGAGTGTGCTTTTTTGTTTAAGTGTTTTTGTTTTTTTTTTTGTTTTTTTTGTGAAGGTTCATGAACTGCAGGTTGTCATATTTTAAGTTATCGTTCTGAAAGTTCATGTTATCGGCTCTCGAGTGTTGAAATTTTATTTGATATAGCAACGAACCATGCATGACGCAGTATTATTGTAGACGTGACAACAGGCACTCACACACATGCATGCAACAGTCAAACACACATTCATTCAAATGCAAAATTAATATTTGGCAACAATTTAACAAACATTCTGCGATTCTGCACTGCCTGGCTGTGGAATGCCAAGATGTGTGTTGTCTTGGAGCACATCGAAGCAATCATAGCAGCAACAACAACAGCAACACTACAACAACTACAACAATTATAACAACACCAAAGCCAAAAACAGATCCATAAACACAAAAACATGATGAACTGACGTCATTTGTCCTTGAATCGCATTCAACGCGACGCGAAGAGCAAACAAAGCATTTAGAATTCAATGCACCCGCAACAACAACAACAACAACAACAACAACAACAACAACAAAAACCACATCAACAGCAAAAGCAGCAACTAAACAAATTAAAACAGCAATAGCAAAGAAAAAATGGCTTCTAAAATTAAAAAAATTAAATAAAACAAAAAAAAAAATTTGCTAAAAAAACTTCGAATACAAATGTTCTGCTTATTGAAAAGGAGAAAGAACGTGAAAATATAGAGAAAGAGAGAGGGCGTTAATACATGTAGTGTTGGGATTGTGAAGGCATTTCTTCTTACATAGAGGTTCTAACTCTACTAACCAAACTCTTAAACTTAAATATATAAGTAACCGATTATTTAAATACATATAACTACATATTAAAAAATTAACAAAATTAACAGCTATATTCTAAGCTTTTCCTTCTGTGAATCTTAAATTCTTTCTGAAAATCGTAATAGAAAATTTTTTAAAACGCTTTTCTAAACGTCTATTCTTTATGGTACTAATACAATTATGGTACTATGGGGTACTCTGTAAAAAATTAATTTTTAAAATATTTTTTTCTTACTTAAGATATTCAACCAAATATTTTTCTTAAATATAAAACAAATTATTTAAAATTCTCTTTCATAGAAAACTTTAAATTGGTTTGAAGTCGCTTCACTGCTTATCATACAAATAGAAATTAAATACCATAACCTTGGCATTGAAGTAAAATTTTAACATATTCTAAACTTCACACTTGATAAAAACAAAAACAAAAAAAAAAAAAAACAAAAAGATTAATACATAGTATGATAAGAGAAAAAAAAAATGGTTGCCAGACTGAACTGGCAAAGATTGTGTTTTTGTTCAGAACCCAGAAATTTTAAATAAAAAGATTTTCTATTAATTTTTATTTTTTTTTTTGGGACTTAGATGCATTCTTGTACACGACCAAAAAATTGCATGCTTATATTCATGTTTAAAAAATGATTTTATCTAAAGAATTTATGTTTTGGCAAAAAAACAAGATGAAGGTATAAATCATGACTAAGTTTTTTGTTTAGACTACAGGGTGTTCTTGAAATTAAAAAATTGTGTGTATATTTGACAAAAAATAATTTTAACTTTCTTATTACATATCATATTGCAAGGACTGAAATTTAATGGTCTTCTAAATTTAATTAATAAATTAAAATAAAACAAATAAAAAAATAAAAAATAAACAGGCGATACCAATATTTGTGCCAATAACTACGGAATAAGCCTTCTTAATATCGCATAAAAGGTTTTTTAGAGAATATTATGAAAACGACTGAAGCCTATCGTAAACCAATTGATTGGGCCTTATAAGTGAAGCTTCAGGCTTGTAAAATGTACTTTAGACAAGTTATTTGCGCTATGAAAAATTTTGGAGAAGACTCTAGAAAAAAATCAGCACACACCATCTTTTTGTCAATTACAAAGCCGCCTGTGAGAGTTCAATAAGAAATGACCTTAAATTGGTATTGCTGATTGGTATAACATTGACCTCTTCTCACCGTTTGATATCCAACGGAGGTTTTAGACAAGGTAAACTTTTTAATCTAATTATGGAGAAGATCAGCCGAACTGCTGATCTTAGACATAGGGGCTTGTTATATTAACTTCTCCACTTATATCACTATTAAGACCAAACGAAGGATAACTCTTTTGCAACAGGTATTTATTTGGGCTCAGTAGGCACGTGAAAATCAGAGCCCTCTCTCGACTAACAAAATTCGAAAAAGCCTTCAAGAGGAAAATCCTTCGGACAATTTTGGACCAATCAGTGAAAACGGAAAGTACCAAATACGACTTTGCTGGCTATATCATGTTGAGTGAATGAAAGACGACGCTCCAGCGAAAAACTATCTGACTCGGTCACCATCGGTAGTTAATGGAGAAAAGGAAGAATGCATCTCTTATATAAAGACCAAGTATTGGACAACCTGGCGATGCTTGGAATTTCTTTTTGGCACCAGGAACCGCAAGACAACGAGATTGGTGCAAATTCTTAGATGAGGTCAAAACCCACACACGGTTGTAAGACTCAAGTAAATAAATAGGTAACGTTTTTTTTGGCAGTTATATTTGTCGAAATAAAAGTTTTTAATTTAAGTTTTGCGAGCCCGTCGTTAAATGCGAGAAGTTAAATGCTCACGAGACCGTTAATGAGTGGCATTCTTCATTTTTCAAAAGTTTGCATGTTGATCAACTTCAAACGATCAACATAGGGAGGTAGGTTGAAGCTGTTGGAACTGGGTAGATCGATTCACATTGAATGGAAGTTGTAGAGAGGCGACCAAACCTGGATAGCACATTTGAAGATAGATCAGACAAAGGTCAGATAGATAGATTTTGAGACGAAAGGATTGAAGAACTCTCTGAAACAGTGTTTCGTGAAAGTAAGTGATGAGATGGCGCCACAATGATACTATCAGTATGAGATCGAAATGAAGTTCTTTGTCGCAGGTAATACCTAAGTCTCGTAAAAAACTTACTGAGGGAACTGTCTTGCCGAAGTTCTCGGAGGAAGTTGGAGTCTCTTTCGAGAACATGTCGCACACTAAATACAAAACAGTCACAACTCAAAAAACATAACTTTTCAGGAGAAGCATAAAATGAAACTCTTTGGTTGAAACTGCAGAAGAAAATCAATTTTAATTTAAACAAACAAACTTCATTCTCCCAGTTAATGAAGAAAATAATGGAAAAGATAGTGATATATGTTTTTTGTGAATTGATTTATAACAAAAAGTCGTTGTAGAAAAATTTTGAGTTGTGACTGTTTTGTATTTAGTGTGCGATGTGATGGCTTAGAATTTACCGCTTTCCAACGAACAGAGTGTTTGAAACAAATTCCGAAAGGTCAGTGGTAGTCAATTTTTTTTAAGGAATGCTGTAATGGCTAGAAAAAAAAATAGATTCCGTAGAAAAACATAATATTGTAAAAAATGCTTTCAAACATTTAGGAAATGGAATGGATCTGTAATTAGTGATATCACTTTTTGAACCATTTTTATACCAATTTCCATAACATAGGGAAAACTGATTGGTTTTCCAATCATTGGGATGAACCAAAAACATCATTTTATTTTTGATAAAAATGTAGAGAAACCAACGGACTCAGTAAAATAATCGTCTTTTAAAAAATGTACCTTTCCTAAGACGTAAGGCAGAGTAATATTCAATGCAGTCAGTGATTTTGAGTAGAGTTCATTTAAAAAGAGAACAATTCAAAGCTAATAAATGACTGGCTAAAGAAATTTACAATGAGATATGCACTAATTTTCGGTATGCAGGATGAGGATGCTAGACAAAATGAGATTGAACGGATAGTTATTTGATTTCTTTATAATTTTAATTAACTTGTAGAAAGTTTTTGGGCCAGATATCAATTTAAATTGGATCTTAATCTTTATCTTAATTTGCTTTCATTTCTTCTGCTGCCTTTGATTTGTTCCGGTCGATGTCTAATGGTCTGCATGAAAAGAACTTCCATTCCTATGATGATGCCAAAAACTTGGTAACATTTTGAATTTTAAAAACTCTTTGAATTATCAACCGATTTTAGTTTAATGAAACCTGTTGGATGTAAACTCCAAAGAAAAGAAAAAAGAAAGGCAGAGAGAGCCTTTTCAGACCCAAAAAAAGAGAGCAATAAAAGCATGAGCGAGAAAAAATTGTGGTATACCAGGGGAAGAAAGATGCTCGAAAATTCTACCAGCAGGTTACGCGTTTGGGTTTCAAGCCCGAAGTATCCATTTGTAGAGATGAGAATGGTGATCTGGTTACAGATACGCCGTGCGCATTGAGATTATCGAGACAGCATTTTTCCAATCTGCTTGCACGCGACGAAACCAACAATTTCGCCCTTGGAGAATGCAGTCCGACACCACCAATCGATGATGATGAAGTGGAAATTCCACCACCTAGCCATGACGAGTTTAAAGTTGCTATCCAGCGACTCAAAAACAACAAAGCCGCAGGTGCTGACGGCTTGGCTGCTGAACTGTTTAAAACCGGCGGCGGTGAATTGATAAGGTGCATGCACCAACTCATCCGCAAAATATGGCTAGCGGAAAGCATGCCCGACGATTGGAATCTCAGCGTGCTTTATCCTATAATTAAGAAAGAGGACCCGACAATCTGCGCCAACAACCGAAGTATCAGTCTTATTTCCATCGCATACAAGGTTCTTTCGAGCGTATTGTGTGAAAGATTGAAGCCACATACCAAAACATTGATTGGACCTTATCAGTGTGGCTTTCGTCCTGGCAAGTCCACCATAGACCAGATTTTTACACGACGCCAAATCCTGGAGAAAACCCACGAAAATCAAATTGACACCCATCCATCTCTTTGTTGGTTACAAAGCTGCGTTCGTTAGCCCGATTCGGGATTGCCTGTACGCAACAATGGCCGAGTTCGGTATGCCTGCAAAGTTGATAAGGCTCTGCAGGATGACGTTGAGCAATACATGCAGGAAATGACCTCTTCGAAACCTTTAATACCGAACGAGGTTTCAGACAAGGTGACCCGCTATCATGTGATCTTTTCAATTTCATCATGGAGGGGATCCTACGAAAGGCAGGTGTACATCAGAATGGTACCATTTTCTACAAAGTTATCCAGCTCCTTGCGTATGCTGATGATATCGGTATTATCGGCAGAACCAAAAGAGATGTAACTGCTGCTTTCGCCGTTATCGAAGAGGAATCAGCTAAAGTGAATTTGACAGTGAACGAGGGTAAAACAGAGTATATCCTGTCTGCAAATAGAGAAGAACGGCGTCTAGGCTCCCATGTTACAGCAGGCAAATGTAACTTTGAAGTTGTCAAGGAGTTTACATACCTTGGCAACGCCGTAAACAGCAACAACAATGTCAGCCTGGAGATAAAGCAAAGAATAACAATTGCTAATATTTGCTACTACGAGCTTAGTAAGCAATTAGGTTCCAGAGCCCTCTCGATCGACAAAACTAGCACTCTACAAGACGCTCATCATACCTGTGCTTCTCTATGGCGCTGAGGCATGGGTGGTATCGCAAACAGATGCAGCCGCTCTTGGGGTGTTCAAGAGGAAAGTTCTTCGCAAAATCTTTGGTCCTGTTCGAGTTGGCGACGACTATCGCTTTCGAATGAACCACGAACTGTATGAGCTCTACGACGACATTGACTTAGTCCAGCGTATAACAATTCAGCGACTACGTTGGCTGGGTCATGTCTTTCGTATGGATGAAGAAGCTCCAGCGAAAAAGGTGTTTGAGGTGAAAGCCGAGGGTCGACGACGCAGAGTAAGACCATGCCTTCGATGGATTGACCAGGCCGAAGAAGCCCTTGCCGCGCTTGGTGAAAGAGATTGGAGACGGCGCGCGCGAAGCAGAGACGCCTGGCGAGAGCTGATGAAGTCGGCTGTAACCCGACAACGGGTTGTCATGGCCACCAAAGTAAGTATGGATGTAAATTTAAAAAGAAATTAAGCCGAAATTTTCATACATTTTTATTTCTCCCTATAAAGAGAACCATATCGGTTAAATGTACATATATCAAAAATGTTAACCCAAATTGAGTTTTCAAGGATTTTTGTGATAGTTGAAACTTTTCCCAGTTTGTAACACAGTGTTTAAAGATTTCTTTGGAAACTTTTCTAAACAGTTTCTAGATCTTACTTTTATGGCTTTCTTATGACCCTCGAATTTCCTAACATCTGCAAATAACTTTTTCTCGAGACGAACTTATACTTAAAATATGCATCAATTTCTTTGAGCGCATTTTAAACGGAAATTTCTCAGTATTGGAATGTGGTTTAGCAGTGGACGACCATGACTCGCTATACGCCTCTGCGATGACCAACAACCACTGCAAACTAAACCGCGACAAGCTTATCTTGTTTGTTCACAAAATATAATTTAGATCATTTCACAAGAATCCATGTCACACAGCTTTATGCTTCCAGCGGCGATGGTGGTAGTGATGTTGATTGCAGAAACATGTTGGCGACTGCACCAATACTAACCAATTCGGCTCCAAACTCAGGCACAACCACAACCTTGCTCCTGAACATGAGAACGCGCCAAAGAGAAGACGTACGCGTACAGCGACAAACTCAAGGATCGTCTACGCGTGCGAGCGTGCTACGCGCCTCGCCAGAATGTTGTAGCGATGACTGTTGTTTCTTTTTGTTTTTGTTGTTGTCGTTTTTTTATGGGTTTATCTTGGTTTGTGTTGAGTTTGTTTGTTACGGCGGTTGCGTCTCGAGGCCCGTTCATCAAGTTCATTAACTTTGTAGCTGCGCCGTTTGCATGCTTCGCTCTTTTTGGTGGATTCTTGAAATTGCGTTTTAGTGGTTTTCAATGCGAACTTGCAGTGTTCCAGCGAGACCCTGCAGCAAGTCACCAGCAGCGATTGTTGTTGGTTTCACTTGTTGTTGCTGTTGTTTTGACTTAGTGGTTTCACTCTTGCTTATTTTTGTTTTGTGTTTTGCGTATTTATTTGCGTTATTCATAGTTAAAATGATCTTAGCTGGAATTTTGCGAATTGTCTGTCTGGCTGTGTATTTGTGATTTAATTGCCGCACCCAGAGACAGATTTTGGGATATTCGGGTTGAGTGTATGAGAGTTTTTATGGCGTTATAAGTATGCGTGCATTCTGTGTGCTATTGTGTGTGAGTGTGTGTGTGTGTGCTGAAGGATTAAACCAGTTTTTTTGTGTGAATTTAATTTTAGCCTTCTTCATATAACATAAGAAGTTTAAATGATGGCGATGATGATGCTGAGCTGATGATGATGGCTGTGAATAAACTGACTGAAATTTTCTCATTTTTCATTGTCAAAAATAATTCCCTCATAAAGTGAACAAAATTATGGGGTGTGGCAATTCACAGTGGAACAAAACTGCAACAATGTGTTTAAAAAAAGTATTCTAAGTAATACAAAGTTTTATTTCATATATTTATTTGGTTGCTAAACTGTAAGCTACTGAATAAGGATATTCACTTCAATGCTTATGTTCAAAATCACAAAAATTACATCAATTCCTAGGCAATTCCACGGTAACTCATGTTTCAATTTTACTTGCTGCGATGACTTAAAAAGTTAGCCTAGCATATTCCATTATTACTTGCATGTTAAATGGTCTCATCACGATATATGTTTGGTTGTCGTATGGCTAGTATAACTTTCCCTTGTTTTATCCATACACAGTGGCTTTCTCTAATAATATCCACACATATTCAATATGTTAAGAGTATAAATTTAAAAATTAAAAAAGTTATCGCACTTTATGTTTTAGTGTCATATGGGATATGTCCCTTTCTTGCCTTAATCTTTATTATATTTCTAGCACCCCTTTTTCAACTGCAATTTTTGTTTTTAACTTCTTTTTTATGTAGTTTTTTTTGGTTTATTTCTGAAGTTCAAAAAAATTATGCTGGTTTAAATCATATTTTTTGAAAAGGCAATTATTTTATTAAACACATCGCCTTAAATTTATCAATTATGAGTCAAGTGTTGTTTCACACATGCTTTAACATAACGAGTAATTATGTTCAATACGAGTCAACAAATTGCATGCCGGTTGCAAAAAGAAATGCAAAGAAATGAAAATAAAAAGTTGCCGATAGGGTCGCTTGTGACAAATGCAGTCGGAATTTTTACGTCTTCCTGTTGCTGCCACGTTGCGATGCATCGTTATGGAACAAATAGTTTGCTTAAGTCTCCAACACGTTGCCAACTCAACAGCGTGGGCTATTTAAGTGCTGCGAAAAAAATAATAAGAAGGAATAAAAAAATAAAATAAACCAAAATAAATTCTGAGTTGCTGTTGGAAAAAGAATAATAGTCTACAGACGAAGGATGCTTGAAAGCATTTCACGCTTAAAACTGCAACAGTAAACCAGTTGCTTGGTCATAAAACCAAATAGGGTGCTGCGACTGTCCGACGCATGCACAAAAAACACTCAAAGAAAACAATTTCGAAGACATTTAAAAGGAGTTAAGAATCTTTGAAAATCTTTAAAAATTTTCAAAAAAGAGGATAGAGATGATTTTTATCCTTGTTCTTAAAAAACGTGACTTCTTTTACTAGGATTGAAGTAAATTTTTCCGTGTTTGTGGACAATAATTTACCCCAAACGGAAAACGACGAAAAGGAAAAAAGTTAACGGTACACCGTCAAGTATAGTAAACTCGAAAAATTGACTTAAATTCTTGACTTATGTAAAAGGAGTTTTACTTACCTGATGATTCTGTCATGGCCACGTATCCGCTTGACAAAAATACGTGATAATCCTTCTATCGAGCGAACAATTTACAATAGAACTATTGAAGAAATATGAAGAAAGAGGATGGTCCCTGATACTGTAAGGCATGTGCATCACCGTAATATTGCATGATGGATCCCATTATTTTGAAAACGTTCAAGGTCAACCGTTACAGTAAACTATTCATCGCTATGGACGTATGTCTACAGATTTTTTGGCCTGAAATTGAAGATATGGATATGGACGATACGTGATTTTGATAAGATGGGGCCACAAACTATACAATAATACCACTTTGTTGCACCACAAATTTCCAGCAAGAATTTTCTTGTTTCGAGACTTGGAGATGTCATTTGTTTTCCGAAATCGCGCCTGAAATTCGTCAGGCTATGCAAAATATTGTATGAATAACAATAAACCTCAAGCTATTGAATTAAACATTTGAATGATATTTTTTTCTACGTAAAATATCCAAATAAATAACGAAATAATAATTTTCCGCGAAATTTGTAGTGTGGCTTAATTAACTTCATTTTCAGAAGGAGAAAAAAAATAAACCCATACTTACACCAATGATTGTCTGAGCTTTTGTTCTAATACTTGATTTCATGCCTGTTCTTATTTTTATCCTCATTATTGTTCTGGTTCTTGTCCTAGTCATCTCCTAACTATTATTTTTGTCCTTTTTAGTTTCCTGAATTTTATATTCATCTTTATAATATGCCTTACATAAATGCTTTTTTAATATCCTTCTACCCAATACTTTTCTTAATACTTATTCTTATCCTTATCTCTTAAACTTTTTTGTCTTAAATTTCTTCATCGTTGTCAATTTCAATTTCAATTTCAATTTCAATTTCAATTTCAATTTCAATTTCAATTTCAATTTCAATTTCAATTTCAATTTCAATTTCAATTTCAATTTCAATTTCAATTTCAATTTCAATTTCAATTTCAATTTCAATTTCAATTTCAATATCAATTTCAATTTCAATTTCAATTTCAATTTCAATTTCAATTTCAATTTCAATTTCAATTTCAATTTCAATTTCAATTTCAATTTCAATTTCAATTTCAATTTCAATTTCAATTTCAATTTCAATTTAGTTTAGTTTAGTTTAGTTTATTCAGTCTATGGACATTCAATTCCTTACAGACTAGAGAAAATAACAAATAAGTTACTATTAATTAATTAATTAACCATAATAAAAGTTAAAGTGAAAAAGAAAATTAAACTAAAGATAAGTTAAAATAAACTATTAACAAAGTTTTTAAAAGATGATTTCGATATTGAAAAATCAAAAAAGTGCCTAGATGATAATTCATTATATAAACACAAAGACCTTGTTATAGGTCCATTTAAAGCATAATTTGTTCGATGGATTTTAATGAAAAATAGCTTAAAACAACGCAACTGCCTTGGAGGTATATTGAAATGAATCAAACTCAAAAGCATAGGGTCATCAATATTGCTGGATATAATATCATATATAAAAATTAAAGAGTTAATTTCCCTTCTGATTTCGAGCGTCTTTAAACCCATCAATAAACATCGCACATGATAAGAGGGTAAATCAAATCTAAAACTAGTGCAATAAAGCATGTACTTTGTAGCGATCTTTTGAACCTTTTCCAGCCTCAAAGAATGAATTGTAGCTGAAGGGTTCCAAATTAAAGAAGCATAATCTAATCTTGACCTGACTAGAGAACAATAAAGAGCTTTGATTGTATAGGGATCTTTAAATTCATGACTATTCCTACGAACAAAGGCAAGCAGAGAGAAAACTTTAGGAAGCAGAAAGTTCAAATGCTCCACAAAGGTAAATTTGGAATCAAAGATGACACCCAGATCCCGAATTGTATCTACTCTTTGAAGAGGTATATCAGAAATTGAGTAAGAAGTCATGACATGATTTCTAGATTTACTAAATGTTGCATGGTAACATTTATTGATGTTCAGTGGTAACCCGTTGCGGATGCTCCATAAAAAGACATTGTCCAAATCAGCTTGCAGTAATGACGAGTCGCGACAGCAATTAATTTTCGCAAATAGTTTAAGATCATCCGCATAAAGAAGATAATTTGCAAAATGAAAGCATTGTGTAATGTCATTAATAAAAAGCACAAAAAATAAAGGGCCTAAAATACTACCCTGAGGGACACCGGAGGTTGCTGGATAGCAATATGAGTGGGTATTATCAATCAAGACAAAACAAACTCTACCGCTAAGATAGGACTTAATCCATTCAAGAAAAATCGAGTGGCAACCCAATCTGCTTAATTTAGCCACGAGAACACTATGGGATACTTTATCAAAAGCTTTAGAAAAATCTGTATAAAGCGCATCAATTTGAAAACCTGATTCTAGAGCAGAAATACAGTAATTAGAAAAAATGGTAAGATTTGTAACAGTCGACTTGCCGGCTACAAACCCATGTTGTTCAGGGCAGATACAAGACTTTAAAAGAAAATAAAGCTTCTGCTTTACTATTGACTCAAAAACTTTTGAAACGATTGTTAGTTTGGAGATAGGGCGGTAGTTGCAAACATCATTCTTTTGTCCACTTTTAAAAATCGGACTTATGGCTGCAATCTTCCACGCCTCAATGAAAGAACCAGATGAAAGAGACTTGTTAAAAATAATATAAAGGGGTTCAGCTAATGCAGATGCACACTGTTTAAGTAAGATGGCACACAAACCATCATTATCACACTTAGTTGAGAGTTTGAGGAGGGACAATGCAATGCGAACATCCTCTATTGATACTGACAGAGAGCCAATATCAACTCTAGACACAATATTATCCAAGATCGAATTATCAAACCACGAGTCATCATCAACAAAGTTAGATTTAAAGTAATCAGCAAATAGATTTACTGTGTCTGCATTTGAAGATGAGATCTTGTCCTTAAAGATCATTGAAGTAGGAATCTGAGAACCATTCTTTTTTGTCTGAATGTAGTTCCAAAAGCTCTTCGGATTTGAAATAATATTAGATTCAAATGTAAGAATATATTGGTTATATAAAAATTTGTTTAAAAAATTAAACTCCCTAGAGTAATGCTCATATTTTAGTTTACAATTGAAATCATTTGTAGACTGGAAAAGTTTGAAAAATTTATTACGAAGGTTCTTAAGCTTTTTGAGGCCACTAGTGTACCACGGATTTTTATGGGTTTTTCGCTCAACCAGTGGAATATTATTCGAACAGATGTAATGAATATTAAGTTTAAAAATGTCAAAGCATGTTGCGGTATTTTGGCTTTCAAATAAGCTAGACCAGTTTATAACATTAAAAAGATGAGTTAAATAATCAAAGTTGCATGAATTAAAGTTAAAAACATTACGCGTTTGCTTAAACGAAATAAATTCATAAAAATTAATAAGTACAAATAAAGGTACATGATGAATGCCACCTGGGCTAACTGGAAAGCAACTTTCTGAAATTTGATATTGAATATTATTAGAAACAAAAATTAAATCAAGAATTTTATTGAGACTATTCTCAATAAAATTGATTTGTTTTAAATCGATACTAAAGAAATTAACAACTAAATTAATTTCATGAAGCTGGTTAACGTTCGTTGGCGTTAGTTCTTCTTCAATGCGAATCCATTTAATTTTAGAGAGATTGAAGTCACCCATTACACACAAATGGCTACTAGAATCCAACGAGGCATTTAGAGTGACAATATTATCTACATGAGCAGCATAGATTTCATCAGAGCTGTTCGGAGGTATATATGAAGCGCACAACAACAGAGTGCCATCAGGACCATTAATCGATATACAGAGCTGGTCCAAAGTAGAGTCAGCATTAGGTAAAGTGCACAGGTTGGAGCTAAGATGGCATTTTGCAGCAATAAGAATGCCACCACCCCGCAAATGACCAGTCCTTAAAGCGTCTCTGTCCTTCCGATATACGTGATACATATCCAGATCAAAAAATTCACCGTCATAAAAATCTGCATTAAGCCAAGTTTCAATGAAAATAATCAAATCGAAATCACAATGCGTAGACCAATTAAAAATGGCAGCCGATTTAGTTCTAATACCCGACATATTTTGAAAGTAGAGCTTAAGCCCAAGACAGGAACTATTCGCAGAAAATTCCTGCGCTACTTTGCTTTGTTCGGTGCAACCAGCTTTTGAAAATTTTTGAATGAGCGCACTCTAACATTGGCAGGCCAAAGAGATGGGTCTAAAATATTATTAAGCAGGTTTGCTGACACTCCCAATTTGAAAGATACACTGCTCAGAGTTTCCAGCACCACATCTCTTTTAACAAGCTTAGCACATGAAAAATGACTTTTATCAATTCCAGTATGTTTAACCACGTAATCAACAATGTCGTTCTCTGATACATACGGTTTAAACGACGAAACATGTACAAACTTTTTTTCAGCGACAATATCAAGATCATGAGTATCATTAACTCCCAGAAACCCAATACGGGTTAATTTTGGTATAGAGTTGTTAGTTGCAATTATTTTATCCACAGCTATATTTCTCACACTGTTTGATTGTAGTGGATCAAGAGCGCCGACATGTGAAGAGCACGGTGAAGTAGATACAGCAGAGCGTTGCAAGTTTGGCAAGAGAGCACCACTGGCAATATTATTGGGGCCAGAATCATGAACATAGCTTTGAGCGCCAAGAGAGGCAATATTAGCATAGCTAGCGGCAGTAGGCAGCGACAGGCTTGCATTTGTATTGTTAGTAGCAATTGTTTTGGGCAGATACACTGTATTAGTAGAAAAAAGACCGCCACTGGTCGGTAGCAAAGAGTCAGCAGGCAATCCCAATACATCAGTAGCAGCAGCAGCAGCAAGAGTTCCCGGAGAATTAACAACAGCGGCAGCACTAACACAGACAGCATTCGTGGTATCAGCTGGCGTGGGAGTAAGAGATGCAGGCGCCGTTGAAGTGGCAATTTTATTAGGCAGATTCATAGTATTGATAGACGTAAGAGCAGGTGCAGTAGAAAGCGGAAGAGCATGAGTGTTTAAGAGCAAATGATTAGCAGACGATACCAATACATCAGCGGCAGCACCAAGAGAGAAAGTACTTGGAGCAGCAACAGCAGCAGCAGCACCATCACTGATAGACACAGCAAGCGTAGCATCGGCTGGGGTGGCAGTAAGAGGTGCAAGCACCGTTTTCCGGGGACGTAGGCGAGGAAGAGTAGCGCTCACATTTTGTGCGACTGCGGAGCGGTCGCGACGCGGGGCGAGACGCGAGTTAGAATCACGACAATCCGAGTTAACATTCGGAGATGAGTCACCCATATCTTTATGAGAGAACTCCACAAACATTTTTTTCAGAGCGTCAACTTCTCTGCTCAGCTTAGCAAAAGCATAAAAGAAGTTATCTTGTATATTTAAACACAAATCGCAAATATAAACAATATTGCGGTTTTTAACAAAAATATCAAATTGCTTATCATCAATGTTAGCACATTGCTTATGAAAGCTGCCATTGCAAAAAGCACAGCAAACCGGCAAATCATTAGCTAAAAAATTCGAGCACTTTAGGCAAGACATTTACAGACGCGTCAAATCACAACAAACGTTGAAACTGAACTGATTTCAATTTCAATTTCAATTTCAATTTCAATTTCAATTTCAATTTCAATTTCAATTTCAATTTCAATTTCAATTTCAATTTCAATTTCAATTTCAATTTCAATTTCAATTTCAATTTCAATTTCAATTTCAATTTCAATTTCAATTTCAATTTCAATTTCAAAAATCAATTTCAATTTCAATTTCAATTTCAATTTCAATTTCAATTTCAATTTCAATTTCAATTTCAATTTCAATTTCAATTTCAATTTCAATTTCAATTTCAATTTCAATTTCAATTTCAATTTCAATTTCAATTTCAATTTCAATTTCAATTTCAATTTCAATTTCAATTTCAATTTCAATTTCAATTTCAATTTCAATTTCAATTTCAATTTCAATTTCAATTTCAATTTCAATTTCAATTTCAATTTCAATTTCAATTTCAATTTCAATTTCAATTTTAAAATCAATGTCGTTTTCGTTTTCCAGTTTTTTTTCCTTTTATGTTTTGTTTTTGGTTTCGAAATCAATGTCGATTTCCTGTTTTCTTCCGTTGTAGTTTTCATATTCATATTTTTGTCGCTGTCGTTTTGTAGTTTTCGTTTCCGATGTTAATTTCAATTTAATTTTCTTTTTCAAACCGATTTCGTTTTCTTTTTCAAATCAATTTCTTATAACAATATTGTTCTCGAAATCAATTTCGTTTTCCAAATCAATTTTGGTTTCGAAATCAATTTTGTTTTCCAAATCAATTTCGGTTTCGAAATCAATTTCGTTTTCCAAATCAATTTCGGTTTCGAAATCAATTTCGTTTTCCAAATAAATTTCGTTTTCGCAATCAATTTTGTTTTGGAAATCAATTTCGTTTTCGAAATCAATTTCGTTTTCGAAAACAATTTGACTTTCGAAATAAATTTAATTTTAATTTTCGTTTTCGAAATCAATTCTATTTCTAAATAAATTTCGGTTTCTTTATCAATTTAGTTTTCTAAATCAAGTTCATGTTCGAAATTCATTTCGTCTTCAAATTAATTTCGTCTTCGAAATCAATTTTTTTTTTTGTTAAATTTTTTTTTCAATTTCAGTTTATTTTTATTTAGCAAGCGAGTACAATAAGAACGTTTAAGGTACGACACAAATTTCGTTTTCGAAATAATTTCTTTTCGAAATCAATTTCACTTTCAAAAAATCAACATGTTTTCGTTTTCAGAGCAATTTCGTTCTTATATCAATATTGTTCTCGAAATCAATTTCGTTTTCCAAATCAATTTCGTTGTAGAAATCAAGTTTATCTTCGAAATCAATTTCGTTTTCGCAATTTTCAGACCAATTGCGTTGTTTACATCAATTTCGTTTTCCAAATCAATTTTGTTTTCGAAATCAAGTTTATCTGCATATGCAATTTCGTTTTCGAAATAATTTTGTTTTCGAAATCAAATTCGTTTTCGAAATCAAGTTCGTCTTCGAAATCAATTTTGTTTTCGAATCAATTTCGATAGTATTTTCGCTTTTTTACCATTTTCGTTTTCGACATCGTTTTTATTTTCGATTTCGTTTTCGTTTTCAAATCAATGTCCTGTGCGTTTTCGCTTTCTTTACCGTTTTCGTTTTCCTTTTTCGTTTTCGTTTTCGTTTTCGTTTTCGTTTTCGTTTTCGTTTTCGTTTTCGTTTTAGTTTCCGTTTTGCTTTCTTACTTTTAATCTTTTATCGGCGGTGTGTGAACTTTTTTGTGTGAGTGTGTAAATTATTAAATGTTTTCGGCTTACTCGAAATGTGCGGAACATGCATGTTTTAGGGATAACGAAATAAATGCTCGAATACACTGTAGTGCATCCAATGGTAGAGGGGGTGGGCTTGGTTAAAGATTCGGAGGCTTGAACAACAAAGTTGACACCAAGCAGACGCCATTGGCAACAAGACAAAGCCACAAAAACAACAACAACAAACTGGATTGAAAAATGCATTAATATAGCATGTAACTTAAAAATACAAAAAATAAATGAAGCAAAAATGCAAACCCGCAAATCTTCCAGATGCGAGCAATATGGTGCATTTTCAGAGTTAACAGAAACACATATTTTTATTATGGTTTGTATTATTTTTATTCTCAGTTTTACTTAGTTTTTATTTTTATTTTTAATTTATAGTTTTGCTCTTCGTTGTTTGTTTTATATGCATTATTGTTGTGCTACTTGTTGTTGTTGTTTTGAGCTGTTGCGCAGTTGCATTGCCTGCAATGTTAATCGTCTTGACAGCGTGTTCCAAGGCCAATGAAATATTTTACATCGAACAGGATGCCACGCAATTGGCACCACTGCCAGTCAGCCAGTCAGTCAGTTAGCCTTGCAATGCGTATTTGTGTGTGCATCTGTGTGTTTGCATTCGATGAATGCAGCTTTTGTCCCCATGAGCGACATGCCCGTGTATATGTGCGTGTGTGTGTGTTCTACTGCTAATTGTTGTTTTGTCTCCAACTTATTGTTAGCCGACGTGTTCTTGGCTGTAAAATCGTCTGTTTTCTGCGTCGCATTGTTGCTGTGAATCATTATTTTCCACGGAAGAGGAAGTGTTTGTAAGGATGGCGTTGTGGGTGTGCAACTAAGGATGTTGAGTCACCGTTCAAACAAAGAAAATACGTTATTGTATTGCTATATCATTAATTTATGAATGATGGCAGACTGTTGAAAAGCTTTCCGCACTATAGATTTTCCAAATACATCCAATAACACAATTTATTGTAAAATTTCTTTATTCGTTTTTCTTGGTTTTTATGCGCTGTATTAAATTACAAGCAGCCATTAAACTATAATTCAAAAGTTCCTTTGAAGGTCTTAACCAATATGAAATGAAAACTTGAGTCTTGATTCTAAGCCAGCAAAAGTTTAATTTTAGCCATTTTATTGATTTATGAGCGTTGGTGCTATTTTTTACAAGCCATCTTCACTTAAATACCAATTGGTCGTTGAAATTTGATGAACTAAGCTATAATTGGAAAAACTAAAAAGTAACTCAAATTTTACTTCAAAAGTCGACTAGCCGGTACAAAATTGTAAAAAAAGAAAGCAATTTAGAGCGAAAGAAAGCGATGGATGCTACAAACTGGAAGAAAAATTAAAAATTTATGACTAAAAGCACCTCATTTTTGGTAATTTTTTGGCCGCATCAGTCGATCTAAAAAACAGTTCTAAGAGTACCATTTTAAAGTATGAACATCGAGAATGTTATTTTGGGTGATTGCAAATCTCGAACAAATAATTTGTTTATTTAGAAAAAGGCCACTCTATTGTTTATTCGGATTCTTAAATCAATGTATTCATGAAGAACACCTATGTAAACCCTTCAAGAGGGCCTCATTATTTTTTCACAATCTACACCTCCCGGAATCACCTATAGTCACCTATTTCATAAGGTGCTATCTTATCTTTATACCCCCACGCGTACTGCGTAAGGGGTATATTAATTTTGTCACGACGTGTGTAACGCCCAAAAGGAGGCGTGGTAGGTATGGAAAAGTATATATATTCTTGATCAGCATCACCACCTGAGTTGATTTAGCCATGTCCGTCTGTCTGTCCGTCTGTCCGTCTGTCCGTCTGTCCGTCTGTCGACACGATTACAGCCGTAATTTTTAAGCTATCGTAATGAAACTCGATATTTAAGCTTTTTTTAAAAAAACTAAGGTTAAGTTCGAGAATGGGCTAAATCGGATGAAAACCACGCCTACCTCCCATACAACCCCAAAATTGAAAACTCTACAAAGAAGCTAATATTAAAGCTACAATACTGAAATTTGGTACATGTGTATTTTATGTCAAAACTGAGATGTCTTAGAAAAATGGGCATCATCCATTCACTAACACGCCCACCTCCCATACAACCCCAAAATTTAACAATCTATAAAGAGGCTAATATTAAAGTTACAAGATGGAAACTCGGTTTTTGTATAATTAATGTCAAAACTGAGGTGTGTTATAAAATTGGGCGTCATCCACCCATTAACACGCCCACCTCCCATACAAGCCCAAAATTGAAAAATCTATAAAGAGGCTAATATTAAAGCTATAGGACAGAAACTCGGTATTTGTGTATTCTATGTCGAAACTGAGATATGCTAGAAAAATGGGCGTCATACAAAACCTAACACGCCCACCTCCCATACAACCTCAAAATTTAAAACTTTATAAAAAGGCTTATATTTAAGCTGCAGGAAAACAATTTGATATATATGTTTTTTAGACACATAAAAATAATAATATCTCTCAAAATCTCATACAAAAAGCTCTCCCATTTAATATTCTTCCACCCTTAAGAATCGGCCGTGGGGGTATTTTAACTTCGGCCAAGTCGAAGATATACCTTACTAGTTTTTATATAAAAAACACATATCTTTCTTCGATAAAAAATTTCTCTATTTTCGATAATAGTAATTTTCTCTTTTTCAAATAAAATTTTCTTCAATTAGAATAAATTTTTACACTTTCAAAGAAATATTTCTTCAGTTGTGGGAACAGGAAATATTTCGATGTCTCTGATAATGTGATAAGTATTTTTCTCGCACAAAAAAAATTCTCATTTATAAAGAAAAATTTATTGAAAATTAAAAAACTTTTCTATATTTTGATAAAAAGTTCACTATGAGACAGGGATGATATTTTGAGTGGAATAGTACTTTTTTGAGTACTATTGACTCTACAAAAGTACCCGAGTACCTTCTTGCCGAAAAAAGTACTCTGGCATAGTATAGAATTTTACTTGAAATTTTGTCAAGAGTTCAAAAAAATCATTTTTGAAAATTAAGTCATAAACTTATTGCCAAAATTCTCGCTCAGTCACGAATTACTTGCCGTTGATTTTAGAAATGTTTCCAGAACTAGAGTTTTTAAAAGAAAAAGTCCAAAATTTTCATTAAAATGCACAATATCTTTGGTCAGGCGGCAAAGAGTTGGAATCTTTTGGACCTGATAGTAAGATCTTCTTCAGTACTACTATTTCCAACCATTTCCTTATTTGTAACCGCTGCACCAGCTAATATTTTTACGAAAGACATGGTATTTCAAAATGGTTTAGCTCACTGGCGGCTATCGCCAAGTTGTGGCGAACAAAAAATATTGTGTATTCGTCTTAGAATTGATCAAGGTGCATTTTAAGTTGGTGGCAATGAAAACTTTTTTTTGTCCCTTAGAGGTCGAGGCACCCTAATACACATACATAACGGGTTCTGAAAGAAATCCTGATTATTTATTGTTCCTTTATGTGATAAATATAATATCATTTAAGAAAGTATTGGTTTTAATTTATGTATTTATTCACATATCATTACTTAATAAAAAGTACCCTAAACAATAAAAAAGTACTATTTGCCTTTGTAAAAAAGTACTCTCGAAAATTTCGAAAAAGCTTTTTATCGCTTTTAGGGAATTTTTAGGATCACATTTAGAGAAAAGCATTTTCTGGAGCAAAGTCTATACCATTTTTCTCTAAATATGATGCCTTTTTTTTATCATATTCTGAGAAACATTTTTCTGAGTGTAGGTTAGATTTAAGACACATATATAAATGTTTATTAGCTTTTGATCCTAAATACGAGGTCAGTTTGTTTATATTAAGGTTATTTCAAGGTCATTCCATGGTCAAAATGAAAAAAACAGAGACACATTGCATGTATCTTGACATGTACGCGTCCTGACATGTACGTTTTTGACACGGACTGGGTCACTGCTTTCGAATGGGAGGTCAGTTTGCCTATATAAGCGTCATACAAAGGTCAACATGAAAAAGACATACCATGTAAGACTTTCTGAAATGTAGGTTTTTCCTGGAAGTCCCAGAACAAGACCACTTATTCCAAAACGGTGAGTTTTATTTCACGGCTATTTCATAATTCACCTTAAAATTACCTTAAGAAGGGAGTGGGGTTGGTTTCGTTTATGGTAGAATTGACTCTTATTAGCTCGACTCTTAGCTCGGTGGGTGAGTTGCGTTCTCAACTCGGGTGCCATACTCCGCAGTACGGAGAGGTGTTAGAAAGGTCTCCTCCCAAGCCAAGGGTTGTGACATGTCATCACAACATGAAGCTAATTTCGTGCCTCAAAGTGGCATTGGCCACTGTTGCAATTTTTCCGTACCATGCTATGGAGCACTGCAGACTTAAGCATACATGGAAGGTGTCTACGTGTAAAACTTTGAATTTAATTAGGCTTCTGGATACCTAATCCAATTATCTGGTGTACTGCAAATGATATTAGAAAGGTCTTGAACTGTTCTAGAGAATGTTGGCTGAAGGATTCCAATATCCTCAGCTATTCTATTTTGTGTCCAGAATCACTCAAAAAGATGAATTATACATGTATTTTCTCAGAATTGCATAGAGCACAACCACGCGTTTCCGATGATATGAAAAGATAGTTCTTTACCAACCTTCTTTCTAAAACATAACCTTAATTTACTCTAATATTATGTACGACCTCTACGGGGCTTTTAGATTTTTATGATACTTTAAATGTGAAAGTATTTTACCATCTCAGTTGTTTGAAATAAACACTAGATAAAAGACTCAAAATTTGCTGAAAAAGTTAGAAGATATGTGAGTATCATCCCATTTTGAGAACTTTCTGACTAAGAGCAATGGTTTTAAGCCGTTACTCTAGCCTTAAGATTAATCTCAATGTACGAGATTGTATTAATAAGCAAGTGCTTTTTAAGAATGCGACATCGAGTAACTTTACAAACATCAATTAATAAGCAATTGCTCAAATTTAAGCATAAGAGCTTCTTGGATCTTCGATTTTTTATTAAAAAATAAATAGTTATGAATAATAATCTATCACGTTCTGTAGACATTACCTTAGTAAGATGTTTGTCTTCTTATATAGAGGAACACGATCCACTAGACTCGGATTCAGTGAAAAATTTAATCCGTTGCTGAGAATTCCGGGACTCTATTATCTCTATTGTTAGTGCTGATGTTTGCATCGCCATTCAGAGGCCCAAATAAGTCGTTCCTACACAATATCAGTGTACTAAGAGATTTAGTTATACTCGTAAGCCGTAACTCAAGCTTTGCCATACATTTTATTGTACGATATCTTACTAAGGAGCAAATACTTTTTTATGCATACGACATCGGGTTACTTCTCAAAAACGCCCTAAAAGCAAATTTCTCACTTTTATGCATGAGACTCAAAATCACATACCTTGAGGACTACTTGAATCTGAGATTTTGCATTAAAAAATAAATAATGAAGGGTAAAAATCTGCTGCCTTCTGTAAAAATGGGCTTAGTAAGAATTTGCTTTCCTAACAGAGATGAACCCAATCCAATAGACTCGGATCTATTAAAATTTTTTTCCATTATTGAGGATTCTGGGACACTCATATTATCTCTATTGTCAGCATCGCATTCAGAAGCCCCACTCAGATCAGATCAGTACTCAGACATATTTTAACACCATCGGTTGGTCGTCTTTTTTTTTCATAATATAATCGATTGGACCTCATTCCTATCACTAGAATCTTAACTTCTTCGCAGGCTTTAAAAGCTGTCTGCGTACATTTATCATCGATCTGGTGGAGTGCTTTCTTGAAATTGAATTGAGAATTAATGGATTAATGAATTTTAATTCAGTCTTTCACCCATGTTCTATCGGTGTTCTATGGACTGGATGGACCCATGTTCTATCGGTACCAAACTTCACAGAAACACTCTGGAAGGTAGAAGGTGCCACGCCCCTATGTTCTATCGCTACCAAACTTCATAGGAACACTCTCAAGGCAGTGAAGACTCTCAAAATAATTTATTCAACATTTTTAAATTTTTGTATACACATTGGGCCATTGGTCGATTTTTCCACCACCTTGTAGCCGGAAAACGGAAAATGGGAAAATTCTGAAACTCTGAAATTTTCTTAATTTGATCAACAACAACAAAGCCTGAAAATTTCATAGAAAATTCCAACGCGTTCGGGTACTTGACCAAAATGGGTTAATCCATAGCTAACATATCTCAATAAGAATTACCAAACATAATAGCTTTTTAAAAACAAAATTCAATTTATTTCAAGTTATCGCTTCGTGGAAAACATTTTGAGAAGATATAAGTCATCAAAGAGAATTCGCAAAAAGAGCTAAAGGCCATTCCGAATTTGGCCTACCAAAAATGCTTTCAGGAATGGAAAAAACTTTGGCATTTGGTATATCACCTTCAATAATGATAATTTTGATGGTGTTAAAATGAATATTGAATAAAAATTTAACATTGTTGTCTTATTTGCACAGTCCGGTTCAGTTTTGAACAGAAGGCATATGTGAAAAGTAGTTGAATAAAATAGCTAAAGTGGGTTTTTTTGCAAAAGTTTTCCCCACTATAAAATGTCTGTGCTTTAGTTGAATGATTACAAAGAATGCAAATTAAAATGTGAAGGCCATAGAGGTGACTAAAATGTGAAGGCCATAGACTCAAACATTTTTGGAATAGTTCTACTAGGATAGTCGATATAATTTTTTCAGAAGAGTTTAATAATTTTTTGCGAGTCTAAAATGTAGACTATTAAATTAATTAAATAGAAATAAATAGAACAAAGTGCTTGACCCCAATGACTTTTAAAGCAAAAAAGTTGGACTGATCAGAACAAAAATTTGATGTTTAATTCTTTAATATCGAAAATAACTTTAATGACAGATCCCTTCGTGTGCCCACGCAAGTTTTGGAAGCAGCCCACGGATATGCCTACTAGAGTGGGTCGGCCTCCATACAAAAAAAAAAGTTTGAAAAAACCACCCTCTATTTTAAAGTTGACCTCGAGAGGATTCCTAAAACAAAAAATTTTTTTTTTGGACCACCGGAAAAACAGCCAAAATGGTCTTGTTTGCATAACTTAAGCATTACATGTCAGATCTTAAAAAACTATATGTCGTTGAAAAGGGCTATACGAGCACTACAATGTCTTCTTAGAACATTTTTACTTTTGAGGTCATATTCAACTAGTAAGCCCCATTAGCCCAATTTATCCCCCTTAATTTTTTTTTTTTTTTTCTCATAAGATTAAATTCCTTCAAATTTGTTTAATTTGTGTTCAAAAAATTATTTATTTAGTTTCTTTTACAATTTTGTTTATGTTATGTAATTGTTCGTTGACTAAACTTTAAACTTTAAAGTAAATTTTTTATAAAAAAAGGATTATATCAAATATTTGAACTTTTTTATAACTTCTTTGTTTTTAAACTGAATAAATAATTTTTTGAACATAAATTAAACAAACTTGACGGAGTTTAATTATATGGGAAGAAAAAAAAAATTTAAGGGGGATAAATCGGGCTAATGGGGCTTACTTATTGAATATGACCTCAAAAGTAAAAATGTTCTAAGAAGACATTGTAGTGCTCGTATAGCCCTTTTCAACGACATATAGTTTTTTAAGATCTGACATGTAATGCTTAAGTTATGCAAACAAGACCATTTTGGCTGTTTTTCCGGTGGTCCAAAAAAAATTTTTTGTTTTAGGAATCCTCTCGAGGTCAACTTTAAAATAGAGGGTGGTTTTTTCAAACTTTTTTTTTCTACCCACTCTAATGCCTACCTCTTATAAAACGGAAAAAATTTAACAATCTATAAATAAGCTTATGTAAAACCTACGGGGATGAAATTTGGTAAAACCGTATTTTATACCAACAGTTAGATGTATGAAAATAGCTATCCGCCCACGGACACGCCTAACTCCTATAGAATCCAAAATATTAAAAATCTATACAAAATAACATGGATTCTTAAATCATATAAGATGTTATATGTTTTTTTTTAAGTATTGTAATATATGTATATTAAAATAAAATGGATGTTTAGAGCATTTCAAAGCCAGAATAGACCGACTTTAGAGTTGCCTTACTTGTTTAATAAGAAATTCAGGCAGTCAAAATCATACAAACCGTGTTATTGATGCATATTTTCAAAAAACTCGGGGCAGGTAAAAATAAAAAAAGAATTTTTTGTAAACTTTTAGGATATTAAAATAAATGGGTAGGGTTTATCAACATAATGTACATTTTCCTTCTATAAAACAATTCATTATAAAAAAATAAAGTATAGATTAAGGTTGTCGTGTGCTCTTAAAGGAACTTGTACAGATAGATTTCAGAAAACGAGTGAATTTTAATTCATTATTTCTAAAAACAAGGTTTCTCATGATTTTGAAATCGATTCAAAAATGCACGTTTGGAAAAATTAATTCTTACGAGCCGAAAAAAGTGATATATGGAAGCCAAATTTCGTTTTCCAACAAATTCATTGCCAAATTCGAGTAAAAGTGGAATGCAGAACCACACTGTTTATTCCGTTTCCTTGCAGATAGTCCAAATTATTGGGACTATCATTCTATAACGACTATAGACGTTTATCATTCTCAGAGATACAGTACTTAAGAGTCATTAAACATTTTTCTTTTTTTTCAAACAATTTGTGGAACTTTCGGTAGTTCAAATTATCATTTTCGATTACCAACAATTCTTTCAAAAATTATATGATCTTTGCTTTTTTTTTCTTAAAAAAATTGTATTAGTAACCATCATTTCTCATATTAAGAAAAAGTTTATATATAAAAAGAACAAATTATTGAGGTTATAAACATATGAAATTTGCTCCAACGCAGTGTATTTATTTATGTGTTTTAAATTCTTCACATGGAATATAAAGTTGAAGTCAATAAGTTAATGATGAAAATATTTTTTGTTTTGCATGCTAAGAAAAATTGGAATAAACATGTTTAAACAAGTGATGACTGGGTTTTCCAATAGCAGTTTTTTTTTATGTAAACAAATTTTATAGAAACATCGCAAGAAATGCTAAATCTATCTTAACCGATGATGCCAAAAATGAAGATGCTTAAAAAAAATATTTAAGCAAAATAAATATATAATAAATATTATTTTGAAACTTTTTTATTTAAGCTTCACTTAAGTTTAAGTTGAACAGCTTTTTAACTATGTAAGCTGTGTATGTAGTAAGCTTCTGTAAATTTAGCTAAAGATTAGTTGACTTGGCCGGATCAACCAGCGAGCGAGTTTTTTTTTTTAACTTCCAAGACAACTTTTTTAAAATTTTTGTTAATTGTTGTTTATTTTGTTGCTGGTTTGTAACATTGTATTAATTAAATGTTTTTTTTATTTGTCTGCTTTGTTTTTTTTTTTTTTGGTGGGAGTTCGTCGCCCTTTGCTGTTCTGGTGTTCTGGTGATGAACAGCCTCCCTCCCGCTTTCAGTCAACGACTTTTGGTTTTTTATTTGAAGGCAGGCGGGTTATTCATCTCGTCGTAATGCAATCGTTGTTGGTTCCGCAAATGATCGCTGCTGGTGGCGACGAACGCTGCCGTTCTACAACCTATCTGTTGCTGCCATTTCACAACTCACACACTCGCATACACTCGCGCACACGCATGCATTTTTAAGTAGCTAAATGTTGCGTTTTGAGTAAACTTTTTGAAGGACACACACAGTCGAAAAAATGAGTAATGCACCGTGGTTCATTGACTCCAGTGGTTGTTGTTGTTGTTTGTGTTGTTCTTGGATTCTGTTTTTTGTTTTTTTTTTTTTATTTATTTAGTATTTATACTTATTTTATTTTGTGATATTGTTTGAATTTTTTAACATTTTAGCAAAGTGCAAGTGATTAAATTTTATGCGCCATTTATTTGTTGTTTTTGTTTTTTTTGAAATGGAAATTTATCTACGTGTTTATCACATTAACAAACTTATTTATACAACAAGTGTAGTAAATATATTTAAATAAAATAAAAAAAAAAACACTCACTCACTCACATACAAAGGCAACAACACATAATGGGTGAAGGTACAAACGAGTAGTTATAACTCGTCTAAATTTATCGAATATACGTTTGCTCGAACAGCGCGCCGCATTGATAAAAGGTACGCTCAAAATAAAGTACTTTTTACATGCACAACACAACACTTCCGAAAAGTCGCAATGAACTTTTAAACAAGTTATACACAAAATGGCATTGAGTTCAAATAAATATGGTGGAAATAAAAAACTGGTTAAAATAAATCACATCATTTAACGTTATAAGGCTAAAAAGTATTTTGAATCGATTATAGCGATGATGATTTTTCAAAACAAGGATGTGTTTTAAATATGTGTAGAGATTGGTCCCACCTAAAGGATTATTTGATTTAAAAAATAGTATTTATTCATTGTATTGTACAGCTGACATAGGATCTTCTTAAAAGTTCCTATGTCATAGTGTGGATGTTTTAGGCAGGGACCGAAAATAACTGTTATTTTATAATTTTCGAATGAAAAAGACACAATGAAAAAATTGTCGAAGGACATTTTCAAATATACCATTATGATACAAATGGCCTCAGCTTCACGAATATTTAGAGCCTTTTAAATTTTCGACTGATTCTATAAAAGTTAAAAATTAACTGTTATTTTTTGCCTTTTATTTTTTCAGACAAAAATAACGGTTATCTTTGACTTTTATTTTATCGGTCAAAAATAACAGTTATTTTGTGACTTATTTTTTCGGTCAAAAATATCAGGCAATCCGTGTTTTTTTGAAGGCCGCTTGTCCGATTAAAAAACTTTTGATACCATATGTAAAACGTGATCACCGATGAGACCAAAATAATGGTATCGATAGTTTTTTTGTTTTTAAAATGGCCTTTGAAAAAACACAAATTGCCTGATATTTTTGACCGAAAAAATAAAAGGCAGAAAATAACTGTTATTTTTGACCGATAAAATAAAAGTCAAAAGTAACTGTTATGTTTGCCCGAAACAATATATGAGACACAAAATAACTTTTATTTTTGACGGAAAACATATAAGTTAAAAAATAACAGTTAATATTTGACTTTTTTGATAAAAACCATAACCGGTACGGTCCCTGGTTTTAGGATATGAATTTTATTGGTGTAGTGAGCGAGACTTTAACTTTTTCAGTCAGTGTGGTAGGCATGCTTTGGCCACCATTACAATTATCAATTTTTTTTCTTAGTTTAGTATTATTAAGTCTTAACCAAATGGGTCATGATCATGTTCACATGTACTGCTCGGATGTTTTCTTGAAAATCACGTTTGGTTTCTAATGAAAACTATCAGTTGACTTTTAAATCAATGTGGAATCGATTTTTGTGGAATTTATGAAGGTTTTGATATGTTGATGGCGTCACTTTTTATGGGAGGTAAGGGAACTATTCAAAAAAGTTTTTTTTCAACATCAGCGAACAAAATCATCATGTTACAAAATATAGCTTATTTAGCAATTTTCATGTCATAAGATTGATTTTTTATGCATTTCTAAAGATTTTTCGTCTTGATGACGTCACTTTATATGGGAGGTTGTTGTGAGGTTCATCCGATTTATGATAAAGTCACATTGTTTGAGAAGTAGTAGTAGTAGAAATAATAAGTTGAAAAGGAATTTGATCTTCATTCTTTAGGAAAAAGCTTAAATATGGAATTTTACTACGATATTTTAAAATTAACGGCTATAATCGTGTTGACTGATGCACAGACAGACTGATGGAAATGGCTAAATCGTCTTTGGTGATTGTATTGATCAAAAAAAATATATATTTTTATATACCTGCATACCTCTTTATAAGCGTCACTCAATCTTTTTGTAAATGCTTTTACAAACAGAAATGCTCATGTCATAATTTAAAAGAAAAATTTAGGTTTATTTGCATATTTAAAATTAATATTTTATTTAATAAAACTTAAGTGCCACGCTCCACACCTAATATCACTCAAACTGTTCATTCTTGCTATTGCAGTGCTTTTCAAACTGTACGAAAAAAATGTTCTGCCTGAAAGTATGCAAAAAGAAATTTATTTGTTAATTATAGGTGACGATATTGGTGATATGCTAGTAATAAAAAAGGGAGGTAAATAATTTTTTATTAAAAACTATTGCATACTTTAAAGCTGTCGAACAATATGAAAACAATATGTAAAAGTACAGTTTTGTAGAACTATTAGAGAAAGAATCTAAGTGTTTTTTATGAGAGGATAACGTTTAAAGTTACTTACAGTCATAGCTTAATTGGAGCGATAGACTTTGTGCTATTTAACGCTTCTCAAAAAAGGTAAGCGCCATACCGCAATTGAAGCGTTACGTAAAAATGTCAAAATCTTATTTTAATGCCAAATATTTATGAAGTGTCTAAAAAAAATGTAAAAAACTGTTTTCATTCATGATTAGTTCATGATTAGCTCCAAGATGACTCATGTGCACTTTTATGGTTTCTGTTCTGTGGCGAAAACACGCTGCATCTATTTTTGATGAGGCCTTCACAACTCTTTTCGGTTTCGTGGTCTTGTTGGACAAAAGTAGGTGGTTAAGAGAATTGTTACCAAAGCGCCAACAGGTACCATAAGATTTCTTAGCTGCCAATATTGACGATATGTTGCTTTTGGAACCTAAGTATATCCTGTAGATTCATTGATTAGAAATTTTATAAAATGTAAAAAAAACAATTTCGATTTATTTTTGTTTGTCACTTACTGACAATTAGTTCTTAACGCTCTGTCAAAATTAGGAAATTCAGATGGGTTGGCGTTATACTATGGACACATACATATGTGGTATCGATACCATGGTATTGAAACCATGAACGACTGTGTACTATATGGTATAAAAGTAGTGACACACATTTCGATATAGTTTTAACTGATAAAAGTGTCAAATAATTATTTAAAAACAAATCACAAATTTTTCAGCTGCTTCAATTTGCTTATCCCGTCGAAAGATAGATCCTGCAATAAATAGCCAAGCAAACAGCCTTTAAATATATGGTTATATATTTCGTTGGTCGCGCAAATTGCATGTTTTGAAATATTCATACATTAAAAAATTTCACAATTTGAAAGAGCTTTTTTGATTTTTTTTTTCTGTTTTTTCAGCTGCTATTTTTTTGAAATTTAAATTTTTTTCATAATAAAAATTTTCAATATTATGACATTAATGTAGTTAAAAATTTTAACGCTCTCTCACATTGGCACTGATATCAGATAAAAAAAAGCAATATCAGGGCTGAAAGTCGAAAAAATGTATTGTTATGGAGAAACCATGAAAATTTGTTGTGTTTTGTATACCATGAATAAGACGCTATACTAGTTTCAGAAGCTGGCTTATAGCTGGTATACCGTGACACACATGTGGTGTACAATGTAGTATATTAACTTTGTAGTATCGAAACCATATGTGTGTCTCCAGTATAACGGTTAAAGTTACTTACTTACTTACAGTTGGCGCTAATATACATTGTATAGTGGTATACAATGTAGTATATTAACTTTGTAGTATCGAAACCATATGTGTGTCTCCAGTATAACGGTTAAAATAACTTACTTACTTACAGTTGGCGCTAATAATCGTAGGTCGGTTTTGGCCTCGTCTAAGAATTTGCGTCAACTTCTTTTGTCGTACACTTGCTGAAACCAGTTAGAAACTCCAAGCAACGTCAGGTTATCCAACGCCTGGTTTTTCCAACGCAGATGCGGTCTTCCTTGTCTACGTTGACCGCCGTTAGGTACCGAATCAAATAATTTCTTGGCTGGAGCATCGCCGTTTATTCTCTCGGCAAGACCTAGCCAGCGAAGCCGCTCAGTTTTAATACGCTTGACTATATGGATGTCGACAATTAGCTTGTGATTCCATCGTATTCGTTACTCACCATTGACGCAGATTGAACCATAGATTATGCGAAGAATTTTTCTCCCAAACACCCCCAAAGTCCTTTCATCAGTGCTGCTCAACGTCCAGGTTTGTGATGCGTATAGTAGGACGGGCATGATTATTGACTTATAGAGCGTCAGTTTTGTTTGTCGAGAGAGAGCTCTGCTTCTCAATTGCCTACTGAGCCCAAAGTAACACCTATTGGCAAGAGTTATCCCTCGTTTAATCTCAATACTGATATCATTTGAGGAATTTATGCTGGATCCCAGCTAAATGAAGTCCTTAACAACCTCAAATGATTTATTGTCAACAGTGATGTGGTCTCAAAGACTCTGGGACTGTTTGTTTGTTGATACAAGATACTTCGTTTTATCTGCGTTCACTGCAAGGCCCTTTCGATTCGAATCTTTTTGTAGTCTGGAGTATACTGCACTGACTTCGCGCGTATTTTGGCCAATGATGTTTATATCATCAACATAGATCATGAACTCTTATAAAATAATTCTAAATAAATAACTCTAAATTAGGCAAGTCGTACAATAAGGAATCACCTTGTCTGTAACCTCGTTTGGCATCAAACGGAGTGGAGAGGGAGTGGAGTGGTTCTCAGTTCACTGTTGCTCAGTGTCATCCTGCAAGGACGTTTTAGTTTTGCAAGAATACCAAATTCAGACATATTCTCAACCAAGAAATATTCAGTGGAATATAGGTGATTCCTTTTAGAACTGTGGAAGGCGGTTTTGGAATCGACAAAAATATGGTGCATGTCGATTTGCGTTTCTAGGGCCTTTTACAAGATTTGTCGCAAGATTTTTTGGCCGTTGGTTGATTTTCCAGTTCTGAAGTGACACCGATAAGGTCCAATCAGTTGGATGACGTTGGTCTTCCGTTTTTTCCATCATACGCTCGAAAGGATCTTATATGTGATATTAAGTTGGCTTATCCTACGGTAGAGAGCTGCGCCTTCGTTCTTAAAGAGCTTAACTGGTAGATAATCGACTCCTGTGCATCTCATTTTAATCGGAAAGCGAAATTTTAGCGCTGTCATCCGTAATTGGGATTTCCGGGAGATCATCTCCATGGACGGGATTGCTGTAGATTTCTTCTAGTAGAAAAAATAACCTTAAAAATAAGTTTTACTTAAAAAACATTAATTTAAAAAAAAAAACATTTGGTGTTCTTGTTGGGAATTGAGCCCAGGTAAATCGAGTTCCTAAACTCGAACGCCAGCACACTCGGCTAAACTTGAACTTCCAAAACAATGATAAAATTGTATTAATTTCGATGTTTTTTCGTTTCAAGCAAGAATATTTTTAAGTTGATGACAACTGAATATTCGTTTGCGGCAAAAACAGTTCGCAAACGAAGTATAGTTGGTGCATTTTTCAATTTCGGTAAACGAAAAATTTCTTTGCGTGTAGAGAAATGTATCCTCGAAAACATCAGTGTACTCTGGATATCGGTCATTAAATTTCTATTTTCGTCCTTGCAGAAAGATGGCTTGGTCTTTAGAGTCTAAAAATTTTCGACATCAGCTCAATTTCCTCGCATTCATACATTACTGCCGCTCAATTATTTCGCCGAAAAGGCGTCTCTTTTTTCTCCTCTTCTCTTGGTATCTCTCCTTAGCAGCACGCACTACAACCGACTGCAAAGTGGCTTTTTTGACAGTTTCCATCTCGATAATGATTTATAGCGGATAGTCTATCATCCCTTTGGCAGCTTTTTGCATAGATTGGGATATGTACGTCCATTTATCTTTGATTGAAGAAGTAAGAGATGAGTAACGAAGGCTTCGGCTGTTCGTTTTGATTGCAGCTTGTCGACGTCTAGCTTTCTCAGTGTGGCATTACGTGTCTTCTGAGTTGCGTAAAGACGTGTGCGAATCTTGGTTGCGACAAGATAATGATCCGAGTCTTTGTTAGCACCGTGAGTTGTGCGTTTTGGGTATTTTTGTTCACAAAAAAAAATCTCTCTTTTTAATTTATTTGTGTAAAATGAACGAGGTCGTTCATATAGTCTTTTAGATCATTTTCTTCATTTGTTCTTGAAGTTCCTTTCGTGCACTGATTCATGTTCCTAGTTCGTTAAGTCTTGTAATTCGTTACCTAAGTTAGTTCGTTATAGCTTGAAGTTTATAAGGTATTTTAGCTCATTAGGTCTTTTAGTTCGTTTTTGCTCCACTATTTCAATACAGTAGCGAAGACATAACAAGTATTTTCACGGACTCAAACCATTGTGTATTATTGCTTACTTACTTACTTAGATGGCGCTTACAACCGTTGGTCGGTTTTGGCCTGGTCTAAGAATTTGCGCCAGCCTCTTTTGTCGTGCGCTTGCTGGCGCCAGTTGGAAACTCCAAGCGTCGTCAGGTTATCCAATGCCTGGTCTTTCCAAGGGAGATGCGGTCTTCCTCGTCTGCGTTGGCCACCGCTGGGTACCGAATCCAATATTTTTTTCGCTGGAGATTCGTCGTTCATTCTCTCGACATGACCTAGCCAGCGAAGCCGCTCTATTTTAATACGCTTGACTATATCGATGTCGGCATATAGCTCATACAACTCGTGGTTCCATCGTATTCGGTACTCGCCATTGACGCAGATTGGACCATAGATCTTGCGAAGGATTTTTCTCTCGAACGCTCCCAAAGTCCTTTTATCAGAGCTGCTCAACGTCCAGGTTTGTGATGCGTATAGTAGGACGGGCATGATTATTGACTTATAGAGCGTCAGTTTTGTTCGTCGAGAGAGAGCTCTGCTTCTCAACTGCCTACTGAGCCCAAAGTAACACCTGTTGGCAAGAGTTATCCTTCGTTTAATCTCAATACTGATATCGTTGGAGGAGTTAATACTGGATACCAGGTAAACAAAGTCCTTCACTACCTCAAAGGAGGTATTGTCAACAGTGACGTGGTTTCCAAGACGCTGGGACTGTTTGTTTATTGACACAAGATACTTCGTTTTATCTGCGTTCACTGCAAGACCCATTCGACTCGACTCTTTTTCTAGCCTGGAGAATGCTGCACTGACTTCGCGCGTATTTTGGCCAATGATGTCAATATCATCTGCATACGCCAGCAGCATAACGCTCTTATAGAAAATTGTGCCGCTGCGTCTCAGGTCAGCAGCTCGGATGATCTTCTCCATTACTATATTAAAGAAGTCGCACGATAAGGAATCACCTTGTCTGAAACCTCGCTTGGTATCGAACGGAAGGGAGAGGTCCTTCCCGATTTTCACTGCGCTGCTGGTGTTGTTCAGTGTCATCCTGCAAAGACGTATTAGCTTCGCAGGAATACCAAATTCAGACATGATGGAGTATAGGTGATTCCTTATTGGACTGTCGAAGGCGGCTTTGAAATCGACAAAGAGATGGTGCGTGTCGATTTGTTTTTCGAGGGTCTTTTCCAAGATTTGTCGGAGCGTGAAGATCTGGTCAGTGGTGGACTTTCCAAGTCTGAAGCCACACTGATAAGGTCCAATCAGTTGGTTGACGATGGGCTTCAGTCTTTCACACAATACGCTCGACAGGACCTTATATGCGATATTTAGAAGGCTAACCCCACGGTAGTTGGCGCAAAGGGTGGGATCGCCTTTCTTGTGGATTGGGCAGAGCACACTGAGGTTCCAATCATCTGGAATGCATTCTTCCGACCATATTCTGCATAGAAGTCTGTGAATGCATTTAAACAGAGCTTCGCCACCGGTCTTAAACAGCTCAGCCGGTAGACCATCGGCTCCTGCGGCTTTGTTGTTTTTAAGCCGAGCTATAGCTGTTAAGACCTCGTTAAAGTCGGGCAGCGGAACTTCAACGCTGTCATCCATAATTGGGGTTTCCGGGATATCATCTCCACTGGCGGGATTGCTGTCAGCGTCGCCATTTAAAAGACTAGAGAAGTGTTCCCTCCATACCATCAGTGTACTCTGGATATCTGTCACTAGATTCCCATTTTCGTCCTTGCAGGAAGAGGCTCCGGTCTTAAAACCATCGGCCTTATGGCGTCTTATTTTTTCGAAAAATTTTCGAGTCTCCTTCCTGTCGCCATGCATCTCAATTTTCTCACACTCACGCATTTCCGCCTCTCGTTTTTTTCGTCTAAAAATGCGTCTCTCTTCCCTCCTCTTCTCTCGGTATCGCTCCTTAACAGCACGCGTCACAACCGACTGCAGGGTGGCTGTGTAGGCGGCGTCCTTCTCTGCAGTGGCGTCGCGACACTCCTGGTCGTGCCACTGGTTTCGGCGAGGGCGGTGGTAGCCTATCACCTCTTCGGCAGCCGTACGCATAGAGCGGGATATGTGCGTCCACTGTCCGCATATATCGTCGATCGGAGGAGTGCTTTCTTGAAGCAGGAGTGAGAGTCGAGTAGCGAAGGCTTCGGCCGTCCGTTTTCACTGCAGCTTATCGACGTCTAGCTTTCTTTGTGTAGGATTGCGAGCATTCTTAGCTGCGCACAGACGTGTGCAGATCTTGGCTGCGACAAGATAATGATCCGAGTCTATGTTAGCACCACGGATCGTGCGTACGTCTAGTACACTGGAAGAGTGCCTTCCGTCAATCAAAACGTGATCAATTTGGTTGCATGTTTTTTGATCAGGGGACAGCCAAGTGGCCTTATGAATATTGAGATGCTTGAATCTAGTGCTACTAACGACCATGTTTCGTGCTGCGGCGAAGTCAATCAACCTCATTCCGTTATCGGATGTGTTGTCGTGGAGGCTGAACTTTCCGACTGTTGGACCAAATATGTTTTCCTTACCCACCTTGGCGTTGAAGTCACCAAGCACGATTTTTATGTCATGACGGGGGCTGCGCTCGTATGCGTCTTCAAGGCGCTCGTAAAAACTTTCTTTGGTCTCGTCATCTTTTTCTTCTGTCGGAGCGTGCGCACATATTAGGCTTATGTTAAAAAATTTTGCCTTGAAGCGGATTATGGCAAGTTGTTCGTTCACAGGAGTGAATCGCAGGACATGATGCCGTATTCTCTTGCCAACTACAAATCCGCATCCAAACTCGTGCTTCTCCGCATGGCCGCTGTAGTAGATATCACAGGATGCTTGCCGTAAGCAACCCTGTCCCTTCCATCGCATTTCTTGGATTGCAGTGATATCAGAATTATATCTTTCCAAGATATCAATCAGTTGGATAGAGGCACCATCCCAATTTAGAGTTCGGACATTCCAGGTGCATATCCGTAAATCATTATCAGTTTTTCGTTTGCGGTAGTCGTCATCAGATTTGGGGATCATCCTTTTATTAATTCTTATACTTTTCATTGAAATGGTTTTATTACATGGTGGGCTTCAAACCCAACGCACAACCTTTGCTTGATGGCCAAAGGAAGCCCGCCGCTCAGATTCGCCGCCAAAGTTTATCGGGCGATAGTACTTTGACGTTACCAGGAGACACCACGCGGAGGTTTGAGTCGACTTGAGACGATTTCGACATGGATAATGCTGGCCTCGCCAAGTTGAGGCAGTCAGACACGTTGCCATGTGAATATCGCCCCCCTTATCTCCCATTGTATTATTGCGTTAAGTCATTTATTTCGTTAGGTCTTCTAGTTCGTTAGAAGTTCAAATTCGTTAAGTGTGCTAGTTCGTTATATATTTTAAATCTTAAGGTCTTTTAGGTCATAGGTCTTAAAGGTCATATGCGTTTTCAAGGCAATCGTAGAAAATTTCTTCTGTCACATCGCCTTTAATTTTCTTCTACTCCTCGTGCGATTTTTTTGATCTTTGTCTTAATCTTGGGGTTTTTCCTGAGCCTACCTTAGAGGCTTCTCTAGATGCTTACTTTGTTATTTTTATCATGTGCACAAAGAAGTCACTTTTACGTTTCTTAAAAACTCATCCAGGAATAATTCAATAGAACGCTTTTTGCATTAAGTAGACGTCTACGCGGCCTCATGACATCATATTTTTTTCTTTAATGCTTGGCCAAGAACCAATATTTTCTGTTTTGGTGATGAAAATATATTTAGGAAAATATTCTACAAGTGTAGTATGAGATTAAATATTCTACAATATTTTATTATTTTATTTTCTATACTATTATATAAAAGGAGACTCACGGATTTGCGGCGACGTGTTCTCAATAACCGCTGAACCGATTTTTATAATTTTTTCACTATTCAATTGTTATGATAAGCGAAATAAAAATAGGGTACTACGTTTTTTACAAAACTTTTTCTTTAATTATTTAAGAATTCATGTCTTTTAATTCATGCTAATGCTGTACAAGCAGCACAACAAGCAGCAGAAAACCAATGCTTAAGCTCTGGCTGTGAGAGTAACTCAGCACGGCTGCCATGTTGTGTCGGGAGTTGCTCTCAGTTTGGTCTGTTGATCAGTGTTGCCAACAATCTGACATCGTATTTGTTATGGTTTTCAGACTTGAATTGTTTATACATATTTACAGTCAAAAAATCTTTTTCCTCTTATGCCCTTTATTATAACCAAATTATTATTTTGTTATTTAACGGATTGAAAGCTTTATACAATAGTTCAGATTTAAAATTTGTTTTTATGGCAACACTAGCTACTTTATTTGCAGTCAACTTCTTGCTCAGAGAGAAATATAAATATATTAAAATCTTACCATGAAATGGGGGATGAAATTTTTTATTGTTGTAGTTATTTCAGTATACAAATATTCCATTGCATATGCTCAAATGCTTCTCAGAGGATCTCAGTACGATCTGAAATGTCGCATTGATATGTCATTGTTTGTGTTCATCTGCGCAGAAATTATGTTCATGCATACAACCTTATAAAATAGATTTCCTTTAAACTTTTCAATAGGTTTATAGTGGACGCATCAGAAAATAATTTTTGTTTTTATTTTCCAACGTCTTTTTTAAAATCAAATAGGTTGGTACTATGAAATGAAGTTGTAACAAAATGATGACCATAAATGTAGAGGAATACCAATATAACTTCTTTAATTTAGTTGGATTTTCGATTTTGTTCCAAACAGAAGCCTCAAAGTTTTTTATTTCGCGTGTTAATAAATGTTGCACATTAAAAGAGTTATTGTGATTGGAGCATATTTTTTATTTTTAACCGATTTCAAAAAGGAGGAGGGTCTCAAGTTGGTTGGTTTCTCTGTTTTTTTATAATAGCATTATAAATAATGCATTTGCATTGGTCTCCAGTAGTTTTAGTTGAACCTTTATATTATAATTCAACTTTTGAATGGTTTTCCATTATATTAGACAGCCTGGCATAAGCTACGCAGCGCATGTAAAACGCATCGAAAACGTATGTTTGACGCATATTTTACTGTTTAAAGGATGCGTAATTTAAGCATATTTTAAACAAGCTGTTAACATCTTCTTTGTATATTAAAATGATTGTATGTACAAGTAGACTTCAAAACCGCTAAACCAATTGTTATGAAATTTTCAGGGAAACTCTAGCAAAGTCTGCAGAGCGCTCCTGTGAAGTTTGGCATCGATATCGAATAGCTTTAGAATTACATGTTGCACAGCTCCAAAATTCTGTATTTGACCTCAATTTTCACGTGCTGTTTTACTGGTAAAATTTTAAAGCCGTTGCAGAAGGAGCGTGACACTTTTAAGGCATTCAAACTTTTCAGTATAATTTAAGAAACATAAGTCACAAATTTGTGAAACTCGGAAGGAATATAACATTTAGTCGTGTCCATCCACTGGAAAAATTCAGCAAGCATTGGAAATTGGGTCGTGACACCATCAACATAGTTTAAATGTTTAATATCGAATAGCTGTGGTACTTAATGTTTCATAATATTTAAACTCAGTATAAATTTAATTTTTGGAAATGTCTTTCGACAAGAAATATAGCACGGGCATTGGAAAACGGGGTGTGAATCCGCCCATACAAGCCAAATTTTTAATAGCAAATAGCATTGGAAATAAAAATCGCTGATCAGTGAAATTCCGAATGGAGTTGCCATTTGGTAATGTCCTTCTAATAGAAAACTGGTCTGAGCTTTGGTCAAGTAGGTGCACCTTCCCCTACAAGCTACATTTTTGATCGAATAGGTTCTGAAGTCACAGATGAAGTACATGTGTTTGTCTAAGGCTGCGTGCATTTTCAACGCCGATTCAGACAGACAGGCAAGCTGAAATCTGTGTGAACAAATGAGATACAAATATCTATCTCTCTCGCTTTTTCACACACTCTGCGGACACAGGCAGGCAGTCTGAATCGGCGTTTACTATGCACGTGGCCTAAGGCGTAGCAACGCGCGCCGGGTATTGCTAGTATTATTATATTCGACAATATAATATGAGACAATATTCTACAAGTATGGTACGATTGGAACGTTGACTCATGATGGGACCGTCTTTATTAGGAATCGGGATTATTTATTAAGGATCCACAACAATAGTAAAGAAGGCATCACAACAATCAATGCATCACAACAATCATTCCTAACGATCTATAGAATGTCTGAAACACGTACCAGTAACGTTCACCTTCGGCTGATAGTAATGCTGGTATATTATAGTCTGAGTAAAGTAAGTTTGCTTTCCAGGATTTATCTGTTTAAAAACATCGTGAGTTATTGCTCTGTGAAAGTAAGGAAATTTCGCTTTTTGGGATTTAATGGTTATGACAGGTCTATGTTACGGCACGTTCGCCAAATATTAGAAAAATTTTTCTTAAATATAAGATAAAGTCAGGTATTTGTCTTGAGCTTTAAATCTCTTCAAATCATAATCCCAGAATATAAATATTTTATTGCCTCTACCTTGGCAATGCGCTATGGTTTAAATTTGATTAGACTAGATCCGATAGAAAAGGTTTGAATTTCTTTGTTTACTTCTCGTATTTCAGGATATATGAGGAAAAGGTAAAAATCGCATAAAATACGTTTAGTTTCAGAGTTTGCAAAGTTCATTTATGATATTAAATTACGTTATGAAATTAAAAATGAAAAAGCTTGTTTGTTCAGTTTGTTGCGCCATCCGAAATGATTACAGAGTTCGTTGTATTGGGGGCTATACAAGTTCACAACAAGCGATAAAGGATCCTGTATGCGGAGTAAACAGCGAGGGTGTGTTTAGGGGCTATCAACGTTATTTTCGGCGACAATGTCTGCTGCGATGCAGACCGTCAGACAGACACAGAGACCGAACAGACACACAAAACATATTCAATATGTTTGTAAATAAATTCTTTTGGGGTCCAAGTGAACGATTTTATACGATCGATTGTATGAGTGTGCGAATAAATAAGGCAGGCAGGCAGGCAGGCAGCAGTTTAGAAGAGGGAGTGAGAAGGATACAATAAATATAAAAGTTTGCATCGGTTTGAAGCGGGAAAGGGAAAAGGCAGATTTGGACGTTTGGAGCAATGACTATACGGCGACTAAAACAGCAGCAAAAACAACAATAACAAAAACACAAAGCAGACATACTGTTAACAGCATTTATAAAAATTTCACACATTCGCACATATTTGAATGGCTTGCACACAAATGCATAACAAAAACAATAAATTTGAATTAAAAATAGCAAAGTTGAAACAAAAAAAAAAAAAAATAAACAAGAAAACTTTTATATTTTGTGGATTTTCCATTCTGTGCTTCGATAAATGGTTTTGATGAATTACTTACTGGTTTTCAGTGATCTTGTTTATTTACCTATACATATAATATGTGTTTACCTGTATGTGTGTGTGTGTGTATTCCGGCGATAAATGCATCTGAAACGAAGCTTTAATTTAAACACGATCACTAAAAAAAATGCAAAAAAGTATATAAATAATCAGAACAAAACAAAAAGTTCTGTTCTGCGAGTTACATTGTATTGCACGGTGTTAATCGCTCAACTGTGCATTGCAAGCAAGAGAGTGAGAGAGAAAGTGTGAATGAAATTGATCAAAAGCTAATACTAAAAGCTTATTGTATTGGACTTGCGCTTATTCGGTCAAGCGGCGGCCGTTGATCGATCGATCAATCGATGATTTGGTTAGCTTGTTCTGTGATCGTTGGTTAAATCGGTGTAGAGGCTCGTTTATGGATCTTAATTTGCACACATATGAGTGCGTGGTGAATAAGAAATCGAAAATAAAAACAGAATTTAACTAATATAAACGCTTTAAAAATCGATCGTTGCAGTGAAATTCGAACGTGATCGTATATTTTCGATGGACTTTCAGTGTGAGAGTTAAATTTTAAGTGTGTGTGTGTGTGTTTGTGTGCCGCTGTATGGGTTTGCAGCTTAAGCATATGTCATGTGAGTGTGTGGTATGCGTGAGTGTGTTTTATAAAAATATTTTTATGGACAAGCATGCAAAATAAATAAGAATAAAAATAAAAATAAAAATAAAAATAAAAATAAAAATAAAAGCAGCAGCAACAACTGTTGAGACGCTGACTAGCTCAGAGTGCTTTAATGCTGTGTGTAGGCAACGCATACGTATTGCATGATCAACAAGAAAAACAACAACAAGAACACAGACTTAAGAAAGATGCGAATATTTGTGTTGATGTAGACGGTTAAAAGAAACAAACAAAAAAAAAAAAACAAAAAAATTAAAAAAAAACCAAAATAAAAATATAAAGTATATAAAAAATAAATAAATAAAAAATTCACACAAAATTAAAAAGAGATGCATAAGTAATAAAAAAGAAGAACGAAAGCAGGCAAACAAGAAAGCAGCAACAACAATAACAACAACACAAACAACAACAACAACAACAACAATAACATCAGCAACAGCAAGTGAAGAAACACAGAAGTAAACGTACGAGAATCTGGAATTGGACTCGGTATAAAAGCTAAAAATCATTTCAACCTCGAGTTTATTAAAACGAGCACTTCGCGCCAGTCAAGTCATGGGCGAACCGGATCTGAACGACATATTATCGACGGAACTGATCGAGCGCCGCTTCCAGGAATGTGGATAATTTTTATTTATTTTTGGTTTTAATTTGTTTTTTTTTTTGACAACAAGGGACTTGCAAAAAATATACAGTGTTTAACAAAAATATTGCTTGAAAAAGACAACGCCCTGATCTGAGGATTTCACAAGGAGTAGAAAATAGAAATTTAACTGTTGCAAATAATAATGATAATGGAGCAAACCAATATAATAACTATATTCTAAAAAGTGAAAAGTGCAAATTTAAAAATTAATAGAACTTTCAACAAAAGTTAAAAAAAAAAAATACAAATAAAAGCTTCAATGAACTTAAGAACTTGAGTGAAAACCTAGTTCTTTTAAACGGATTTCAAAGTTAGTGCCGGTAATTCCAAAGATGAATTATAGAATATAAGAAATAAAACTGAGAAATTAGGACAACAGTTAGAACAGACACAGTGCTTCGAAACATAAAATTAAATAAATTTGTTAAAAATGTTGAAAATAATATTGCAGAAAACAGAAACATTTTAAAAAGAAACTTAATGACCAAAAACAAAGTTATGCTAAAGAAAAAAATCAAGAAAAATCAAGTTTAAGACTACGTGAATTAACTTTTAGTAAAAACTTGAAAAAAAACAAGTTTTATAGTTTTATTGAAAATATGACATTGTTATTTTGTATGACATCGTCATCTAAAATGCAAAAAGTAGTTAGAACAAAAAGATTTTAAATTAATTTTTCATTTATCATAATTAATTTGTTTTTACTAAATATAAAACTCATACTTTCAAAAATAGCTATATTGCTAACGAAATTCAAAAGAAACAATGGTACTTAAATCTGAAATATGTGCAGTTTTAAAACAATTACGTTTTCTTCTATGAAAATATAAAAAGTGTTGTAACGTCTTTTTCATTTTAGGTGAAGATATACCGTCAGAGTATAAGGGTGAGACAAAAAAAAAAAAAAAATCAAGATCACTTTTCTCAGCGCCATGCTTGGGTTAACTTATATATAAGTACTTATACTCTAATGAGTTAAAATTTTAAAAATAAAAATTTTCATTTTGAAAAATATATTAATTGAGACAGTTTAGAAAGAATGAAGCAATCTTCTAAGAAATATAGAGTAAGAAAACTACTAAATATATGCGCTCAGAAAAAAATTTCTCGGAATATGAAAAAAAAGGCATCATATTTAGAGAAAAATGTATAGACTTTACTCCAGAGAATGCCTTTCTCTAAATTTGATCCTAAAAATTCACTAAAAATGATAAAAAGCTTCTATAAAGAAAAATACCTTTTATTTTTGAGAAAATATTTGTTTTTGTTGAAGAAAATATTTCTCATCGTGAATTTTTTATCGAAATATAGAAACATTTTTTCATTTTCAATAAATTTTTCTCTCTAAATGAGAACTTTTTTGTGCGAGAAAAATATTTATCATTATCAGAGACATTGAAATATTTCCATTTCCCACAAGTGAAGAAATATTTCTTTTGAAAATGTGAAAATTTATTCTAATTAAAGAAAATTTTATTTGAGAAAGAGAAAATTGCTATTATCGAAAATAGAGAAATTGTTTATCGGAGAAAGATAAATGTTTTTTGTTCTGAGTGTGCATTTGACTTAGCTCTGGAGTTCACGAACTATATAATGAAATTTTGATAAGGAATAATTCTGTAAAATATGTTAGCCATAAAATTTGGGTACTTTTTCATGGGTCTCTTGTGACCCTGTCCAAAAATGGCTGCAAAAAATAACTTGAGTTGCAGTCACAGAGGCTGAACATATTTCTTGTTTAATTTTGATATTAATTTCTTTAGACAAGATGTAGAAAAAACTGACTTAATATACAGTTGAAGCTTTATTATTGAAAACTTTATATTTACTATTTAAATAAGTGCTACAATAACTAATAGAGAACAACTTTATTTAAAGTTGAAGCTGATTAAAATGTAAAATTTTAAGTTTCAAATTACTGTAAAAAGTCAATTGAAGAATAATGCCTAAAAGTATGCAATACAAATTTATTCCGATATTGAGCTGCTGAAAGTTATTAAAAACATACTATACTACCCTGTTAACCAAAAGTAACTTTTTTGATATCATTTATGTTTCTATTTGGGTCATTTTTGAATCATTTGCCGGACTAAAATGTGTAAAAAAACAACTTTTATATTGTTTACTGAATTCACAAGAAGTACTTTTAATTCCATTTTATGTTTTACTAAAACGAATTCTTTTTTCTGTTCCCAGCCGAGTCTTATGGCTTAGTTTTGGGAAAATGATTTTTGACTACCGGTTAGACGGTGTATTTGTCTGGCAATGTCATAGCTACGGTTCCTAGCTAGATTATGATACGCTTCTAACCTTACTAATTCCAATCCACATTTCTAATCAAATGAAATTAAATGCAATGAACTACCTAACCTGTTTGGCTAATATTGTCCTAGTTCTCTGTGAATCAACTCAACTTGCGCTATCACTCGAGCATATATGTAAGTTTTAGAAATGAATTAGCACAAGTGCTTATTTGCAAAAAATTAAAAAGTATACAAAAAATAGTATTTATTTTTCATTTCCGAACTCTTTCAAAAACGAAAAATGCGTCATTTATGATTTATTTACATATACTATTTTTATAAAAACAGTTTTTGACTTATGTTTGAGAAAAGTATTACAATATATGGTTAATTTCTGATTTGATTCAAAAATTAAAAATGCTACCAATGTTAATGGTTACAACAAATTTTATAAAATTTCGTTCATTTTGATATCTTCTTTTTTTTTGCGTTAGAACAAGGGTAGTATTTTATTCTCTTTTAGTTATTTTGAAAAATAAAATTTAGTTGGCTTAACTTCAACACGAGACTGACTTTCGACCATAAAAAATAGAGCATGTATCAAGAGAAAACATATAAATGGATCACATAAAGACATGGGTTTAGCCATGAATAACATCTTTTTCTACGGTTTCCTACCGTCACCCCACTTTCTGTGTTCTTTCTATGTCCATCCATCAGCTTATCCTAGCACCGAAAGCACTCATCAACAACTAATCACAAAACTCATTTGAAGCTATTCTCAGTTATAGTGCATCTGAATTGGCTCTATACTCATCACTTTTGTATCCCGGTTACCACTTGATCTTACTCACCTCTCAAACCTGGGACTCTCTATTGCTCTAAAACGAAATGGATCTAAATATAGCAAAACACATTATAAAACTATTGGCCCCGTCCTGAGTTATATTACCCTGGACAATTGACTTTGCTTTCTCATGCTGTGTCTACACAGAGAGTTAAGTTAATGCCTTTTTCAACCCACACTCAGAAAAAAGTGTCTCGGAATATGATAAAAAAGGCATCATATTTAGAGAAAAATGGTATAGACTTTGCTCCAGAGAATGCTATTCTCTAATTGCGATACTAAAAATTCTCTAAAAATGATAAAAAGCTTCCATGAAATAGAAAAATATATCGTTTTTAGAAAAAATAATTTTCATTTTTGAGAAAATATTTGTTTTTATTGAATAAAATACTTCTCATAGTGAATTTTTTATCAAAATATAAGAAAAGTTTTTCATTTTGAATAAAATTTCTCCATAAATGAGAAATTTTTTGTGCGAGAAAAATACTTATCATTATTAGAGACATTGAAATATTTTTCATTTCCTAGAAGTAAAGAAATATTTCTACGAAAATGTGAAAATTTATTCTTATTGAAGAAAATTTTATTTGAAAAAGAGAAAATTGCTATTATCAAAAATAGAGAAATTTTTACCGAAGCAAGGTATGTGTTTTTTTCTCAGTGCATATTTGGATGAAAACCTCATTCCCCACTATTGCTTAAATCCTTTTCAAAGTTCTTTAACACATTTTTTAAAGAAAATAACAAATAACAACATATAGTTAAAAAAATTGTATAATTTATGAATTAGCTGTTCTATTTTGACAGTTCCTACACTCAGAAAAAAGTGTCTCGGAATATGATAAAAAAGGCATCATATTTAGAGAAAAATGGTATAGACTTTGCTCCAGAGAATGCTATTCTCTAATTGCGATACTAAAAATTCTCTAAAAATGATAAAAAACTACCATGAAATAGAAAAATATATCATTTTTAGAGAAAAATACTTTTTTTTTTGAGAAAATATTTGTTTTTATTGAAGAAAATACTTCTCATAGTGAATTTTTTATCAAAATATAAGAAAAGTTTTTCATTTTCAATAAAATTTCTCTATAATTGTGAAATTTTTTGTGCGAGAAAAATAATTATCATTATTAGAGACATTGAAATGTTTCCATTTCCTAGAAGTAAAGAAATATTTCTACGAAAATGTGAAAATTTATTCTAATTGAAGAAAATTTTATTTGAAAAAGAGAAAATTGCTATTATCAAAAACAGAGAAATTTTTTACCGGAGCAAGGTATGTGTATTTTTCTCAGTGTATAAAAAAAGTTTCTTTCATTAAAAATACCTCTAAATATAAACATTTATATTACTTTGTGCATACTTTTAGGCACTTTTTACTTAGAGTCACAAAACACTCAGAATATAAAATGAGTAAGCTTGGTTAAATAGTACATTTTTGTACTGGTAACGCAAGGTTTTATTTCTCGTTAAATTGTCAAACTCGGCTTTGTACTGGTAACTCAAACTTAACTCTCTGTGTAGTCATAGCATCAGTAGGGTACTGTTCGTACAGTATCAATTTGATGGAGACCATTTCCATCAATAGTTCACATTGATATTATTTATATATGCCCTCCACTACGAGTTTTCTCTATTGCCATAGACAAAATCTCACCAAACCCGTTCTTTAATACGGACTATGCTCTATGCTGAGGCAAATGGCTGCCTCTCATTAGAATTTAAAGAACAAAAAGTCACAACTATTATGAGTTAAATGAGTTCATTTCAATTTTGGTTATTTCTTGTATTTATTTCCTTTTTCTTGTATTTATTATGGGATATTTTATGGGTTCATTTGTATGGGACATTTCACGTCAACTGCAACACCTCTCAGCTCAGTACGCTTTAAATCCAAAAACAGCCAACAAGGTATAAACATTTTCGTTCAAACCTCTACTTTTGCTTACTATTTTATAATTAAATAAAATTTTAAATTAATTTTAATTTTTTAAAATAATTAATTATAACGGCCAAATAATTTTAAATTTTTTGATTTTTGGTGGGCCAAAAAATTGACCAAAGTTAAAATACCTCATTGATTATTCATACAAATAATAAAATAAAATTTTTATTATTTATTTATTTATAGGAATGGAAAGTGGGCATAATAGTGGATGGGTGACGCCCACTTTTCTAAAATGATTTAGTTTTGACAAAAAACAAACTTACATTATATTTATAGGTTAAATATTAGTAGCGGCCGTTTTGGTGTGTGGTTAGTGTGTGGCGTGTGAACCAATGAATCCCGAGTTCAATCCTCCTCTCAGGCAAAAGTTTTTTCAATAGTTATAAAGTTTTCTGTTCGGCCGTCACTTCTCTGCAGACAAAGTTTCTTGAGAACATGAACTTTAACCTCTCGGAGTCAGCATAAAACCTATAGGTACGTTTTTGGTTAAGTGTTACAAACATTTAATAGCACACACAACACAATTGATCATAAGAAGCTCGGTAAAAGTCCTTTCAAGGGCTGAAATTTCCAATTTTTTTTTTCTTTTTTTTTAAATATTATCCTCTTTGTAGAGTTTACACTTTTGTGGGTTGTATGCAGTACGCGTGCGGGTATACAAATTTTAAAGTTGAAAAAATTCTTAAGTCTTCTTTTTAGAGGGAATTTCTGTATCTTCTTCCTCATCAAAACTTAAAATATATTGTTTCATGTGAATTTTGCTAAAAACAATTTTTTCCCCAGTCTTTTTTTCTGGACGAAAAATAATCACTTTTTAAACTTAAATAATTTTTTACTTAAAACAAAGCATTGCATGGATATTATAGAATAAAAAGTGCTTAGAATCATCAGAGAATACGTGAGTATTTTTTTGAAAATTTGTTAAGTCTCTTGGATTTTGGATTTTTCCAGTTTTTGGCATGAGATCTCTGATGTTGATATCTGGGTGTTAATTATATTCTACCAAAACCTGATTATTAATTTAGAAAAAATTGGTCTCAAAAAATAAAAAAAAAATCTTATTTGAAGAGGTATTTTTGTCGACCATTTTTGTCTGGACATCAAAAAATGCCTTGAATATTAAGTTAAAGGACAACAAATATTTGTTTACAAATACTGTTCAATTTCGAATACATTCCAAAAAATTTCATCTAAAAATTCACTTGTAAAAAAATTATTGGCTTATGTTCAATCACAAAAAATGTTGTTAACTTATATGGGCATCTCCCAAAAAAGGTCCACCAAAAGTGAAGAAAAACATCATAATAAAGCACTCTAACAGCTTTTAACTTTATTTTTTTTTTATTTTGATTAGTATTTCTGCTATGTAACTTGAATTGAACTTATTATGATGTATTTTTATTAAAATTTATAATGAACATCTTTACTGTATTTTACTATTGTGGAAAAATTTGTCGCGTCCATGATGTCGCGTTCGTATTCGTGCTATATCTATTAAAAAAGAAGGAAAGAGATAATTCTTTTATTTCATAAGTCTACGAATAATAGTTATACTTTGACCTCCATTAACATGTATATTATAAATAAAAAAAAGTTCTCAAAATTAGCTAAATTTTGCATATTTCTATACGAGCTTAAAAAAACTTCTGTTTTTTGTCGCGTCCGTTCCATTGAATGATTGCTTATTACTTTGTACTAATTTGTACTAAATCTCGCCAATATTTTTATAAAATGTAGCACTCTTTCGTCGCGTTAGAACACTTAAATACATCGATTAATTAAAACCGTGCGAATGTCGCGTCCGTGCCACTGGGAGATGCCCATATGTTGTTTAAGTCAACATTTTTTAGAATTGTAAGTTTTTTATTACTTGATATATAAAGTCTGAAATAAATAAAAGCTTAAGAAATGTTCATTGCATACTTTATGGCACTTTTTTACATTAAGAAATTAAGTACTTACTGTTCTCTTGAATAAAACTAAACTTCAGGCAGATCTTGTTGAGAAGGATTTATACAGAAATTTCATAAGGAACATTATCTTAGAATACTTTAACCCGCCATGATTGCTTTAAAGTCTATATTTTGTAGATTTTTTGAGAAGGGTATAAAAAGACCCATTAAGAAGAAAGCTACAGGGTTCAATAACGTTTCTAAAAACTATTATCATAACTCTGTGAACACAACAATTTTGTCAAAGTCATGTACTTTGAAGTATTCTTGCTATTTATATACATATTGTTAAATTTAGTCTTAACTGAAAATTTTTATTAAATTTTGCTCAGACGTTAGCATAGAAAAATAGCAAATTCTCGAAAATAGAAAAAATTGCATATCTTCACATAACATTTTTCTAGAATGTAACTTAAAAATTTAAAAAACTCAAGTCAAGTGTTCCCAATGCAAAGATTATGGTTTATGAAAAACTTAACCCTTACTAGAATCTGTAACATTTTTGGCAAAATACCGCTTTAGATTTATGCCAATTTGAATAAAAATTAAAAACAACCTCATAACACCTTAAATCTCTTGCCGCTTCGCAAGAAAAAGCTTGCAAGATCCAGTAATCAAACTGTTAGACTGTTTTAATAATGGTGTTTAAGCTGCTTTTAACAACTGTATTCAACATGCAGCACTCTAATTAAACAAGCTTTAAGACGAGTCTAGCTCAAGCGTATCTCTTAGCCGCAAAATAATGAATACAACTAAACTTTCACATGCAAACTAGCAGCCGCAAAAAACAAACAAAAAAAAAAATTACTTTAAAAATAACTTCAAATTGTATTGGTATGGGTTAAGTATGCAAAAAAAAAAATAAATAAACTCAAAACCAGTAAAGAATAAAGTTAGCGAAGATTTGAATTTAATCTATAAAAGATTAAATACGAGTAAAAACAACAAAGATATGACATAAAGATAGATAGATACTCGTATTAAGACCGACGGATAATAAACTGAAAAAAAAAAAAAAAAAAAACAACGAGAGAAAACTAACTATTGAAGTCGATTCGAATATTTAAATTGTGAACATAATAAAAGCAACAATACGGAATAATAAAAAAAAAAAATAAAAATAAAAACTAGCAATTTTTTTTAAGTACTGCATAAATAATAAACACAGATAAGGGAGAAACAGTGGAAAAAGAAATTAAAAAAAAAGCAAAAAAATAAAATAATAACCTGAAAGCAAAATGAAACCAAGAGTGTTCCACTGACATGGATTACTTTCGATGATGGAGAAACTGCGGGCTGGGCTGGCTGGCTGGTTGACTGGCTAGCAACGGCGTGGAAACCTTGAAAACTAGAGAAACGCCAAGAATGAGTTGGCTAGACCAAATAAAAAATAACAACAACAACAACAACAACGACAACAACAACTATAAAACAAACAACAAACACTTGAATTCTAATGCAGGCGCAGAGCAAGGCGTAAGTTTGCGAGAACTACAAATATAGCCAACCTCGAATGCAGCACCAGCAGCTCCAACATTCAGCGAGAGACACGAGATCGACACGCGAGTTCACAACTAGTTTTTGGAGCACCAGTCCAACCAAGTACAGCCAAAGTTATTAGACGACATTAGATTGAATTATTGCTGAGCGGGTATCTAAAGAGCGCCAAAGAGCGTTTCGCTTAACAAAAGTATCTCACAGATAGACAACGACGCCAATCGTTAGAGAATTGCTAATACTTGTGGCTTTGAACTTGAACTTTTTCAATGCTAAAGTTATTAGCTGCAAAATTTTGGCATTTTCAAACGATAGATTTTTGTTGTTGTTTCTGTGCGATTTTTGTGTTTTTTTTTTTGGGGCGTTTTTTATGTTTTTATTTTTTTGTTTTTTTCACGCGGCATTTGGCATAATTTTTTAGCTGCTTCAGCTTTTTATATATACATATATATTTTTTGTCAATGTTTGTTGTTTGGTTTTGTTTGTTTGCTTGTTTGTTTGACTGGTTGCCATTTTTAATATTTTACTTTTGCTAAATGTGTGCTTGTGTTGGTGTCAGTGTGTGTAGTTTAATTATTTTTTAACGTTTTTGTGCTTAGCTTCTGTGTATGTGTGTGTGTGTGTGTGTGTTTGAAAGGGAGTATGCATGTTTGAGTGCGTACGTGCAGTGCAAATTAAAATCAGTTCACAATTCAGCATTTTACGTGTATCTGTCAGTTTGCATTCGCTAGTTGAACGCGTTCTGCGCATTGCATACATCAGTTTTGTATACGTTTTGCGAATGTTTTGCGTTAAAAATGTATTTTTGAGAAGAAAAAAAAACTTTTTTTACGGAAAGTGAAAGTGACACATGTGCAAGTTTTCCTTTTTTTTACATTTTTTTAAGTGTTGTTTTGGTTGTGATGCACTAAAGCGAATATAGCATTGTCGGCAACAGTGGGCGTTTTTCATGCGTCAAGTAAAGAAAAGTGATGTAAAGTAAAGTGAAGTGAGTTGAGATGATTGCACCTTAATTACGAGTAGTTTCCGAGTAAATTCTTGGTCTGTATCTAGCCTCTACTAGGCTTTGTCTGTGTTAAACTGTTGCAGTTTATTTTTTTATTGTAATATTCAGACATAGCCTAAAAGAGGTTAGGTGTACCAGGAAGCAATAACAACATGAATTGAGGTGCAGAAAGTGAGTGAGTGATTTCGTTCAAATGTTAAAGAAAAGTTGACAAATTTATAAAATGTGACAAAAAACACACAGTACAACTGACTTTTTGCAATAAAGAAATCATGTGATATACATATGGGCATCTCCCAGTGGCACGGACGCGACATTTGCACGGTTTTAATTACTCGAAAAACAAGAAAAAAACGAAATGAGCCGATATGTATTTAAGTGTTCTAATGCGACGATAGAGTGCTACATTTTATAAAAATATTGGCGACATGTAGTACAAATTAGTACAAAGTAATAATCAATCATTCAATGAAACGGACGCGACAAAAAACAGAAGTTTTTTTAAGCTCGTATAGAAATTTTTTTTATATATAATATACATGTTAATGGAGGTCAAAGGATAACTATTCTTAGTAGACTTATGAAACATAAAATTTATCTCTTATCTTTTTTTAAATAGATATAGCACGAATACGGACGCGACATCATGGACGCGACAAATTGTTCCACAGCAGTAAAATACAGTAAAGTTGTTCATTATAAATTTTAATAAAAATACATCATAATAAGTTGAATTCAAGTTACATAGCAGTAATACTAATCAAAATAAAAAAAAATAAAGTTAAAAGCTGTTAGAGTGCTTTATTTTAATGTGTTTCTTCACTTTTGGTGGACCTTTTTTGGAAGATGCCCATATGTCAAAAAACACGTTGTGAAATTCCTTTTTGTGGAACAAAGTTATAGTCCTCAAAACTCTTATGCGAATTGAGATAATAAGACAAGCTTCAAAATATCCATTTGGAAGAATAGAAAAAGTTTTTTGAGAGTATGTATACAAATATTGACTAAAAACAATTTTGAAATTTTTTGTCTTAACAAACTCTTGTGAGCTCCCGAAAAGTAGATTTTTCGTCATTTTCGAAAATATGTTTCTTTCAAGTCCTATTAAATATATATTTTTTATGGTATTTACTTTCGTTTAAGCCAATTGGAAAAGTATTGAGTTTTTCTTTTCATATTTTCGAAAATATTGACTTTTTGGGGTCTCAAAAAACTTTCTAAGGACAAAAAATTTATAAATTTTTAAGTCAATACTAAATAATTACACTGTGACGCAATATTCAACTTTTTGATTCCAAACAAAAAAACAGTTATCCCAGCCGAAAGTACTCGATGAGAGGAGAAAAGTAATTTCTGGATTTTGCTAGATTGGTTGCCGTTCGTTTTTTATGAGCCTCTATAGTTTTTTCGGCAAATTCGATTTTGAGCACTTTTTTGCAATTTTCTTCTATTTTTCGCATGGCCATAGCTCGAAAAATGCTGTGAATTTTTTTTTGCAGTCTTCAGCAAAGTTGTAGCTCTTGACTCGGCCAACAAAAACGCTGAATATATTAAGTCGGAAAAATTTCATCTTCATGCTCAAAACCCCAAAAATGTCAAAAAAATTACCACTTTTTTCACCGATTTTGTCCCTTTTTCGACTACAGCTCTTGAACTATTGAAAATTTTACCAAACAATCAAGGGAATAAATGTAGCCTATAAAATTATGAACAACTTTCCATTACATACTAACTTCATACGACCACTCCTTGATACGGATTTTGCCATACAAATGTAGATATAGCAAAGCCTCCATACAAACTATAGAGGCTCATAAAAAACGAACGGCAACCAATCTAGCAAAATCCAGAAATTACTTTTCTCCTCTCATCGAGTACTTTCGGCTGGGATAAGTGTTTTTTTGTTTTGAATTTTTGTGTTGCACTGTGTTATGTATATCAAAATCACAATTTTTTTTTGCTTTGCGTATGCATTCTAAAGAAAAAAAAGTTATACGCAAAAAACTTGATTTTTTACCCAAAAAGGTTTCGGCAGAACCAAAATAGCATATTGATTTCTCCGAACAAAAAAAAAAAAAATTATACAGAAATAGTTTTTCAGAGTCCCTCTAAGTTTTGAGTCATTGTCTCGCTCACTTTTTTTTCTCCATACAAAATCTATCCGGCTTAGGGGAAAAGTGGCATGAAAGAGCCAAGTTTTGAAAGAGCCATCTTGATTTACGCGGTAGTTTTCATACGAATGCTTCTTAAATTATAATTTTTAAGAAGCAATACTCGCCATATGGCACCCTCGAACATTTGACAGTTCACTGATAATAAACGACGATGGTGTATCGTATTTTGGATTTCTTCATCATTAAGTAAGTTTTTCAGAACATTTTATTTGTTGTGTGACGTCTTCACCTTTAAAACTAACGGTAATATTATTATACTATAATTTTATGGATATATTAGGCCTACCAATAACATATTTATTTTGCCGGAAAAATCTTGATTTCATACTAATTTTTGAGGTTATGTTTCTTTGGACAATTATGTTTTGAAAGAGCTGGGTTGCGGTGGTATGAAGAAGCGTAAAGGAAGTTTAAATTATTTTTGTCAAAAATGTTTTTAAGTGTTTTAAACCTCTTATTTTGTTTTTGGAATAGGTCTTATTATTATAGATTTTCTTCAAAGCGATTTAATTGTTTTGCTAAAAATATTTTTAAGTTTTTTAACTATTTTTTGTTTTTAGTTTTGAATTTTTTTATTTATTTATTTTGTTTTTATAAAAACAATACTTTTTATAATAACAATTAATATTTTTAATAAAATATTCGTTATTTTTCGTGTTAAGTCTTGTAATAAGAAGATGGCTCTTTAAAAACTTTGGTTGGCTCTTTCAATGCCCATGTGTTATGAAAGAGCCGAATTTCATGTTTTTTATAAATGGCTACAGGTCCAAGAATATTGTTGATTTTGGAAAATATTTCATTATATTACGTTCATAAATGAATGAGAAAATACTTTTGATACAAGAATTATAATTTTATTAATTATTTTTATATATTTTGTAACTTTTTTAAAACTGGCTCTTTCATGCCACTCTTCCCCTACTATACATGTTTCAGGAAAAATTATCAACATGATGTCCTCTTTATGTGGTTACTATGTTTGATTGCAAAAAAGTAAAAAATTCTTGAACTGTGAATTTGAAATTAACTAAAAACAAGTCTCTTTAAAAATGTTATATTATTATGATGTATATTTATATGAATCATCAACCATGTTGAATAATGTACGCATTCTGCAATGTTTTATAGCAAATCGACAGTTTTTCTGCAAATTATTTTTTGGCTAAAATTTTTATTAACTTTTTGTCATCAACATTCATTTTTGAGTTTAGGTGTAGAAATCAAACAATGATCGATATTGTCATAAAAGAATTAATCAATGTTTGATATTTATCGATCAATATTCTTCCAATCAAATTATTATATAATTCCAATAATTTATTGATCTTGATATTAAAGACAGCTATAAAAGTTGTTAGTAAATTTAAATTTTCCTAAAACTTAAAGACTAATGGTGTTATAAGATATCTAAAAATTTTTTTTTTCAAGCGTAAAAATCCCATCATGTATCCTCCAACATAAAAAGACATCACAGCCATTTTTGCTTTATACCCAAGATACCATTGAAAGTACTGGCTAGTGCTATGTATTTTTTGTATGTCAAATGACACTTCTTTATTTAAAAGGCAATATTTTTTTTGTTTTCTTGTGAAATTTTGTCATAAGCCTTATCTTAGCAACAAGATAATATAGTTCAATTAGTTCTCATTCCTTAATCGCACACTTCATATCAACCATATTTTCAAATCGTTGAAAAAATTATGAATTAATTAATTAAAAAAATCAAAAATTGTTTCAAAAATTATAAAAAAAAAGTTTATTTTTAATTATTCTATGTTCATTTCATGCCAAAATTTTATTAAATAAAGCTTATTACAGTTCAAATTTATAGTTCTTTTATTTTTATTTTTTATTAGTTATTATTTATTAGTAAGTTGTTATTTTTAACTTTTGAAAATATAATTTTAAAAAAAAATTGTCGTAAGTCTTAAAAATCAAGACAAGATATTCAATAGATAAAATATTCAAGACATTCAAGGAGTTTTTTTTTGTTTAAGGGAACATGGCGCCTTCAAAAATTTTTTGAATGTTAATTTCAGTATTTAAATATGTGGTTAAAAAATAAAAAAAATTTGTTTGTATAATTTAAAAAAAAAAAAAAAAAAAACAAATTGGCCATTTCAGTCCTTGAAAGCACTTTGACCGAGCTTATAATGATCAATTGTGTTGTGTGTGTTATTAAATGTTTGTACACAATTAACCGAAAACTGAACCTACATGTTTTATGCCGACTCCGAACGGCTAAAGTTCATGTTCTCAGGAAGCTTTACATGGCATTATTGGTAAGGTTTGCCATTGTCTGCAGAGAGGTGGTGACCGATCAGAACAATTTTTTTATTGAAAAAAACTTTTGCCGCGACTGGGGATCGAACTCGGGCTCCGAGCATGCTAAGCCACACACTTTACTTGCATGCCACGGTCACCACGTGTAATTTTTTAACTAAAAAAATATATGTGTAATTTTTCAAAATTATATCTTATTTTTTAATTCAACTTCCAACATTAAGAATAACTTTTTTTAAGGTGTCATGTCCCTTAAATTAAAAAATATTAACTATGAAAAAGAAACTACATGACATATTTGTTAATGAGAAACAACTGACGGTTGACAATTTAGGTTAATTTAAGTAAACTCCTTTTTTTAATCAAGGAGGCAGAAACCTATCAAAGAGGTTTTATTTTTTTTCAAAAACAGTTAGCGTCTCCAAACCATTCTTAATGGTCAGAGGTCTGGTTCTCATATTATGATTCATTTAAGTTAAATCACGACAATAGTAAATTTTTTATATGGTTTATGACACTGTTTAATTTTTGTATACTTTTTTATATTTATACAAAAATACCTTTTTTATCAACACACAATAACACTGTTTTTGCTTCAAAATAATTAAAATTGTTTAATAAAAAAAAAACGTAGACTTGTTCAAGAATATTTTTTAAGACAATTTATGAACAAGCATAAAATCCCGTTCTAAGACGAGTCGCTGTCAAAATAATTAATAAGGAGACGATATGGCAACATTTTTAAATGTTGTTATGATGCAGTCGTTGTCAATGTGTTGTTGCTGATATATATCAAATAAGTTTTGCATACTTTCAGGCTCACCATTTTTTTATATAATAAAAGCACTGTAATAGCAAGAGTGAACAGTTTTAGTGATATAAGGTGCAGAACAGGACTCTTGTAATTATGTATAAACATATAATTCATCCTATGGTATCGATGGTTTTCGTAATAATATCGATGGTAAATGCAGAAACAATCGTACTGACCTACTGAATCGTAGGACAGAATATGATACATTTTTTTATATATTTTTCATAGAAGGATATAAAACCAAGAAAAATTATAAATGAGTTCATTTTTCTTAAAACAAACACCTAACTTATTCTACACAATACAAAAACTTGAAATTGCTACTATTAGAAAAGGCATTTGCTTTTCGAGTTTTGACTATTTAAAGGTCCTGTACTTTCCAAAGAAAGAATTGTTATGTTAAAGCAATAAGTTTTCTTATTCAAATATTTCTATTTGTTTTTACTTTAAACTTATGATCATCAGATATACAGTATTATAATATATCGTAAGAAATAATTACTACATAGCCAGAATGTGAAAGATTACTCTAAGTTTGAAGTGAGTATCGAAAAAATAAAAAACTATTATAGGTAGTTTTTTTGTGATAAATGTGAAGTGACAACTAATAATATAAAATATTTCAGTTATCTATAAGACAGAGTCAATGCGGAATCATAAACTTTAACCAGCAATTTTTGAGCATGTGAATCAATGTCGACTCTTACGAAAGTTTTTCTCAGTCAAAGGCATGCGCAGCCCCCGCAGGATCCTCCCAAGGACTCTCACAACCAATGCTCAAAAATTAAACTTATTGAAAATATTAAAAAAATTAATGAATGACGAGTACTAAAGATCAGATTAAAACTTTTATTCGTGATGGTCCATTTTAAAACTGCATCCTATTGCAATATAAATCAGTTAAGGGTTGATATCAAATAAAGATTTTCTGAGTGCTTGTTTTGAAGTTTTTAAAAAAAAACAAGTAAAGAAAATCTAAAGTCGGTCTAGGCCGACTATGAAATACCCTAAACCCACTTTTCAAAAAAAAAAAAAAAATTATTGTAAATGGGCGTGTCCGTGGGCGGATGAAGTCCATTTTTCCAAACCATCTTTGTCTTGTCATAAAAAACATACGTGCCAAATTTTAGCTCTGTAGGTTAAACACATGCTTATTTATTGCGTTTTCAATTTTTGGGTTGTATGGGAGGTAGGCGTGTCCGTGATCGGATGACGTCCATTTCCGAAGACATATTTGTGTTAGTATGAAACACATACATATCAAATTTTATTGTTGTAGGGTAATTATGAGCTGAGCTATGCAGTTTTCAATTTTCGCGTTGTATGGGAAGTAGGCGTGTCCGTGGGCGGACGATGTCCATTTTTCAAAACCATCTTTCTTTTGTTATAAAAAACATACGTGCCAAATTTTAGCTCTGTAGGTTAAACAGAGGCTTATTTATTGCGTTTTCAATTTTTGGGTTGTATGGGAGGTGGGCGTGTCCGTGAGCGGATGACGTCCATTTTTCAAAGACATCTTTGTGTTGGTATAAAACACAAACATACCAAATTTTGTTGTTGTAGACTTATTATGAGCTGAGTTATGCAGTTTTAAATTTTTGCGTTGTATGGGAGGTAGGCGTGTCCGTGGGCGGATTCCAAAAATATTCAATAGTGCAGATCCTTGGGTACATGTGACCATGTGTACCAAGTTTCATCCAATTATCTCAACTCCTTCTTCTTATCCTGTGTATACGGACAACACACAGACGGACGGACGGACGGACGGACGGACGGACGGACGGACGGACGGACGGACGGACATAGATAGCTCGACTCACGTGGTGACGCTGATCAAGAATATATATACTTTTCTATACCGGACTCGCTTCGTTCTATGCGTTACAAACGTTTGCACAAAGTTAATATACCCTGACCTTTCAGGTTTAGGGTATAATTATCAAGTTCAAAATATTTGTAGCATCAAAAGTTTTTGAGATAAATATACAACCAAAACTGGTTGGTTAAATTTTGTTTCCAAATATCTCCTAAAAAATTTGTCAATTATTGGGATTAAGAGTTTTTTTTTATTAAATTAATTTAAACTATTAATTTATGAATTAAGAAATGTCATACATATCATTATAGTAATTTTAATAATATGGAATAATATATAGTTCTAATATAGTTCTAATATAGTTCATTAGACAAACAAACAAAACAAAAAATGATTTACAAAAAATTCTTTGTTTCTAAAAGTATTGAGATATAATTGAAAAGAATCGCAAAAGTCACTAAAAACCCAATTAATCACTTAAAAAAAGGTCAAGACATACATCATAAAGTACTGTTTTTATTTCAATAGATTTTTTAACCCTTAAAAAATTTGTGTACCCGTTTTTCCTTGAAAATAAGAATATAAGCAATATTATTTTTTATTTTTCTAATCATTGAGACTGTTTAAGAGTTGTAATAGTTTTGGACTCATCACTTTGATTCTTGAATTCTTCGTTTACAAAAATATTGAAGTTCAACGTTTTCAATGCATTTAAATAATGATTTTATATAAGTTATGATTTGTACTTTCACTTTTTTTTGAAAAGTCTGTTTTTTAAGTAAAAATATTTTCAGCATAAAACAAGCAAACAAAGATATATAACTTTATTTGATTCAAGACCTTCTTCTTATTTAGTATTTATATTAAAATAAATTTAGGTTTTTTTTTAAAAAAAATACTTTTGAAAATATTGTAATGTGTCAGAAAGTGGTAATAGTTTAAGGATCTAATTTTGGAAATTTCAAATACAGAAAAAAGTTTAACTGAAGTTTAAGCTTTAACAAATTAAGAAGTACCTTATATTTAATAACATCGAAAAATATATAGAAATTAACAGTTGACTATTTATTACATTATTTTAAGATCTTAATGCAAATCTGATTTCTGATATTGGTTAATATTTGCATATATTTATAGTTATAGTTATAGGCTAAATTATTTTACTAAAAAATGTTATTATTTAAAAAAAAAATAATGTAATCGCTCAAAATTTAAATGAAAAAGTCCGCTTCTTACATTTCAAAATAGCAAATATAAAAATATTTTTGATTTACAGACGAATTGCAGATAATGTCCCACAGTCGCAGACGCCCCTGGATGAGTTCTGTATAAAGTGCTGCAAAGTTTGCTACAAACTTACGAATAAAAAACACGTCAAAACGACTATCATCGTAAGCAGAGAGTAATGAAAAATTACGTCACACTGACCTCATTTTTTTTTTTCGCCGTTAAAATTGCCTTGACTGACGAACTGACTAACGCGTGTCTGACTAGGCCGGTTGCTGGTATGTGGAGCGTGAAAGTGCTTTCCAAAGCAGAAATTTAACCAACTGAGCTACTCTAAAGGCGTTCAGCAATTGAAGATATAAGAAGAAGAAGAAGAAGAACAACAACAACAAACAATTTTTTTTGCATAAACAAACACATGCTATGTTTATTTGTATTAAGGTTTTGAAATTTTTATATATCAATAAAATAAAGATAAGCCACTTCCTTAGGTTTTTAAATATTTTATAAGTTATTTTTTGAAATATTTTGCTCATGAGTATTTATTTTAAGATTGACTTTCTTTTTTTGTTTCTTTAGAGTGTAAGCTTTAAAGATCACTTCCATCAGACGTGAGAACAGATCAGATAAGTAGATCTTCATAGACGAATTGTGGCTGTAACTGATAAAGTGTTATTTGTATTAAGTATAGGGATGGGCAACCTTATTGTTTTTTTTTTTTATAGACGTTCTTCTGACTTCTATAAATGTTTGGAAAGTAGCTTGGTTAAAGTAGTTTTCAAATTGTTTTTGGAAGCTTTTACGCGAACCGCATTTTTAATATACTAGATAAAAAATATTTTTGTTGCCACGGATAGTGCAGTTTCGAACCCACGACACATCGCAAGCTTGTTCAGACTGCTGCCACTCAGCCAAACTGTATTTTGCATAGCATGTTGAAAGAGGCAAAATAAATAATCTTGTAAATTATAATGTAATAATTTCAAATTTGATGTCCCGTAAGTTTTCGGGGACGTTGATCACGAATCTGAAATTTTTTGATGTTTTTTATATAAATAAAGAGGTCCAAACAATAACAATATTATGAAAGCATTAGGTTTTTTGTTTGTTTATTTTTAATATTTTAAAAATAATTTTTTTAAGGTAAAAAAAATTTTTTTATAAGCTTCTAATAGAAGTAAAACATCTAGAGGTAAATGTTTAATTTTTTGTGATCTGTCTCCCGACAAAGAGATTTTCGGATCTGAATGTAATAGGCACCTATTAAAAATATCCTCATTTATAGCAAGCCGTGACATCCTCCTAGTATTATTGTATCTAAATATTTGCAATTTAATGGAATGCTTCAAGGATTTCTTCAATTAGCTGACACAATGGAAGCATACTATTCTTTGCCACGGAAGGACTTTCTAAGTAAGCTTCGATAATGCAACAAGTGAGGTAGACATTTTAATGTTTTAATAAATATAAATAAATAAAGTTAAACTCATTAAGTACATTTAATAAAATACAAACAAATAAAGATACAAACAAATGGTTTTAACAAGAAAAAAATAATAAAGTTTCCGATCCCATTTTAGTTTTTCTTGAAATTTTCCTACAGTGGCACCTTGTGGCACCCAATTTATTTTTTATTAGTATAATAATATAAAGCCCAAAGGAACCACTATCTTTATAAAGAGAAAATAGGCAGAAAACAGTATTTTTCATTTTAACTGAGTCAAATTTTTTTAAAAATTAACATTTCATTGTATTTTTTTAAAAAATGGGTATGAATATCTTTTAAAAATTTTACTTTTTCGGATTTCGATCCAATACAAGAAAATATAAAACAACTTAAATTAATCGCACGCGGTCGTCTGCTGTCAATGACTGACAAACATAAATTAAATAATATTAAATAATGTAGCTTCTTCAAAACTGACAGATGATTGTTGACAGGAGTAGCATTTCTCATCCAGTTAAGAGGCGGCAAATTTAAAAAGTCATGGACTTATTGACCCACCTTAATATATTACTAAATAAGAGTAATCGATAGAGTATTTTCTCTAATATTATTTTTTTTTCTTCTGTTTCAATTTAATGGCTACAAAAACTTATGTAAGAATCATAAATAAATTGTATATCCTTGGATGATCAAAGAATATACCAACAAAATTTCAAAAAAACATCTTTTTCTTATGCAAAAAAAAAAAAAATTAAAAAAAATGTATGTACTGACGTACTTTAAAAAATTTCCACTTTTCTGACTTCACTGAATCCATTCTGTAAATAAGAAAAATAATCAACTTCTTAAAAAGTTCAAAGAAAATTCCAAATAATAGTTGATTCTAACGGATAACTATAACCTATAGAAAAATGTTTAATATTTTGTCGATATTTTACAAAAAATCTTAATCTAAAAAAACTCCCCGCATAAAAAGTTAAGAATATTTGAGCTAAATAAAAATTCGGGTTGTTTTAGTTGAATTCGGTTCAAGAGTTATCTCCCACTCCTAACACTCGAAACACGATTTTCTTTATGAAATTTTTACATGTGCACCCGGGAAACCTTAAACGTCGATAGAAAAAAATTATTTTTACTTTATTTTACAACAAATAAATATATTTTTTATAAAATTCATGTTTTTCAAACCTTCCATTCATTCGAAGCAAAATTTTTTCATAAAGCAAAAATGAGTCATTTTTTGTACACGTCATGGACTGTAGAGTGTTGAAGAATCTATTTTCATTAGACCAGGTCTGACTTCCAGGTGGGTTGCAATATCGCTCCCGGTTTTTAATAATTGCATAGAGAACACCGAAGGTTGTCTGGGTAGGTTATTCTTTTACCATTTTTTCCATTTTCGTATTCTTGATAGAACTTTTCTTGTGTACTTCCGATAAAAAACTGAATTTCACTTGTAAAAAACTAAAGATAAACTGAGTAAAATAACACTATTGCATTTTTTCTGATTTGCTTTCGACCATCTTTCCTCTTTAATATAAAAAAAGTTATCGCAATATCTCTGATCAAACCCGCTTTAACATTTTTTTAAGTGTCAATACTTTCTTAGGTTTGTAAATACCTAAGAAAAGCAAGTTAATATAATTTGAAATGCTATTTATTTTCAAAACATACTTTACTGATGCAAGTTTTTTTTTAGTATGATGTTCTGACATATTTTTAAAAAGGCTTTCAAAAGCTTTTAACAAACAAATCCTTCTGTCATTCTGCATCTTGAAGCTCTTTGAACTAATCATGTTGCCGGTGAATATGTAGCTGACCAAAACTAAGAAAAATTTTTATTGAGCATACTTTTAGGGATCTATAAAAATAACATGTCAGACGACACATAATTATCGCATGCGACTTTTTAAGTAAGTATGCTACTTACTAACTCGCATGCAATAAAATATCGAATCAAATATTTCGCATTGATTAATGAATGATTTTAATTAAATTGCCTTTTTGGGTTTTTTTATAAACAAAAAAAAAAATAAAAACAAAAATATTTCACACTCAAACGTCCAAGCGTAAAATTGAGGCTTGCAAAATTTGGCCTCAGGTTTTAAAAACCAAAAAAAAATCATAATTAAAATGTAACGTTTTGGTAGTTGCAACAAATGAGCGAACACCGAAGTGTTGCTGATTTTTTTCACACCTTTTTTAAAACGCATGACCTGTGGGTAAAATTCAAAACATCAAAACATGCCCAAGACCGCAAAAATATATTAACTGTCTTATTTTTAGGCTGACAACGATAAATGCTGACGACTGAATATTTAAGTTTTGTTAAGTCATCATCATCATGATAATCTTCATCAAACTCATCCACAGTTACAATCATCGCTTGCCATTTGACTGTGAATTATGACCACAACTCAGTTGCAGCTCCACAAAAGGTCGAAGTTAAGCCGAAGAAGCTTTTTCAACTGCGTTTCAGTATCTCGTTTGCCGTTATGCCTACACTTTTTGTTAATTTTCGACAACAAGACACAAAATTAACTTTACTGGTCTTTTATTTATACATTTATTTATTTCGTTTATTTATTTATTTTTTTATATAAATTGCACTGAAAGAAAAACGTTAATCTTGTCAACTGTTTGTTTCTTAAGTATTGCTAAAATATTTATATAAATATTTGTATTTAAAATTTCATCAATATGATCAAATAAAAGTACCTACTTTCACGAGAATACTTTATCGAAATGCATAAATTATTTATTATTCTGAAGGCTATGGGATGTGGCCAGTTTTCTTCACAGCACCCACCAGTAGACACATATGAGGACTATCGTAAAGAACCTGTGTATCGGCCAAGTATCAAATAAGTGATCTGTCCTTCATATGACATATTGAAACATAATTTATGATGTGATGTGATGTTAAAATTATGTAATGTTGATGTTTTGATATTGATGGTGATGTTAATGTGGATATTGATATTGATGTTGATGATGTTGATGTTGCAGCTGATGTTGATGTTGATCTCTTTCGTGGTCTTGTTCTCAATATTGATCTTGATCTTGATCTTGATCTTGATCTTGATCTTAATCTTAATCTTAATCTTGATCTTAATCTTGATATTATTCTTGATCTTGATCTTGATCTTCGTCTTTATCTTGATCTTATTTTCTACTTGCTTTGATCTTATTTTGATTTTTTTTTATCTTGCTATTGATGAAGATTTTATACTGATCTTAATCTTGAATTGATTTTTTCTTGATATTGATTTTAATCTTGGTTTTGATTTTAGTTTTTATTTTAATCTTGATCTTGCTCTTAATATTGATCTTGAGTTGATCTTGTCTTGAAAAAGTTCTTGATCTTGATCTTAACTTTGATTTTGATTTATATCTCAATCTGGAATTTGGTGCTGATTTTCTAATTAATCTTGATATTTATCTCGATCTGTATCTTGACCCGATCTGAATCTTGATATAAATCTTGATTTGATCTTAATTTTGAGTTTGATATTGAGTTCCTTGAGTTTCTTGATATTGTTTTTGATGCTGTTTTTTATCTTTATTTTGATTTTAATTTTCATCTCGATTTTGATTTTGATTTTGATTTTGATTTTGATTTTGATTTTGATTTTGATTTTGATTTTGATTTTGATTTTGATTTTGATTTTGATTTTGATTTTGATTTTGATTTTGATTTTGATTTTGATTTTGATTTTGATTTTGATTTTGATTTTGATTTTGATTTTGATTTTGATTTTGATTTTGATTTTGATTTTGATTTTGATTTTGATTTTGATTTTGATTTTGATTTTGATTTTGATTTTGATTTTGATTTTGATTTTGATTTTGATTTTGATTTTGATTTTGATTTTGATTTTGATTTTGATTTTGATTTTGATTTTGATTTTGATTTTGATTTTGATTTTGATTTTGATTTTGATTTTGATTTTGATTTTGATTTTGATTTTGATTTTGATTTTGATTTTGATTTTGATTTTGATTTTGATTTTGATTTTGATTTTGATTTTGATTTTGATTTTGATTTTGATTTTGATTTTGATTTTGATTTTGATTTTGATTTTGATTTTGATTTTGATTTTGATTTTGATTTTGATTTTGATTTTGATTTTGATTTTGATTTTGATTTTGATTTTGATTTTGATTTTGATTTTGATTTTGATTTTGATTTTGATTTTGATTTTGATTTTGATTTTGATTTTGATTTTGATTTTGATTTTGATTTTGATTTTGATTTTGATTTTGATTTTGATTTTGATTTTGATTTTGATTTTGATTTTGATTTTGATTTTGATTTTGATTTTGATTTTGATTTTGATTTTGATTTTGATTTTGATTTTGATTTTGATTTTGATTTTGATTTTGATTTTGATTTTGATTTTGATTTTGATTTTGATTTTGATTTTGATTTTGATTTTGATTTTGATTTTGATTTTGATTTTGATTTTGATTTTGATTTTGATTTTGATTTTGATTTTGATTTTGATTTTGATTTTGATTTTGATTTTGATTTTGATTTTGATTTTGATTTTGATTTTGATTTTGATTTTGATTTTGATTTTGATTTTGATTTTGATTTTGATTTTGATTTTGATTTTGATTTTGATTTTGATTTTGATTTTGATTTTGATTTTGATTTTGATTTTGATTTTGATTTTGATTTTGATTTTGATTTTGATTTTGATTTTGATTTTGATTTTGATTTTGATTTTGATTTTGATTTTGATTTTGATTTTGATTTTGATTTTGATTTTGATTTTGATTTTGATTTTGATTTTGATTTTGATTTTGATTTTGATTTTGATTTTGATTTTGATTTTGATTTTGATTTTGATTTTGATTTTGATTTTGATTTTGATTTTGATTTTGATTTTGATTTTGATTTTGATTTTGATTTTGATTTTGATTTTGATTTTGATTTTGATTTTGATTTTGATTTTGATTTTGATTTTGATTTTGATTTTGATTTTGATTTTGATTTTGATTTTGATTTTGATTTTGATTTTGATTTTGATTTTGATTTTGATTTTGATTTTGATTTTGATTTTGATTTTGATTTTGATTTTGATTTTGATTTTGATTTTGATTTTGATTTTGATTTTGATTTTGATTTTGATTTTGATTTTGATTTTGATTTTGATTTTGATTTTGATTTTGATTTTGATTTTGATTTTGATTTTGATTTTGATTTTGATTTGATTTTGATTTTGATTTTGATTTTGATTTTGATTTTGATTTTGATTTTGATTTTGATTTTGATTTTGATTTTGATTTTGATTTTGATTTTGATTTTGATTTTGATTTTGATTTTGATTTTGATTTTGATTTTGATTTTGATTTTGATTTTGATTTTGATTTTGATTTTGATTTTGATTTTGATTTTGATTTTGATTTTGATTTTGATTTTGATTTTGATTTTGATTTTGATTTTGATTTTGATTTTGATTTGATTTTGATTTTGATTTTGATTTTGATTTTGATTTTGATTTTGATTTTGATTTTGATTTTGATTTTGATTTTGATTTTGATTTTGATTTTGATTTTGATTTTGATTTTGATTTTGATTTTGATTTTGATTTTGATTTTGATTTTGATTTTGATTTTGATTTTGATTTTGATTTTGATTTTGATTTTGATTTTGATTTTGATTTTGATTTTGATTTTGATTTTGATTTTGATTTTGATTTTGATTTTGATTTTGATTTTGATTTTGATTTTGATTTTGATTTTGATTTTGATTTTGATTTTGATTTTGATTTTGATTTTGATTTTGATTTTGATTTTGATTTTGATTTTGATTTTGATTTTGATTTTGATTTTGATTTTGATTTTGATTTTGATTTTGATTTTGATTTTGATTTTGATTTTGATTTTGATTTTGATTTTGATTTTGATTTTGATTTTGATTTTGATTTTGATTTTGATTTTGATTTTGATTTTGATTTTGATTTTGATTTTGATTTGATTTTGATTTTGATTTTGATTTTGATTTTGATTTTGATTTTGATTTTGATTTTGATTTTGATTTTGATTTTGATTTTGATTTTGATTTTGATTTTGATTTTGATTTTGATTTTGATTTGATTTTGATTTGATTTTGATTTTGATTTTGATTTTGATTTGATTTGATTTTGATTTTGATTTTGATTTTGATTTTGATTTTGATTTTGATTTTGATTTTGATTTTGATTTTGATTTTGATTTTGATTTGATTTTGATTTTGATTTTGATTTGATTTTGATTTTGATTTTGATTTTGATTTTGATTTTGATTTTGATTTTGATTTTGATTTTGATTTTGATTTTGATTTTGATTTTGATTTTGATTTTGATTTTGATTTTGATTTTGATTTTGATTTTGATTTTTGATTTGATTTTGATTTTGATTTTGATTTTGATTTTGATTTTGATTTTGATTTTGATTTTGATTTTGATTTTGATTTTGATTTTGATTTTGATTTTGATTTGATTTTGATTTTGATTTGATTTTGATTTTGATTTTGATTTTGATTTTGATTTTGATTTTGATTTTGATTTTGATTTTGATTTTGATTTTGATTTTGATTTGATTTGATTTGATTTTGATTTTGATTTTGATTTTGATTTTGATTTTGATTTTGATTTTGATTTGATTTTGATTTTGATTTTGATTTTGATTTTGATTTTGATTTGATTTGATTTTGATTTTGATTTTGATTTTGATTTTGATTTGATTTTGATTTTGATTTTGATTTTGATTTGATTTTGATTTTGATTTTGATTTGATTTTGATTTTGATTTTGATTTTGATTTTGATTTTGATTTTGATTTTGATTGATTTTGATTTTGATTTGATTTTGATTTTGATTTTGATTTGATTTTGATTTTGATTTTGATTTTGATTTGATTTTGATTTGATTTTGATTTTGATTTTGATTTGATTTTGATTTTGATTTTGATTTTGATTTTGATTTTGATTTGATTTTGATTTTGATTTTGATTTGATTTTGATTTTGATTTTGATTTTGATTTTGATTTTGATTTTGATTTGATTTTGATTTTGATTTTGATTTTGATTTTGATTTGATTTGATTTTGATTTTGATTTTGATTTGATTTTGATTTTGATTTTGATTTTGATTTTGATTTTGATTTTGATTTTGATTTTGATTTTGATTTTGATTTTGATTTTGATTTGATTTGATTTTGATTTTGATTTTGATTTGATTTTGATTTTGATTTTGATTTTGATTTTGATTTTGATTTTGATTTTGATTTTGTTTGATTTGATTTTGATTTGATTTGATTTTGATTTTGATTTTGATTTTGATTTTGATTTTGATTTGTTTGATTTTGATTTTGATTTGATTTTGATTTTGATTTTGATTTTGATTTTGATTTTGATTTTGATTTTGATTTTGATTTTGATTTTGATTTTGATTTGATTTTGATTTTGATTTTGATTTTGATTTTGATTTTGATTTTGATTTTGATTTTGATTTTGATTTTGATTTTGATTTTGATTTGATTTTGATTTTGATTTTGATTTTGATTTTGATTTTGATTTTGATTTTGATTTTGATTTTGATTTTGATTTTGATTTTGATTTTGATTTTGATTTTGATTTTGATTTTGATTTTGATTTTGATTTTGATTTTGATTTTGATTTTGATTTTGATTTTGATTTTGATTTTGATTTTGATTTTGATTTTGATTTTGATTTTGATTTTGATTTTGATTTTGATTTTGATTTTGATTTTGATTTTGATTTTGATTTTGATTTTGATTTGATTTTGATTTTGATTTTGATTTTGATTTTGATTTTGATTTGTTTGATTTTGATTTTGATTTGATTTTGATTTTGATTTTGATTTTGATTTTGATTTGATTTTGATTTTGATTTTGATTTGATTTTGATTTTGATTTTGATTTTGATTTTGATTTTGATTTTGATTTTGATTTTGATTTTGATTTTGATTTTGATTTTGATTTTGATTTTGATTTTGATTTTGATTTTGATTTTGATTTTGATTTTGATTTTGATTTTGATTTTGATTTTGATTTTGATTTTGATTTTGATTTTGATTTTGATTTTGATTTTGATTTTGATTTTGATTTTGATTTTGATTTTGATTTTGATTTTGATTTTGATTTTGATTTTGATTTGATTTTGATTTTGATTTTGATTTTGATTTGATTTTGATTTTGATTTTGATTTTGATTTTGATTTTGATTTTGATTTTGATTTTGATTTTGATTTTGATTTTGATTTTGATTTTGATTTTGATTTTGATATTTTGATTTTGATTTTGATTTGATTTTGATTTTGATTTTGATTTTGATTTTGATTTTGATTTTGATTTTGATTTGATTTTGATTTTGATTTGATTTTGATTTTGATTTTGATTTGATTTTGATTTTGATTTTTGATTTTGATTTTGATTTTGATTTGATTTGATTTTGATTTTGATTTTGATTTTGATTTGATTTTGATTTGATTTGATTTGATTTTGATTTTGATTTTGATTTTGATTTTGATTTTGATTTTGATTTGATTTGATTTTGATTTTGATTTTGATTTTGATTTTGATTTTGATTTTGATTTTGATTTTGATTTTGATTTTGATTTTGATTTGATTTGATTTTGATTTTGATTTTGATTTTGATTTTGATTTTGATTTTGATTTTGATTTTGATTTTGATTTTGATTTGATTTTGATTTTGATTTTGATTTTGATTTTGATTTTGATTTTGATTTTGATTTTGATTTTGATTTTGATTTTGATTTTGATTTTGATTTTGATTTTGATTTGATTTTGATTTTGATTTGATTTTGATTTTGATTTTGATTTGATTGATTTTGATTTTGATTTTGATTTTGATTTTGATTTTGATTTTGATTTGATTTTGATTTTGATTTTGATTTGATTTTGATTTTGATTTTGATTTTGATTTTGATTTTGATTTTGATTTTGATTTTGATTTGATTTTGATTTTGATTTTGATTTGATTTTGATTTTGATTTTGATTTTGATTTTGATTTTGATTTTGATTTTGATTTTGATTTTGATTTGATTTTGATTTTGATTTTGATTTGATTTTGATTTTGATTTTGATTTTGATTTTGATTTGATTTTGATTTTGATTTTGATTTTGATTTTGATTTGATTTTGAATTTTGATTTTGATTGATTTGTTTGATTTTGATTTTGATTTTGATTTTGATTTTGATTTTGATTTTGATTTTGATTTTGATTTTGATTTTGATTTTGATTTTGATTTTGATTTTGATTTTGATTTTGATTTTGATTTTGATTTTGATTTTGATTTTGATTTTGATTTTGATTTTGATTGTGATTTTGATCGGTTTTGGTTTTTATATTAATCTTTTTTGATTTTAGCTTGATATTGTTCTTGATATTAATTTTCTTTGATTTTGTTCTTAATATTATTCTTGAGTTGATTTTAAATTGATTTTTTTATTATCTTTGATTGTGATCTTGATCTCGATCTGGAATTTGAGTTTGATTTTCATATTAATCTCGATATTGATATCGATCTGGTTCTTGATTTCAATCTCGATCTTGATGTTTATGTGATCTTGATCTTGAGTTTGATCTTGATATACATCTTCATTATAACATTGATCGTGATCTTGGTACTGATTTGATCTTAACTTGATATTGTTCTGTCTATGTCTGCTGTATACATATTCGCAGATATTTTTTTAATATTTTAATAGTTTGATTTAGGTTGTGATGCTGTTGATTTTCATTTAAATTTTTATTCTTTACTGATTCGGAAGTTTTTTTTGATAACGGCAGTCATGATCGAAAAAAGCTTTCGTTATTATTGGTTTGTTTGTCATTTAATTTGATTTCAAATACAAATACGCTGTGATACAACAACAAATTTTGTCATAATAGATATTTCAATACAAAATTCGGCTCCGTGGGTTGGATATTGATATGGATTGTTTTTTATTTGATAAAATTTTGGATTTTTGGTCTCGAAATGAGATTTGGTTCATGTATTGAGTCTTATTTTGAATTTTATTTTAACTACTATATGTGTAAATATATTCTTACTGTTAATATTAAATTTTAAAATGTTATATTAATTTCTAATAATAAGAATAAAGACTTCGTAATGGTAGATGATGTTCCTTATCAATCAATCTCGATTTATTTTAGTCTTATATCAAATCATTAAAACTTTTCCCAATAATTCTCCTATCTTTCAATTAATACTCGTACCAACTAAAAATTTATTTAAAGCTTAACGTCGCAAAAAATAACTACTCAACCATCATAAATAACCGACAAGGCAAAAATAAAAACATACTCATTGTAGATATCTTCGAAAAACCAATTCAAGCCTTCATCAAAAGACGTTCGTAACTTTCTTGGAAAACAAAAACTCTGCGCTCGCTGACCTTTTGATCTGCGCAAAGATGAACGGCTTGACTTGTAAAAGATGCGCGCCGCAACCGCAAGCGACACGCTGACACAAATCCAAATTCAGAGAAGTTGCATGAGTCAGTCGCATGTAGCACAGGGTGGTTCAATAACACTGATTCGACGCAGAAAAGTGGCATAAGGATGTTGCAAAATCCTTCGTATTAGTCAACAGCAACGAGTATTAAACCAAATAAATATGGCTTTAAGGTGAAGCGACGCGTGTGGGTACCAGATAAGCACATGACTTGCATAATAACAATAGCAATAACAACAAACACTAAAACCTATAAAACAACAATAAAGACATCTGCCATAACTAAAACATGGGAACGAATGCAGCAGCTTTTGAAAGGTTTTAAAGTTATCGCTGAAGAAAAAACAATGGCTTAGAGGTAGGTCATTTAAAATGATGAGGATGCGCAAAGGACACTAAGTCATAAAAACGCAACTGTGAACAAACTGCTTTCAGTGTTGCACATACAAGTAATTTAGACTACTTTTTTGAATTGAGGAATATAAGTAAATTCTCTCCTCGAAATGCAACAGCAGCAACATTTTCAGTTTCGTTTTAAGTTATTTATATGTGAGCTTTTATACTACCATTGAAAAAAGTAGCTAAACTGATTGGTAAATACTTTTTTGATTTGACTGTCAATTCATCGATTGTCTTCCATCGCTTTTCTGCTAGTTTGATTTTATGTATGACGCTTGATATAAATTTGTGAAGAAGTTCAGGTGAGCAAACAATAGTTTGAAGGTGGTGGGGGCAGATGAAATAACCTTAGGGGAATAATAAACAAAAGCATTAAGCCTTACTTTTACTTAAAAAACTATAAATTTTAACATTAAGGAAGCTTTTTATTTGAAAGGCTGAAAGATTTGTTGCAGCAGCAGCAGCACCAACTGTTTTGTTCAACGTGTGGATGAGCCAAGAAAGCCAACGAAGTGTAACTTACTTAACACTAACTCTTACATCTTAACGAGAATGTCTGGCACTAGAAATAGCTGCTTATATAACAGCACATAAGCTGGAGAAGGTGTGAAAACCTCAGACTACAATTGCAACGAAAATGACCGATGTTGGCACACTATAGAAATTTTTAAAATACTGAATGGACAAAAATCTATGAGGGTTAAAAATGCCCTAAAATGCGACAATATTTGTCAAAATGTATTGAAAAGTGTCTAATTGTATGAAGATGTCGTAAGAAAACTTCGTTTTCCGTGTTCTGGAGCATCAAGGGCTTAAGATCAAGATCAATATCAAGATCAAGATCAAGATCAAGATCAAGATGATGATCACGGTCAAGATCAAGATCAAGATCAAGATCAAAATCAAGATCAAGATCAAGATCAAGATCAAGATCAAGATCAAGATCAAGATCAAGATCAAGATCAAGATCAAGATCAAGATCAAGATCAAGATCAAGATCAAGATCAAGATCAAGATCAAGATCAAGATCAAGATCAAGATCAATATCAAGATCAATATCAAGATCAAGATCAAGATCAAGATCAAGATCAAGATCAAGATCAAGATCAAGATCAAGATCAAGATCAAGATCAAGATCAAGATCAAGATCAAGATCAAGATCAAGATCAAGATCAAGATCAAGATCAAGATCAAGATCAAGATCAAGATCAAGATCAAGATCAAGATCAAGATCAAGATCAAGATCAAGATCAAGATCAAGATCAAGATCAAGATCAAGATCAAGATCAAGATCAAGATCAAGATCAAGATCAAGATCAAGATCAATATCAATATCAATATCAATATCAATATCAATATCAAGATCAAGATCAAGATCAAGATCAATATCAAGATCAAGATCAAGATCAAGATCAAGATCAAGATCAAGATCAAGATCAAGATCAAGATCAAGATCAAGATCAAGATCAAGATCAAGATCAAGATCAAGATCAAGATCAACATCAAGATCAAGATCAAGACCAAGATCAAGATCAAGATCATGTGAAAGTATGTGAACTCATGTCAAAATGTGTTAACATGTGTGAAAATGTACTACATTTTCTTGCATGCCTCAAAGGGTTAAGCGCCTTAAACACCAGATGTTATTAATTGTTCTATAATAACAACATTTTCCACACGATTAACAGCTTTTAAGATGTAAACAAATCCTTTTAGCCACCATTGCATGTCACAGATAATCAACACTTCATAATCAGCTGTGCGAAACCCAGTGACCTAGTTTTTATTGCTATTGTTGTTGTTGTTAGGGAAACCTGATCTATCACCAGCAATGTCTGAAAGTGAAGAACCTACAAAAGAACGTTTCAACAATGGGTACAAGTAATACGAGTGGACGGTGCAACATGCAACGAAGCAACCCACTTGGTGGGCTTCACTGACTACGTCACTGCTGACCGAACAGCCAACAATATGCTGTCAACACTTGCTTTTGTTGTTTTTTATGCCAGCAATTTTTTCAACTTCAACACATACAATTTTTTTGCCTTAGTTTTGAACCAAACAAATTTCTTCTCCTCTACTTTACATACGATGCCATAAAAGCCTAAAGATTGCAAAAAAAATAACAAAACTTCGCCAACAATGGCAACACTTAAGTTTGCGCGCCCAGCAGCAATTGACCATTGAGCATGCAGCGGTGCTTAAAATAATTGTTGTACTAACTAAGAAACGCTCTGTTGTTCATAGAATAATTTTCACTTTTTTTCGTATTGTTGGTGGCGTTTAAGTTGGCTCAAAACCAGCAACAAGTAGCCAGTACATCGCAACATAACTTAGCGCGCCACAAATTTAAAGGCTCTACAGTGCAAGCAAGCGACCCCGCCAAAGCATTATTAGTCTTGGTACGTGAGCCATGTCAGGTAATGTTGCAATGTTGCAACAGCAGATTTTTTTACAATTATAATTTTTTTTTTTGTGTTATACAAAAGAATGTAATTTAATAGCTACCTAGTTACGAACACTTTGTGAAGTTTGGGTTGAAACATATATATTCGATTTTTGCGGTAGGGTTTTAAGATAGAATCTTAGTTTTTTAATATTGAAAAATCCCTACCAAACCGAAGAAAAGAACAGCTTTCAGGATTTGAGAATTTGAAAGCGTTCCGCATTCCAAAGTTCGAAACAAATTCGTATAACTACAAATAATCTTATCCGTGAATTTATCGATTACACTCAATTTTAATTTCAACATCAAATGCACTATCTTTCAATTTCAATTTGTATAAAAAATAATGTCAGCAAATAAGAGATACAGTCTTCTGAGTTTTAAAAAAAAAATAAGAAACCAAAAGAACAGAAACATATTGGCCAATCATATCATACAATAAATCAAAACAGTAAACAATATTTATGAATTTTTACATGATCTTAATGAATTGCATTCATGAATTTTAGTGCAGTAACCAAGTACATGAGTCTTATGAACTATTGACGACAGCAATGTACAAAATACACAAAAGAAAAAAAAAAACATGAGAACATGAATGCTTCATAAGTCTAGTGTTTGAAGTTCATAAAGTGTGTGTAAAAGAAACATGGACTTATAAAATATTCCCATGTAAATGTCCTGAAAAACAAAAAAATACAAAGAGAACATGAATCATTCATAATATTTATGAATTCATAAAATTCATGAACAAATACGAGGGGAGCACAATTAGTTAATTATGAGATAAGTGACAAAAATGCATGAATCTGAAGCATGAGCTTCATCTTCATATAATCCATGCAAAAATTCAAGGGCATGAAGAAGAGTTCATTAACTAAGAGTAAAAAATGCATTGAATCTCATGTTCTTATACACTGGAAGCGTGAAGTACTTATGGGTTTAGTGACCAAAATTCATAAATACATCCTATGTAAATTTGAAAGGACTAGTCTTCACAAAACAAAAAAATAGACAGGATTAGATAAGCTGGATTAAAAAATTTCTTGGCTTAATTAATGCATTTTTACTTATGCATTAACTCTTACGCCTAAGGAAGGACCTCCACAATACACTTAATCCGCAATTAAATTCTAGAAGTCAGTGTCCGCCTCAAGAAATTTGGTGTACGAAAGATTTGTGATTGGTTTTATTCGCTTACATAACTAATTCTTGATTTTATATGGGTTGATTTATGAATACACTCAATCCATGTATAATTGCTTGAAGCTTATGAACAAGAACACATGAAAAGTGAATGCAAAATTTTTATAGGGTTTTTAGTGCGGTAAGTGCGGTAAGGGGAATAAGTGTTACAGGACATAAGTTAAGAGCTTGATACTCGCTTATTCACACGGTTTAATTATTAAACAAAAACAAAAACTGAATTGTAGTACGGGCTAAGCCGGAAAATTTTCTTCACTTCATTTGATACATTACAATTGAATTTCATGAAATACACTGAAAATATTGGTGGTGCAAAATACCGAGTCTTGGCCGAATTGTCACAAACTTTTGGTGTTTGCAAAGTCCTTCAAAACTTTCAAATGGTAGCGGAACTTTAAATTTAGACAACATTTGTTCCTTCTTGCTAACGACAATATTAAGAAAATTCTTTAACAATATTTTTCCTGTTTCAATAAGAAACAGAGATTCTTATCAAATTTGAAAGACAATTTTACAAACTTTTAGAAAAAAATTAGAAACATTCTAAAACTACTGAAGTTCGATTGAGATATTGGGTCATATTAATAAAAAGAGTGGAGTGGAGTGAACTCAGCTTCACTCGACTTTACTCTGATCGGTATGAATAAAGCATATTAATAAAAATAACTCAACTCCACTCCACTCATGTTTTTTTTGGCGTTGAGTGTTCCCTCAGAATAAACATCGCACACTCCAGTACACTCAGTTTTTGTTTATTTCATATTAATAAAAACTGAGAGCACTCAACAAAAGTTGAGTGTGCTATTTAGCTGCCTCATTTTTGTTCAATGCATACAAATTTTATATTTGCAATTTATTTTGCATTAAAAACTTTGTAAATACTTGTGTTTTGGTTTAATTTCAAATAAATAGCCTCTTTGCTGTATTTTTTATTTGATTCCGATGAAAAAGACGAAGATGGAATGCACAAAATTTTATAAAAATTGGTAGGTGACAATTCTTCAAACTCATTGCAGTTGACTGATTATTCATTATTTTATAAAATTTTGACTTTTATAAAACTTTGTTTTATACCTTTGGATGCTCTTGTCATCCCTAATTGTAAGTTATATATGCTCCGCTGAAGCTTTTGCAACTCGAAATTTTTCCGGATTAAATCCTTATTTATCCGTTGGTCAAAAGTTCTTCGACATCTTAATTAATTTTTAATTTATTATCACTATCACTTGAGCTTTCCATTTTATTGTCATTGAAGTGTAGCTTGACACATTCTTATGTGCCTGTCAAGCAGTTACAATGAAATCTTGACATATTTTTAAACTTGACAAATTTTTCTGATTTATAAAAAAACATATTAATATAAAATGCTTGACAATTGAAAGGGGAATCGTCGGTCACAACATTAGATGAGAGCAGATGAGACCACACTAAATACATTCCAAAAAATCTCTACTCTTTGTTCTTTCAGAGCACTCTGAATTATCAAAAAAAAAAAATTAACCGTGCATCAAAGGTCTCAATTGTTATTCAGGAATATTTTGTGTAATATTATTATTTACAATAAAATATTTTTTGCACAATTTTATATTTTGCATGTTATTTTTATTCTTTTCCTTTATTTTTGTTGACGATTATTTGTTTCCATTTCTTTCAAAAGCCCGGCAGATAGAACTCTGGTATGTGCTTTACGTGCTCTAACGTTTAATAAAGAGCACGAAGAGTCGTATTGAGATCGCTAACAAATTGTTTGACAGTCTTTGTTCTGCTCTCATCAAATAAACGAAAACGCCTTATACTGTTTCACACGTTAAACAAAGCTACTGTCATGAGTGAACCCTCAAGCGATGTTTTTTTGCCCTCCGAGTGAAGTGGAGTTTATTTAATACGGATTTCACACTCTACTCAACTAACATCGCAACCTCAAAACGTACACTCAAGCACTCCACTCCACTCGTTCACTCAGTTTTTATTAATTCCTCCCATTGTCTTAGTAAGTGTCAAATTTTTTAATTCGAAACTGCTTTTCACAAATATTTGACAGTTGATGTACATATATAAAGAAAATATACGGAGAAAATTTGTACTCTTGAGAAAAACTCAAATTTTATTAAGCTTTCTTATTGTTAGTGGTGACCGTGGCATGGGTGTTAAGTGTGTGTCATGCTTGCTCGGAGCGCCGGATCGATTCCCCTCTCTGCAGACAATGGCTAACCTCAGAGAGAAAATAATGCCATGTTAAGCTTTTAGAGAACATGAACTTTAGCCGTTTGGGGTCGGCATTTAACATGGTAAGTCGAGTTCTCGGTCAATTGTGTACAAAAATTTAATAACACACACAACGTAATTTATGATTAGAAGTTTGGTCAAAGTCCTTTCAAGGGTTGAAATGGCCAATTTTTATACCCTAAACCTGAAAGGTCAGGGTATATTAACTTTGTGCAAACGTTTGTAACGCATAGAACGAAGCGACTCCGGTATAGTAAAGTATATATATTCTTGATCAGCGTCACCACGTGAGTCGAGCTATCCATGTCCGTCCGTCCGTCCGTCCGTCCGTCCGTCCGTCCGTCTGTCCGTCTGTGTGTTGTCCGTATACACAGGATAAGAAGAAGGAGTAGAGATAATTGGATGAAACTTGGTACACATGGTCACATGGACCCAAGGATCTGCACTATTGAATATTTTTGGAATCTGCCCACGGACACGCCTACCTCCCGTACAACGCGAAAATTGAAAACTGCATAACTCAGCTTATAAAAAGCCTACAACAATAAAATTTGGTATGTATGTGTTTTATACAAACACAAAGATGTCTTTGAAAAATGGACGTCATCCGCTTATGGACACGCCCACCTCTCATACAACCCAAAAATTGAAAACGCAATAAATAAGCCTATGTTTAACCTACAGAGCTAAAATTTGACATATGTGTTTGCTATGACAAAACAAAGACGGTTTTGAAAAATGGACATCATCCGCCTACGGCCACGCCTACCTCCCATACAACGCGAAAATTGAAAACTGCATAACTCAGCTCATAATCAGCCTACAACAATAAAATTTGATATGTATGTGTTTTATATCAACACAAAGATGTCTTTGAAAAATGGACGTCATCCGCTTACGGACACGCCCTCCTCCCATACAACCCAAAAATTGAAAACGCAATAAATAAGCCGCTGTTTAACCTACAGAGCTATAATTTGGCACACATGTTTTTTGTAACAAAACAAAGATGGTTTTGAAAAGTGGACATCATCCGCTCACGGACACGCCTACCTCCCAAACAACGCGAAAATTGAAAACTGCATAACTCAGCTCATAATAAGCCTACAATAATAAAATTTGATATGTATGTGTTTTATACAAACACAAAGATGGCTTCGAAAAATGGACGTCATCCGCTCACGGACACGCCCACCTCCCATACAACCCGAAAATTGAAAACGCAATAAATAAGCCTCTGTTTAACCTACAGAGCTAAAATTTGGCACGTATGTTTTTTATGACAAGACAAAGATGGTTTTGAAAAATGGACGTCATCCGCCTACGGACACGCCTTTTTCCCATACAACCCAAAAAGTTTTAAACTCAATAAATAAGGTTATGTTTGTCATAGAGAAATTAAATTTGGTATGAATGTATTTTATACCAAAACTAAGGTGTGTTCAAAAATTGGAAGTAATCCGTCCATGAACACGCGCACTTCCCATAGCGAAAGCACAATAAAGGCATTAACTGTGAGCTACAGGAATAAAACTTGGTATGTGTAAATTTTTCATCAATATTTAAATTCATATAAAATATAGGCTTCATCCGCTCACGGAGAGGCCCATTTACAATAAAAATTTTTTGTTTTTGAAAAGTGGGTTTAGGGTATTTCATAGTCGGCCTAGACCGACTTTAGACTTTCTTTACTTATTTGTTTTGTTTTTGTTTGTTTTAAAAGGTTTCTTTATACCAAATTTAACATCGATTATAAAGCTTACTTTTTTATAATAATTTTCTCTTTTAGAAATTTGGAAACAACCTCCAGCAGATATATCCTATAAACTTGAATAGGTCAGCGTGCATGAACTTTGAGCAAACGTCAGTAATGCATAGAAATAAGCGAGTCCAGTATAGAAAAATATATATATGCTTAATAAGTATCACCTAGTGTGTAGATAATTCCAGGTCCTTCCGTTCGTATTTATGTTATCCGTAAACATAGGTTAAGAAGAAGGAGTTGAGATAGTAACATGAAACTTTTCACACATGTTCACATAGGTTCAATGATCTGCATAATTGAATATTTTTGGAATCCGCCCATGGACATGTCTACCTCCCATGCAACCCAAAAATTAACAACTCTATAAATAAGCTTATGTTTGATCTAAAAAAAAAACACTTGCCATTTCAGCCCTTGACAAGACTTTGATCGAGCTTCTTATGATAGATTGTGTTGTGTGTGTTATTAAATGTTTGCACACAATTGACCGAGAACTGAAAGTGCATGTTCTCAAGAATCTTTAGATGGCATTACTTACTCTCTGATCGATCAGAAAAATTTTTTTATTGAAAAAACTTTTCGCCGCGACTGGGGATCGAACTTGGGCTCCGAGCATGCTAAGCCACACACTTAACCTGCATGCCACGGTCACCACGGTTTGATCTACAGAGATTAAATTTGATACTTATATATTTTATATCAAAAATAAGATGTATTCAAAAACTGGGCGTAATCCACCCACGATTACGACCAACTCCCATATTACCCACAATAGTTAAAACAATATATGATGTACAATATATATCAAGACTAAGATGTGTACAAATTATGAGTTTCTTCCACACACAGCCGCTCTTACTTCCCATACTACACATTGAAAAATTAAGTTCAGCTTATTTCATAGTCGGGCTAGACCGACTTTAGACTTTTTTTACTTGTGTTGTATTATGTTTTCTTAAATATATGAAGAAATTGTTAAACTTAGTGACATTTGCAGTTTTTGTTTTATTTAAGTTTTATATGTTTGAATTTAGCCCATTAACTAATAAATCATTTTTATTGAAGGAAATTTGTATGTATATTTTATTAAATTTATATTATGATTTGACGATTTGTTGTGGCAATTCAATAACACAAGCAAAAATGATATTTTTCGAAATTAATTATTTCTCATAGAGAGGGAATCTCTTGAAGTAAGCGTACAGTAGCAGTGACAATGGTAGACGCTGAAATGTACTGTACACTAGACCGGATCATTCTCATATGGATACAAAAAATTTCAACCGGTCAGGGTCTCAAAGGTTAGAGGAACTCATTAAAATGATTTCTGTATACTTTTTTTCAAATCGGAGAAAAACCGCCGAAGCAATTTTGATTCTCCTGAAGGTCTTTTTTGGTAAAAAAAACATGTTTTTTGCTTGAAACTTTTTATATTACACAGAACGCATACCCACATCTTCTCACATGTTAAATTTCTTACTCATTCTAACATTTTGACATAAAAAAATTGTTAAAATTTTGTTTCATTATGACTCTTATTGACCACCAAAAATTGAATTTTTTGCTATTTTTAAAAAGGCATTTTTTTGAAACCGCTGTAAAAGACATATTTTTTATTAGATATACGTGGAATGGTTATTGTTGGAAAGGTATTTAGTTCTTCTTTCGTTCTGTGTATCGCTTTAATCACAGCTATGTGATTAAAAAAAATTTATCGAAAACTGGACGATAAAGCAGTGAACAAATGAAATTAAATATTATGTTTGTATGAATGAGAAATATTTAATTTTATCAGATTTCTAAAGTCGATTTCTCACATTCTGTCAGTTTTCGCACACAGCTTTGATTAAAGCGATACACAGAAAGAAAGAAGAACTTAATACCTTTCCAACCATAACACTTTCACGTAAATCTAAAAAATATGTGTCTTTTAAAGTGGTTTTAAAAAAAATGCCTTTTTAAAAATATCAAAAAATTCAATTTTTGCTGGTCAATAAGAGTTATAATGGAACATAATTTTTAAATTTTTTGAATATCAGAATATTGGTATAAGTAAGAAATTTAATATTTAAGGAGGTGTGGGTATGCGTTCTGTGAAAAATAAAAAGTTACAAGCAAAAAACATGTTTTTTTTACCAAAAAGGACCTTCAGGAGAATCAAAATTGCTTCGGTGGTTTTTCTCCGATTTGAAAAAAAAGTATGCAGAAATCATTTTAATGAGTTCCTCTAACTTTTGAGACCCCGACCGGCGAAATCTAAATTTTGATCCCGTCTACTGTACACAAATCTGTTGTATATTTTAAAATCTCTTTTAAACTTATTGGATATAATTATGACTTTATCACTTGACTCTCTATGTGTCCACTAAAGACATATTTTAGTGTATTCGGATGGCCGTAGTCAGGAGTTTTCATGAGGGTGGTTTTGATAACTTCAATATGTTTTACTTTTCTTGAGAGGAAGTTTTCAAAATCATTTAAAGATTATTTTCTGAAATTTATTTTAAGAGAAAAACATTTCACAGAAATTTTATTGTTTGAATTGCAGTATTTTTTTTTTGTCAAACTATGTCAAAAATTAATTCAACAACATTTTTTAAGAAGCTATTTTCAATTTTTAATATAATTTTTAAGAAAAAGTTTTAAGTTTTAATTTTCTTATATTTTCAACAAAATGATAAAGATTAAGATTAACGTGTGAGAAACCAGATTTTCATATTTTATTAAAAAAAAGCAGGTACATAACAAAATTTGTGAAGAGATTTGAACTAAAAATAAAGTTTTATCGTCAAAAATTTGACAAAACATACACAAAATAACCAAAAAATAAAAATTCACATTTCATAGCCACCACTCGTGTGCCACTTAGTATATATATTTGATGTAATGAACTGCACTAAAATTACAAAGTTCATTATTCAAGTTTTTGGCTAGGTCAGTTAGAGTGTGTGTTTTTTAAACATAGTTTTTTTAAAAACTAGCTCTTTACTAAAATATTTTAATTTAAGAATTGTATATTTTGCCTTAGACTTTAATAAATTTTAATCTTGTATCCATGTCTTAAAATCAGACAAGTATATATTCCGCATTAGAAACATTTTTCAATTTAAAGAATCAATTACGTTTTGAAAACGTCAAAAATTTGTATATAAAATTTAACATTTGACGTATTCAGGCATTTTTTTAAAAGTTTTTTATTTATTCACATGACGTAGTTGTGTATCTGACATTATAAATATAGCCAACAACAATATGAACAGCAGTTATTTATACCAACAAAACTCAACAAGAAGAAACATTTAATACTAAACTGGTTTTTATGACCAATTTAATTGGCTTAATAAGAGCAATTTATGTGGCTAGAAAAACGAAAAGAAGCAAAATAAAAACCTAGCAACAGCGACTAGCATGTTAGTTGAGTATGTAAATTAAAAAAAAAAAAAAACAAACAAATATACATATATATATAAAAAAAAGACAATTATATAATATCGACAAAAAATAAACATTTCGATAAAGCTGAAACTCCTTCTTAACTGCATATTTATGCAAAATTCTTGCTAAGTGGGTTTGTTTTTAGTATGTAAAATTTTTATCACATTTTTCTTAATAATAAATAAATTAATTTTAATTAATAAATTAATGAAGAACATAATCATATCTTTTGCATTTAATAAGCTTTATAAAGCCAGCTGAATTTGAAAAAAAAAAAAAATAAATAACTTAAAGACAAAAACCATTCATTGATTCATTCATAAAAATATCACATCCTCCTCTTTTCGTTCGTTCTGGAATCTATAATCAAGCCAATTTATACCAAAAGGTCAAAACAATTAACATAATTTAAGAGATGATTTTCTTTTGTTATAAATAAGCTTAAAGTTGATAATGAAAGAAATACTTTATAAAATAGCGATACTTGTTTAACGTGGGTGCATTTGTTTTAAAAAATTTGTTTAAAAAATACTGTAAAAATTTAAATGTATGCAAAATTTAAACATTTATAAAAAAATATATCAAAGATTTGTTTAATATTTATAAACTTAGATATATGTTTCAGATACTTTTATCAAATTTAGAGGACTGTGCTGCGAATACATTAATTAAATTACTGTGCAAGATTTTTGGATTTATTATTTTTTCTCTATTATTTTTATTTTTAGGTTTCTTGACCACCATAGAACCGTATTTGACTTCATCAGCTTCTTTAATTTTTATAAGATTTATTAGTTGACTTTTCTATGAAACGACCGATGAAACAGTCATCTAATCTGCTTATGATTTGCACTGTAATTATCTTTTTTTTTTAATTTTAGCCTATAATTCTTAAATAACATATTCTTTAAGAATTATATTTTGAGCTTTATGTTTTAAAAATTATGTTTTTTAATTCCAGCTTATAATTCTTAAAAAACATATTCTTTAAGAATTATATTTTGAGCCTTATGCCAAATAGTTCATGAAGTAACAGGCTTGCTACACTTACAAAATTCTTAACAAAACAATCGAACAGACTAGACCATAGTTTCGTCTCTCTTTTTTTTATTTTACCTACCTTTTATTTCAGGAATACTTTGGCACAAAGCCAAAGTAACATATTTAGAGTATTCTTTTAAAACCTTCAAGTAATTTATTATTTTATGTGTTCTAAGAAGGAATCAGAAGCAAAGGCAATATCAAAAATATCTCACAATTTCTATTGATGAAAGTTGGTTGCGATTGCCTTCATTGTGACTTTATAAGTAACTAGATTTGTATTTTACACGTTGTGCCCCATTGGTTGTGGTGAGTGTTTGAATCTCTTCCCATTTCAAGGTTAAGTTTTTTGGTGACAGAGAGCCCTCATAGACTTATTAGAAAAAGGTCAGTCTTAACTTAATCAGCCCTATTTCTTGGCTGTTCGTCGTCTGATCTTCTTAGCTATACTATGGAAGAATATAAATATTAAGTTGTGCTTTCGCTAAAACACATTTATGTACGTGGTGTACCTTTACCCTTGGAGTGGTATAGTATAAATTTTGGCGTTAACAAACCAGATCCTCTCACCTGATACATGACTCACCTGATACATGACTCTTGTGCTATTAGTTATTATATCAACTTCATCTGTGACGTCAGCTTCCTCATCCTCACCTTCACTGAGAACCTGGCTTTTGTCATACATCCCTTCATACTTTGCAAGAATGCTCAGAGTTTGAAGATATCCTCTCCTCACTCTTAATTTTGTCGACCTCAACCATGATTTAATAACTAGAAGGTAGTGTTGACGTTTCTGTTGGAAACAACCATCTGTCAAAAAATATAACATAGAAGAGAGCGCTCACAATCGGCCATTGCATACAATTAATTTTCATTGGTCACATTCAGCGTACTCAACAGTTGGCAACTGTTAAGTCAAACTTCATGTGCAGCAATAAACATGAAGTTGCGCTTTAAACTGCATTTAAAAATAGAAAATTTTTTATTTTTCGGTATTGGTATTTGATACATAGCTTGACATTTCATCAACTTGACCACTTTTCTGACACTTCAATATCGATAAGAGTGCTCCCCGATATGCCGCTATCACAACATTTGACACAGCTGAATGTGGCCAACACATATAACAATGAACAGCTGTTTTTGACAGGGACCCGTTTACTTGTAGATGATAAAATCAACACTTGTCAATGCTATCTGTATTTTTGTACCATGACCTCAACATTATCCACCTCCGTTTCGTAGTCATTGAGATTCATATCAGAATACTCAATTAATCAGTTTTATAGGCCAACATCACTTTTTATCCAAACGCGTAGTCAACGGCGGAGATGCAATTTTCAAGCGCAGAATCATCGTTGAGTACGAAAACAACTTATATGCTGGCTGTTTTGGTTACTCTTTCTTCACCTCCTTTCAGTTCTCTGTTAGAATGGAGGAGTTAACGACCCAACAATTTTTTCTAGTTCTATCGATGTCACAGGAAACCAACCTAGAACGTGATGAGTGATATATACCGAGGTCTCAACAGCTTGTAGGCGAGCTCCACGGCAGATTTCACCTAATTTTCCGATTATGGCTCTGTATATCTCAGCTGGTTGGTCCCTTGAGCAGAGCCCAGTGAACTTAACGTTTCCTTGAAAGCATTTCGTAAAATCGCAAGAGAGTGGCGCGCCTAGATCCCATGGTTACCTAAGCAAACACTGCCTAAATGCAACTCTACTGATGGCTTGGGTTTTTCCGTCCACGTTGTCTTCGTCAAGGATATCGATAATTCTGCGGTTCTTTGCTTCTTTTGCCTTGTGTTTTGTGACTCCTTGTGTCTTGGCCCTTTTCGGTGCCTTACGGTAGGTACTGTGCTCTTTCACTGAGCGCTGTCGCTTAGTTACGGTTTAGTCGCCATCTACCTCCAACGAGAAATCACCCTACGGAGAAGGTTCCAAAGTGACAGTGACTGGTCCCAATTCTGCCACCAATAATGAAACCAACCAGTCTCTTTTACATGGCGTTGTCAATGACAGGGGTTAATTGACACCAGCTAGATACCTTTGCACCAATCTTAGAAAAAAAAACAAATTGGCCATTTCAGCCCTTGAAAGGACTTTGACCGAGCTTCTTAAGATCAATTGTGTTGTGTGTGTTATTAAACGTTTGCACACAATTGACCGAGAACTGGACTTTCATGTTTTATGCTGACTCCGAACGGCTAAAGTTCATGTTCTCAAGAAGTTTTACATGGTATTATTTATTCTCTGAGGTTTGGCATTGTCTGAAGAGAGGTGGTGACTGATCAGAAAAATGTTTTTATTGCAAAAAATTTTCGCCGCGGCTGGGGATTGAACTCGGGATCCGAGCATGCTAAACCACACACTTAACCTGCATACCACGATCACCAACAATCTTAGAACCGGTTCAAAAATATATCGGCAGATCTCAATTGACACCTCAAAGATACCTTTGGACTTAATCAGTAGCCGGTCTATTTATAGAATACGGTACACTTATACGCACTTATATAAAATTAAATCAGTGTTTTGAAAGTCCTGTCTAGCCGAGCTTTCTGGAGTTCACGATAAGTACTCGACTGACCTGTGTTCAATAGAGTGGGTCGAAAAAAAAAGTTTGAAAAAACCACCCCCAATTTTAAAGTTGACCTCTAGAGGATTCCGAAAACAAAAAAAATTTTTTTTTTGGACCACCGGAAAAACAGCCAAAATGGTCTTTTTCGCATAACTTAAGGGGGATAAATCGGACCAATGGGGCTTACTAATTGAATATGACCTCAAAAGTAAAAATGTACTAAGAAGACATTGTAGTGCTCGTAAAGCCCTTTTCAACGACATATAAGTTTTTAAGATCTGACATGTAATGCTTAAGTTATGCAAAAAAGACCATTTTGGCTGTTTTTCCGTTGGTCGAAAAAAAAAAGTTTTTTTGTTTTCGGAATCCTCTCGAGGTCAACTTTAAAATAGGGGGTGGTTTTTTCAAACTTTTTTTTTTTGTATGGAGGCCGACCCACTCTAGTGTTCAATCCCCGGCAGAACCACAAATTGTTTTTTTTTATTTAATATATTTTTTTTTAAAAATAAAAAATGAAATTTTCAATTTTGTTTCAAGGTGTTAAGCAAATTAATTTTGAAGGTTATTTTTGATTAAGCAGTTAATGAAACGAAATATGAATTTAAAATTTTAAATTAAAATTGTTGATACTTACACAGCCAGGGTACGAACTCATGTCCACCGCGTGACAGTCTAGCACACTTCCACTGTCCTATTGGTAACGATAAGCTAAATATAGCAAAACACATTTAAAAACTGTTGGTCCATTTCTGAGTTATATCGAACCTGTCCTGCGAAAGGTTAAAAAGAACTGGAACAGGACTGGTCACTTTAGGGCATTTGCCCCTGCTTTCGACGTAGGGCAGGTACTACCTTTAGGTTTCTGTTCAATTCTCGTTGTAGACCTGAGCTAGACCTTATGCCGTAAGTGACCTTGCGACGGAGAATTTTTGCCACCTTTTGGCGTTCGAGCTTGCTTTCAAAGGAGTGTTTTTTTGTACTCCTTGAGCCTCAAAGTGAAATCAGTCATTGGAGTGAGGCTCGGTGATGCTGTAGCTCTGGGTTTTATGAAGGAGGAGCTCCGCGGTGACATGTCTCTTATTTTGTCAGAATTTTCTGTTATTGGAGTTAAGCTCGTTGGTGCCATAGCCTAAGGTTTTGAGTAAGAGCAGCTCAGTGAAGCCGCCATTCTTATTTTGTCAGAATTTCCGGTTCTTTCAGTTCCTGTTTTTGTTAATTTTTGTTGTGATTTTTTGTTGTATGTGTTAATTTGGGTTCCTGCGAGTTGCAGAGAGAAGTTTGTTTTCCACCCGGACAGATTTATGCAGTATGCGGGGAAGGCTTATTAGATTCAGAGGGAGCCAGGTATCCGAAGAGCTTCGCTAGTGAAGGAACCATTTTTAATGAGCTTTCAGCATCGTTAATCTTCAGCACGGGTAGTATAACACTCTGATTCAGCCCGTACCCTACCTATATCATAAATAAGGTTTCATAACCGTTAAAGGGCAAAGAAAATGTGAAATAATGTTATATGATAACCCTGAAAATTGGCACAAACCCTAAGACACACATGCATGACTAATTGACCAATAAGCGTGAGGACACACAGAGAAGCATGACCTTCTTTATACTCTTCACCGAGCAGTGCCTAGGAAGACGTGGGTCATTTTGGCATTTGCTATGGCAAGCTGAAAATTTTCAAAAAACCAATCCTTAAAACTTTTAATTGTGTGGATCTCTCCGAAGAAGAAAAACAACAACAACCACCTGATGCTCAAAGTCGTCTGGATTCATCTTCAGTACTCGACATGAGTAATATATTGACGTGAGCGTATTCCAGGAACTCTGGATCCGACCTAACCTATGAACTAGAATAAAGTTGAAAATAAGATGAATATTATCTTCTTAATAAAATCAAGAATAAATCTGCTAAAAATAAGTGGAAGACTTCTTAACCCTAAATTCTTAAAAAAAAATTATTTTTAAAAAATTAACATACGACTTTGTTTAAGAAAACAAAACCATTATTCCAAAAAATAATTAATATTATGTCCAAAAAATGCATATAAAAGATAATACAAAAAAAATCATGGGGTGTATGGTACACCCCGCGCGAGTGACGAAGGGTTAACAAAATTAAGCAGAAATCTTCTTATACACTAAAAATGCATATAAATAAAAACAGGGTTTAGTTTTTCGATAAAATATTATTGCCAATATTTTTAGTAATATTTTTTATTAGCAAAATAGAAGAATTAATAAGATTTTCTTCTCAATAAAATACAGATGAAATATAAGAATATTAAATAGATTTTCTTCTTAATAAAATTTCTTAGGTTTTCTTGTATAAAAAAGACATAATTTAAGAAGATTTTTATCTCAACTCAATTTGTTAAAAGAAAACAAATAAGAAGGAATCATCTTGTTATAAAGTGATTCAGTTTTCAATAAATGTATGATGATTTCCAGCATATTATTAAGAAGATTTTCTTCTTATTAATATTTTCGTTCCTAGCCACGGTCATTCCTTTAAGACTAACAACTGTTAAAGATGACAAATTCTTAATTTAAGCGAGTCTAGTTTTCTCTGTGCAGTGTTGAAATGGTGTCCACAGAGGGTCATTCAAAGACCGTAGACTGATTATTTTTAATATGAACAAACAAATAGAGGAATAGATGCTTTTGTAACCTATAATTCTAAACGCACTGTTTTGGTCAAATTTGCCAGAGAGGCTTGTCTGAAACTTCTCAGAGAAACACACACTAATATCTCAACAGCAGAGAAACTTAATTCTTCTGTGTTCTTGCTTTGAGTAAACCACGTAAGTCGGCTTTAGGGCCTATTGTTCTTTAAATAGGGATACGAGCAAATTTTTGTACCCATGTTGGAGTTAGGATCTCTCTAATCTCACTATCTCTCTCTCTAACTTCAATCATGCCATAGAGAACAATAGAGACAATAGCTAGTCACACAAAAAATTCTCAATACTGACAGGCAGACTATTCGAGGAATGGTTGGATATAGAGGGTAAAAATGTGAAGAAAAAATGTTAGGGATGATATAAATACAGGGGGTAGGACACGTAATTGAATCTCTAGAACAGGCCTGATCACAAAGGTTATCTAGGATAACACCCTGCTCTAGGAGAACTCTCATACTTTTGTATGAGAACCCACAAGAGCTGTAGAGTTCATGAGAAAATATTTTTAGAAAAAATGATGGCGATGAAATATTAATTGGGATCAATATCTGTGATAAATTGTTATGAAATTAACAATTCTCTGAAGTAGATTTTTGTCTCGATAACTCTTTATCTTTATTAAGGTGGACATAACATTTGCGGCAGAGAAAACATAACTTTTTTTTAAAAATTCATAACTCAGTCAAAAACAAACAGTTTTCCAAAATGTTAAAATTTTTTTATTATTGTAGAGAATTGAACAAACTACAAGAAAAAAAATCCAAAAAAATATATTTTTCACTCCAACATGGTTTTATACACTGAGAAAAAAACACATACCTTGCTCCGGTAAAAAATTTCTCTATTTTTGATAATAGCAATTTTCTCTTTTTCAAATAAAATTTTCTTCAATTAGAATATATTTTCACATTTTCGAAGAAATATTTCTTTACTTTTAGGAAATGGAAATATTTCAATGTCTCTAATAATGATAAGTATTTTTCTCACACAAAAAATTTCTCATTTATAGAGAAATTTTATTGAAAATGAAAAACTTTTCTTATATTTTGATATAAAATTCACTATGAGAAGTATTTTCTTCAATAAAAACAAATATTTTCTCAAAAAAAAAAGTATTTTTCTCTAAATACGATATATTTTTCTTTTTCATGGAACTTTTTTATCATTTTTAGAGAATTTTAAGTATCGCAATTAGAGAATACCATTCTCTGGAGCAAAGTCTATACCATTTTTCTCTAAATATGATGCCTTTTTATCATATTCCGAGACACTTTTTTCTGAGTGTAGAGCTCCAAACTGGCGGCAGAGAAAAAAACGGGGCCTCATGGTTGCAGCGCTGGGAGTCGCAAAAGTTGTCCGATCTGGGAAAAAAATTACTTTTTTAAATATTAACAAAATTGGTTATCGTATGACAGCAGCTTTTTTAAACATTTTTCTTTTTCAATTTTTGGTGATGTTCCAACTTTAAAAATTCATAAAAAATCGAAAAAAAATTTTTAAAAATAAAAAAAAAACAAAAAAAAATTCGTAAAAAATGAACCCGCTAGTGCAGCAACCAGTACGAAAAACATGATTTCGAGATAAACGCGTTCAAAGTTTGTGAACAAAGAAAAAAAAGGTTAAAATTAAAAATGGGCTCTCACTAAACCGGCTGTAACTTTTGAACTTTCCATGAAATTAGAAACTTAAGAATCTTAAGAAAATTTACTAAAATACAAAATTATAAAAAAGTCGATTTAAGAAAACGGCAAATGTCACGTCCCCCCTTAAAGGACCTGTAAAGAAGTGCGCTTCTGCTCAAATAGCCCTACTGGCCTTGTTTTCTGATAAGGCCTGCTTATCACACTAAATCATGTGTAACAAAGCCTAAAACTCAAAATTTGAAAATCTACTTTTTTATTTTACTCTGATAAAATCAAATCAACATGTCGTATCAAGCACCTTAAGTCTTTCTTTTAATATCATCTTATTTACTGCTATTTAATATTTGGTTTTATTATTTCACCTGCGCTGCATTAATTGCTTTTGAGTTTTTTTTTTTTAATTACCAAGCATAGCTAATTTGATTAAAACTGCAGTTGGCCTTTCTTAACACAAAACCTTATTTAACTCAATTTAATAACAGATTTTTATTTGCTATTTTCATAGTATTTTTCCATATCGATTGCAGCATAAAATTCGTATTAATGTTTGAAGCTTCGATTTCAAACAATTTATTACATTGTTTAATGCTTTCATCAGCCGATTTACAGCTGTAATTAATAAAAACATCTACAACAACAACTACAACAAATCAAAACACGTTAAAGTTGCAAGCATGCATGCATAGAAGAAAAGGCACAAAATATGACTAGCCATAAAAAAAAAGACAAAAAAAATCATTTCTCAGCTACCAAAAGAAGCGCGCCCGAGCGACGAATGAAAAATTGACCAAAAAAATGCATAAATTAATGATCTATGATCGATTTCACACTCGGGGGCGTAAACTTCATTTGGATAACATAATCGTTGCAATGATTGTTGAATACCTTCCCTCAGTCTCTGCGATGCGATGATGTTTTATTCATCGTTCATTCATTATCAACGGCATATCGAAAACATATCGCGTTTGCTACGCTTGCATAAAAAATTGTAAAAATGTAATTAAATTAAAAACACATTAAAAAGCAACAAAATTTTACACAACCAGGCGTGTTTTGGCATAAATGGTATAACTGCTGGTATTGCTGTTGCTGCTGCTGCTGCTGCTGCTTCCTCTATTCCTCGGCTATTTATTTTACTTCATTGAGTTATTCGACGCACAACATCAAGACCAACACGAGTTGAAGCAAAATATAGGTCAGAACGGTATACCTTCGAAATTGAAGCGCAAACCGTAAAAACCGCAGGGGTTGAGGGGGCTGGTCAAATTGGAGAAACGAGCAGCAAAAATAGTAGCTCAGGCTTAAATTTAGTTTGTTTTTAAGTTAAGCTTATTAAAGAAAAATTTTAAAACCAATTGAAGCATAATAATTCGAACAAACAGAAAATGTTTGGAATGTCTGTCTATCAATGCGTTAGTCAGTCCATTCATCGGTCTGTCTGTCCGTCCGTCTGTCTGTCTTATTCGACATATTTGCCAAATGGTTTAAAAAGGAAAGGGGTTAACCTTGTGCACGAAATTCACTCGCTGAGCGGTGTGCGGTGTGTTTCAGTGAATTAACGGACGTACAATGGAGTTGGTGAGTTGCTGACGATGTGTGGTAAGCTTGAGTTAGTCGAGGCGAGTTTCATTGCTGGTACGATACTTATACCATGTTTATTTCTGAATACCACAAAAACAAAAAATGTGTAAATTTATAGCAATAAAATAAATTAACACTGATAAAAACTTAAACCTACGCAAAAATCTAAAAATCGAGTAAAATGGAGCACTTAAATTATACTGTTCAGAATAATAATATATTTTAAATAAATGCTGAATTTCTACAGATGAGCTGTTCCGGTTATGCGACCTTAATAATGTGTATTTATAGCGACAGCAATTCCTGTTATAATTTGACATTTACTGAACGAAAAAAAAACAACAAAAATCATTGCGTGCCTTAATATTAAAAATGCAGTTCGGCTGGTTTGAACAGTTAGATGTTTTATAGCATTTTTTTAAGAATTTTTAAATTAGAGACAAACTCATAAAAATATAAAAATAAAGAAAAGGTCAACAATTTAACACTTAGTTTGGCACATTTTATTTATAATGTAGCAATTAATATTTTTTGCTTACTTTTTACTTGATGCTGTATATTTCATACTTCATACAATAGGCTTCATACTCATTCTGCAAACTTCATATATCATACTTCATGCTTCAGACTTCATACTGCAACTTTTATGCTTCATAGTTCGTTCCTCATACTTCATACTTGATGCCTCATGCTTCAAACTTCATGCTTCATACTTTATACTTCATACTTAATACTTGATTCTTCATACTTCAAGTAAATCCTTCGTACTTCCTACTTCGGTCCTCATACTTCATACTTTATTTTTCTTACTTCAAGCTTCATACTTCCTACTTAATACTTCAGACTCCATATTTCATGCTTTATAATTCATACTTCATACTTCGTACTTCCTAATTCTTATTTCAAACTTTATACTTCATATTTCATATATCATATTTCATGCTTCATTCTTTATATTTCATACTTCATACTTCGTACTCTATACTTCAAACTTTCTACTTAATACTTCATACTTCACACTCTATGCTTGATACGTCAAAATCATTACTTCATACTTCATACTTCATACTTCATACTTCATACTTCATACTTCATACTTCATACTTCATACTTCATACTTCATACTTCATACTTCATACTTCATACTTCATACTTCATACTTCATACTTCATACTTCATACTTCATACTTCATACTTCATACTTCATACTTCATACTTCATACTTCATACTTCATACTTCATACTTCATACTTCATACTTCATACTTCATACTTCATACTTCATACTTCATACTTCATACTTCATACTTCATACTTCATACTTCATACTTCATACTTCATACTTCATACTTCATACTTCATACTTCATACTTCATATTTCATACTTCATACTTCATACTTCATACTTCATACTTCATACTTCATACTTCATACTTCATACTTCATACTTCATACTTCATACTTCATACTTCATACTTCATACTTCATACTTCATACTTCATACTTCATACTTCATACTTCATACTTCATACTTCATACTTCATACTTCATACTTCATACTTCATACTTCATACTTCATATTTCATACTTCATACTTCATACTTCATACTTCATACTTCATACTTCATACTTCATACTTCATACTTCATGCTTCATACTTCATACTTCATACTTCATACTTCATACTTCATACTTCATACTTCATACTTCATACTTCATGTTTCATACTTCATACTTAATACTTCATACTTCATACTTCATACTTCATACTTCATACTTCATACTTCATACTTCATACTTCATACTTCATACTTCATACTTCATACTTCATACTTCATACTTCATACTTCATACTTCATACTTCATACTTCATACTTCATACTTCATACTTCATACTTCATACTTCATACTTCATACTTCATACTTCATACTTCATACTTCATACTTCATACTTCATACTTCATACTTCATACTTCATACTTCATACTTCATACTTCATACTTCATACTTCATACTTCATACTTCATACTTCATACTTCGACATACCTCATATTACTTACGCTATGCTTAATCTTTAATACATCCAAAACATAAACTTTTTAGTTTTTTGTGATTCAAAAAGTCTTTGAATATTATAGTAGAAGGTGGACATGTTCGTTGACCGAACCATAGTTTTGAAGTTAGCGCGTACCAGTTTGGCACAACAACAGTGCACTAATATAGAATATCCGGTCTTGCTAATAGCTGTCTTTATTAATATTTAAAACTAAGCTAATTTTATTAGGACAATCAGGTGGGTTTTTTCATTAAGCAAATAACCTGTTAATAGGAGCAAAAATTAGTTTTTTTAAACCGTAGCATTGTACAAAAAGTGATAAATTTAGGTATATTTATATCTGACCACATAACTCAGAGATAACAGAGATAACATCAGTTGCGGTGCAGAATATGTTTCGTTTGTGTGTCAAAAATAACGTTAAATGACGTTCAGTTTAATTTTTAGACATATTTCGTCGAGAAATTCTTTTTGAAACTGTGATTTTATTCAAGTTTTTATGTAAATTATTTGCCGAGATAAACAGAACTGTCATAGTGGTAAAACCCTGACATTTGAAGATTATGATGAGCAGCCAACATAATGTCCAAATTGGCTGGCTTTATTTGAATATTTAATTCAAACTCAAAAACCTGATTTGTGAAAATTTTTATAATATTTTAATAAATTAAGGCAAAATTTTGTTAATTTATTTAACTTCAACTATTTAAAGAATAGTTAAATTCTTTCAGTATTTATAAATCAAGGTCAGAAGAAGAATTGCATTTTTTTGCATTTTTAGAAACGAAAGAAAAAACAATTTTAAGTCCCATTAAACCAAATTTTTATGAGGCACTGGATTTCTGTAACGTTGTATAAGAGGAAACGGTTCTATACCATATCCACATCATCTAAAAATCAATATCGCCGTTCGGCAGTATCATCCGTTGGCAATTTGATAGCAAATACCTCATATCACTACATAATTTCAAAATGGAGGCATGCATTTGGAGGCTTTTATGATTCAATTATATTTTTAAAAATTTAAAATATATGTTTTACTTTTCACATCAGAGTTTGAAAATATTTTCAAAATATAACACATAAGTCTGAATATATTTTCACAGCTGATTTTGACAGACAATGCAAATCGGATTTAATTTTGTTTCGAACTAAACATTTCCGATCGGAATCAGAATGTTCTTCTGATTTTTGTTCAAATCCAAATCGTAAATCAGAACATAGCAGAATATAATGCAACAAGAAAACTGATTGTGAGTATTTTTACGAAAACTTGAAAACTCCACGAAGGCGGAGAGTCAATTAATCCGGTTTTCGGCCAATCTTATACAGATTGTCCCCGGTCCTAGGGGGCAATAATTTATTTTTTACGAAAATAAGCTGGTCTGAGTAAAATACAATGTTTGGCGGAAGTAAAAGCAATTATTCAGAGGAAAAGAAGTACGTCATAAAAAATATCAAAATATTTGGTAAAAAAAAATTGAAAGTAACATTTTTTTTCAAAAAGGACTTTTTTTAATTAAGGTGCTCGTAACTTTTTTACTTGTAACTTCATGAAAAAACTTTGGCGTGATAACTTGAAATAAATTTAATTTACTTATTTATTAAAAATTTTTTTTTGTTTGGTAATTGTTGTAGATTACAACGTAATGATGCCTTTGTTTTTTGTTTTTTCCTTCTAGCTTCCTAGAGGACCGATTGCGACCATCCCCACCCATACAATGTTTGCTCGCATCATGACGGGGATAACCCTGCATTATTGTCCCCTTGGTCTGGGATACCCTGTAAATGTCGTTTCGTATGACATACGTAAGACTTGACGTATTCTAGTGCTCTTTTGCTCATTTAACAAACAACCACAGGCGAAACAACATTATTTCCGATGATATGCAATTTTTGTGTCTCAGTTTCACTTGCAGATGTATTTTTAATTCTGAAGACCACTGATTTGTATTGGATTGAATCACAAACGGAACCAACTCCAACCCCTGTCAGCGTCATTTTAAGGTCAAATTATAAAAAAAGTCGTGAAATTAAATTTGCCTTTTCGGAATTAATAGACTTGTTCTGGCGTTGTCTTTATGAAGGTTATTTCAAGATAATTCCAAGGTCAAAATGAAAAAAAAAACCACAGGGATACGATGTCCAACTTTCTGATCTATACGTTGTTTGAATCACTGATTCCGAATTCGAAGTTAGTTTGACTGTATTAAGGTCATCTCCAAGTCATTTCAAGATCAAAATGAAAAAATAATCAAAAATACGATGTCCAACGTCCTGATCTTTAGTTTTTTTTTTGGTTCCCTGTTTCCAAATACGAGGTCGATTTGTTGGTGTTAACGTCATATCATGGCCATTTTAAGGTTATGCCAAGATCAAGATGGAAAAAAAGGATACAACATCTGGATGTTAAACATTTTAATATAAAAATTTTGTAGGTCGCTGATTCCGAGTCACAAGTAAGTTTGTCTGCGTTAAGGCAATTTCAAGGTCATTGTAAGGCCACAATTAAAAAACAAGTAAAGAATGTCTAAAGTCGGTCTAGGCCGAATATGAAATACCCTAAACCTACTCTTAAAAAAAAAAAAAAATAAATATTATTGAAAATGGGTGTGTCCGTGGGTGGATAAAGCCCATATTTTATATGCATTTAAATGTTGATGAACAAATTTTAGCTCTGTAGGTTAAACAGAGGCTTATTTATTGCGTTTTAAATTTTTAGGTTGTATGGGAGGTGGGCGTGTCCGTGAGCGGATGACACCCATTTTTCGAAGACATCTTTTTGTTGAAACAAAACACATACACACCAAATTTTATTGTTGTAGGTTAACTATGAGCTTATTTATGCAGTTTTCAATTTTGCGTTGTATGGTAGGTAGGCGTGTCCGTGGGCGGTTTATGTCCATTTTTCAAAATCATCTTTGTTTTGTTATCAAAAACATACGTACCAAATTTTATTTCTGTAGGTTAAACAGAGGCTTAGTTATTGCGTTTTCAATTTTTGGGTTGTATGGGAGGTGGGCGTGTCCTTGAGCGGATGACACCCACTTTTTCAAAAACATCTTTGTGTTGATACAAAACACATACATACCAAATTTTATTGTTGTAGGTTAATTATAAGCTGAGTTATGCAGTTTTAAATTTTTGTTTTGTATGGGGGGTAGGCGTGTCTGTGAGCGGATTCCAAAAATATTCAATAGTGCAGATTCTTGGGTTCATGTGACCATGTGTACCAAGTTTCATTCAATTATCTCAACTCCTCCTTCTTATCCTGTGTATACGGACAACACACAGACGGACAGACGGACAGACGGACAGACGGACGGACGGACGGTCGGACGGACGGACATAGATAGCTCGACTCACGTGGTGACGCTGATCAAGAATATATATACTTTTCAATACCGGACTCGCTTCGTTCTATGCGTTACAAACGTTTGCACAAAGTTAATATACCCTGACCTTTCAGGTTTAGGGTATAATAACAGAGGTAGTTTGTCTGTATAAAGTTGATTTAAAGGTCATTCCAAGATCATTATAAGATCAAAATGAATGATTTTAAGGTTTTTTGGGTCGCTTATACCTAATTTGAAGTCAGTTTGTCTGCTTAAAGGTCTTTTTAGGGTCATTCCAAGGTCAAAATAAGAAAAACACTGAGATCCGTTGTCCAACTTCCTGATATTTAGGTAGTTTGGCTCGCTTATTTCTAATCTCAAGTCAGTTTGTCTGTTTAAAGGTGATTTCAAGGTCATTCTAAGGTCAAAATTTAAAAAAAAACATAGATACGATATCCAATTTCCTTATCTTTAGGTTTTTTGAGTCGCTGATTTCGAATCCAGAGACAGTTTGTCCGTATTAAGTTAATTTTAAGGTCATTTGATATTTACTTGGAACTATTTTTCAACAAATATAAGCTTTTAAAAAAAGTATTATTTCATTCCACATTTGTACAAGACCGAATAAAGATGAAAGGTCATTGTAATGCTTGTGCAAAGGATCAGCTAATTTCAATGTTTTCTTTTGAATATTTTTTGTATAAATATTAAAAAAGATGGCTTCCAAAAATTTGAAGCCACGCTTTAAGTTACTCTTAACTAGTGTCCGACCGAATATTCGGTTTCGGTTTCGGTTTCGGCCAGTTTCGGCCCTTTTAATCAGTTTCGGCTATTCGGCATCAATATGGCCGAAACCGATACCGAAACCGAATATTTGATTGGACACTACTAATTCGGTTCTTACATATGTATATTTCAATGGTAGATGTGAGTTCGCTTTCATCAAAATTTTTAATGGTGTTAAGTAGAACAAAACCATGAAATTCAGTCATTTCATTTACCGTGTGGGTTGGGTCCAGCACAAAACGATAAATGTAGTTTTTTTTTATATTATAATATTAAGTTATTTATCTTTAAATACTAAAAAGTTCCTTAAAGTGATATTAAAATGATCTCTGTATTTATTATTTTAAAGTTAAACATTAATATTCAAACGGTCTTATTCATAAAAATATCTTGAAATAGATTTAAAGTGCTCAATAGTCAAAAAGCAATAGTCACATATTTTGACATGCAAACAGTCAAAAAAATGTTTAATCTATGTTGTTCTCTGAAAAAAAATTGTCACTTATAATTTTTATTTTCAATATTTTGAAATGTTTTGCCATGTTTCCATATTTTTTGAAACAGTTTGAAGTATTTTTGACAATATTTGTGCTCACATTAGAGTAAAAATTTTAAAAAGGCTTTATCAAGGGTTTATTGAAGGTTACTCATTTAAGAAGCCTTTATAAGAGATTTTTGTCGGTATTGGACGTTTATGAATACTGTTTTTGGGTTTTTTTTTTGTAAAGGCTTTATAAGAGGCTCGTAAATTTTTATGAATAAAGGCAAAAGAATATTTATCGTATATATACGTTATTATAATATGTTTCAATTGTTATATTTTTGAAAGCTTTTAACAAGAAAATTAAAAAATAATTTGTTTTTTAAAACAATTTTCAAGTAGACATTCAGTTTCGGTTTCGGTTTCGGTTTCGGCCGAATATAACAAAAATGGCCGAAATTCGGTTTCGGTTTCGGTTTCGGCCAAAATTTTGGTTTCGGTCGGACACTACTCTTAACACTTAAATTTTAAAAAATACATTTGAAAACGGGAATTTCCCTTAATTTGGCAGCACTGATGCACACTTGTTTACTTCTTTCATTATGCTCTGCCGAGGCAGAAGATTCTCCCGCATGCTCTTGCAACAATATAACCTACCTCAAGCTGCTGCTGCTGCTGTTGCTGTCTACCACCGACAAAAGGTCTTCTTCGCTCAGCTTTCGAAGTGAGCGCGCCTCTGCACAACAACTTGTGTGCTGCAATAGAGCAAAAGCTTTTGCGTACGCTTAAGGCCACTCTTGCATCTGCATTACTGACTGCCTTTTGGCCAACTTTGTGGCGATGCGTGCTCCACAGCTAGCTAGTTAGCTTAACGATTGCTTCGTCGATCGTTCGAGCCAATAGTTGTTGTTAAGCAGCACCAAACAACAACACCAACAACAACATGCAGCAAATGCGACGACACTCTCTGCGTATAAAATCAATTTCTTGAACTCGTTACGAACCAGTTGCGCCTCGCTCCGCGCCGCAAAGACATTTCAAACGAACGTGGTTCAGCCAACAGCTAAAGCCAGACGATCAAACCTGGCACCAATTTTACCATTCAGCATTTGTATTGAGACGTGATCAGCGAACGGTTGGTTGAACGGTTAAGATTTTAGTTTTAGTGCTAAATAAAAACAAAAAAAAAAAAAACAAACAAATATTAAACAATCAATAATAAAAAAAAATATATATATCTTGCAATCAGTTTGTGCCAAAAATAAAAATAAATAAAAAAAAAAAAACAACAAAATTTACTGAAAAATATTAAAATTAATTTAAAATTATTTGTGCTGTTGCAACAGAGTGTTAAGAAAAGAATTAAAGTGTTTGATAATAAAATAAATTTTACTAAGTTTACAAAAAAAGCGCTTAAATTAAAACGAAATAAAAATTATTTTTTAGCAAATTGTATTTCTTGGCTTTTGCAACTCATTTGGATAACGCTACAACGTTTTGACACGCATCCGCAGTTTTTCTCGGTTTTTTGTCAACTCATCATCAGCAACATCATCTTTGGCTGCACTTCGAGGTTTGTTATAATTTTTTTTTTTTTTTTCTACAATATAATATTTATTACACTTCATTTAGTTATTTGGAATTGATGGTGTGTGTGCTGGTTTCATTTTATCACCTGTAAACGTGCCACATTCACACCAAGTAATGGCAACACTTTAAAACGCGCTTATGCAACAACAAAGCCGTGCTTAATCCGCTCGTCATAACAGCGTCTTTTGCTGTCATATTTTTGTGTTGTTGTTTTTTTTTTTTTTTTTTTGTTTTCTATTTTATTCGCAGCCAGTAAGAAACGGAAATGAAACCGAAAGTCAAATCGCGTTCGTTGTGCTAATTTTGCTTTGAATATTCAAGAAATGACCTTATTTTGGCAAACAAAAATTATTAATCAAAGAAAAATGTAAATTTTTTTGAAATCTACTCATACATTTATGCCTTTAAAGCTTTAAGCTTTGCATATGGCAAAAAATTGTTAGAGTTTAAAACGTCATTTGGTTTAAATGAGAGTAAAAGAAACTAGTTCAAAACTTTGACTTTAATAAAACAGAAGAAAAAAAATATATTAAAATTAAAATTTAAGCTTAGCGTAAAGAAAACTAAAATTAGTTTATGTTGAAAATATTTTTAAAAGTTTTTAAATGATTTTTAAAAGTTTGGTCATAATTGCTTGAATAGATTTAATTATAATAAAATGGAAACAAAACAAAACAAAACCTTCGCACATAGTTTCTGTCAGTTTGAAACAATTCGCATAATCAAACACTCAAATTTTTACCAGTTTTAATCAAATGCATTTTATCAGGAATATATTCTTCTTCAAACAATGTCACTGAAGGATTGTGTTCAAACATTTTTTTATAAGACTTTCATGCCTCAAATTAAGCTTGCGGTTATAGTGAACGCCGAGTCAGACAGGCAGGTAGACAGGCAATGTGAACAAGTGAGATAGATAGCTATTTGCATCTCGTTTTTTCACACAGATATCAGCCTGCCTGTCTGAATCGCGTTCACTATAATCGCAACCTAAGACAAATGCTTTGAAGGTTAAGCTATTTGTGGATTTGACTTAAACCTAAATTTCTTAAATATTATGTTCATTTAACATATCATTTTTTATTTAAGTAATTAATTTAAGTCCTGAAAAGCATTGCTGAAACCATCCTCATGAAAGCTTTAAGCTTCATCTTATCAAAATCACTTTTTAATTTTTGTGTTAATCTTGCATCGTTCTGTCTCAATCTCGTTGCAACACATTCTGGCAATTTTTCAAAACCATGTGAAAGCTCTAAGCTGCAGCTTAATAAGATTATAATTCAAAGAAGTTGTGCATTTAATTTGATTGCCAATAAAACCTTTGTCATAGTCATCGATCATCGACTATTATGATAGGTTAAACATTTTTATTTCTTTTCAAATTAATAACAAAAACCAGCTAATTGGTCACCATCACAACTCGATTTATGTTTTTTATAAAGACCTCAAACAATAAACCAAAAAAAAAAAAATTCCACACAAACTCGATCATTGAATATAATTAATGGTTTCTTTTTGCTTTGTGCATTCATATTTGTATTTTTATTTGGTATTTATTTTCGTAATAGTTCAATCAGTTTATCAATCATATTTTAAAAATAAAATCATTAACATCGGAAAGGTATTTCATTTTGTAAAGTTTTATATTCATGTATTCAAGCTACTGAACTTTTTGCTTGAGAGCAAAGTCTTTTCAACTCAAAAAAAAAAATATTTGTTCCACTATTTATTTCTTTTCTTCACGGAAGAGTGTATATTTTGAGTTAGAAAAACTAAAAGTAAAGTTTTTGTTAAAAATAGCTAGAAAAAGCATGATAATTCAAAGGATTCATAAAAAAATAAAAAAAAATGTGTCCATGTTCGGAAAAATTGGCAAAATTATGTATTCATATATTTTACTAGAATATATCCCACAAGAATATATCCCAATACTTGACGTCTTCTCACATAAATTCACATTTATATACCCTTATTTGAAGAGAAGAACAAAAGAGTGAGTTTTTAATAACAAAAAAGTCCTTGAGCTGCTTGAATAATAAACCATTTCTTGGTACAAGCTATCTAATGATATTTGAATCAATACATTTTCTGCTACTTATTTATTTTAAAGCAATCCAGATGATTTATATAAGTTCTGTTACTTCACAGCCTCCAAGCTTGAAGAAATATGTTTACGAATATATTGCATTAATAAATTAAATGAAAGCAACGCATACTTGTGTTTTTGTTTTCTAAACAGTAAAATATTTGAAACACATACTTATTTTTAAAAACGTTACACAATAAAACACTAAACACACATTTTTTTGTCGAGAGAGAACAAAAACCCTGGTTGTCGAGAGAGAACATTTTTTGTTTACAAAAAATAAGGGTATGTCAAATATCGGTATAACCTCATAATTATTGAATCATGCTTCTCATTAGATATCAAAAAATATTTTTGGCGTAGAATTACGTCTTACAGTGGGGTTTCTATGGGGTCGTTTTAATAGATTTTTTTAAGGCCATGAAACTTTTTTGACGAATACTTTAGGGTATACCTACAGCTTTTAATGCTCATCGTTCAAGGATAATATAAATACTAAAACATCAGATATATCCTGCGCTGAATGAATATCTAATGTTGGAATTTTACATTATTATATTAAGGTCACAAAATATAAGAAAAAGATAAGAAAAAAATGCATGTGTTTATATAGGAAACTCAATCATCAGCTGCTTATGCTGTGCCTGCTGCTTTCTTTGTTTTTTTTTCGTTGTTTTTGCTTGTATTGTTTTTTTTATACAAACTGATTCGCAGGCTACTTCATTGGGTTATTGTATGTACTAGTTAGAACGGAGTGCTCTATTTTAATACAAGATGTCAATCAAAACCTCTTTTCAACTAAGTCGATGAACTCAAACCATCAAATCTAACGAAATGGGTCTGTGAAGCGGTTAGATTTAATTCTTATGAAAAAACGATTTGGATTATAGTTTGTTTTATGCTTTTACCCAAAATTGTAATTTTTTGTTAAAAATAATTTGGATAAATTATTTTTAAATTTTTTAAAAATTTCGATTTTCACCATTGAGTGCAATAAAAATTTATTATTTTTGTAGGAAATTTAACATTAGAGATACATATAAAAGTAGACTGATCTTAACGAAACGTAATGAAACAAGTAAATGATTATATATCGTCACCTAAAATGCAAAAAGATGTAACACCTCTTTTGTGGCAGCACTGGCAAAAAATAACAAAATGTAAAAAGAAACAAAATTGTAACGGGTAAGAAATTTTAAGGAGTAAAACTTAAATAATATTAAAAAAAGAGAACTATCTTAACAAATTGGTGGTGACCGTGGCATGTAGATTAAATATGTGGCTTAGCATGTTCAGAGCCCTAGATCGATCCCCAGTCGCGGCAAGTTTATTCAATAAAAAAAATTTTTCTGATCGATCAGAGAGTAAATAATGCCATGTAAAGCTTCTTGAGAACATGAACTTTAGACGTTCGGAGTCGGTGTAGGTCCAGTTCTCGGTCACTTGTGTGCAAACATTTAATAACACACACAACACAATTGATCATAAGAAGCTCGGTCAAAGTCCTTTCAATGCCTGAAATTGGCAATTTGTTTTTATTTTGGATGAACAAGCTCCGAAAAATTGTTTCCATCGCATATTTCAGGACCTAGTATGGATTCTGGGTATTTTAATTTAAATGTTTTATAAAAAAAATAAAAATACTGTTCTTAAAACATTATATAATTTCGTTAAAAAAAACTCTAATGGGCCCTAAAAGCCCTTGTAAGCCGTCTGTGCTTGGATATGCCTACAAATCGCTCAGTCTCAGTTTATGAAGGACGCTTACAAGGTAAAAAAAAAAAAACAAACTATAAAAATTTGTAATATTTTGCAAGCAGAAACTTTCCTTCACAAGTTCGTACAGGTAGCATTGACAGCGGCTTTTATTCTTTGAGAAAAACTTGCTGCTGCAAAATATTACACTGTTAGGGGGGACATGACATGGGCCGTTTTTTTAAATCGACTTTTTTTTATAATTTTGTTTTTTAGTAAATATTCTTAAGATTCTAAGAAAAATTTCATGAAAAATTCCTACGGGCTCAAAAGTCACAGCCGGATTAGTGATTAAAAGGTAACCTTTTTTTTCGTTGTTCACAAACTTTGAACGAGTTTATCTGGAAACCATGTTTTTCGTAATGGTTGCGGCACCAGCGGGTTAATTTTTGGACAATATTTTTTTTTTGAATTTTTTAAACTTGATTTGCTATCGTATGTCACGAGCTTTTTAAAAAATTTTTTTTCGATTATTTTATGAATTTTTAAAGTCAATATTTTTTTTTCAAAAAAACACACTTTGAAATTTGAAACATCACCAATAATTGAAAACAAATTTCAAAAAAAGCTGCTGTCATACGATAACCAATTTTTTTTATAAAATTTGAAAAAGTCATTTATTTCCAGATCGGACAATTTTTGCGATCAAAAGCTACAACTACGAGTCCCCGTTTTTGAGTAAATGTTGGAGTGAAAAATATATTTTTTCTTGTAATTTGTTCAATTCTCTACAATAATAAAAAAAATTTGGAAAAATTTTTTGTTTTTGTCTGAGTTATGAATTTTTTTAAAAAAAATGTATGTTTTCTCTGCCGCGAATATAATGTCTCTTCTTAAAATAGTACGTTTAAAATAACTTCATTAAAGTCTTCTTTCGTAATAAATACAGTTTCCACAATTCAGTGTGTGTAAAAAATGAAAAATAATATATTGTTTTTTTTTAGAATCTGGGTCCTAAAGCCTGGTTTTCACTATGTCAATTTCAATGGTCAGTTGTTGTCAGTCACATGAAAAGTGCCAACACGTTGTCATTTTTTTTCTGTTTGAAAATGACGAAAAATAGGAAAAACTGATCTCTTCACATGTTTACAGCAAAAATTGCAAAAAAAAGTGTTATTTATGTGATTTTTTAAACTTTTAAATTTCATGTCAAACAAAAAACGACAAGTGAAAACCAAGCATACGGTATAAAGAATGCGTATATAAAATTCTAGAAAAAAATATCAAATAAAAAAAATAATAGATATAACATACATTATATTCGTATGTCGCGCATTTAGTCATAATTATCTAATCGCGTTTTTCTCGAAACATGTTTTTTCGAATTGGTTTCTAAGACATCTCGAGTTCTGCTCGATCGATTTCGATGAATCTTGATTCATTGTGATCTTCATAGACTCTGTTAAGCACTCTACCAATAAAAAAACCGATAAACTTATATATTTTGTTTCTTACGGCTAAGAATTTCTGCCAAAAATAGGGGTTTTTTGTGAATTTGGTTTTCAATGCATGCCATTTTTTTTTGTTTTTTTTTATTTTTTATTTATTTGAAAAAAGTGTCTCGGAATATGATAAAAAAGGCATCATTTTTAGGAAAAAATGGTATAGACTTTGCTCCAGAGAATGCTATTCTCTAATTGCGATTCTAAAAATTCTCTAAAAATGATAAAAAGCTACCATGAAATAGAAAAATATATCATTTTTAGAGAAAAATACCTTTTTTTTTCGAGAAAATATTTGTTTTTATTGAAGAAAATACTTCTCATAGTGAATTTTTTATCAAAATATAAGAAAAGTTTTTCATTTTCAATAAAATTTCTCTATAAATGAGAAATTTTTTGTGCGAAAAAAATACTTATCATTATTAGAGACATTGAAATGTTTCCATTTCCTAGAAGTAAAGAAATATTTCTACGAAAATGTGAAAATTTTTTCTAATTGAAGAAAATTTTATTTGAAAAAGAGAAAATTGCTATTATCAAAAATAGAGAAATTTTTTACCGGAGCAAGGTATGAGTTTTTTTCTCAGTGTAGGTGGAGTTCTCCACTACAACTCTTTACTGAATAATGCACTTTGATTTTTTACCTTCCGAAGCCTTGGAAATGCTGGAGACGAGAAACCAACTTACAACCTTTTTTTTGAAACACGCCAACCTCAACGACCTCTAGAAAATAAACAACATATACAAAAACAAAAAAAAAACATTTTTTTTATATATTCAACTTTAACTGTACAAAATGTAAATAAATTTGAATTAAATAATTTAATAATACTATAGGGGTATTCACGATTTGGTGTATTTGACCTCGTATTGTGTATTTTTGAAAAATTTGATATTTGAAGTAAAATTACAAAAACAAAATGTACAGTGTTCAAAAAACAACCCTGTAGCAAAAATACAATGGCGAATCCCTATTGTATTCTTTGTAAATTTCGTTGTATATTTTATCAACTGATCACAAAAGCTTTTTGACTCAGCGTGGGTGAAGGTACTGGCTGTGTTGTGAGTTTATTTAATAATAGTTAATTTAATTCAGTGCTTCGTTTCAATTCTTTTATTTTCTCGTACAGCTAAATGATGAACTTCCCAGACTTTACTGAAGGTTTGTTCACAATGCGTTGTAAATATTGTAAATTTTGTAAGAATTTATAAAAAATACACTGCATCGTGAATACCCCTTATGTAAAAAAATTAATAAAAAAACGTGTTGTTTTTAATAGCTGCACACTGTAATAACAAAAAAAGACACAAATTTTTAAAATTTTTCAAACTTAATTTGTTGCCTACTAAATTTACTAAATTAAAATGTAACTTTATTCACTAAGTTTATTCACCTAACCTTACCTAAGTTGAGGTCACTGATTTAAAAAAAAAAAAACAAGAAAAGAAAGTCTAAAGTCGGTCTAGGCCCGACTATAAAATACCCTAAACCTACTTTTCCAAAAAAAAAAAATAATAATATTGAAGAAGGGTGTATCCGTGGGCGGATGAAGCCTATATTTTATATGCATTTAAATGTTGATGAAAAATTTACAGATACCAAGTTTTATTCCTGTAGCTCACAGTTAAAGCCTTTATTGTGCTTTCGCTATGGGAGATGGGCGTTTTCATTGACGGATAACTCCCAATTTTTGAACACACCTTAGTTTTGGTATAAAATACATTCGTACCAAATTTGAGCTCTCTATGATAAACATAACTTTATTTATTAAGTTTAAAGCTTTTTGAGTTGTATGGGAGGTAGGCGTGTCCATGGGCAGATGACGTCCATTTTTCAAAACCATCTTTTTTTTTTTCTCGTAAAAAACATACGTGCCAAATTTTATGTTTGTAGGTAAAAAAGAGGTTTATAAATTGCGTTTTCAATTTTTAGGTTGTATGGGAGGTGGGCGTGTCCGTGAGCGGATGACACCCATTTTTCGGAGACATCTTTTTGTTGAAACAAAACACATACACACCAAATTTTATTGTTTTAGGTTAACTATGAGCTTATTAATGCAGTTTTCAATTTTGCTTTGTATGGTAGGTAGGCGTGCCCGTGGGCGGATTATGTCCATTTTTCAAAATCATCTTTGTTTTGTTATAAAAAACATACGTACCAAATTTTATTTCTGTAGGTAAAACAGAGGCTTAGTTATTGCGTTTTCAATTTTTGGGTTGTATGGCAGGTGGGCGTGTCCTTGAGCGGATGACACCAATTTTTTCAAAAACATCTTTGTGTTGATACAAAACACATACATACCAAAGTTTATGGTTGTAGGTTAATAATGAGCTGAGTTATGCAGTTTTCAATTTTTGCTTTGTATGGGGGGTAGGCGTGTCTGTGGGCGGATTCCAAAAATATTCAATATTGCCGATTCTTGGGTGCATGTGATTATGTGTACCAAGTTTAATTCAATTATCTCAACTCCTTCTTCTTATCCTGTGTATACGGACAACACACAGACGGACAGATGGACGGACGGACGGACGGACGAACGGACATGGATAGCTTGACTCACGTGATGACGCTGATCAAGAATATATATACTTTTCTATACCGGACTCGATTCGTTCTATGCGTTACAAACGTTTGCACCTTTCAGGTTTAGGGTATAAAAAAAAAAGTTGAAAATACATTTTCCTTCTAAGAGTTATAAAACACAATTTGGCAAAAATTTATTTAATTATGATAAATTTTGTACACGAATAAAAACTAATATTTTCAGTCAGTAAGAATTGCATTAATTTATTTATAAAATAAAAAAAAAATTTTTTTTTTTTTAAATTTTTAGGTGCAGCTGATTTTTTTTTTAATAAAATTATATATGTATATCTGCAACGTAAGACTATGGCTAGAAAAAATTAATAAAAGAAATAGGGCGTTATTCTTGTTAAAAGCTTTTAAAAAGACTACAAAAAACTTAAGTGTGCAGCGATATATATTTGCAATATCCGTTGCAACAACTTAAAAACTCAATTAAAGCGACTGCACAACAGGTTTCTATAAAAACAAATACTATGACCACAACAACAATCACTGCAACAACAGCAGCAACAATGATAACAACAATAACTATAACAGCGAAACTATAACAACAAAATGACCATCACATTCTTTGACAGTTAGCTACAAAAAAAAAAAACATACAAAATTATTAAAAAATAAAAAAAGCACACAAACTGAAAACAGAGTTGTCAGTATTATTGGGCTAATAAATCTGGTTACTCGCAATACCAGTTACTTGCTGTTACAGTGTTACAGAGCATTTAATGGGCTGTCATAAGACAGTGTTGCCAGCAGCCTAATTTTTTCGTTTTTTTTTTTGCTACAGCAACTTGTTTACAAATTTGGTATTCATTCAAAAAGTTCAAAGCTTTAAAGGCATGTAAAATAAAAATTATAAAAACACAAACATACAAAAGCAAACAAAATTAATCTTGCATACAATGTAAATGTTGCTGCCTGACACTGCTATGATGACAACAAACATTGCAGCTTCAAGTTTTGCCACTTTGTTGCAGCAGACAGCAGCAGCAGCGACAGAAACTGGAAAAATTGCATGTTAGTAAACAAATTACAAATACTAATTCTGTTTGAGTTTTGTTGAGTGTTTGTTGAAAATCTTCACAAAATTGTTTTAACATACAAATTTTTTTTAGCTGTTAATGAAATCGGATTTTTCTCATAATACTTAAATCAAGTGTTGCCAACGTGTTGGTTGAGCTGCGCATCATTAAGAAAACGTGCTCGAAACTGCCAACAACAAGAATTCGATGTGCGTCATTTGTTTGACGTGCTGCTTAAATGTTGCAATAGAATGTGACATTTAAAAATAAATAAAAATAACGTATACGCCATGATGTATCACATCATTTGTATGCAATAAGTTTTTAAACAACATCGTAAATAAATAAAGTGGCTGCTTATTTTATTTTAACGCCTGCATTTAACGTGTTGCAATCAATTTGGGTGGGTGTCAGCATTAGTTAAACTGCAGAAAGTGGTTGGGTGTTGTTGTAAAAATTGCACACTTAAACTATAAAGTATCGTTTAGGTTTTTTAAAGTGGCTTTGCTGCAATTAGTTAGAAGTAGTTGATAGAGGTAGAGGATAATTAAAATAATATTTTCCAAGAAAATTTATGTGCTCAAAATATTTATCTAGAAAATTATAATATTTTGGCAAAAGCAATAAATAAAGTAAAAAGTTAAAAGAAATTTAAAAAATGTAAGTGAGTTCATGAAAATTTTTACGAGTGAGTATAATTCATGAATCATGAAGAATCATGCATTTTTTATTAAAGGACAATTTTTTGCATAAGTCTATTTTCATATTATTCACCATCCTCAACATTTCCTATTGTAACTCTACGCCTTTCGCTGCTTAAAGTTACCAGTTCGAAATCGAATTCGAATTCGACTCAGATATATACTTTCAAATACCTTAAAACATAGCGAAATTCCGCAATAATACGTTAATTTGTAGGCCATCATCGTACCGCTTAAACCTTTAGCCAGCAATTTTGCGATATCGTAAAACAATTTTGCAGACGTTGTCGTTGTTGTCTTTGTTGTTTCTATTATTACTTGAGTGCTGCGAATTGTGACAAAATGTTTGAAAAATCTGAAAAATAAAAAATTAAATGCATGCTTAGAGCTAGCCACTCATAAGCTGTTGTTGTTGTTGTTCTTGTTGTTGTTGTTGTTGTTTTTATACGCAGCTCCTAAACATGTTGTTGTGGTTTTGACATTTCACTAAATATTGCATATTTGTTGGTGGCACGCGTGTTTTCGGTAAACGTTTTTTATTGTCGTCATTGTAGTGCAAAGTGGTCTACATTTTTTATTTTTTTTTTTTTGTATTGATTGTTGTTTTAGTTCAATTTTGAACATGCGTCAATATTTTAGAAATGTTTCATTTCGAATGCTGCTAGCGTGACTGTCGCATGCTTGTGACTCGCCTTATCAACTCTACGCAGTTTTGGTGTTGCCACTTTTGATATGATTTCATTTTTTTTTTTGTTGTTGTGATTTTAATAAGCCGTCTATCAACATTTACAAACCGGTTCTTTCTAGTTGAACCGGAACCTAAATCGAACCGGCCTAAATGGAACTGTCCAAAATGGAACCACAAAACAGTTTATATATTTTTGTATATATTTTAAAATGGTATCAAACTTGGCAATCTGCAACAAGTTTTTCTTCATTTTGTTGTTTAAAATTTTATTGAAAACTTGTTGATATTTATTAAAATAAGGTCAAAGAAGTTTTAAAAAATATTAGCAAAATGTATGACTCTGATTGCATTGATTTTAAAGATATTTTTATTTGACTGCAATGAAAGTATTCTGTATTGTTATCATTAGGTTAGTTTTTAATATTGTTTGACAGCGTTTAGCTCTTTACAAACATTTTCCTGTATACAGCTTCCTGTTCAGCCAACCCAAAATAGCTCGTATAATTAACATGCTTGTTTCTGAAGATCTTTATCTTATTATCATTGTGAAAATAAAACATCCTGTCTTCAATTCCCATCAGTGCTAGTGGCTGCACTCCTTAGTTTTTTTGTTTATATTATATTATTTTTGAATGTGAAATTATTTCAATTACATATTTTTTTTTATGCAAATTGTTTCTTTTGTTGTTTAGAGATGTTCGTTTTGATTCATTTTTGGCAACTGAGAGTCAAATTTAACACTTTTATAGCGTACTTGATTAACCACGTTTTGGTTAAATTAACCGTGTGCTTGGGTTTATTTATCATTAAAAAAAAAAAAAAAAACAAATTGGCCATTTCAGCCCTTGAAAGGACTTTGACCGAGATTCTTATGATCAATTGTGTTGTGTGTGTTATTAAATGTTTGCACACAATTGACCGAGAACTGGACCTACTTGTTTTATGCCGACTCCGAACGGCTAAAGTTCATGTTCTCAAAAAGCTTTACATGGCATTATTTACTCTCTGAGGCTTGCCATTGTCTGCAGAGAGGTGGTGACCGATCAGAAAAATTTTTTATTGAAAAACTTTTCGCCGAGGCTGGGGATCGAACCCGGGCTCCGAGCATGCAAAGCCACACACTTAACCTGCATGCCACGGTCACCACAATTTTCATTATCATGCAAATAATTTTTTTTTTTGCTTTGATTTGAACCAAAATATATTACTACTGGGCTAATATTAGTCCTCAAGAAGAATTTGGAATATGTAATTCACTTTTCGTAGGTCTTTATCTGACGAATAATTTTCAGGGCATTGCCATAAAATCAGATCTAAGTCATTTTTATACCCTAAACCTGAAAGGTGAGGATATATTAACTTTGTGCAATCGTTTGTAACGCATAGAACGAAGCGAGTCCGGTATAGACAAGTATATATATTCTTCATCAGCGTCACCACGTGAGTCAAGCTATCTATGTCCATCCGTCCGTCCGTCTGTGGATTGTCCGTAAACACAGGATAAGAAGAAGGAGTCGAGATAATTGGATGAAACTTGGTACACATGGTCACATGCACCCAAGGATCTGCACTATTGAATTTTTTTTGAATTCGCCCACGGATACGCCTACGTCCCATACAACGCAAAAATTGGAAACTCCATAACTCAGCTCATAATTAGCCTACAACAATAAAATTTGGTATGTATGTGTTTTATATCAATACAAAGATGTCTTTGAAGAATGTTTGTCATCCGCTCACGGACACGCCCACCTCCCATACAACCCAAAAACTAAAAACGCAATAAATAACCCTCTGTTTAACCTACAGAGCTAAAATTTGGCACAAATGTTTTTTATGACAAAACAAAGATGAATTTGAAAAGTGGGCATCATCCGCCCACGGACACGCCTACCTCCCATACAACGTGAAAATTGAAAACTGCATAACTCAGCTCATAATTAGCCTATAACAATAAAATTTGGTATGTATGTGTTTTATATCAACACAAAGATGTCTTTGAAAAATGGACGTCATTCGCTCACGGACACGCCCACCTCCCATACAACCCAAAAACTAAAAACGCAATAAATAACCCTCTGTTTTACCTACAGAGCTAAAATTTGGCAAGTATGTTTTTATACCAAAACAAAGATGGTTTGGAAAAATGGACATCATCCGCCTACGCACACGCCTACCTCCCATACAACGCGAAAATTGAAAACTGCATAACTCAGCTCATAATTAGCCTACAACAATAAAATTTGATTTGTATGTGTTTTATACTGACACAAAGATGTCTTCGAAAAATGGGTGTCATCCGCCTACAGACACGCCTACCTCTCCTACAACCCAAAAAGTTTAAAACTCAGTAAATAAGGTTGTATTTGTCATAAATAAATGAAATTTGGTATGTATGTATGTATTTTATAACAAAACTAAGGTGTGTTCAAAAATTGGGAGTAATCCATCCATGAACACGCCCACCTCCCATAGCAAAAGCACAATAACTTTTGGTATTAACATAGCAAGGTATTAACTGTGAGCTACAGGAATAAAACTTGGTATGTGTAAATTTTCAATCAACATTTTAATGCATATAAAATTTAGGCCTTAGCATTTACAATAAAAATTTTTTTGTTTTTGAAAAGTAGGTTAGGGTATTTCATAGTCGACCTTGACCGACTTTAGACTTTCTTTACTTGTTTAAGCATAAATCTCTGAATTTTCGATTTTGGACACATGTTCACTAGGGTGTCTCAAAAGAAAACATTGCTTCGAATTTCAAAGTTGAATGGGCTGAGGTATTTTTTTAATTTTGTTTTTTTTCATTTTTTGAAAGAGGTTTAGATGTCACGCAAATCGTATTTTCCCTAAAAATGAGGTTTTTCGGAGTTTTTTTTTTTAATTTCAAACATAAATTGGTCAATAACAGTAATTTTTAAAGTCATTGAGTCACCAATTTGAAGATCAGACATTCTGGCAATATTTTTATATTAAATTAATTAAATATTATATTAAATTTTTGTCGATCAAATTCTATGATTTTTTAACCGACTTCAAAAAGGAGGAGGTTCTCAAGTTGGTTGGTTTCTCTGTTTTTTTTTTTTTTTTTTTTTTTTTTTTTTTTGTGAATGTATGTACATCGATGACTCCTAAAGTACTTGCCCGATTGCCGTAATTTTTTGTCAACATATAGAGATTATAAACGCGGAGGTGCCCGTCTATTAAAGGGGGCGGTATTCGGAAAAGGGGCGTGTCTCTATAAGAAAAACACTGTATCTCAGTAAATAATGACACTATGGTAATTAAATTCACAGTAAAATTACAAGGGCAAGCACAAATATTAAAAATGACGATCACTTAAGTGGGCGTAATTCTAAAAAAGGGTGTGGCAATATTGTAAAAACTCTGTATCTCCAAGAAAATTGACACTAGAGTACTGAAATTAAGTACAGAGGTAGGTAAAATTATTGAAAATTACTTTAAAAAAAGTGGGCGTAATTCGACAAAGGGGTGTGGCAATATAAGAGAATTACTGTGTCTCGAATAATATTGATACTAGGGTACAGAAATTTATTACAACGGTAGGAAAAATTACTACAAATTTAAAAAAAAAAAATGGGCGTAGTTCGAGAAGGGGAGTGGCAATATTAAAAAAAAACACTGTATCTCAATTACTATTGATACTACGATACTAAAATTTAGTACAAGGGTAGGTACAAATATAACAAATAACTGCCAGTAATGTGAGCGATATTCGATAAAGGGGCGTGTCACTATAAGAAAAACACTGTATCTCTGTAAATATTGACACTAGAGTACTAGAGTCAATAAAATTCACAGCAAAAATGCAAGGGTAGGTACAATTATAAAAAATAACGATCAGTTAAGTGGACGTTAGACGTCAAAGAGGTGTGGCAATATTAGAAAAACTCTGTACCTCGAATAATATTGACACTAGAGTACTAAAGTTAACTACAGGGGTAGGCCAGTTATAAAACAATTAGTTTCAATAAAGTGGGCGTTGTTTGAGAAAGGGGTTTGGCAATATATGAAACACACTGTATCTCGAATAATATTGACACTAGAGTACTAAAGTTGACTACAGAGGTAGGCATAATCATAAAAAATTAATTTCAATAAAGTGAGCGTTGTTTGATAAAGGGGTGTGGCAATATATAAAACACATTGTATCTCGAATAATATTGACACTAGAGTACTGATATTTAGTACAAAGGTAGGCACACTTATAACAAGTAATTGTCAATTAAGTGGGCGTCATTCGACAAAGGGGTGTGGCAATATTAGAAAACACTAAATCGAATACTGACGCTACTAACAGAAAAAGTACAGACGTAGGCACAATTATTACAAAATACTACCGAGGAATTGGGCGTTATTCGACTAAGGGGTGTGGCAGTGTGTAAAAAACTGTATAATATTAACTTAAGAGTGATAAAATTCATTGTTAGAATGGGTAAAACTATTGAAAACACTATGACAAACAGTGTGATATTCTTGACAAAGAGGCGTGATATTCTAGACAAACACACTATATTTCAGTCAACATTGACATTGGGGTACTGATAAAAATACAAGAGTAGGTACTGATAAAGATACTGACAAAGAACAGAATAAGAAACGACAGAAAAGCATTTTCCATATTATGAGCATAAATCATTGGTGTTTAATTAATTTATACACTTTTTTAATATATATCATTTTCTCTAAAAAGAAAGAAATAAAAACTTTTTAACAAAAAAAAAACCTACTTCAAAATCACTACAAAGTAAAAAATAATTTTAAATTACTTTTACTATTTATTTCTTGGTCAAACTTGATAATTTATTTATATTCATTATTATATTGGAAATCTTATGATATCAATTATTGTGAATTTTTTTTATTTTTATCATAAATATATTAATTTTTTATGATAATAAAAGCGTCGAAGTCGGCGCTAATATAATCAGATTTTTTGTGCAGCTGCAACACCCATATAGCATTTTTATTAAGATTTAAGAAAAATTAAGATTACAAATTAATACAGCGTCACCCAAGCAGGATATTTACAAATAAAAAAGTCGTAAATAGAGTAGGGATGGCGAAAAAATCATGATTTTACGTCAATGATTAGCGCTGACTAGAAGCTTTTATAATCATAAAAAATTAATATATTTATGATAAAAATAAAAAAAATTCACAATAATTGATATCATAAGATTTCCAATATAATAATGAATATAAATAAATTATTAAGTTTGACCAAGAAATAAATAGTAAAAGTAATTTAAAATTATTTTTTACTTTGTAGTGATTTTGAAGTAGGTTTTTTTTTTGTTAAAAAGTTTTTATTTTAAAAAAAGGTTTTTAAACTCTTTAAAATTCCATCAAAATTACAAATCTAATGATGAAATTGCTAAAAATTAGACGATTGAATCTGTGAAATGAATCTTGAAGTTAGAGTTTATAGACTTATATGGGAAAATTCTGCCACCCTTTCTGGTACCAAAATTAAATATAATCAACACAAGAAATTTTATTCGATTGTATAATTCCTTTTTTTTTTAATTCTGAATATTAGCATTTTGAGCAACTTTTGTGCTGGAGAGTTAATAATGCTTAATTTAAAAAGAAAATCAAGCTTTTCAATCAATTTTATAATTTTGGTAGCACAATTTGAGGTCAGATTTTCAATACACTCTAATGAGCTTTCAATCTGAAAAACACGAGTTTTTGAGATTACACAGAAAATAATTTTTATCAATGCAACCATTACTACTAAGATAAATTTCAATTGTTTTCATATCATGGTTTAAATAAGATTCAGTCACATTTTGGATTTTTTTTTTGTGACAAAAAGTCACAATTCTTTTAAAAAAAAAAAATACCAGAACATATAACGACCCAGCAAAATTTTTCGTATTGCCTTGATTTGCATTCGATTCTAAAACGCATTACAAAAATGTTGGTGATCAATAATGCATTACATTGTATATTACTCATAATGCAGTAAGTAATGTCAGTCATTTTTGCTTTTGAAATGATTGTTCTTCTTTTTAGATAATTGAAATTTTTTGTTTGACTTTTATTTTTGCTTCAAACGTGTCAAATTTTTATAATTTGGAATATGAAAAAATGCCAGATTTTTTAATGAAATACAGAAAAATGTGTTAATGGTAAATATTAGTGTCCGACCGAATGTGAATTTTTGCCGAAGCCGAAGCCGATTCTTCGGCAAAAAATAAATAATCGGCCGAAGGCCGAAGCCGAAGCCGAATAACAAACAAATGTTTTCATGTAAAAAAATGATAAAATTTATTCTTTGCTATTGTTATAAAGGATGGTTACATTTTAAGTGCTTATGTTGATTTGGAATAAAATATAAATTATTTAGGAAATTATTTTCATTTATTTTTATTATGACAATATTGGTATGGTTCAATTATGTATGGAACAAAATATTGGCCAAATGGCCGCCGCGACCTCGGCGGCTCACCTTCATCCGATGGTCCAAATTTTCGATGACGCTGAGGTATAATTGAGATACAATGCCGTTAATGTGCCGAATTATCTCAACCTTTAGCTCTTGAATTTTTGCTAGCTTATCGACGTAAACCTTTTCTTTCAAATAACTACAAAGAAAGAAGTCCAACGGTGTCAAATCACATGATCTCGTCGGCCAATTGACATCGCCACCACTTGAGATAACACGGTCATGAAATTTGTCGCGAAAAGAGCCATTGTTTCGTTATCTGTTTTTCAAGTGACACCGTCCTGGTGAAACCACATATTGTCCACATCCATATCTACCAATTCGGGCCATAAAAAGTTCGTTATCATTTCACGATAGCGAACACCATTCACAGTAACTGCCTGACCAGCCTCATTTTGGAAATAATACGGCCTGATGATGCCGCCAGCAATATTTTCTACAGTTCGAGCATGTACGAGCATGCATTGGTGTTTTCACATCTTCTACAGACCTGGTTCGCTCAAATTTTTGCACGATTTTTCCGGTTGTACGACTCATTTGGACTATTAAATTGACCGAAAAAATCACGAAGTGCACGATATGCATTTTGATTTGAACGCCCATTTTCATAATAAGCCTGAATAACTTTAACGCGTTGCTTGATTGGTTTTTTTTCCATGGTTCAAATTGAGTTAGTCTGAAATTGAGAAATGTCTAATGAAATGCAGAAAAAACTTGACGTTTAGGTGTGGTTCACATTCAACATCGGCCCTTAAAACCCTTTATATTCACTTCAGTACAAAAAAAGGAACTGAAATCATTAAATTCGAGTTAAACGCATGAATTTTTCTGCAAAATTCGGATTTTTCTGTAATTGATTTATTGACGTCAGGATAAAGTATTCACTATTTCAGTCCACAACAAAAGCAAAAATGAAACAGTCGAACTCGCTGCATTTATCATTACGAATAAAATTTTTAAAGAGTGATCACCAATTCATGAAATAACAGAAAAGGAGAGAAACACAAAACGAATATGAAAATGTTTCAAATGTGGAATTTTTAATGGATTTCACTGAATAATTCAAAAAATTCTAAAAAAACTTATAAAAAAAATTGTTCAAAAAAAGCAAAAACATTCGGCAAGAATAATCGGCTATTTCGGCCGAAGCAGAAGCCGAAGCCGAAGGTAAAAATATCGGCCGTTTATGCCGATTACCGAAGCCGAAGCCGAATAATCGGTCGGACACTAGTAAATATATTACATTAATTAATGAACTGATACATATATGAAATAAATAAAAGCATTTTTATCATTCTATAGAAGACATTCTCTAACTTTTGATTGGTTTTGTTAAGAACTGTTAAGCAATAGATGTACGAAAAAAAATTATTTTTTCAATATTTGAATCGCTCTTCTAATTTGTGCACAGAAACATCTTATTCAATAACATCTTAGTTGTTAAAAAATAAGTGATTATTGAGAAGAAGTTATTCATCAAGTTTATTAAGTGCTTACATAAGTACTCCCATGTCAACCGAAAGCTTCATCAATTACCTCCAATGACATGCCTGTATTAAAATAATGGGTTTCGTAAGGGATGAATGAAATTTTCTGGATTACTTTTTCGATTTTATGTAAGCGAAGATTTTGCTGGGGAACGTTCTTTTTGGATTTTCTAAAAAAAAAAATATATATTTTAAGCAGTCAGAAACCACATTAGTTGTACAAGTATCTGATAATTTTGGAAGAAATCGATTTTCTGTGTTCTTTTAAGACAATTTTTCTATTATTTTTTCAATAATTATTTTTATAAAATTTGTAGTTTTTAACATATCTACAAGAAGTAACTAGTAATTTTTTTGAAATATCAAAGTGATTGCGCATGTATTAATGTTTAAATAATATATATAAAAATATTCTGTTCTTAGATTCTGAAAAGAAAAGTTAAATCATTTTGCTATTTCGAATAAAAACTTATTTTGAAAAAATATTTTCCTGCTTTCATAAAATCAAATTTTGGATATCTGTGTGGCTATGCATTATATAAAGTAATGATTTAATTATTATAAGGGACTGGATTCTACTAAAAGTAACACCAACAACCATTTAAAAGATTTTGGCAATGTTCACACATTTTGGACGCAGCCGTTAGAGTTGTTTTATACAAGACCATTTTTCACACAATAATAAATGTTTTTAAAACATTATAGTTGATATACTCCATGGTTTTTTTTTTATGTGGCATATCGTGTTCTTGCAATAAGACCTTCAATGGCATGCTTGCAGTTCTTTTATAATATTGATTTTTTTCTCTTTCGAAACTTCTAATAATGAAACACATTCAAAATATATTACAAAAATTTTCTTCTCAATATTTAATTTGTTTTGTTCAACAAAAGTAAAATCACTTGACGACCTTGGTATTTGCAGGCAGCAACGTTAAGTTGCAAAATTTTATCTTTTAGTGCACCTCTGAAGCCTCTTAACCTCTGAAAAAGACCTCTTAAGGTTTTGGTACTTTTTAAGATTTAAGTCTTTAATGGTTAAAGCATAAATAATGGCAGCACTTAGACCAATAAATGTGTGCAACTTCCTTTTTTTAACAAAAAAAAAACAACAACAACGCTTATTAATGTTTTAGTGCCATGCTTAACATGTGCCGCAATTATTGGCATTTAATATTGTTTGGCTACCATATTAATTATTGGCAATGTTTGTTCGTTTTTTTTTTTTTTTGTTTTCGATGCGACGGAAGTGTCTGTGCAGACATAATTTTAATTGGCGGCACGATAAAATGTTGTAACAGGTAGTTTTCCCACTTTTTGTTTTTTTTTTTTTTTTTGATAAAATTTTCCTCTTACATTTTATCTCATTGCGTGTGTCTGTTGTGAAATGTCTTTTCTATATTGTTTTCCAATTGGCAAAAACAACAACAACAACAACAACAATGAGAAAAAACACTGCAAACAGCTTTTCTTTTATTGTTATCACGACTGTAAGACAATTGCTGTGGTTTTCATTGTTGTCGCTGTCATTTTTTCACAGACAACATTATTATTTTTATTGTTGTTAATTTTATATAATCTTTCTTTTACTTCTATTCGCATTATTATCCTTGATCGGATAACCTGTTCGTCAGCCTGTTGCATGCAAAAGATGCAATTCAAGAGCGTTGTGCGGGTTGTGCGGGTTGTGCGGTCAGTGGAGGGGCCATCAAGGCCTTGCAACACGTTGTATTTGTCATTTTTATGTTGTAATAAAAGTGAATTAAGCTGAAAAACTTGTTATTGTGGCAAAATATGTTGTATATCTTTTATTTTTTGGTTTGTTTTGCTACAAACAATTGTATTGTTTTCTGGCTCGAACTTGACTTTGAGCCTGGCTGCGTGCTTGTGTGATGTGTGAGTGCACCAGGAATGTTGCTGAACATGTTGTGAAGATTTAAGTGTCATCCAGGTGTCTCGAAAATTTTTAAGTTATATATTTACATTCAAACCACAGTGAACCACAGAGGTTAAAAAGAACTGTTTGAAATGAAACGACAAACATATATCAATGTTTAATATTAGTGATAAGAAATTATAAAAGAAGTATTAAAATTATGATTATTTTATAGGCCTATTTAGATCTTATATTCCCATTTACTTCTCACCACGTCATTTTCCAATTACAAAGATTTCAATAAAAAAAGATTTCAGTAAAATCGCCATCAAATAACATAGATGGTTATTTTAATGGTAAAATCACTATCAAGAACATTTCCGAAGAAATTGCGTTCAAAGTTTTTTAACTGCGTATAATTCTTCTTAGGTCACTTTAAAAAATTATTTGTAGGTATGTTGAAAACAGACAAACACTAATAATTTTTTTTTTTATTACTATTGGGCCGCTAAACCTTTAGAGAACCAGAAAACGTCTTCAGTGGTTCTACAGAAAAATTTGTATAAAGCTCTGTATTTGCAGATGCTTTGATATAATATCCTCCTAACGCTCCATTTTTAGAATTAACCATTGTAATTTCTTCATTGCTTAACCTATGAATTGTACCTACCCCTACTCTAAATCAAATTTTTTGTTCTATTTTAAATTTCTGTACCGTTGCGAGTTAGCCAATACACAATCCTTTTTAGAGATTTTTGTGATCTGTTGCAACATAGCTTCAGTTAATATTTTATTTATATTGAATCAACAATTCTGTGTAGGTGTTTTGTTTGGTGGATAGTGTGTTAACCAGGAAATGGAAAAAACCTTAACGTACGGTTCTGTGTTTTTAAAGAGAGCGCAACCTATATTCGCCTTTATTCGAATTTCGCTCTTCTACTCAAACACAAGCACAATCACTACCACGCAGAAAAAAGAGAGTAGAATAAAATGGTCGGGTAAAGCGTTGCCATATGGTCCGATATTTCGTATTTGTTACGATTTTCGGTCTTGAATCCGATGATCCGATACATGGTCGAAATTCATCAAAATGTTACGATTTCAGAAAAAATAGATCCGACGTCCGATTTTGCATATTTTTATTTAAGTATAAGTAATAAAAAAAGAAATTAAGTTATAAAAATTCGTGACAACTGTCAATTTTGTTTTAAAATCCCTGTGTCAAGACTCCTTTTACTAATGACAATGTGTAGTTAAAGGACTGACGATTATTTAATTTAATTTTTACTCTTTTTTTCTGTGCTGAAAATTATTTTGAAATATATTTTATCATAATATTTTTTATATGTACCCAATAAATCAAACGAATTTGCCTAGAATTTGAGGTGAATCCGAAATCTCAGATATTTATTTCGAAAAAAAAGTTCGAAAACGTTTTGCTAATGAACCCGAGGGCGGAAAAAATGCACACTTCATTCTCGAAACGAGATTTTTTCATAATCAAATCACTACCGAGAATTTCAGCATTAGCGAGTAATTTCAGGAGTTTGTTTTCGAAATGAAATTTTTTTAATGTTTTCACATCTTACGCAAATTATTATGATAAAAGATTATGAGATTATTTTTTGTTAAAAATAAGAAAAAAAAAATATTTTCAGGAACCGTACCCATGTCTCTTGGGTGCAAGTTTTCCACGTTATCCGCAAGCATATCTCAGTTGTAACTTTACAGCTGCGTAATTTGCTTGGTTAGTAAACAAGCACCTGTGAACGTGGGTTCGACTTCCAGCTGGGGCAAAAAAATGTATTGTTGTTTTTTTTTTCTTTGGTGTTTTATCTCTATTTTTGAAAAAATCTGAAGGGATCACGGATTTAAAAAAAAGTGTTGCGTTGATTCATTGTATATGTAAATATGTTAATATATATAAATAAATAACGAGATTGTGGAATGGAGTGTTAAAAAGATCAGATCTTAAATTAAGTTAGAAAATTATTGTTCTTTATTCCGTTGACGTATTAAAGTCAAATAAATATAAAAACTATTTGTTTCTCAGATATCTTGGATCCTTAGATAAGCTAGATATGAGATAAATATCTCTTCTTAGAAATATGTAATTTTAAAATTTATTCGCTATTTTTTATAATCCCGGATTCATCATAATCGAATGCGAGATTTCTGATCCGAGTTACAAATTCGACGAAAAACCGGGAACGCTATGTGGTTTATAGGGTAGTTATGTTTCTAATGAACTGACTTTTGAAACAAAATTTTGATATTTTATTAAAAAATACAACTTAAAACATCCACAATGTTTTTATATCTCTTTTTAATGGTTAATGGCTTCCGAAAATTTCTACGTTATTGTTGTTGTTTTTGAAAATTTCACAAATACGATGAGAATCCGATGAGCTGAGTGCAAAAGTTACGATATGAACATTTTTTTGATGGCAACACTGGTCGGGTAGTGCTGTTTGACCAAAAAACATTATTGCTTGTGTTTGAGTCGAAGAGCCAAATGCGGAATAGAGAGAAAAACTGTTGGTCAGCGGGTATTTAAATTTTTTACAACGAACCGTGTTAATTTACATCGCTTACCGGGTGTGAAATTTCAAACTTATCCGATCGATGTGAAATCAGAAAAGCAAAGAAGATCAACTTTGAAATCACAAAATCATAAACAAATAAATTGAAAATTGAAATTTCTCAAGACTGAAAGCTAAAATCTATAAGTACAAGTCAAGTTCGGTAAAATGCTTTCGGGGGAAATCGATATTAAAGTTTTTTTCATTCGACTTTTTTCAAATTTTTATGAACTTAATCGATTTTCAAGCATGTCTACCACTTTGTTTGGCATAACATTTGTGTACCCTTTTCACAAATAAAAAGTGTCTAAATATCCTATCGAATAAAGTAAAATGACACCGTTCGATATTAAAAATCATCACTTTGCGTATTCAAATTAAACGAGAAAATTGTGTTCCTCTTTCGTTTATTTTCATTTTAAAAACGTACATTTTAAAAAGAGCTCTAAAACGATTGTTTGATAGTTTAAATTAACATTTTAGAAGAATTGAGGGGTGGAGAGTGGCCAGTAGAACTTTTTTTCTGACTTTAATGGCATATTTATCATATTTATTTATTTTAAATAAATATTCGCTCCAGTACAAAAAGAAACAGTTTCGATAGTATCGTAAGTGTAGACGTAGAATTCCGTTTAAATTATAACCTCTTCTACTTTGTCTCTTTGGTCCGATTGTTTTGTCCATTTTGCACGTATTTTTATTGATCTTCCGAAAATTAACAAATAAATGAATAACATTCAATTATGGACTACTTATCGAGGCCAAAACAGAGAAAAAGTTAAGACGTAAGTATGATTAAATGAGCAAGCAAAAAGAAACAAGCAAAGTATCAAATTTTTTCGATCATTTTGTTAAGTTTGATAGGTTGAGTTCATTGACTTAGTTGAAAAGAAGGCGAAACAAATGCACTTTCCATCGGTGCCACTTTCGTCTCTGCCCTATTTATAGTTTGCGAGCTATAGTCAGTTTAACTACTAATTTCAAATTGAAATTAAGACTCCGATTTTTTAAAAATCGTATGGTTATTATATTTCACGCTGAGCACATGTCCTTTCCTCTCGTCTCTGTCTGATATTAAGCTACACTTTCATCTCTGTTCGATGTATAGTTTGCGAACTACACTCACTAGTGCTAGTGGGATGTGGAATCCAAATTAATTTGCATTAAAAACAAAAATTAAAATTATACGCCATCTATTGGGTAAAAGCATAAAACGAAATATGATCCAACTCGTTTTTTTCATAAGAGCTAAATCTAAACGGATCACAGACCCATTTCTTTAAATTCGACAGTTTGAGTTCATTGACTGAGTTGAAAAGAGGTTCATGACCTCTGGTTTCAAAATAGTATACTAGAACAGTAGTGCATACATAAACCCAATGCGAACTAATGCTTATAATGCTGCCAAAGCGAACCAATCAGTTCGTGCAAGACCAAAGCATACCAGCATAAACAACGAAAGAAAAACAAAGAAAGCAGCAGGCACATAAGCAGCCGATGATTGATTTTCTTATATACAAACATGCATTTTTCTTCTTATATTTAACTATTTTGTGACTTTAATATAATAGTGACAAAATCCAAAATTAGATATTCATTCAGCGCAGGATATATCTGATATTTTAGTATATTTATTATTTTTTTACGGTGAATATTAAAACCTGTGGGTATACACCAAAGTATTCGCCAAAAAAGTTGCATGGTCTTTGAAAACAATCTGTTAAAACGACGCCATACAAACCGCGCTGTAAGACGTAATTCTACGTCAAAATTATATTCGATTAGACCTAAAAATGTGTCCGCAGAGCCAATATGTCCGCAGGATATTTCAAATATTTCATATTTTTTGTTTGACAATCAAAAGTTATTTGAATAAAAGTAAAATTAATATGCTATTCAAGTTTGCTTTTAATATTCATTACAAATGAAAAATTTTTCTCAACAACAAAAAATCATAATTAGACCGAAAGATTTACTTTGGCAAAGCATATTAATTTTTTTTTTATAAAATTTTTGTTGGTAAGAAAATGTTAGTAAGTCTTACCGAAGCTAATTTCGTACTAGAAGTTAAACTCGAATGAACTTAAAAATAAAGGTACGATGTTATGGTCAGGCTACCAGTACTCAAGTGAGTTAACTTTTCGAAGAATTTTTGCAGTTCTTATGAGTAGCGAGGAGTTATTTCTTAAATAGAGCACGTATATTCTCTAATACGGATAGTCATTAATAATTGATTCTTCGCATACTCTCCTTTGCGAGAGCGTATTGAATAAGAATAACAGGGCTTGAGATTTGAATATAAACGTGTACTTATTTTTGAGAAATATGCTCTAAATACTGATAAAGTGACTCACTGCAGATCTCTGGTTTGACGAAAACTATTTTCAAAAGAGTGTAAATTTTGATTTCTGAAACTTTTGTGAACTGCTGTTGGGCGGTCTGTTAAGGCAGTGTTCTGGTCTAGGGGAACAGTTTTTTGTGGTTTTTAAAATTCGACGAAAACAGGTATAGAGTATTTTTACCAGTCAATTTTTTATAAGATATTTATTGATATTTTAAAAACACAATAAAAAATTTAAAAAAATGTTGAAAATTTAAATCTTTAAACGCGTTCTTCTTGAAACCACTTTTTCTAATGTAAACGTGATTTCTCAAGTTCTAGTTAACCGATTAACTTTAAATTTGGTATGAACCTTCTTTATATACTTTATGGTTGTAACTATGTTTATATGAATATTTTGTTTTTTACAATTTCTTTAAAAAAAGAGCAAAAACTCACTTTTTCTTTTCAAACAGGTGTCATTTTGTAAAAAATAGTTTTTAGTTTTTGTAGTTCAGACCAAAGCAACATTCTTTCTGACTAATAATCTATTATCTTCTTTTTTAAGATCACCAGAAGGGTTGGAATCATGTCAAGAAGGACATACCTATATTTTTTACTCCACCCACTTTATCAGCCTATAATTTTTTCAATTGTCAATTTTTTTTTTTTGAATTGTTAAAATATCAATAAATATTTTATAAACTAATGGCTGGTAAAAATATACTTAGTTTTTTCTTATCGAATTTTAAAAAACCACCCAGATGAACCGAAAAATGCTTCATCTGTAAAATTTTGGTTTTGGTACTTACGGTTGTTTAAGGATAAGAGAACCATGTCATATAATTAACTTAAATACAATAAGTTTGCTAACTAATATTTAATTATATATTTTAAATTAAATTTAAAATGATCGTTTCAGTTTCATGTGAACCAAAGAACCCACATTGAATTATACTCAAATAGATTAAATTTTATTATCCACTTCCCAGCCTTCTCAACGGTTTCAAGTTCCTTGAAAACTTTTAAGCAAAACTAACCATCATATTGTCAACAAAACCTGTTCGATGTTGCTTACATCGTTAGCTTAACAAGATTAATGGTTAAATAAGTAATTTAACTATTGAATTAATTTGGCAAAATGATCACCTTTAAAAATGCCAACCAACAACAACAACCAGCATTAACTGACAATAAAAAAAAATATCTCTGGCAAGTAAAGAAAAAGCAAAAGAAGAACAACAAAAACAACAACAACAACAACAACAACAATTGCAACCAAACAAATGGCCATTTAAAAATCAGCAGACAATATTATAAATGTTGAAATGCGTTACAAGGGCATCGAAAACGTAGTCAGATGGATGAAGCCGGTTACTTCTTCATCTGGTCGTTGATTGTTGGTAGCAACTGCACAGCATCAACAGAGTAGCTTTTGGCAATTTATTCTCTCACTCTCTCCAACGCACGCCTTTTCAGCTATACATCATTTAGCAGCGAAGACATTTAATTAATTTGAAAAAATTAGAAAAATGGTAACACAAACGCGTTTGAGACACACGCTGCTGATTAATGAGCTGCTGCTGTTAATGCATGGTCAAAACAAAGCGCTGCTGCTGCTGGTAGCAATTTTTATTGTTTTTTTTTTTAACTCTTTTTCTTTATTTTGTTGTTGAATTAAAGTCAGCTAATAATGATGAATTCTTGATGTTTTTTTTCGCAATAGCCATAAATAAGGCATTAAAGCTTCTGTTGAGACTACAGTGTTGTGCATAAGTATTGCTGATTCCCACATTAGCGCCGCTACCGCACATAGTTCGCACACTTGTCATACGGCGATGTCATGGCATTTCAAATGGAGCAGATGTGAAGACCTTCTCCAAGTCTGCGCCAGTAATCAATGCGGAACTATGTCTATGTTCGGCTTGACTTTGATTGATTTTGCTTGTGGTTTTTATTTTTTATTGTTGTTATTCAACTTTAATGAAGTGAGTGAATAGAAATTCCACATTATACATAATATTAATTATTTAAATATGCTTAAATGTATGTGCAGTTTAGATATGTTGCATGTGGCTGAGTGTGAGTGTGTTTGAGTGTGTGTGATGGCATGTGTGTCATGTTTGTTTGTATGTTTGTTTGTTTGCTTGCTTGTGTCTACAACATGCGACATGCATGGCAATTAAATTTGCAAAAGGTGAAAGATAGTCTGAAAACAACTATTCGCTGGATGCTGCGGTATATCTTTTAGTGCTATTCAAGTACTCGTCGCTTGTCAGCCTTAGATGTGCTGTTGTTGTTGTTGATATTATTATTATGCTGCTGTTGTTGTTTTTGTACATAGAGCTCTTAAAATCATTGCTGCACCATGACCTTTTCCATCATAGTTTTTTTTTTCCTCTCCCTCTTTAACTATTGCTGAAGTACATCTCCATCTGTTTGTCGGCTTTTCAACGACTTTTTTGCGCACTTAAACCAATTATTTAATGTTTATTTAATTAAAATTAATTTTATTTTTTAAAATTATTGCTAATATCTTTTCAACTGCCAACACACAATAAACAAAAAAATAAACTTGAATTTTATGCAAAACACTTATATATAAAAGTTTTAAAACATCAGTTCTGAGAAAAGTTTGTAGCTGTTTGTGGTTTTTTAATTAAAAAAATAAACGCCTCACAAAAAAATTATGATTATTTTTAAACACACAGGCAGAAAGTTCAAAGTTGAGCCAGTGCCAACGCGTTGCCTTTGCAGCAAATGTTTTTATTTTGTTTCAGTGTCTTTGTTTTTTATTGCTTGCAATAATTTGCGTTACAGCCATCACCAGGGGCGTAAATAGTGAGGGGTAAGGGGGGGTAGGCTATCCCCTAACTTTTGTAGTGTCGGCCAAATTGTTATTTTTTACTGAAATTTGTTTAAAATGTTGATTTTTATTTACAACTAGCGGATGTTACCCGGTGTTACTCGGGGTTGTGTCTCGAACACAGAAAAAGGGCGATTTTTAAAACTGCTCCCATTTTAACTTTTTTTATATTATCAATTAAATGTTTTAAATAATTTAAAATTATAGTTTTTTGGGGTTTTGCCCCTCCTTCCGTCGAAAATGTTTAGCCAAATTTCCATAAAACTGTACCTGCCGGATACGATAACAAAAAAATTATATCTTCAACGTCTCGATCTGACGTCTGGTTTCTGAGGAAAATGGTCACCCAGTTTGAAAAAAGCCATTTCGTAAAAAATGCGCTTAAAGTTTTTCTTAGCATGCATATAATATGCATTTTTATCTCAAAAAAAAATTACTATGCATTTTTATCTCAAAAAAAAATTCCAACTTTAAAAAGTCCTTTTGGCATCGATTCGATTTTGGATTGTCTTCGTTCGGTCTTAACTTCGATTTTAGTCGATACTGTTCGGTTGATTTTTGTTCTTTAAATAGCTTCTGCTCATATTTGTTAAACTTTTTTTTACTCGTTAATCTTTGGTTCTTGACTTAGTTTGCCTTCGGCGCATTCCTTGATTTTTGTCGAAAGAATTTTTAAAAGCATAGGATCTTTTTCAGTAACAGATACAAATGCTTACCAAGTTTCATCAAAATCGGTTCATCCGTTTTGACGTGAATAAGCCAGACGTAGTTGGATGAATAAAGCGCTCTTTCATGGAAGTTTTCTGAAATTAAAATAGCCTCAATTCTGTTGCAGGGTCAGGTTATTTCGATTTTGGATTGTCTTCGTTCGGTCTTAACTTCGATTTTAGTCGATACTGTTCGGTTGATTTTTGTTCTTTAAATAGCTTCTGCTCATATTTGTTAAACTTTTTTTTACTCGTTAATCTTTGGTTCTTGACTTAGTTTGACTTCGGCGCATTCCTTGATTTTTGTCGAAAGAATTTTTAAAAGCATAGGATCTTTTCAGGAACAGATACAAATGCTTACGAAGTTTCATCAAAATCGGTTCATCCGTTTTGACGTGAATAAGCCAGACGTAGTTGGATGCATAAAGCGCTCTCTCATGGAAGTTTTCTGAAATTTAAAAAGCCTCAATTCTGTTGCAGGGTCAGGTTATTTCATGCATCAAATTTAAGTAAAATCGGTCAAGTCATTTAGGAGTAATTGAGTCTTAACAAAACACTACTTTAAGCACCCTCTTGCGAAAGTCTTTGGAATTTTTAATAGCCTGTGTTAGGTTGGGCGCAGGCAAACCTTCGTTCCAAATTTCATTGAAATCGTTTCAGGTGTTAAGGAGTTATTATATAGTGCCACGCCCACATACTTCCGCCCACTTTTTTACCAATGCTTTATCTTGAGTGCAGTTGAACCTTCATACAAAATTTGATTGAAATCGGTCCAGGAGTTTAGGAGTTATTGAGTCTTAAAAACGCACTACTTAAAGCGCCCTCTTGCGGAAGTCTTTGGAATTTTGTATAGCCTATGTTTTATTTTGGGAGCAGTTGAACCCTCATGCCAAATTTCTTTGAAATCAGTCCAGGCGTTTAGAAGTCATTATAGAGTGCCACGCCCACAAACATGCACCCACTTTTTTACACGCCCTATGTTCTTTTTCCCTATGAAAGGTACTCGGTGTCCAAATTTCAGCTCAATCGGATAAGCGGTGCGCGAGCCTATACGGAACAGACAGACAGACAGACAGACAGACAGACAGGAGGACAAATATTTGATTTTATATATAAGAAGATAACTTTGAACGGATCAAAATCAATCGTAACATTTGTTTCCATGTTCGCCATCAGCAATACCAAAAACCAACTTTAGACGGCTATTTCATTTCAAGACATATCTAGAACAATTTTCCGTCAGCCAATTCACTTTCAGTCGTACCTAAAATTAACTTCAGTCGGCCAAATTTTCATTTAACCGTGCGCAAAACTAGCTGCAGTTAATCCCAAACCCCAAATGTCATTATCTTTTCTTTTTCAGTCGGTTATTTCTTTACCAATACTAAATTATTAGAATTAGGCCGATATATAATTTTTGAATGCATAGAGAAAAAACATCGATTCCTTCATTGGATATTTGTGAACGAATCCAGACAAATTAAGCAGTTTCTTAGAAGCAATAAAGCCTTTGCATGAACCCTTTAATAGAATTCTATTTTCAACTTACTTAACCCAATAGTGAATTCTAGAAACAATATAATTGTTACTAAAAAATTGTTTGGTGGATTAAATTCAATTGAAAGCGGATGTAGTATTCTATCATCTATTCAAAGACATAGAATCTCTGACGGGTGCTACTAATGTTTCAGAAAATAATAAAAAAGCCCCTCAATCCCCTCAAAAGTTACAGTTGCTGCAAATGAGAAATTTGCATTATTATTAATTTAAATATTTAAGAGAAAAAGAGTTACAGAATTAGTTAATTTCTTTGTATTTTTCGCACACATGCAGAATTAGTGTGATGGTTAAAATAAGTTTGAGATATAATATTATTTCCTTCAAATAGATTATTTTAGAATTTATTAATTTTGAAAAAAAAAAGAAAAAAACCATTTAAAAAAAAGAATTTCGTTAAAAAAATCATGCCTTGATTTTGTTGTTATGGCATGACATTCTTTTTTAATGCGCTATATACTTTGAAAGAAAATATAAAATGCAAATTTGAGTTTTTCTCTTTTAAAACAAAATAATTTTACCTTATATTTTGAAAAAAAATTAAATTTTTTGGTCTCTTTCAAAAAGTTATAATTAAAATATAAACAAAAAAGGAACGGTAAAACTTTTATAAATTTTTTTAATTTAACTTAGCAGCCTTAAATACAAAAAAGGAATAAATAAAATCAGTTAAAAGATGGCAGAGATATTTGCTTCTCAATTTAGAACATTTAATTTGATAGAGTTTTTTCTCTTTCTTAGCATTTTTTTGAAATACACTCTAAATAACGTACGACAATATTAAGAAAATTCATTGAAAATACTTTTGGTTAGAGCTTCACAGTGATTTTATCACATTTTTAGGAAAATTTAACAAACTTTTAGAAATAATTAGAAAAGTTGAAAAACCGTTAAAATTCGACCAAGATTTTGACATGCAGAGTAGAATTTAACAAATTTGACAATTGATGAATGCTTATAATTTAATTTTTTTTAAGAAAATTTGTACTATTGAAAAAAAAAACTCAAATTCAACCATTTTAAAAGCTGTATCCTAACCAAATTCCATTTTGATCAAAGAGTGAGTATTATCTTAAAAAGTTAACTAAAAAAGCGTACGACAAAATACAATGTTCACATATACTACTATATAAAATTGATCGAACGAATAAGTAATTTTATTTAATTTAATTATGTTGTATTAAATAAGTCGGGACTTAAGGGTATTCAGTTGGCTTAATTACCATAATACCCCCCTGTTCGATCAGCTCAGTTTGCTTCTCTATGTGGACTGTATACTTACTGCTGACTGGTCAAAATGCTCATCAATAATGTGAATTTCAGTTTATTTAATTTTATTTTATTTTAATTTAATTTTATTCAAATTTTATTTTAATTTTTTCAAACGTTCTTTTTTTTATGACAGAAAAATGCTAGCTTTTTATTTCTTATAAAAACTTGAAACTGAAAAACAAGTATGTTTTGCAGAACTACAGGTCGGTTCCAACACACTGCGCCCTTGAAGTCTCTGCTTCAATATCTAGTGGAAGCCGACACAATTTTTGTACTGGACGCTCTAAAGATCCTCTATTTTTTGTTGTCTGGCCAAACTCCCAATCTGAGGTAGCCACCCTTAAGCTTACATTTCGCACAAAGCCGTCCGGACCAGGAAACACCTCGATGACACGCGCTGTCTTCCATAATGTCGGCGGTAAATTGTCTTCACGAATGAGTACTAGGTCGCCTATCTTCAGATTTGGTTGCGACTTCTGCCATTTTGGTCGCTGTTGTAATTCATGCAGATAGTCCTTTGACCAGACCTTCCACAAAGACTGCGACATCCTTTGGATTTGTGACGCTAACTTCAGTTTGTTGTCTGGAACCTCTTGTACGTTTGCGCCAAATGGCTGAATTATTGGCTCCCCTATGAGAAAATGTGCTGGCGTAAGAAATGTCAGGTCTTCTGGATCATCTGACTGAGCAGAAAGTGGTCGTGAGTTCATCACTGCGCTTGTTTGAGCCAAAATCACCCTAAAGGCACTACTCGTCAGTTTATGTGGACCCACGATCCTCTTTAGATGGTATTTCATGGATTTTACTGCGGCTTCCCACAGCCCTCCCTGATGCGGCGCTCTCGGCGTAATGAATCGCCACTCCGTACCATATTTTTGCAACTTTTTTGCCATATCCATTTCCTTCCAAGTTCGCAACATTCGTGCTAATTCCTTCTCTGCGCCTGTGAAGTTTTTGCCATTATCGCTCCATAAACGCGTGCATGCGCCACGGATACTTGTGAAACAAAGAAATGCTTGAATAAAATCGGCGGTCGACAAGCTGTCGACCAACTCCAAGTGAACCGCCTTGGTGACCATACACACGAAAACTGCGACGTATTTTTTTTCAAAAATGTTGCACCGGCCCCCTCGTGCTTTCAGGAGAAACGGTCCAGCAAAATCGACGCCTGCGTGGCGAAACGGACGGCATGGCTGCACCCGGTCAGATGGTAGTCCCCCCATCATTTGCTGCACTGCTTGTTGATTCTCTCGCACACAGATGATACATCGTGAATTATGTGTATGGATTGCACGTCGTAAATTCGTTATCCAGTATTTCCGACGTATAAATGCGCCCATTTCACGTGGACCGCCGTGCAATGTGGCTGCGTGCGCTTCTTGTATAAGCATTTTCGACAAAGGACTAACATCTGGCAAAATTACGGGATTTTTCCGGTCATCCGATAACAATGATCGATCCAAGCGACCGCTCATGCGCAATAAGCCTCGCTTGTCTAGTTGAGGGTTAAATTTTCGTATTGGGCTTGTCGTATCGACACCGCTACTTGGTGATTTGCGAAGTGCTTTGATTTCGCTCTCGTAGTAGATTGCTTGCTCCTCGCGAATCCAATATTCTAATCCTCTTTCTACTTCTGCATTTGTCAGAGGTCCAAGTTGGCGCAGTTGTTTTTCTTTCTGCCGGCTGTTACGTTGAAAACGAAAGATCCATGCTGTCAATCTGCCTAATGAACTTGTGCTTGATGTTCGTGATAATAAATCCACGTCGCGAAGTGTTATGTTCATTATAAGTAATGCCTTAAAAGATCGGCGAAGCTTTGCATCATGGTTGCATGTACCCGTTTTTTCCTCTTGTGCGATGTACTCTTCAGTTTCCTTTGATCGTTTTGTTTGTTCTTCTGGCCAATGAACGTCTTGTCGAAGTGGCCATTCCGGCCCATGCTACCACAATTTAGCTGTACATAGGTCTGCAGCTGATGCGCCACGACTTAGCAAGTCAGCTGGATTGTCAGCTGATGGGACGTACCTCCAATGGGAATCTGATGTCAAGCGCTTAATTTTCTGTATCCTATTATTAACGAAGATTTTAACTTGGCTGGATCCTTTAACAACCATGCCAGCACAATCTGCGAATCTGACCACAGAGTTGTATTCACGTGCATCAAATTTGCTGTCGATATGAAAGAGTAGTAAAGCTCGCTCAAAAGTCTAGCAGCACACAGCTCCAATCTGGGAATTGTAATGGACTTCACAGGTGCTACATGTGATTTCGCTGCGATCAAGACGCTTTTAACACAATCGGCTGACTCTATGCGCATATATAAAACTGCGCCATACGCTGCCAAAGATGCGTCCGCAAAACCATGCAGTGAAATAACTCTATCTCCACTAATGCCCAGCCACCGCGGAAATCGAATGTTTGTAATCAATGGCAACTGCTGTTGAAATTGCTGCCAATGGCGATAAATATCATCCGGCACCGGTGCATCCCACCCGATGTTTGCTCGCCATATATCCTGCATAATTATTTTTGCCACAATCACAACTGGTCCGACATAACCATTCGGATCAAATATCTGCGCAATGTGACTTAGTACTCTCCGCTTTGTTGCCTCCTTTGCTTTTAGCATAGGTGGTGGCTGAAATTTGAACATTAGTTCATCAGTACTGGGTAACCACCGCAAACCGAGTACTGTGGTGTCGCTTAATTCTCCGAGATCGAGCGCATCGTCTGTTTGTTCATTCTTATCGCTTGGCACTACTCCAGAATAATTTGAGCGCCACTTGTTGAGGACAAACCCATAAGACCGCAGCAGAGCATCCATTTCATGGCATAACTGCTTTGCTGTTGCACAATCAGCTGCGCCCGTGAGGCAGTCGTCCATGTAAAAATCACGTTCGACTGCTTTTGCTCCTATTGGCCACTGAGTTCGTGACTCACGAGCACCTTGGATCATTGCACGAACGGCGCTGTGCGGTGCTGAAGCGAGTCCAAAAGTAACCGTTGTCAGCCAATATTCTTGAATTTCACTATTGTCCTCGGTTCTCCAAAATATGCGCTGCAGATCCCATTGGTCAGGATTGATGCGTACTTGAAGGTACATTTTCTTTATATCTGCCGTCACGGCTACAGGATGGCACCTAAAACGCATTATCAGCGGAGCTAGATCGTCTTGTAATTTTTCGCCAATTAATTGCACGCTGTTTAATGACAGGCCGCGGTCGGTTGGGCATGAAGCATCATATACTACCCGAAATTTCTTCAAAACAGCGTGGTGCGGAATATGATAGCACAGCGTCCCAGGAGGACGACTAACTAAGCGCATTTGATCTTGTGAGAGCAATTCTTCAATTGCCTTGAAGTATTTCTTCTTAAAATGTTCATCTCGTCGAAAACGTTTTTCTAACTGGTGAAATCGATGCAGTGCGATATCTCGTGATGACCCAAACTCTTGCATATCACTTCGCAATGGGATATTAACTTGAATTCGACCATCAGCTAATCGACGATGTGTAGACACAAATATTTGTTCGCATTGTTCTTGCTCCGCGGTACGAGCTCGCACTAAAACCACCTCTTCGCTCTCCCAAAATCGCTGCAGCAATTTGTCTAGCTGCAAATCTGGCCCCATGCTTGTAGCCATATTCATTGTGATCTGTTTCTGAAACTGATTTCCACCACCAAAAATTAGCCATCCCAGCGTCGATGGTTGAAAAGCAATGTTTAAATCATTTGCAAAGCTGCCGTTCTGGAAAATGATTGCCCAAACGCCGGCCCCCAAGAGAACATCAATTGGTGCGGGAATATGTGCTTCGGGATCAGCTAGCTGATCTCGTAATGTATGTGGAATGATTTCCACTGGTATCGGTGACTGTGGCAGAAACATCGTGGTGATTTGTGGTACGATTATTAATTCAATTGTGGCAAGTGGCTCGATGTTAGTGAATATTGCAACGATGTGTAGGCCATTGCAGATGTTGTATCGCTGATGCATTTATAATATTGATTTGTGCCCTAGTGTCGCATACTGCCCGCAACGGTGGAGAGATTTGATTATTAATTTGCAAGCGCACAACTGCTGTTGCCAGTAAAGCTGCCTCGATATTTTCGTTGGAACTGATGGCATTTACCATGGATGGCGCACCGAGGTCATTACGCCTATAGCATTCCGCTAATTGCTACTTAGCTTCTTGTTGCATTGTCGCCTTCTGCATGCTGCTATGCAATCCTGCATTACGTTCCTTACGATGCGGTGTCTCCAACGGAATACTAACGATCGAATTCACCGGACACAAACAGCTATTGTGTAGCGTAAGGCATCGTGGACACGGTTTATCCGGGCAATTAACTGCGATATGCTTCAAACTAAAGCAGTTGTGGCACATCCGATGCTCCCTAACATATTTTTGACGTTCGCCAATTGGCATTGCCCTAAATTTGATACATCTAAATGGCCAATGGTATGCCCCTACACATAAACCGCATGCTGGGCGTGATTCATCCCCTCGGCCGGTGCTAATGCCTCGCTCGGCTATTGCACTTTGTTTGCCCGATAAAACACTGCGACGATCGTTGTTTTGTGCTGATGTTCGCGTTGCTGCCAGTTGTTCTAATAAACTGGCTCGCGACTCCAAAAAGTTGTACATTTGCTCCAAAGTCGGAAGTGTTTGAGCAGACCTACGCAATGCCCATTGCGTTTGGCTGTCGGCATCTAAAATACTTTCGAGTTGATGCAGTAGCATATATTCAGCTACCTTATCCGGCGCAAGCAGCAATCGTAGTTGGCGGAAAGCACTCCTGGCCGTGTCCAAAATCCTTCGCATATTTTCGCATGTTGGCGAATGTAACGGTTTTAATGCATATAATGCTTGCGCGTGCGCTCAAACAGTATTATACTCATTGCTGTACTGACCACAAATTGCCGCCCAGAGTTCAGCATAGCTGTTATCATTTGCAATTGGCATCCAATAAATATCGCATTTTTTGCGCATCCGAAAATCTTTCATTGTTGTGTACTTCTGCTTCAAACATTTCGCGGAAATTAGCCCAATCAACCTCAAGCCCGGAAAACTTTGCCAATTTCGGTGGTTCTGACAGCTGAATTTGAATCAATTGGCTATTATCTGAAGCTGTATGTGGTGCCCGTGTGATTATGCCTGGCCTGGTGGTGCTTATCTCGTGCATCCGCGCGCGTAAATTTGCCTTAAAACTCAGATATGTGTTGGTGCCTTGAGCGTAAAGCTCGGTTAGTTTAGTGAACAACTCTTCTGATATGGAACATGCACTAGATGCCTGCCAAGTCGCCTCAAATCTCTTCCATACCCCTTCTAAGTGCTCCAATCGCACGCCCACTTCTTCGACTGACCAATCAGTCACATAGCTCTCTTGATCTGCAGCTTGCATTAGAGACGTGAAGTTCATCCACATCGGTCGCTGTACTGCCTCGTCTTCCGTGGGAGATAGCTGTATTGACCGCGTCCGTTTGCACTGTCTCTTCGGCTGAATCTTGCATTGCTTTGCGTTTGCACCTTTAGGTGGCTGCGGTTCGAACACCCTCTCACCTGCCGAGTCTTCATTAAATTTTTCTGCGTCAATTTCTGCTTGTCGCTCACGAGTAATGCGAACAAATGCGCCCGGTGCTGCTAAAAGAAAATTGCTCTTTGTAAATATGCCAAAACCTTACTCAATTGCGTCTCTGCTCAATGCTGCTGCAATGCTTTAATGCCACAAGGATGCTTGTCTTCTGTAATGCGAACTCACAATGTTCGATTTTAGCCATATAATTGCCAGCATCATGCATTCTGCGCCGTGCACTTATGTCGCGCAAAATGCATATTAAATTCCAACTGTACCTCATACAACATGCCCGCCTTCAATGAGCTATTTAAATAATATTGCGCACCTCGTGCCGTGCACCTATGTCGCACGAGATGCAGACAAATGGCAATTCGACATTGTGCAGTCTGCGTCGCTTGCACAAAATCCAGAAAATGCCGCTTATAAACATAGCATACCAAAAAATGCAAGCACGCTTGTATAAAGCACAATTTAGAACTCCGCACCCCAAGCTATGCGCCTTATTGCAAGGGGTCCGGATCACTGCCGATTGCATCCTATGCGATCAACTATCGCACAGGATGCAACGTCACTGCCCAATGCTCTACTGCCGTTAACTCTACTGCTCTACTGCCGAGATGCTTAAACTCTGCATCCCAAGCCATGCGCCTTATTGCAAGGGATACAGAGACACATCAATTGCCATTTCCTTGCGACCAGCGCAGTCACACAAACATATAAAAACATATTGCACATCGCTTTGCTGCTACCGTGAGCTGGGAGGCATGAACTGCTGTTCATACTCACATGCACATGCTTGATTCATCTGCCCATCGCTATCTTCTCTGCTGACTTCTGAACAAATTATTCGCTTAATTTTGTGCAAGATCTTTCTGTTTAAAAGAAAAAAAAAACAGTTATAAAACAATCAACCACACTGTCTCCAAGCCCCACGATACTATATAAGTTTGTGCAGCAATCTCACTCAGCACTACTTCGCCACCGAGTGCCGACCTTTTCTTGAGCAGAGGCTTCAGAATCTGTCGCCAATCCTTTTTATCCGGCATTGATGGACCATGTTCGATCAGCTCAGTTTGCTTCTCTATGTGGACTGTATACTTACTGCTGACTGGTCAAAATGCTCATCAATAATGTGAATTTCAGTTTATTTAATTTTATTTTATTTTAATTTAATTTTATTCAAATTTTATTTTAATTTTTTCAAACGTTCTTTTTTTTATGACAGAAAAATGCTAGCTTTTTATTTCTTATAAAAACTTGAAATTGAAAAACAAGTATGTTTTGCAGAACTACAGGTCGGTTCCAACACCCCCAAACAACATGGTCTCAGTACGCCCCTGCCCATCTCTTGTCAAAAGTGCTTTGATAGCATAGTATTTAATTTTATTTTTATTTTATTTTTGAATCCTCGAAAATATTATTCTTGACAATTATTAAGAAATTCCACAATACGACGTAGAGACAAGAGGTCACATTCTCTAGTTTATACCTTAGACATATAATATATTCTGAATGATTTTTTAGCTATAGATACATTTTTGAAAGGACAAGCCCAATTTCAATTAACATTTTTGTCTGGATTTAGTATAGAATTATTCAGAACGTTCTCCTTTTCAACAATCAATCACCAATGCTAGGCATCAGGCTTGTTTAAAAGACCTCCAATAAGCTCGACTTAAGCCACTTAAGCTGCTACTTGAGGCTATCAATAAAAGTGCTTGTAATATTATAATGGCATTGGAAACAAGTTAGGTATATCTTCGACTTGGCCGAAGTTAAAATACCCCCACGGCCGATTCTTAAGGGTAAAATAATCTTAAATTGGAGAGCTTTTTGTATGAGGTTTTGAAAGATTTTTCTATTTTTATGTATCTAAAATACATATGTACATTAGAGTGGGTCGAAAAAAAAAGTTTGAAAAAACCATCCTCTTTTTTAAAGTTGACCTCGAGAGGATTCCGAAAGCAAAAAAAATTTATTTTTGGACCCCCGGAAAAACAGCCAAATTGGTCTTTTTTTGCATAACTTAAGCATTACATGTCAGATCTTAAAAAAAAATGTTGGGGGGGATAAATTGGGCTAATGGGGCTTACTACTTGAATATGATCTCAAAAATAAAAATGTTTTTAGAAGTTATTGTAGTGCTCGTAAAGCCCTTTTCAACGACGTATAATTTTTTAAGATCTGACATGCAATGCTTAAGTTATGCAAAAAAGACCAATTTGGCTGTTTTTCTGGTGGTCCAAAAATAATTTTTTTTTGTTTTCGGAATCCTCTCGAGGTCAACTATAAAATAGAGGGTGGTTTTTTCAAACTTTTTTTTTTGTATGGAGGCCGACCCACTCTAATGTACATATCAAATTGTTTTCCTGCAGCTTAAATAAAAGTCTTTATAAAGTTTTCAATTTTTGGGTTGTATGAGAGGTGGGAGTGTTAGTTTGTGTATGACTAAACTTACATACTTTTCCACACACCATTAAAAACAAAGTAAGCATAAAAATAAATTTCAATATGAATCGATTCGAATGAAATCATGATACAATAAACCATGCAGTTTTATACAAATATTATACAATGAGCACATTTAGCGTACTCAACATTGCCAACTCTTGGGACAAAATTCAGTTTTGGTAACGCTCAGTTAAACCGTTAAATCAAATCAAAACATCAACCTCAAATAGGTTCTAACTAACTACAATACACCCATCTGAGGTGGTGGGGAAGAATTTGTAACATATAACATTTGAAAGAAACACTTTCCAGCACAATTCTGTGTGCTTTTTAACCATAATTTTCTATTATCTATAAATTTATTTTGATTTTTATAAACATATTCCCTTGTATCGAGCAAATTATTATCACTTTAAAAAAATAATGGACAAGAATTGATTTGAAGTGTAAGAAAATTTTTGTTGAACCAATCATTACATTGTATATCTTCAATATCGATCGTTCTTGATTTATGAAATTTATGAATAAGCAAAATTCGACTTGGTTTTTGCTTTCCGTGAAGTAGAAAAATAGTTTCTTTACCGTAACACGTCCACTTTCCATTCCTATAAATAAATAATAAAATGCATAAAAATTGTATTTTGTTATTTCGGGAAGAGTGGTATTTTAACTTGGGCCAAGCCGAAGATATACTTTACTAGTTTTGTATTGAGACCGGCCTGAACATGTATACATTAGACTGGATCGAAAAAAAAGCTTGATGTACCGCCGTCTGATATAAGAGTTTAGGTCAAGAAAATAATACAAAATTTTTTTGAAGTAAAACTTCTTTGGCGGCGAGTGAAATTTCAAGGTCTTTTTTTTCGTGACGCTACGCTAACGCTTTCAATTAATATGATAATTTAAAAAAAAACAAGTAAAGAAAGTCTAAAGTCGGTCTAGGCCGACTATGAAATACCCTAAACTCACTTTTAAAAAAAAAAAAAAAAAAAAATTATTGTAAATGGGCGTGTCCGTGGGCGGATGAAGTCCATTTTTCCAAACCATCTTTGTCTTGTCATAATAAACATACATGCCAAATTTTAGCTCTGTAGGTTAAACACATGCTTATTTATTGCGTTTTCAATTTTTGGGTTGTATGGGAGGTAGGCGTGTCCGTGATCGGATGACGTCCATTTTCCGAAGACATATTTGTGTTGGAATTAAACACATACATATCAAATTTTATTGTTGTAGGCTAATTATGAGCTGAGCTATGCAGTTTTCAATTTTCGCGTTGTATGGGAGGTAGGCGTGTCCGTGGGCGGATAATGTCCATTTTTAACAATCATCTTTGTTTTACTATAAAAAACATATGTGTCAAATTTAAGCTTTGTAGGTTAAACAGAGGCTTATTTATTGCGTTTTCAATTTTTGGGTTGTATGGGAGGTGGGCATGTCCGTGAGCGGATGACGTCCATTTTTCAAAGACATTTTTGTGTTGATATAAAACACACACATACCAAATTTTATTGTTGTAGGCTTATTATGAGCTGAGTTATGCAGTTTTAAATTTTTGCGTTGTATGGGAGGTAGGCGTGTCCGTGGGCGGATTCCAAAAATATTCAACAGTGCAGATCCTTGGGTACATGTGACCATGTGTACCAAGTTTCATCCAATTATCTCAACTCTTTCTTCTTATCCTGTGTATACGGACAACACACAGACGGACGGACATAGATAGCTCGACTCACGTGGTGACGCTGATCCAGAATATATATACTTTTCTATACCGGACTCGCTTCGTTCTATGCGTTACAAACGTTTGCACAAAGTTAATATACCCTGACCTTTCAGGTTTAGGGTATAAATATTGTCGCAAGCAGGATTTGAATCTGAACTTTCTCAACTGAGCATCCCATAGAAGTCGAAAGTGCTACTATTATGCCACATAGGCACATAATAACAAGGCAAACAAAATGTAATTTATATTGAACGGGTTTTGGGTCTGTATCTAGTATATCACAGACACAAACCAAGTCTTTTAAATTTTGTCCTAAAAATATGCACGGAAAATTTATTTTTTTAAGTTTCTAACGAAAATATTTAAGCATGTAATTAATTCTACACATTTTGTGTGGAGATTCACATAGTGAAAAAAAAAACTCTACTGCCAGGAATGATCAGGAGCAGGAGGCAATAATCAACAAGATTTGCCTCTGCTTTCGGAGGCTCTGTCAACGAGTACTATGCAAATACAATCCAGCATTCAAAAAGTGACAAAGTTGAGAAGACATTTGAAAGCAGCTATAACACCAACTGAACGCTATGTAAACAGTGACCGAAAGTAACTGTTATTTAACAATTTTCAAATGAAAAAGACATAATGAAAAAAATTGTCGAAGTACTTTTTCAAATATAACATTATGTGACAAATGTTCTCAGCCTCACGAATATTAAGTGCCTTTTAAATTTTCGACTGATTCTTTAAGAGTTAAAAGTTAACTGTTATTTTCTTGCTTCTTATTTTTCCGGAAAAAAATAACGGTTACTTTTGACTTTTATTTTATCGGTCAAAAATAACAGTTATTTTGTGACTTTTATTTTTTTGGTCAAAACTATCAAGCAATTTGTGTTTTTTTAAAGGCCGCTTGACAGATTGAACTGTTGACACCTCCTGTGTCATTGAGACATTTTCTCACCGATGAGATTAAAATAATGATATCAATAGTTTTTTAGACGGTAAAATGACCTTTGAAAAAAAAATACAAATTGCCTCATATGTTTGACCGAAAATATAAACGACAGAAAATAGCTGTTTCACCGATAAAATAAAAGTCAAAAGTAGCTGTTGTTTTTTCCCGAAAAAATATATGGTATGAAATAACTATTATTTTTGTCGAAAAAAATAAGAGTTAAGAGATAACAGTTAATATTTGACTTATTCGATTAAAACTATAACCAGTACGGTCCCTGGATATAAATAGTGAGTAAACAGAATATGATTCCATTGCGTATTGATTGAATTTCTTTTCAGATACTTTCTCTATTTTACACTAAAATCTCTTATTTTTAAATGTTCAAAAAGTTTCACTTCTGCCACGTGTGCGTTGCTACAAGCGGGTCTCTTATTTTCTTACGTTGCACTTCTCGTTAGCAAGAATGTTTTTTAGCCCTGGTTGAAAAAATTTAATGAAACCCCCAGAAAAAATGATGCAGTTGCGAGGATTGTAACAAAATCTTATGATTTTTTATTAAACAGGGCAATCCAAATTTTTTTGTTATTAATATTTTATTTTAAAAATTTTTAAATTTATTAATGCCTTTTGAAAGAAGATTAATAATGTTTTCTTGTCTTTAAAAAAATTTTGAATTTTTTTTGCCCTTTTTTCTCAAATAAAATTCTGACTTTTGAAATTGAACTGTGTTCATTTTTCGAAAATTTTGACTTTAACAGTAGAAAAAATGCAAAATTTCTGCCCTCTCTACTTCGACGGTTCGAAAAATTCTAAACTGAAATGCTACCAACTGATTAAACAAAACAAATGTCATATTTGGAAAATAGTAAACGTTAGCATTGACAGTTCAGAAAGGATTGAGCTCTTCTACGGAAACGGTCATAATTTTTTATAAAAAAAAAAAAAATTTTTTAACGGAAAAAAATTTTTGAATTTGAAGTTTTGAAATGTTTTTTATCTTTAATTCTTTTGAAATTTTTCAAAAAGAGTGTTTTCAACACGAAAACATTAAAAAAAATTTAGCTTTTTTTGTGATTCTCAGCTAAAAACAGTTCAGAATTCTGTGGGTTGAGGTCAAAATGGAAAAAATTATGCATTTTCAGCCATTGTTTCAATAAAAAAAATTGCAGTCATAAAACTATTGGTCTTGAACCTCCACTAGTTTACAATTAAAAATAAGAATTGATTTTAACAAGATTGACTAAAAATGTGTATATTTTGTAATAATAAATTGAAAAATATTAATTTTTTTCTGCTCCTTTTTTGCTCTTTTTCTTGATTAAGTAAAAAACATTAAAAAAGTAACGAAATCCAAAGTTGCGTATTCGTTTTATTCGCCATGTAACTGATATGGAGAGTAGCTTAACTAGTTCAATGCCTGCTTACTGTGTAAGGTAGATGTCATTTGTGTTTCACCCAATGACAAAGTGTTTCACCCAAGTTCAATGTAGTAGAGAACTGTATATAGGCGATGGAGGCCTCACAGCTATCAGCTGTTTTGAAAATGATAAAGAAATAATTTTAAGACTATGAAATACCTATTTTGTGGAGCACTGGAATCTAGCTATAGTTTTAGTCATTAAATACATAAGAAAAAAAAATGTTTAGTACTATGAGAGTGCCACAAGTATTTAAAATTTTAAAAAAATCGTTAGATATAATCTCACAAATACCAATAAATAATAAAACCCATCATAAAGCAATCTCAAAGGTATTGATTTTGGCCATTTTGGTTCTTCGCATCAGACAACGCAAGATTGTGACGCAATTTCGTAGCGGAGGAATGAAAATTGCAAACTTATCATTGTTTTTGTTGAATTTGTTGTTGTTGTTTTTGTTGCAATCAATGCACCAAGGCGAATGCAGATGCCAAGAGTTCAATCTGGAACTGAAGCCTGCGATAGAATGGCATACCAGCGTAACGAGTCAAATTTATGGTTAACGTCTTTATGGGAAAAACAAAAAAAAAAATATATAAAAAAAAAATTTAAAAACAAGAGATGCGCAAAGAAAGACTTATGATACTCATTAAAGATGTGCTATTCGCAGATGAAGAAGAGACACAAATGCATTAATTTTATTTTGACATTCTTTTTATACAACTTTAAAACAGACGCAAGGGGGCGTTGCATTAGTGAGGCTTTAAAATAAGCATTTTATACACGTGACACAATTTTTCTTCATTTTTTTTTTTTTAAAACAACGCTGGAAGTACACTTTTTTGCACGATTCTTCAAGGACGTGCATAGAGAGCTATGTTAAGTGGCAATACTTTCGCAGAATGTCAACATTAAACACAAGACATAAAATCTAAAGTATTGCTAACTTACTGCAAGTATTGGCACAATGTTATTTTGACCTTTTTAATTATGACGGCAGTTAAAAGCCAAACAATCAACAAACTGTCAGATTTATGGGGGATATAAATTAGTTAATGAGATTCAACAACTACAAACATAAAATTCGTTTATCTTGCAAAACAATTAAGGTCTTGTTCGAAGCTTTCGAAAATTGTGAATTGACTTTTTGAATGTGAAGTATATCAATTGTTCTCGCATAGGTACAAATAATGCATTGCATTTGATTGATATGTTTTGAAATTTTTTAATTTGTTGTTATTTTTGTAGCTCTTAATTAAGCATGTAATAATTAGCCCAGGTGGTAAGATTAAATTGATTAATGAACTGTCTGTCATGTTCGAAATACTGCAGAACAGTTGTGAAAGAAAACCAAAAAAAAAAAAACACAAAATCAAACAAATGCAAAGTGGTTGTATACTTTCGATATTGCTTAAATATTGTGACATGAATCAGTGAGGTCAATTCAATTGCTATATGATTTATAATGGTGGGAAAAGTTGATTTTAGAAAACCTATGAAGCCTTAAATAAAGTAAATTTAGCTGAAAAATTCGAAAATTTTCTTCCGTCAACATTTTAATAAATGCATTGCCAAAATTATTAACTCCAACATGTAGAAAAAACTTATGCCGCAATTCAATAAACATGAATTCGAGGTGTGCATCGCTGATTCATTTCAATGACTCACAGCTTTTCAAAACTTCTAAGTCATAGAAGATGCCACACGGAATTCGAAGCCAACACTTTTAACAAATGCTGTAACAAATTAGCCCATTATGAAATTATACAAAAAATGCGTTACCGACAATGCTAACTCATTTTTTTTCTTTGTTAATTTGCATTAATTAAAAAAAAAAAAAAACGATCTTAAAATTAATTGCTGGTCTTGAGTTCTGGAGGTGTTTGAGTTAAGGAAGTTTAATTAAGACACTAAAAATGAAAACCACTTAGTTTAACCTTAAAAAGGCATTTTAACTAGCCAAGCTTGCTGCTGCCCATCAATCTGATTTTAATTGGTTTTTTTTTTATTATTGATGTTCTTATTATTGGGTCTTGATATTTTAAGTCCAACCTTTGTTAATAATTGGACGATTGGAATGTCTGTGGCCTACATTGTATGGTCATGTAATTAAAATCGAGGTAATAATAAATTCTGTTTGACACGTTATTAAAACATACAACTAGTTATTAGCAATTAAGACATGTTTTATTGATTAAGATATTTTTTTTTACTTTGTTATGGATTAATGATATTAGTTTTATTCTATGACTGCGTGTTTGTTTAAGTTTTATATTTGTGGAATCTGAAATTGGTACTCTTATTAAGATTTTAAATATATGCTTTTAATATTCGAGAAGGTGTTTGATGCGCACTTTTCAGTTAACAAACTAATCTGCTTTTAAGAATATGACTTTGTAAATGATTTTCCATACCAACAAGAAATTTTAGAATCGGCTAAACATACCACCGTGCCACAATTATAGAGTTTATTTCAAAACATTTAAACATCAATTGGTGGTGCCCGTCATATTTCAGCTTAAAAGCTTCATTAGTTTGACAAAAATATAATTTCAAAGCTTTGTTTTAGAGGTTCTGATTTCACCTGAACTCTTGTTTCCCGTGATCACGTTTATGTAAGAAATTTTACAAAATTCACGAACTCGAGCTACATGTGGATGCTTAACACGAAAAATAAGTGTAGTTGCAAAAGTACGTGTTCACGTGTAAACGGGTTCAAGGCTTCATAAATTCATGGATTCACTTTTTCATAACTTTCACGTATCTAAGCTAATAACTATAGATTTCAAGAGTCATTGGAACTCGGTAGTTTGCGTCATTGAGAACATCTTGAGGCTTTTGAATAAATGATTTAAGGTCGTTTGAAAAATGTTTTATCTTTTTTGTTTAAAGACCAATTATTAAAATTCTTAAAGTAAAGTTGATCAAAATTTCACAAATTTTCAGTATGACGTTTAAAATTTTGTAAAATTACTAAAAAAAAACTTTGGAAAACATGATATAACAACTTCAAGGTAGTATTGACGTTTCTGTTGGAAACGGACTTCTGTCAAAAAATATAACAAGAAAGAGAGCGCTCACAATCCGTCATTGCATACAATTCATTTTCACTGGTCACATTCAGCGAACTCAACAGTTGGCAACTGTTAAGTCAAACTGTTATTTGTCGGTAAAATTTCCATTGGTATTTGTTACAAACTTGACATTTCATAAACTTGACAACTTTTCTGAAACTTCAATACCTATAACAGCTCTACCCGATGTGCTGCTGTCACAACAGTTGACACAGCTGAATTTGGCCAACGCATATAACAACGACCAGCTGTTTTTGACAAGAGTTCGTTAGCTTGTAGCTGAGAGAATCAACACTTGTCAATACTACCTTGGAATTATTATATCATATTTGGAAAAATATAAAAATTAAAATTTTTAAATTTTTTTCAGATTTTTTACAGTTTTATGGGCCAAGGTTACGTGTGAGTTCATTATTATATAAAAATGAATTATTGACCCTTAAACGGCAAACATTTTTGTTGCACATTTTGTATAAATATCTCAAACGGTATTGAAGTTAAATACGATAAAGTGAAATGTATGTCTAAAAAAATTAAGTTTGCGAAAAACTTTTCATTTGGTCATCATAATTTTTGTTGGTGGAAAGCTTATTTTGTTTTTTAAACTAAAAACAAAACAAGAAATGCACTTTTTGAATTAAATTTTTTTGAAAAGTTGGCATAAAAACTTAAAAAATATTTAATTTTGTTTTTTCATTGTAGCTTTTCAATAGCTTTCTAATGATAATTAATTTACAAAACTAGAGTAACAGGTGAAGGAGATATGATTTACTGGAAATGACTCCATTTCCAAGATTTTTACTGTAATGAAAAATTGGTATCTCCATGGTGATATAAAAAAAAAACAAGTAAAGAAGGTCTAAAGTCGGTCGAGGCCAACTATGTAATGCCCTAAACCTTATTTTCCAAAATACAATAATATTGTTGAAATATTAATAGACAATAATATTACGGGCGTGTCCGTGGGCGGATGAAGCCCATATTTTCTATGCATTTAAATGTTGATGAAAAATTTACACATACCAACTTTTATTCCTGTAGCTCACAGTTAAGCCTTTATGGGAGGTGTGCTTTTGCTATAGGAAGTGGGCGTGTTCATGGACGGATTACTCCCAATTTTAGAACACACCTTAGTTTGGTATAAAATACATACAAACCAAAATTTATTTCTCTATGACGAACATAATCTTATTTATTGCGTTTTAAACTTTTTGGGTTGTATGGGAGGTAGGCGTGTCCGTAGGCGGATGACGTCCATTTTTCAAAACCACCTTTGTTTTGTCATTCAAAACATACGTGCCAAATTGTATCTCTGTAGGTTAAACAGAGGCTTATATATTGCGTTTTCAATTTTTTAGTTGTATGGGAGGTGGGCGTGTCCGTGAGCAGATGACATCCATTCTCCGAAGACATCTTTATGTTGATTCAAAACACATACACACCAAATTTAATTGTTGTAGGTTAACTATGAGCTTTTTTATGCAGTTTTGAATTTTTACGTTGTATGAGAGGTAGGCGTGTCCGTGAGCGTATAATGTCCATTTTTTAAAACCATCTTTGTTTTGTTATAAGAAACATACTTGCCAAATTGTATCTCTGTAGGTTAAACAGAGGATTATTTATTGCGTTTTCAATTTTTTAGTTGTATGGGAGGTGGGCGTGTTCGTGAGCGGATGACACTCATTTTTCGAAAACGTCTTTGTGTTGATTCAAAACACATACACACCAAATTTAATTGTTGTTGGTTAGTTATTAGCTGAGTTATGCAGTTTTCAATTTTTGCGTTGTATGGGAAGTAGGCGTGTCCGTAAGCGTATGATCTCCATTTTTTAAAACCATCCTTGTTTTGTTATAAGAAACATACGTTCCAAAGTTTATCTTTGTGGGTTTAGCAGAGGCTTATTTATTGCGTTTGCAATTTTTGGGTTGTATTAGAGGTGGGCGTATCCGTGAGCGGATGACACCCATTTTTCGAAGACATTTTTGTGTTAATACAAAACACATACACACCAAATTTTATTGTTGGAGGCTAATTATGAGCTTATTTATGCAGTTTTAAATTTTTACGTTGTATGAGAGGTAGGCGTGTCCGTGGGCGGATTTCAAAAATATTCAATAGTGCAGATCCGTGAACCCATGTGACCATTTGTACCAAGTTTCATTTCAAGGTCTGAAGCCATACTGATAGGATCCAATCAGGAGGTTGTTGACGAGGGTCTGCAGTATTTTCCATAATATGCTCAACAGGACCTGCTATGTGATATTAAGAGATTTATCCCACGTTAATTGCGATGCAGATTAAGTGTGTGGCTTAGCATGCTCGGAGCTTGAGTTCGATCCCCAGTCGTGGCAAAAAGTTTTTTCGATAAAAATATTTTTTGATCGGTCACCACCTCTCTGCAGACAATGGCAAACCTCAGAGAATAAATAATACCATGTAAAGCTTCTTGAGAACATGAACTTTTGCCGTTCGGAGTCGGCATAAAACATGTAGGTCCAGTTCTTGGTCAACTGCGTGAAAACATTTAATAACACAAACAACACAATTGATCATAAGAAGCTCGGTCAAAGTCCTTTCAAGGGCTGAAATGGCCAATTTGTTTGTTTTTTTTTAATCCCACGTAAGTGGTTCACAGAGCACACTGAGGTTCTAATGGTTTAAAATAAACTATTCCAACCATACTTTGCAAAGAATACTCCAAGCATAGAAGCTTGTGAATTATTTTTAACAGAGGTTCGCCTACGTTCTTAAATAGCTGAGTCTATAGGCCGTCACATATTGTGTCTTTGTTATTTAAAAGTAAGCCTGACGAAATTGTTGTCAGTGTTGCCATTTTGAAGACTAGAGAAGTATGAAATCCACAATATCAGCAGTGTTCTCTGAATAACTGTTACTAGTTTTCCATTTTCGTCCTTGCAGGAAGAGGCTCCGGTCTAAAGACCTTCGGCCTGGAGTTTTATTTTTTCGAAAAGTTTTCAAACCTCATTGTTTCTCACTCACCCTTTGCAAACTCTCGTTTCTCCTGAAATGACATTCCTCACTCTCTTCCCTCCTCTTCTTTCAGTATCGCTCAATAGCTGCACTCGTTACAACTGACTACAGGGTTGCTTTTAAGGCGATTTCCTTTTCTGCAGTGGTGTCACGACACTCCTAAATGAGTATCAAACATTATCTTTTAGAGATAAAAAAAATTGAACATGAGTAAATGGCAAAATTATGGTTCCCAGCGTTTTTTCCATAAAGTACAATTCAGTTAAAATTTGTAAAAGTTTTCTTTTCATTTTAATCAACTTCACTTATCAGCTGATCAAATTTCAAAATATGAATAAAATTTCAGTTTCTCAAACTGGTTTTACAGACATTAGCCTTTAAAGCAGAAATAGTCAATATTTAGCTAAAATTTTTTTATTTCACATCAAATTCAAAATAAAATTTGATCAAAATTTTAAAAATTGGTTATTTTTTTAAAATTTAAATGGTTTTAAAGAAGTTAGTACTTTTATGTCCATAATGGATGCATTTGAAATTCAAAATTTGAGATGAGATTTTCTAAATGTTACATTAAAAGTAGGAGCTTATAGCAGTCCTTATGGTACCCATATTGGGTTCACAAACGTTCACACAAAATTTTAGAAAATTCGAACTGGATTCATAGAATTTCGTATTCTTATTGAATTTGTAATTTATGGCACCAGATTCATGATCAACGAAAGTATACCATAAAAGTATTTAACGGGACATAACGCCCCTAGTGTGAAATTTTAAATTTCTAAAAAAACCGATTTTTTCCAACCGATGTAAAATTTAATTTAATTTAAGAAACCATTAGATTTTTGAGCGAAATTTTTATTACGTTTTATGTTTTTGTTTTTAATCCATCATTTGTTGTGGGTCATGGTAGTTCTTTTTAGTGTACTGTATATTCGCAATTTATACTACAAAATTTTAAAATATTTTATGTAGTATTTTTTTTTAATTATCAAAAACCGACCTTATTTAAAGGCCTCAGTGTGGCGTCCTCATTAAATCAGGTTCAATTCTCGATCATTTGATTTCAAACATTGCGTTTCACTTACCGCATAATTGCCCATAAGATGCTCCGATTAAGTTGCTTTCAAGGGCTGAAATGGCCATTTCGTTATTTTATGTTATAAAATTTTTATGCTAAGAAAATTATTAATTCCAACCTCTACATTTTTTAATTATTTCAGCACACAAAATGCAAATCTGAATCAAGACTACAAACGTAAACGAAGGCAATCAAAGAGATAGACGACACTAGCTTAACTTCTGTACCAATTTTGTTAAACATCAACACAAAACCAACAACAATTTTCAAGAAATAACGTACGTTACGCATTCACGTCTCAAATGGAAACATAACAGTTAAGCAACTTCTCGAGCGCGTCCTTGGAAACCAGCGTAAAGTTCAAGTTAAGCGGAGTCTATGGATGAAAATGGACAACAGTTATAGATTATTATGGCTAGCTGGAATACTGCTGGGTGAGTAAAAAAAAGTTAGCGAAGTCGAAAACAAAACAAATAAAAAACAAAGTAAAGAAATGTAAAAATCAAAATCAGCAACAGCAGCTATTAAAATTCCGCAAGCGTAGCGGGCGCAAGTCAACAATATATAGAATGCGGCACTAATACGTGCGACTTGCGTAAGAGTCGCATGACTTAAGTGACCTACATAGCTAGTATGAGTACTCAGTGTAACTTATAAAAAATAATCTTTAATCGTAGGTCCTATTCTGCTAGCGGCGCTTACGCTACAAGACACTGCCAGTCCAGTATTTCAAAATCACAAAACCAAGGAATGGACGAATTTGGACAATATAACCTTCTCGTTCGATTGCACGCGCCGTTCAGTGGGCTTCTATGCTGACATGGAGTACAACTGTCAGGTGAGTAAAGTAGAGCTATCAAATGTAGCTGCCAAAAGCTTAGCGCAAAAGCGCTAGCATTAACAGATATGCCTATAAGTATGCAATCAAATATTTTCTTCTCGTCCCATAGATCTTTCACATGTGCGATGAAGAAGGCAATCGCATACCGCATCTGTGCGCCAATGAAACCTCTTTCAATCAAGAGTATCGCATCTGTGATTGGGACTATAATTTTAACTGCACCGAATCACCCGTAATAATGACAAAAACCATATTTCCAGAATATACTAAAATTTACTCCATTTTCAGAAATGGTTCTATCTGAACGAGCTCACGTACGCCACAGATCCGCCGGACGAAGATGATGATGACTATTGATTAGTCGTGAGCAGAACGTGTACTTTAGTTACTAATTAAGCTGTTTCTATGTCTGACATGAAGAAATTCGTCCAACAACAAACCAAGCAACAGCCAACAAATTAAATTGTCATTAAAACTGACTAAATTCGAAACACCAAAACCAAGCAGACTTTGTAACATAAAAAAAAAAACAAAAATTCGATACAAAAGAAATGTCATTTGCTTAAATCTAAGCATATTTTGTATATTATTATAATTGTAAAATAAATCTTATGCTTAAATGTTATGGAATTGTTAAATATTGTTTTAAATAATAATAAAACTAATGTATTTGAAAAGTACATAAGTGATTTTTAAATGTTTTTTAGACATGCAATTTTTACGGTTTGTTGTTGTCAAGTGCTTTAATTACAGCATGTATTACATGAAGCTCAAGCGTATCAAATAATTTTTAGCCAAATTATAAGTGTTGTTGTCAACACTTTTTTTTATTTGTAACTCGAGTCTATAAAAAGCATGCAATGATTAAGAGATAATTCACACATTTATAAAAATGTTCCGTTTGTACTATTTTTATTCTTAATTTATTGGTTAACATTAATATAATTGTCACACAACTGCATAAAAAACTTGGTTGAATGGTTGTTTTGCTTTTGTTTTGTTTTTTTTGTCAACAGTTAATAATAATTTTGTTATTTTTCGCATGTAAATGGTTTTTTATGCCGCTAAAATTGTGACTCCCACATGAGATTTTAACTTCTCAGTTAAAACAGAACTTTGAAGTACGAAAAGAATACAGAACAAAGAACTTTCAAAACCGAAATGTTCAAAAACCGCATAAAATTATTTTTTTAGGTAATTTGTTGCTTTTGGAGCCATCAATTTTAAACTTGCTAAAATTTTATGAAGAAGTCATTAAATGTACGTCATTTAAAAATAATTTCAGGCGAAAAAAAATCAGAACATATTTTAAGATTTTTTTTTCTTTTAATAAAAGTCTTTTAGTTTTCCATAAGAATGATTTAAAAAATTTTATACAGAAATAATTTCAGTTGAGGAATCTTCTCGAATAACGTTATGTTTTTATGTAAGGCAATTTTAGCTTCACATGAAGCCCCCCAAAGATGCCGAAGAGTAGACAAAAAATCAATACAACTTTTACAAACAAAAGAATATTATCACCTTATATAGAAAGGACGTTGCTCATAAAATCATAATTTTAAAGGAAAATAAAAAAATCTTAATAACTTTTTAAATGTTATGCAATTAATAATTATTTAATGCAGATTATAATGAAAATTTTTAATAAATTCAGTATTTTAACCCATATATCAGTTTTTTTGGTTTCATGGAAGGTATTCTAAGAGAAAATACAAAAAACACGATTTCGAAAAATTATGAGTGACCGTTAATAACAGTTTCTTTTACTGAATTTTAATTAAACAATAAAATTATTATTATAATTCTTAGATAGTTTGACATGAAAAATTAATTTATGTAAAATGTGTTAAAACAAAAGTGAAAACTTCACTGATTACACATCTGAAGTTGTACATTAGTAACATCTTTATAGTAGACGCCAACCTGTTCGGTTTTAGTTTTTCTTGCCCCATGGCGAGGAGTCATGGACTTTCGAAATCAACTCTTAACAGACACGGTCTCAGGATTACATCCATCTAAACTGCCGGTAGTGCAGGATTATTAGGAGTTGCTTTCTCAAATCCAATGGTTTTTGGAATATAATTAAATTTATCGACCAGTTTCCAGGCAATCAGCACTCAAGATTTCTACTGAGCAAACCTTCTTTTCAATCATATCATTCAGAATTCAATCGTCAACAACGCCATATAAAAATTTGTTATTTTCCGGAAATGACAAGTGCCCTAGGGATTCGCGTTTTCAAGTATTAACAGCTTACTATGACAAGGCGCCGTTTGCAAATTCTGCTATAAACACTTTAATCATCCAACGATTCCCCAGTACCAATTTGTGAACATTTATTTTGAGGTTAAATTCAATTCACCTGCATTGGTGAGGTCACGCCGACTCGTTGTCTAGCTTGCGATGTTTAGCTTATCACAGCTAGTACGAAACTCCTCGAAGGGCCAGTTCACGATTTTTGCAAAAGGGTTTTCATCTTGGAATGAGCTTCCAACAAAAACCAACAAGCAACCTTAACTTAGTATCCCGGTATACCATACCGATAGACACTAGTTGGGTATTTGCTATGACTGGGAAACGAATTAACAAATCGCAGACATAAAGTGCTATCAGTACAGTCAATCCTGTTGAATGCCTCGAGCACTACCAATAAAGACTGTAACACTTGTTTATTTCAAAACTGATCGCCTTATCTAAATTAAATTAGAAAACTTGATCAGCCAGCATACAACATTACCACAATGAAGCATGCTCGAATACAGGGTCTATTATGCTCCTTGATCAATACTCTTTTTTTAAACTGCCTTTGTAATACTCCTCTTCCTCCTTGACCATACTTTTAAAACCACTTTTTCCGGCATAAAGACCCTATCGTTGGAAATTTATTTATCATCACTTATTCTCATACACCCATTGAGAATATCAGGTTTTAATTCATGTCAGTAATTATCAGTTGCTAAACCAGGTTTATTGACCAGATTTAATGTCCCACTTCCATGATTTTGCATCTCATAGCGAGGGCTCATGGCAACCTATCTTTTAACGTGACATACATAATTGAACCGTAGTCCAAATACGCATGACACAACCCTCTTACTTTTCACTGGCTTGGGACAGGCTAGTGGCTTACCATCATCACCACTAGGCTGAGTTTCAAAAAGTATACATAATATGACAAACGAAGAATGAAAAATTTGATAAATATAAAAATTTGATGATCAAGAATGAAATTTCTATATACATATATTAAGCCGAATTGAAATTTTGATTTCATCGTACACCTACTCAAAAGTTAGACGGACTCTTAAAACCTTTTCTGCATAATTTTATTTTGAATCGAAGAATTCCCCATGGAGCGGTTTTTATGCTCCTGAACCCCTTTTTGAGACTCCAAAAAGTCGTTATATCTTCATTTTCGAAAATATGTTTTTTTATATGTGTGAACACCTATAAAATATGTATTTTTCATTTAAGATTATAGGCCTGTTTCCAGCTCCCAAGTAAAGCATATTTTCATACGAAAAACTGAAAAGTAATCATAAAGTATTTTTTTTTTGTCAAATTACTTGAAAGAGAATCCAGTTCGTAAGAAAAATTTTTTCTGTTTTGCTACTTTTTTCATTTAAAAGTAACAGCGTTGACACTGTGAATTTTTACTTTTACACACTATAGTAATTTACACAAGTAACTTTTTCTTGAGTAATTACTTAAGAGCTGGAAAGAGACCTTATTATTGGAAAAAAACATTATTGAAAAAGTATAGATGGCTTCTTTCCATTGGTATAGTGTATGGTATGGTTTAATGAAAACAAACTCCATGAGAATTTCTCCGAATTTCTCTCTCTAACTTTTGAGTCGAATTCCGGTTGATTTTTTTCCTCCATACAAAATCGTTCCGGCTTAACATATCATTTCTCACATTTTGAATAATAAAGGTTTACGCATTTAGTAGTACACGTTTCTCTTGTAGATGTACATGAGATTTATGCTTTTTTGTCACTTATATCTTGAACTTTTTTATTCTACTTATATTTTTACATGCATTTTATTCACAAAAATTATGAATGATCCGTGTTTCTCTTGTTTTCTGACATTAACGAAATTAATTATAGGTTCATGTATCTTGTACACACACTTTATGAACTTTCAACACCAGAGTTATGAAGTATTCATGTTCTCGTGTTTTTGCTGGTTTGTTGTTTGATGGTTGGTATGATGATTTTGGTATGATATTCTAAAATTCCATCATAAGAATCATATGATAGTGTTATGTGATGGTCAGTGCTATGGTGGGCTTGGTATGAGTGTTATATTTATTTTGAGGTTTATTTGTATGATGGTACGGTATGATGATATTCAACAATAACTATATAACTATTTAAGGGGGGAAATGACATTAGCCGTTTTTTTAAATCGATTTCAAAAACTTTTTTTTATAATTTTGTTCTTTAGTAAATTTTCTTAAGATAGTAAGAAAATTTCTTGTAAGATTCTTGTATTTTTTTAAACTTGATTAGCTGTCGTATGACACGAGTTTTTTTTTAATTTTTTTTCGATTTTTTATGAATTTTTAAAGTCAATATTTTTTCGAAATTTAAAAAAAAGCTCCTGTCATACGATAACCAATTTTGTTAAGACTTCAAAAAGTTATTTTTTTCCAGATCGGACAATTTTTGCGACTCCCAGAGCTGCAACCACGAGGCCTCGTTTTTTTCTCTGCCGCCAGTTTGGAGTTCTATAAAACCATGTTGGAGTGAAAAATATATTTTTTTTAAATTTTTTTCTTGTAATTTGTTCAATGCTTTACAATAATTTTTGGAAAAGTTGTTGTTTTTAATGAGTTATGAATTTAAAAGAGATGGTCTCTGCCGCGAATGTTATGTCCCACCTTAACGTAGTTTTTTTTATGATTGTTTTTTTTTATTTATTTTTTTCTTGTATTTTGTACACTTATATCATGCATAGTTCATGTGACTCCCTATTTGATAACTGAATAAAAATTCATGAATGTGATTCATGCATTTGTGATTCAGTGTACCGTGCACCAAAATAGGACATAATCTCTGATCAAACATATCACTACAGATAGTTGTAGATCACTGTCATAGTTTATTAAAACATTTTCAAACATGACCGAAGAGCAAGGTTTCACCTTACTTCGTTTATGGGGAATCGAATTGCATCTTTTTTTTATTTTTTTTTTATTTTATAAGTTTTAGTCACACTTTCATACGCCAGGAAACTTTTTCAGGTTATTTCACCTATTGTATGGCTTGTAATTCGGATCTGGTTGGCTATATTGCCAAGATTTCTTTGAAAAAGCTGTTCAGAATGTCTTTAGCTTCAAATTTTGAAGACATACCAAATATCAAAAAAACAGGCCTCGGACACCTTTAGGTATAAATTTTAAATTTTATTTGTCGGCATCCTTTCATATTTTTTTCAGTTCTAGTCGTGTGATATTGCTACATTATGTCTAAGTTTTGCAAAAAAACTATTTCTATCATTATTCCAAGTTATTTTTGTAAACATACCGGACTATAAGAACTAGATATTGGGTAATTCAAGGCCGAAATAAAGCAAAAATTATGTTTATTTTTACTTTTAGATATTTTTACAAATTTTTTGAACAAAAAAACAAATACAAAATCCTGGCTACGTCCTTGTTTCACACTCAAAAAATTTACTAATTGAATATGTTAAGGCAAAATTTTTGTGGTTTTCTATTATTTTAAGAAGTTTTTCATATCGAAATCAAGATTTTTCTCAAAATTTGCAACGAAAAATTACACTTAAAATTTAAAAATTTTTTTTTTCATGTATCAAGCAAAATATTTTCAAGAAAAACAATAAGTGAAGCTAGTTTTTGAAGTTAGATAAGCAAATACTCATCCAGTGATATCAAATTTTAAGTGAATTTTGAGTAAAAGATGAACACGCAAAAAACAAAATCATACTTATATAATCAATATTAATATTATGATAATAATTAATATGAATGAAAAAACAATAATTCTTAAAATTCTTACAAGAAATATTTGTGTCAAAAATGCTTTACTTCTCTTTAGAAGTACCAATAAGCCATTTTGCTTAATATCCAATGGAAGTCAAACAGATCTCCAACATTTTTCTTCAATCTCTAGCGTAGATATCCATTTAATCTCAGTCTGAGAAACAAGTAATTATCCGGGAAAAAGGTACATTTCTTCTCTAACATTTTACCTACTTGACCTCCATTGGATTTCACACTTTTTTCTAAATTTAGTACATTAGTTATCTAATAATTACAATTTCTCAGCGAAAATTCCATTTATTCTCAAGGTTGATATCGTCTTAAATTTCAATATAATTCTTCATTTTAGAACATGGGTTTTCCAGCATTTTCTCAGTTTTTTTCACTTTTTCTATACTTATATTTATGGGATTCACTTACAAACTTATTAAAACCGTCTTTTCCATTTATTTTTTTATAAGTTTTTGATAATATAATATAATAGATAAATAATATAATATTTAATAACAAAAATCTTAAAAAATACTAAAATAAGATTCAATAGCCTCCTTCATTGCCTCCTTTGCTCTAAATTTGGAGAAAAATATTGGATATTAGACCGAAAACTTAGATTTTCTCCAGGATATGAATATAAAAGTACTCAAATTATGGAGTTTTCAAAACAATTTATTATTTGAGTAATCTTAGAGAAAAGTATTGCATATCAGACCGAAAACTTCGATTTTTTCAGCATTAGAAAAAAGCGAGAGAATTAAACTGGATATCTTACCGAGAAACTTAGATTTCCTCTGAAATTGAAGAAAATCAGTTTTTGTGCTTATTGGGCTAGTAAGACACTACTTCAAAATTATATGCTTCTAGTGAACATGAATAAAGTTCAACTGTCACTTGAAAAATGCACAGCAACATATTCATATGAGCAAAGCTAAACACATATTCATATTCCGGCATGTCACTGAATGGTATAGAATTTTTCTCAATCTAATTAAATCATTTAAATCATTTAATGAGTCAAGTTCAATGACGACATAATGTCAACAACCAAAAAACAAAACAATAAATCAATTAACAAAATAAAAAAACTCTAAATCAGCTGTTCATAATGAGGCTTCAAAATCAAGGCAACTCTATTTAAGGCTTGTGGCGTACGCTCTTAAGTTTAGTGACAAAGCGAATTTAGTACTAGCCGGAAATTTAAAACAAACATGAATTCAGTAAATATTATCGGAATTTCAGTATTTTTACTGATACAGGTGAGTTTCATTATAATTATATATTATTATGTTATGTTATGTTTTAATAACTAATTGTCCACAGCTCATTGTCGCCAAGCCGCAATATGGCACCTATAATGCATATGGTACATATCCATATTATAGCAACACTCAACCCGTTTTATATAATCCGGTGCCAGGAGGCGTACAACAAAATCTAGCACCTACATTTTCCAATCTCGGTGGCACAACACCTAACCCGCTTTATTCAGCGCTAGGCTTTAACACCAATACAAACTATGCAGCAAACAATGGATACTATAACAATGGTTATGCAACAAATCAGGCCAATCAAGCAAGTCAAGCAAATCAAATTAGAATTTGGCCATTTGTTATGGGTTCAACATCTTATTCCAACTATGGCTATAATACACCAAACTGGTACAGCACCAACTATAGCTACAAATAGAAAAAAAAATTGGTGATCATCATAGTTATGTTATATTAAATTTTTATTTTAGTTTTATAATATTTTCGAATTTCACTACAAAAATAAACAATATTTACTGTAAGTGATTAGTACAAATATCAGTTTTTGATAAACGAGTTACATTCAAAACTCAGACTGAGTTTTACAAAAATAAAAGAATATTTTATAAAAATTATAAAAATTTTCAGTGTTTTTGACTTTTCGATTTTATTTATTTATTTTTTACTTTTCGTGATGTTATTCAGAATTTTAACTTATTTGATTTTAATGAATTTTTAGCTTTCGGTAAATCTATAACAAATATAGAGTAGTTCATCAAAATTTCCCAGCCAAAGATTTTCTCGTAGATTTTACCGAGTGAACAAAGATACATATGTGTGGCCTAGCCTTGTCATAATAGACCGTCACACCATTCCTGTTGATCAATTCCAAACTCCGTTTTTTCAATTTATTGCTTAAATCTCTGGCAGTAAAGATTATTAATAGGCTGGGTCGATTTTTAAACCGATGTTGCCTGGGTGATTTTCGGTTCGGACCTGAAAAGTTATTAATCAAAACAAAAAAAGGGATTGGAGGTACACTTTACCCCATCGCACCCTCAATTTTGTGAATTTTGTTCACCATGAACGTGGTGTCCCAATTATTTTTGTTTGCATTTTTATACCCTAAACCTGAAAGGTCAGGGTAAATTAACTTTGTGCAAACGTTTGTAACGCTTAGAACGAAGCGAGTCCGGTATAGAAAAGTATATATATTCTTGATCAGCGTCACCACGTGAGTCGAGCTATCCATGTCCGTCCATCCGTCCGTCCGTCTGTGTGTTGTCCGTATACACAGGATAAGAAGAAGGAGTTGAGATAATTGAATGAAACTTGGTACACATAGTCACATGGACCCAAGGATCTGCACTATTGAATATTTTTGGAATCCGCCCACGGACACGCCTACCTCCAATACAACGCAAAAATTGAAAACTCCATAACTAAAGTTTAATAAATAAGCATCTGTTTAACCTACAGAGCTAAAATTTGACACATATATTTTTTATAACAAAACAAAGATGGTTTTGAAAAATAGACGTCATCCGCATACGGACACGCCTACCTCCCATACAACCCAAAAAGTTTAAAACTCAATAAATAAGGTTATGTTTGTCATAGAGAAATTAAATTTGGTATGTATGTATTTTATACCAAAACTAAGGTGTGTTCAAAAATTGGGAGTAATCCGTCCATGAACACGCCCACTTCCCATAGCGAAAGCACAATAAAGGCATTAACTGTGAGCTACAGGAATAAAACTTGGTATGTGTAAATTTTTCATCACCATTTAAATGCAATTAAAATATAGGCTTCATCCGCCCACGGAGACGCCCATTTACAATAAAATTTTTTTGTTTTTGAACAGTGGGTTTAGGGTATTTCATAGTCGGCCTAGACCGACTTTAGACTTTCTTTACTTGTTTTTTTTAAATAATAAAATACTAAAATATATTAAGGACATATGAAAATGCATTGAATTAAATTCTCAATAAAGAACATTGTGCAATGGTTGAAAGGTCAAAATTACATCAAATTTTAAAGTTTTTCGTATGGCATTAACACATTTTAGAATTTTTTTATTAAAAACAATAATAATTTGGAACACCCTGTTTTCAAAAAAAAAAATATAAAAAAATTAAGATCTTGTTTTAGTCCTCACAATTGCATACGTTTTTGCGTAGTTTCCCATGCAATTTTTTTCGAATAGGGCTTGAAAACATTCTTGCTTAAGGGGGGACATGAGATTGGCCGTTTTTTTAAATCGATATTTTTTATAATTTTGTATTTTAGTAAATATTCTTAAGATTCTAAGAAAAATTCTAACGGATTCAAAAGGTACAGCCGGATTAGTGAGAGCGCATTTTTTTTTTTCTTTGCATTTTTCTTTGTTCACAATTTTTGAACGCGTTTATCTCGAAACCATGGTTTTCGTACTGGTTGCGGCCTTAGCGGGTTCATTTTTTGACGAAATTGTTTTTTTGCATTTTTTTAAACTTGAAAATATATCGTACGACACGAGCTTTTTTTTAATTTTTTTTTCGATTTTTTATGAATTTTTAAAGTCAATATTTTTTTCGAAAAAACACACTTTCAAATTTGGAACATCAGCAAAAATTGAAAAAAAATTTAAAAAAGCTCCTGTCATACGATAACCCATTCTGTTAAAATTAAAAAATGTCATTTTTTTCCAGATCGGACAATTTTTGCGACTCCCAGCGCTGCAATCACGAGGCCCCGTTTTTTGCTCTGCCACCAGTTTGGAGCTCTATAAAACCATGTTGAAGTGAAAAATATATTTTTTTGAATTGTTTTTCTTGGAAATTTTGGAAAAATGTTTGTTTTTGAAAAAATCTGAGTTATGAATTTTTAAAAAAGGTCGGTTTTCTCTGCCGCTAATGTTATCCACCTTAAGAGGATTACACTGTAAAAAAAATATTTTTATTTTCTCAATCTAAACTCTTGTTTCAGACACCAGCACGTCAATTTTTTTTATCCGGTCTCGTTCATGAGCAGTCTCCTGGCGAAATTTCATGAACTGGGCTACGAAATGCTCCCTCCTTTCCACTCCTATCCACCCTTTTCTCCGAATTTATCCCCGAGTAACTATTTCTTGTTTCCAAACTTAAAGAGTTTTGAATTCCGTCAAAATAAATGGCTCGGCGGAAAGAGATTTGACTCCAATGATGAAATACCTATTTTGAGGACCTCGACAAAACTAATTGTTTTGGAAGGGAAAAAAAATTGGCGAAACGAAAACTCAATTGGACTAAGTGTACAGAGCTCAAAAGGCCTAAAAGGCTAAAAAGATGTCAAACTAGTAAGGTATATCTTCGACTTGGCCGAAGTTAAAACACCCCCACGGTCGATTCGTAATGGTACAAAATTTTCAATTGCAGCTCTTTTTATATGAAATTTCAAAAAATTTTTATGTCAATTTTTCTAGCAAACCGCAATTTTGATATAATACCTATAAACAAATACCCACTTTCAGGTCTGTAGCTTAACATTTAGGCTATTTATAGAGTTTTCAATATTATGGGTTATATGGGAGGTGGGTGTGTTCGTAGGTGGATGTCGCCCACTTTTCTTCCACAATTTAGTTTTTATATCAAAAACAAACGTATCAAATTTTTTTCCTGTTGCTTAAAGAGAAGCCTTTTTATAGAGTTTTAAATTTTGGGGTTATATGGGAGGTGGGTGGATGACGCCCATTTTTCTAACGCGTCTTAACTTTTTATATAAAATTAATAAATACCTAATTTTACTTTTGTAGGTTCGATACAAGCCTCTACATATAGATTTCAATATTAGGGTTATATGGGAGGTGGGCGTGTTCGTGGGTGGATGACGCCCATTTTTCTAACGCGTCTTAACTTTTTATATAAAATTAATAAATATCTAATTTTACTTTTGTAGGTTCGATACAAGCCTCTACATATAGGTTTCAATATTAGGGTTGTATGGGAGGTGGGCGTGTTTGTGAGTGGATGACGCCCATTTTTCTGGCACGTTTTAATTTTTATATAAAAATAATAAATATCTACTTGTACTTTTGTAGCATCGACAGAAGCCTATTTATATAGTTTTCAATTTTGGAGTTGTATGGGAGGTGGGCGTGTTCGTGAGTGGATCACGCCCATGTTTCCAACACACCTGAGTTTTGTCATAGATTACATAAATACCGAATTTCAGTTTTGTTGCTTAAATATTTGCTTCTTTATTGAGTTTTCAATATTGGGGTTGTATGGGAGGTAGGCGTGGTTTTCATTCGATTTTGCCCATTCTCGAACTTGATCTTATTGAAGTATTGAATTTCATTACGATAGCTTCAAAACTGCGGCTGCAATCGTGTCCACAGACAGACGGACAAACGGACAGACAGACGGACATGGCTAAATCAACTCAGATGGTGATGCTGAGCAAGAATATATATACTTTTGTATACCTACCACGCCTCCTTAAGGGCGTTACACACGTCGTGACAAAATTAATATACCCCTGACGCTGTACGCGTGGGGGTATTAAAATAAAAAGAATTTTTGCCAAAAAACCTGTGTTTCATTCAAAAAGTCAGAGACTTATTGATCCTTATGATCTTATTATGAGTATGATATGATGTATGGACTAGAGATGGGCTCGTGTCACGAATTTTGACGTGACACGATGAATCACGTCGTGATCGTGAGCGAACCAATAAAAAAATCACGAAAAATTTGTTATCGTGCGTGATTAAATTTTTCTCGTGCGTGACTTTAATTTATTCGTGTCAAGGCTTGTGTACCAAAATTTTTCAAACCTGTACCAAATTTCGTTATGATGTTTTCTTAGGCTTTTGCTACCAATTGCATACAAAATGCAACACTGACCATTTCTAAAGAAGCGACAGCAACTAACTTCGCTCTCTTTACTTATTTTGCGAAACTTCAGCGACAACTTGAAGCAATTTTGGTAGTATTACATACAAGTAATAAGCTGAGAAATTTTATCCATTTTTTTTTTTCATAGTGCTGTATCTACCTCTCTGTTGCTTTTACTCCTTCCTATATGCTGGTTTTACCAGAGGTACTCTAAATACACTTAATACACTTTTAATAAAAACTTATGTGTATTATTTTTCCTATAAAACGCATTCGTGAGAACTCGTGAGTAAAATATGTCATCGTGATCGTGCGTGTTCGTGAGTAAAAATCACTCACGCGCCCATCTTTAGTATGGACCCTACGAAGAAAAGAACGGCTTTAGAACATATCACGTGATAAGATCCCAAAGGATAGTGACAGGTCCCAACAATGCCATCAACATATGAAACTAACTGGTCCCTTTTACATGGCGTTGTCATTGAAAGGGTCAATTGTCACTTTTGGCCCTAACCGGTCGCAGGTCTATAGAACACGATACATAAGTACGAACTTAATAAAATTTTGTCATTGTTTCGGAAGGTCAAGTTTAGCTGGCGTTTGCATCTAGTGGTCGACTGACCTAAGTTCAACAACCGACAAGAACATTAAAGTTTTTTTTTTGTTTAAAATAAATTTGTTTTTTTAAACAAATACACAATTTTTAAAGATTTTAAGCGAACTAATTTTGAAAATTAATTTTTGACAAAGCGTTTAATGAAAAATAATAACAATTTCATTATAACATAAAATTTGTTGATACTTACGCAGTCAGGATACAAACCCACGTTCTATACATGACAGTCTAGCACACTTCAACTGATATATTGGTACCAATAATATAAATATAGCATAACACATTTAAAAACAATTGATCTCGTTCTGATTTATATCGAACCTGTCATGTGATAGGTTAAGTAAGAACTGTAACTGAAGCAGTCACTAAGTGCAATTTACTCTGCTTTTTCCGTAGGGGAAAATAGGGTATGTATGATAGCAATGGCATGATAATAGGTTTTATGAGACTCTTGCTAAAAAGGATCAATTTGCGTTAAAATTTAAAATGGTGTGAATTATTCAAGACACTGTATTCTGTTCTTAAATCACATTGGAGAAGAAAATGTTTTGTTGCAGTTTATTCTTATATTATTTTATTTTATATTTCAATATTTCAATCATGGGAAGTTTTAGTCGTCTTGAATTTTCTGTAACAGAGTGAATTATTATATAAACCACTTGAATATTTCCACTAATTTTGTAATTTTTTTTTTAATTCTACAGTGTGTGGCGGTCATGCACACATTTCTAGAATTGTTTTGGTTTTTTTTTTCATTGCTTGTGCAGTTAAAAGGGAAAAAATATTTTCTCTTTTGTTACCGTTATTCTCATAGTAATAAATACTGATGATTTTACTCTCAGAACTATTCGAAACGAGTGCCATAAAATATAAGTCGTACGTAAAAGTTAAGAGTTATCATGTTTAAAATGTTAGGTTTTTCATTTTTCAAACATGCACCCTTTGCTCCAAACGTTAACATTAACGTTGTTTTGGAAAATCTGAAATAAAAGCTATAAATTAGAAGCGTGGTTTTTAAACAATGACCATTTTGTTGACCCAGCCAACTGTGTAGTCGCATTGTTGACGTTACATTCTTTTCTTCATGGACAGTAATAATTCTGAAAATAATTTAATAATTTTTAACATTTATAAATAGAGCATACAAACTTGTACAGGTTAATAACTTTTATAAAATACAAGTAATTATTTTCTTTGGAGTACATTTCAATTTGGTCTAGTTCTCAAAATGCTCTTGTAATACATTTCTTCACATTTCACAAAAGACACGCAACATAAATATAAACATAAACTATCAAAACAAACAACCATATTTAAGCAAAACCACATGAGAGTTAAAAGGTTTCTATTAGCCACACGCAATATCATCAATATTACTAACAACGAAATGGAATTTAAACAAAAGCTCAAAAAGGCATGCCGGTTAAAGTCTTGCAGTGATGCTTATAACAATAATGACGTCACAAGCTTGTTAACTTTAAGAGCAAAGACTTTGTGAGTAAAATTTAAAAGCACTCTCTTTGAGTTTGATGAATTTTGACTTTAAGCCAAGTTCAGTCAATTGCCAAATTTTGGAGAGCTAGTATGCAGACAAAAATTTGGTGCGTGATGGCATTGAATTCGGTCTGTCGCTTGATAAACGGCTTCAGTGCACAACAGAAACACACGAAAACAACGAACAAAACAAACGACCAAAAAGAAACACCAAACTTCAGGTAACAGTCAAACGATGTGAAGAAAGTGTTAAAGACTGCAGATGGAAAAGTATCTAAAATAAACAACTAGCAACAGCGCAAAAGAGAGCGCGAGAGTTGTAGTCGGTGGCCAGCAGTGTTGCCAGATTTAGTAAAGCTACCACATTTTGGTATATGACGCAAAGTTATAAGTTACCATTCAAAATTATTTATCAAGCTGTAGATATTGATTATTTTTTAATTTCAGTTGGGAATTAATAACATTTATTACATACAGTAACTAATATTAAAGCTTGTCTTACGACGGATCCCATTCAAAATAATTTAATTGCAGACAATATGACATTTTTAGATTAACCTCAAATGTTGTTATGTTGCAGTCGTCGCCAATGTCTCGTTACTGATTAATATCAAATAAATTTTGTGTGCATTCTTTCAGGCTGAAATTTTTTTTATATTCAAAATGTTTGAGAATAAAGAGTTTGAGCATTTTTAGTTATGTTTACAGGGTGAACAGCTTCTGGTTCAGTTGTTGGATAGGACTTAAGAAACACTGTTATAGCAAGAAGTAATTATTTACAGTTTTATGTATAGTACCTCCTAGTTGAGGAAAATGATGTTAATCTTCATGTCCTAAAATTTTCAATGCATAATTTTGGAACAGGTTCCGGTTCAGGCTAAACAGAACTTAAATGTTAAGCAATAAACAATTGTGAACAGCATGCACGAAACAGGTTCTAGTTCAGGCTATACAGGTTTTAAAAAGCTTAGCAATAACAATTATGAACAGTTTGAATGATTTATGGCACGGAGCACGTCGCTTGTCTATTTTATTTTAAAATATGCTGCATAAAATGCTATGATATATAAAAATGATCAGAACCGTAGCCAAGAGGATAAAAAATCTCCCATTTTATCGATAATTTAATTAAAAAAAATAATACGTAATGCAAATTGACAAAGTGATGAAAATATTTTTATATATTTTATAAAAATAAATTATAAAATGTGCTTTAAGAATCAAAAAAATATCATTTTTCAAATATTGTTCCAATTATTTCGAATCTTGTTGAAAAGTTTCTTGGATTGGAAAGTTGAATTTTTACCAGACATGCTCAACGAAATCAACAAAATTTTTTCGTTTCGTTGAAACCGAAAAATAAATTATCAAAATTATTTCGTTTTTTAAATAACGTTAAAAATTTATCAAAGCAAATTTCGTTTCGTTGAAAAACGAAAAATTTTCTATAATTTTCTCCTATGCTAAAAAAAATTTCTTCTGATACAAAAAAAAACGAAATTTTTTTGTTGAAATTAACGTTATTTTCAACGGTTGATTGGGAAAAAAACGAAAAAATTTTATATCGTTTTCTCCGAAACGAAATAAATATTTTTCATTTTTTGAATTAACGTTATTTTTTTATTTCGTTTCAACGAAACGAAAAAAATATTTCGGTTACCGTTAAAATTAACGTTAACGTGCATGCCTGATTTTTACTCATAAAATTCGAAATTATTAATGCGGTGCGTTTCAATGCGGGGAATTTTGTAAAGGGGATGTTTATTAAAAATACGAATTTAAAGGAGAATTTTGTAATGAAAATATTGTTTAAAGATTATGGGGAAGCTTACAACAAACTTGAAAATTAAGAAATTTGATATGAATACACAAATTCATGACGTTTATAATCAAACAAAGATTATGGTTATTAAAGTTGTTTTGAAAGATGTTCTCACAATAGACAAAAAAGGGGATAATTGGCCTATGTATGTGTCAAAAGAGACAGCCGCGTCAACCTAACCTAACCTTACAAGCACATAACAACTAACTTGTTCAAAATTTGACTCGCATCAACTTAAAGATGCTTTTTGATAGAAGCAGTATCGATAAATTAAAAAGTTACGAACTAAATGACCCAACCTCGAATGTTAATTTTGGCGAAGATAATTTCTTAAGAGTTTTTATACCATTACTACTGTTATAGGTCTTACAGACTCATATAGAAAATACTGATGCATTTTCATAAAAAAACTATGAATTGAGAACTTCAGTGAACTCGCGGCCCACTAACTAACTTGAAGGTACTGAAATGCACGTCATCATTTGACGAAAAAGAGTAAGTCAGCAAGTGTTTCTTTTCGGTGTGGAAGTCTAAGAGACCTATAACAGTGCTTAAGGGTTACAGAACATTTAATTTAAATTTTTAAATTTTTATGGATTGTTTTTACCTAAGAAGGAATTTTAAAATCACTTTAATACTTATGATTATACTTACTATTTTTGGAAGTCTCAGAGACCTATACCAGTGCTTTAGGGTTACAGAACATTTAATTTAAATTTTAAAATTTTTATGGATTGTTTTTACCTAAGAAGGAATTTTAAAATCACTTTTATACTTATGAGACGTTCTCTGTCAAACGAAGCAAGACTGTGGCAAAAACTCATATTGATGGATTTAAGTGATCTTGGGCTTAAAATGTGGTCCAGACTTTAAAATTTTAATAGGTACGTTCTCGAAATCAAACATGATTGATCTAATATGGTGGCTGGAACCCTTTAAAATCGCCGAAAAGTTAACAAAATCAAGACATTGACTAGAGTTCTTGATACTTAACGTAACTATATTGTTTTGAAATGTTAGTAGATATTAAGAATCCAAAATACAAAATGGCTGCTACAACTAACCTCAAAATTTAATACAATTCGCTGTGCCTTACTAGAAAAATCTTCTTTATAATACACTAAATTAAATATTTCATTTAGTTATACTGTTCCATCCGACAAATTAAAAATTAAACAAAAAAAAATTTAAAAGAACAAAAAATAAAAACAAAACAATTCTTTTAATTTTTATGGGCCACAGTCGCCCATAAAGAGAAATCCATAACAAACATTTTAAGCCCAAGAGCACATAAATCCGTCAACAAGAATTTTGACCACAGCCTGTTTCCGTTTGACAAAGAACGTCCGTTATATTTTTTACAAGATATTAAAAACCTACAAAATTTCATAATTTTACAAATAACTTGGGTGAAATTACAAAAAAAAAAATTTCTCTAAAATAAATAAGAAAGTTAATTTTAGAGATTTTCATATTTTTTATAAAAAAAAATTGTGTGAAAAAGTCAGATATCTGACCTTGAGATATCATATCGGCACTTAAATATTTTTGTCATCAAACAAAAAATTGTGTGAAAAAGTCAGATATCCTGATGTTGAGATATCATATCGCCACTTAAATATTTTTGTCATCAAACTCCCATCAAACTTAGCCATGGGAAAATGCTGGCTCACAAATTTAACATTAAAAATTAATTTTTTTATAAATAATTCGCTGTTATTTATACTAAAATTGTAAAATTATTAAAAACCGCATTTTGAAATTTTCTATGGCATCATAAAAATTTTCAATAGCATCTATCTGGCAACACCGTTTGGCAATAGTGAAATAGCTTAAAGTAAATAAAAGAAAAGAAAGAAATTGTTAAGAAGATATGTGTACGCAGAAATATTTTGTACGAAGAGCAGAGTAGATTGACTTAAAGTAACCGAATAAGTCAGATGATATGAATATCCCCGAATAGGAATACCCCCGACCGCACCATCACACAAGTCAGTGCATTCATTTAGCACGTTGAATCTGGACAAGCAAATCAGTCTTTAAGCGAACTTGCAACAACGCGGAACGGTGCGGAAGAAAGTTTAGTGCGGAAACATTTAAAAAAAAAAAAACAAAATATAAAGGAAGAGCTTTACGCAGGAGCCTTAACAATTTTTTATTTTGAGCACATGTTATAAAAAATATTTAAACAATTTATTTTTATTTAAAGGAATTTTTAGTTCCGCTTTAAACTTCCAACCACAGCTACACTTAGCCAACTATTATTTTGCAAGACTTCAGATATTTTTTGCTAAAAATATGGTAAGTAAATTGCGCCGAAAGTTGTTGTTTGATGATCTTGCATCTCCAGAATTAAGCCAATTGTTATTCAATGCAGCATTGACCCAGTTCAAGTGTTGTTGCTGTTTTTCTTTTTTTCTATATTGATTTTTCTTAAAAATAAGCCTTTCTTTGCAAACAATGCGCCGCAATCAATGTTTGTTTATAATTCTTCTTTTTTTGTATTTGTCTTTGTGATTATTTATTGTGTATTTCTAAAATCGAACTTTCTTTTTAAACGCTTGTTTTGTTTGGCACTGTACGACAATTTTTACACTTTTGATTTTTTTTTTGGCTCAACAGATGAATATCTTATTGTGCAATTTTCGAGGTCGTTAAATTTTAAAGAAATGTGTCATATTTTTAAAAAATAAGAAACAACAAATTTTTATATTGTCAGATGCAAATAAAGAATGCAGCCATGACACAGTTCAAGTTTATTTTTTTTTTAAATGACAGAAATTATTCTTGAGAAATTTTTTAAAGAATTCTAAGCCCGAGGTTTGACATATTTTTGGATGCACTGAATTCAAGTCGAATGTCCGTTGTGCTCCATCGCCCAACCCTGTTCCACAAATCTCTAATTTATTCTTCTACAATTTTGACCGAAAATTCAGATTTGTGAAAAATTAGTGGGTGATGGCCCAAAACGGATAATAGCATTCGAATTAATCATGCGTTTCGAAACACATATGAATTGACGTAATAGACCTCGGGTTCATTTAATTATTTTGTTTGAACCGGTTGGCATTCGCTGAAGGACTCTCGCGCCTTCTATAATATCCAATCAAAAAAATCAATAAGATTTATATTTTATGTCTTGTGACTTCGCAAATACGTTTAAACGATTAAGAGATTACAGTAGGAATGCCTAAAAAAATGTTTCAACATTTTTTTTTTTACAAAGAGGTTTTCATTTATTGCAATAAATCATCATAAGTCGATTATTTTAGTTTTCAATAACAAAAAAAATATTTCATAAAAAAAATAGTTCATCGACATCTCGAAAAAGTCTTCAAAAATGTTTCAAAATTTGGTTTTTAGAAGGAGGTTTTCATTTGTTGCAATGAATCATAAATTGATAATTTTAATTTTGAATAACAAAAAAAAAAAAATATTTCTTAAAAAAAATAGTTCATCGACATCTCGAAAAAAGTCTTCAGGTAATAATCTTAGCTTTTGGATTGCTTATTTATAATCAAAAAAATTTAAATTTAAAACAAACCTGCTTGGTTTAGCTGGTCCTGAGATTGTGATCACCGACTAGAAAACATAGTTTTGAGAAAAAATAAAAACATGCTTTAATTTTTAAACTCCTTCTTCAATGATCGGAGATGTGTTTAGAAATGCATGTATAACATATATTTATATATGCATTCTCAAGACTTATACGTTACTTACTTAAATATTTATATACTTTTCAAAAATGAAAAAAATACAATTTTTGAAATTATAAAATAAAATTTATAAAAATTTTTAATTTTAAAACATTCAAATTTTATAATTTTCTTTTAAAAAAATTTAAGAATATTGTATTTAACCCTTTCAATGGCTTGGCTATAATAATCGTGGAAACTTTTTATTTAGGCCATAAAAAGATTTAAAAAATCGCTCTGATTTTTACATGCGCTCCTTAGCTTTTGCAAGGCTGTCTCATATAATAGACAAAACCATGCAAACGTTGTATTATAATATTTAAGTTCAACTTAAACAACAGGAGACCAATGCAAATGCATTATTTATAATGTTTTTCTTAAAAAATTATGCTTTGCAGGCCAATCAGAACAACCACTTTTTTTACAACATTTATTAACACGTAAAATAAAAAAATTTAGTCTTTCGTTGGGCATAAAATCGAAAATCCAACGAAGTTAAACTATAAATCTCTCTAAATATATGTTTGTTATGTTGGTACAACTTCATTAAATAGTACCAACCTATTTGATTTAGGAAAAGACGTTGGAAAATAAAAACCAAAATTATTTTCTGATGCGTTCAATATAATGGACAAATCCATTAAAAGGATTAATTTCTACCACTGGATTCAATAATACATACTTATATTAGATTGTCCAAAAGAATCCAAATCCAAATTTTTTCAGTATTACCAACATTTCGATATATCTGATCTTTTTCCTCCGGTCTTTTTGGTTGTGATTATATGATATCTGATAATAATATATAATCATATATGATATCTGATATGATATCTGATTGATTATATGATATCTATATTCGATTTATCTACTGCTGGGAATTCGATTTATCTACTGCTAGGTCACGAAATTGAAGCTATCGTCTAAGTTTATGTTATTCTAAACATTTTTTTTTTTAAACAGACCCATGAGGTAATAGAATTATATCAAAAATTATCGTACTTGGAAATATTTGGCTCTGAAAAAAAGCTGGATATCGTCTTAATTGCTATAGAAGGTCTTAAATAAAGGATTTTGAAAGTCTTAAATAAAGGGTTTCACACCCATTTTCATCGTATTTAATAACCTATCATCTAACACAAAAAATATTTTTTTAAAACAATTTTTAAATATCGAAATTCTACGTTAGTTAAGTAATAATAAACGAAATATGAAAGGCAACAATTCATGAAAACTTTAAACTTTTTGGACTTTCAAAGAAAGTACATTGATATATCCTAAAGCACTTCACCGGATGCCGTAATTTTGTATCAAAGAAAGTGAAAAGTATCAAAAAATGAAATTTAGTACAGGAGTAGGTAGAGTGATTACAAAGCTTTACGAAAAGAGTGAGTTGGATGCTCTATAGGGCATGCCACTTTTAGAAAAATTCTGTAAATCGGCTTATATTGATTACTTCGGTGCTGAAATTTGGTGTAAGGGTAGGTTGAATTAATTGAAAGCATTATAAAAAGTGGATGGAATTAGACAAAGGGCGTGGCGCTTTTAGAAAAATACTATTTATCTGCTAATATTGGTATTAGTGTATGGAAACTGCCGGTACTATGGTAGGTAGAACTATGACAAAGTGCTATCAAGAAAGTGAACGGTACTCGGGGGGCGGTGTCATTAATAGAAAAACACTGTATCTCGGTAATATTGACTATAGGTTACTTAAATTTGGTACTGGGTTAGATAGAGTTATAAGAAAAAATAAAATGAAAAATTGGGAAGAAAACCAAAGAGCGTGGCAATTTTATAAAAACCGAAAAAACTATACTTCCGTTCAATATCAATATAATGGCCGGAATTCAACAAAGGCGCATGTAACTATTAGAATAATACTAAGATACTTATTTCAAGCTACACTGAGAAAAAAACACATACCCTGCTCCGGTAAAAAATTTCTCTATTTTTGATAATAGCAATTTTCTCTTTTTCAAATAAAATTTTCTTCGATTAGAATAAATTTTCACATTTTCGTAGAAATATTTCTTTACTTCTAGGAAATGGAAATATTTCAATGTCTCTAATAATGATAAGTATTTTTCTCGCACAAAAAATTTCTCATTTATAGAGAAATTTTATTGAAAATGAAAAACTTTTCTTATATTTTGATAAAAAATTCACTATGAGAAGTATTTTCTTCAATAAAAACAAATATTTTCTCAAAAAAAAAAAATATTTTTCTCTAAAAAAGATATATTTTTCTATTTCATGGAAGCTTTTTATCATTTTTAGAGAATTTTTAGTATCGTAATTAGAGAAAAGCATTCTCTGGAGCAAAGTCTATACCATTTTTCTCTAAATATGATGCCTTTTTTATCATATTCCGAGACACTTTTTTCTGCGTGTATGTTTCTTTCTTGGTATTTTATTAGTAGATGTAAGCTTCAGGCTTAAAAAACCTATTGAGAAATAAGTAACAAGTTTTCCTTAAGAATTCTTTATTATGTTCAAGGAATTTAAACATTTTTTTCGAAAATTTATCATGCTCCCTAAAAGGAAGAATTTTTTTTGTACGAAAATAATATATTTCAATGACACTTCACAGTAAATTTTAATTTTAAATTCCATATCGTACTAATTAATCGGTCAAATTTTATAATTTATAATACAAATATGGATACCTTTACTAAAAGCACAACTTGGGTGAAATTGAACTTTTTGATTTTTTTTAATTAATTTTTTTTTTTAGTTTTTATAAAACACTTTTTGAAGAATTAAGGAGTTTACATTCAAATCCAGATAAGTCACAGGAAAAAAATTTTAGTTAGAAATGCCATTGTAAAGCTAATGCTACAATACATCGCTCCATAAAATCTTCTTTGATAAAAATGATAAAAATCCTCGAGAAAAATGCATTAAAAAATCTCCTTTTCAATCAAAAGCAGACATGTCCACTAGGGCGTATCGAATTACATTTTTTTTCGAATTTCACATTCAAAGAGGTCTCAAAATTTTCTTGTGGTTATCAAGATCTTCCAAAAAAAATTTTATGAAAATTAAAGGACATCTTCCTGCCCCGCAAGGACTAAGTTGTTTTTTGAGAAAAACAGTAAAAAATAACGATCTTAAAATGCTTTGATTTTTGTAAAAAAAACTACATTTGTCTAAAAGAAAAAATTTAAATGCAGTTTAACTAGCAATATCTTACCGAACACGATGATACTCACGATTTTTACCCACAGCATCCTGTTTGAAGAATATTCAAAGCGGAAGCCATACTCGAGATGGCACATAACTTTTGATTGTAACCATTGAGTCTTAGTTTTGATGGTATTGATCAAAGTGTGGGCGTATTTCTTAAATATAGTGAATTAATAATTTGCATAGTTTTTGCATATCAATTCTCTTGTTTTAGAGAAATGTATACTAGAACGAAATTTTTTAACTTTTTCAAAAAAATTAATATTAGATTTTATATCACGGGCATAAGAAGTGGTGTCGAAGATAATTTTCTCAATTTGGATTTTTCAAATATTTCTGTACATGACCCAACCTTAAAATATGTATTTAATATGCCAGGCTTAGACCACGATTTTTTCTTTATATTTTAATACTTAAAAAAATTTTACTTCGTACTATCAAATTTCTTAATTTGAGTTATATATTCTTTATGGTTATAATATCGTTAAAATACATTCTACGCCATTTAGTCGGTCTCAAAAGACAAAAAAATTGTTTTTAAAATGTGTTTTAATGAAATTATAACCATAGAGGAGACATAACTCAAATTGAGAAATTTGATGCTAGGAAATAACTTTTTTTAAAATATCGAAAAAGAAAAAAAAATCGTGGTCCTAAGCTGATATATTATTTGAATTTGAAGAATTTGAATTTTCAAAAAATTCAAATTAAGAAGATTATCTTCGACACCATTTATTTTATCCTTTATTTTGTATAAAATTTTTTTTGGGTGATCTTGACAAGCCTATGAAACTTTTGAAACCTCTAAGAATACGATCTAAATTTTTCGATACGGCCTAATGTCCACTGTAAAATTTCAATCAAAACCAGATAAGTCCAAGCAAGTTTTCATTCAAACTTTAAAATGCTTTTTATGTCCAAACGTTGATATGAGTAATAAATTTAACATTTTTGCGGATTTGGGTATGCGTTCTGTAAGAAATAAAAAGTTAAAAGCGAAAAACATTTTTTTTACTAAAAAGCACCTTCAGGAGAATCGAAATTGCTTGGGCAGATTTCCTCCAAGTTGAAAAAAAGGTATGCAAAAATCATTTTAATGAGTTTCTCTAACTTTTGAGTCTGTGAACGGCGAAATCTAAATTTTGATTAATTTCTAAATTTCAAAACCAGACAAGTTCAAATTTGAGACGGAAAATCCGAATTTTTTTTGCACTATGAGACTTTTTTTTCGCATAATATAAAGATTTCTGTGGAGCATAATTCTTCATGATTGCTTTATTTATAAAAAATGTCTGTCAAAATTAAGACTTTTTTTCGATTTCGATTTGGTTTTGAATGTAAACTCCTCAATTACATTTTCAATGTCCCTTTATAATAAAATTAATATACCCTGACCATTGAATAATTACAATAATTATAATTATTCAATGCCCTGACTAACAGTTTTAGGGTTGTAAAAAAATCTTAATATATAAAAGGCAAGCGTCCTGCTCCGTGCCTATATCGTAAAACATGTTTAGCCTGGACCAGAACCTATATCGTAAAACCTGTTCAGCCTGTACCAGAACCTGTTAGAAAATTATCCATATGAAATGTTTGTACTGACTAAACCTTTTTCTCTATATCGTAAAACATGTTTAGGCTGGACCAGAACCTGTTGTAAAATTATCCATTTGAAATGTTTGTACTTACTAAACCTTTTAAGACCTGTTCACAATGGACCAGAACCTGTTATTAAATTATGTATTGGAAATCTTTGTACTTTAAGACTATCGTCATTTTCCTCAACTACTATACATCAAACATCATGTCTTGCTATTACAGTGCTTCTTAATTAACAGAACCGCAACCTATTCGGTCTGCATAAACTGAACAGCAATTATTACATTCAGTGACGTTGGTGTCAATTGGAATTGCTAGAATTAAATCACAATGTTCGGTCTTCTGATCCAAGTTTTAGCGATTGGCTACTCAAGTAAGGAAATGGAAATGAAGATATCATAGAAATTCCAGATTATTTTGTTTGTAAAGGTTCGCTTATTAACCCTTTCAATGGCTTGCCTAGAATAATCGTGGACAATTTTTTTGAGCTTATATTCCCATCATTTAAGCAATAAAAAGATTAAAAAACTTCCCTCTGATTTTTACATGAGCTGCTTTGCTTTTGGCAGGGTGTCTAATATAATGGAAAAAACCACGATAACGTTGTATTATAATATTTTAGTTCAACTAAAACAACCGGAGACAAATGCAAATGCGTTATTTATGCAAATGTTATTATAAAAAAAAAAATTATGGTGATCGTGGCGTGCAGGTTAAGTGTCTGGCTTAGTACGCTCGGAGCCCGAGTTCGATCCCCAGTCGCGGCGAAAAGTTTTTTCAATAAAAAATTTTTCAGATCGGTCACCACCTCTCTGCAGACAATGGCAAGCCTCAGAGAATAAATAATGCCATGTAAAGCTTCTTGAGAACATGAACTTTAGCCGTTCGGATTCGGCATAAAACGTGAAGGTCCAGTTCTCGGTTAATTGTGTGCAAACATTTAATAACACACATAACACAATTGATGATAAGAAGCTCGGTCAAAGTCCTTTCAAGGGCTGCAATGGCCAATTTTTTTTTTTTTTTTATTATAAAAAAAAATTATACTTTGCACACCAATCACAATACTCACTTTATTTGCAAAATTTATTAACACGCGATATAAAAAAATTGAAGGCTACTGTTGGGCATAAAATCGAAAATCTAACTAAGTTAAACGTTATATATCTCCCTAAAATTATTTTTGTCATGTTGGTACAACTTCACTTCATAGCACTAACCTATTTGATTTTAGAAAAAAACTTTGGAAAATAAAAAAAAAAATTTTCCGAAGTGTTCAATATAATGGACAAGTCCATTGAAAGGGTTAAATAGATTTTTGGCGATACTTTGAGTCCGAATATCATCAACCATTATTCCAAAATTGCTATCCTGTACCCAAAAAGTTCCGAAGTGAAGTCAACGAGCAAGTTCTAAATATTTTAGTTGGTGACACAGTGAGAGATTTGAGCACGGATTAAATTGAAGACAGTGATGATAGCGATAAACAAAATTGCCCTGCCGAGTTTTTGAATAAATTTTATCCTTCAGGAATGCCACTGCATAAGTTAAACCTCAAAATTGGAAGTATTATAATACTTCTTCGAAATTTCCATACCAAAAGAGATATCTGTAATGGAAGGTGGTTAGTTTTGAAAAACCTAAAAACTTAATTTATCATCGCACAGGTATTGACAGGCGTACTGGCGAACATTAAATAGTTTTCATACCTACAATTGATTTGGCCCCAACAAACACAGATTTGCCTTTCACTCTCCGGAGGCGACAATTTCCAGTTAAACTGACATTTTCAATGACCATAAATAAATTGCAAGGTCAAATATTGCAAAAAGTAGGAGTTTTTTTAAAAGAACTGGTTTAGTCATGGCAGTTTTAGCGGGCTGGTGATGTAAAACTAAGCATTATAGATGGCAAGGGACAAGGTTAATATTTCAAGAATTTTTTTACTAGAAATGTTGTATATAAAGAAGTTTTATAAAAATAATTTAATAAACATGTTTTCAAATAAAAACCTTTGTATATAAATCCAATAAATTTTTTTGTCGCATTTTGTACTCTAAATAGTTGCTTCCCGTCGTAGGACGGGCTTTTACACTAGTTGCTAATATTTTAATGATGGATACTGTGCGTTTGAGCGAGATGCCCGTTGCAGCGTTCCGTGAAAATCCTTGTAATTTCGTACAAAGGAAGTTTCTTTTGGAAACAATGCAATAAATTTGGCGATTTTTCATTGATTTGGGTCAATTTTAATTTTTTGTTTTTGAGTCATTATTCCAAAAATTTTTTTTTTGTCAAAAAGATTTTGTTTTGCGGAATTTTGCTTTTTCGTTTTTGAACATTTTTTATTTAATTTGGGGCTATTTTTCTATCGGGTGACTTTGTTTTTGTTTTACTGTTTTCCTTTGGGCAATTTTTTATGAAGCCTTGAAACCTAAATGAAGCCTAAACATAAAACTTTTTCATTCATATAAGAGTATGTAGGCAAAAGTACGCACCAAGAGAATTAGAATTAGTTTACATAAATAATGATACAATACGTCAAAAACAAAAATAAAATGTTTGATTGAGATATTTAAATAGTTTGTTTTTTTACTTACAAAAATTAAACAGCGCTCGATAACAAATTAAGTTTCTCGCTCAATGAAAATCGTTTGATTTTATAAAATTTTGTTTTTGTTAGCTCCAACTTTAAAGATTTTATGTTAATAAAGAAATTAATATAATAATTATAATGAAACAAATAAGAAACAAATAAAAATGATAAGATATTCAATGCAATAACATCAATTCAAAAATATAACCAAGAAATTAATAGAAAAAGTAATTAAAAATTATGTTTTTCTTTGCTGTGATTTTGATGTTATTTGTTTTGTTTTCTTCGAACGCTTTTATTTGCTCTAAATAAAAATTTTAAATTTGTCCTATCATCACGTTAAAATCGTCTTTAAGAAGTGACTAACAAAACATTTTTATATTCTTCATGTGATATATAATGAACAAAAAAAAAGGTTTTTCATTCAAGTTAATAGGTTTTTTCACAAGAAAATATCAAACAGTACCTTTTTAATTCTCTAAGCTATTGCCCTATTAAGTAGCTCAATGCATTTTATGTGCAGAATGACCTCATTATAGTGGAATATTTTGTCTGATTCTCTGCAGCAATCTTAGAAACTTTAATATTTTCAGTAAAATTTAAATATTTCTTAAATAAATTCTTTAAATGAACCAGTAGTAAACAATATAATAACTGCATTTTGCAATTTATTATATCATTCTCAATTTCATTAATGCGATAAAACTTGTGTAGATACATAAAAAAGATTATGTAGGCTTAAGAAAATAACTGTAACTTCCGCATTGACGTGTTGACGTGATGCTCACCTGCTCTGTATACATTCGGGTCCAATTAATGTCGGCTTGTGTTGAACTTTCCATGAAGACATGCTCAGCAATAAAATGTCTTTTCGGTATTATTTAATATCTTGTGGATACAGCTGTTGCTGGATTAAGTTTGAAATAACGTTGACTTAAATATTTATGTAAGTCAGCATTTTGATTTTTTTTTTTTTACTATTTTATTACTCCATAAAAATGCAAGATGCAACATAAGAGAGTCTTTCGAAAGTCAACATTTAAATAGTTTATGAGTATTTAATTACATTTATTAACAGAAAATTAGAATATGTTGAAGTTTATGACGACTATGTTATGTCATTTTATCAGATGTCCGCAAGTTTATCGAGGGTTCACATGAAGGCTAAAGTAAAAACTAACGGCAAGCTGTTGGCTGCTGTTGACTGGGGAGAATGCAAACTGAATGGACACCGAAATATTGCAGCAATCATTAATAAAACTAAAGATTATCCCAAAATAAAGCACTTATAATCGAAAGTTTGGCCGTAAATAAATCTTGTTTTGTAATACATAATTTGGTTTTACTTGGTAAGCGAATTAAATCAAAACTTGTGGTAGAAAATTATATGCATAAAACTTCAAAAAATACTTCAAACTCATTATCATATGTTGGTGCTATGTTTTGCTTATCTTGAAATGACCAAAGTCACCTACATTCGTTTTATTTTTTAACACAACTATTCAAACGAAAAACCGGAAATAACCGTTTTCAATATTTAAGATAACAAAACTTTCAGGGATTGTAAAAATTGTCAATAAAATTTAATGATTTGTTGGCGTGAATAACAACAAGAGTTAACAAATAAAAAAAAAATAAAAAATATCAAGCGGCTTGTTAAACCAGAAGCGATGCTTTGGCAAAAAGTAAGAGTTTTTGAGTTCATATATTTTTTTTAAGTGAAACTTATTATTGCTCGTGTGTAATTTAAGAAAATAAAATTGAATTTAACTAATGTCTTTTGCACAAGGAAGATAATATTAGAAATGTAGGTTAACAAATAAAAAAAAGAAACAGTTTCGATAGTATCGTAAGTGTAGACGTAGAATTCCGTTTAAGTTGTAACCTCTTCTAGTTTGTCTCTTTGGTCCGATTTTTTTGTTCATTTTGCACGTATTTTTATTGATCTTTCAAAAATTAACAAATAAATTACTAACACTCAATTATGGACTACTTATCGAGGCCAAAACAAAGAAAAAGTTAAAAAGTAAGTATGATTAAATGAGCAAGCAAAAAGAAACTAGCAAAATTTCAAATTTTTTCGATCATTTTGTTAAGTTTGAAAGGTTGAGTTCATTGACTTATTTGAAAAGAAGGCGAAGCAAATGCACTTTCCATTGGTGCCACTTTCGTCTCTGCCCGATATATAGTTTGCGAGCTACAGTCAGTTTAACTACTAATTTCAAATTAAAATTAAGACCCCGATTTTAAAAAAATCGTATGGTTACTATATTTCACGCTGAGCACATGTCTTTTACTCTCGTCCTGTCTAATATTTAGTTTGCGAGCTACACTTTCGTCTCTGTTTGATGTATAGTTTGCGAACTACACTCGCTAGTGCTAGTGGGATGTGGAATCCAAATTAATTTGCATTAAACACAAAAATTAAAATTTTGCGCCATCTATAGGGTAAAAGCATAAAAAAAATATGATCCAACACGTTTTTTTCATAAGAGTTAAATGAACTATTGCTTACAATGCTGCCAAAGCGAAGCAATCAGTTCGTGCAAAACCAAAGCATACAAGCATAAACAACGAAAGAAAAACAAAGAAAGCAGCAGGCACATAAGCAGCTGATGATTGATTTTCTTATATAAAAACATGAATTTTTCTTCTTATATTTTACTATTTTGTGACTTTAATATAATAGTGACAAAATCCAAAATTTGATATTCATTCAGCGCAGGATATATCTGATATTTTAGTATATATATTATCTTTGAACGAAGAGTATTAAAGGCTGTAGGTATACCCTAAAGTATTCGCCAAAAACGTTGCCTAATGACCTTGAAAAAAATCTGTTAAAACGACCCCATACAAACCACGCTGTAAGACTAATTCTACGTCAAAAGAACAAATTGGATATTTAAGTCTTTGAAAGGAAACCAAGCTTCTTATGATCAATTGTGTTGTGTGTTTTATCAAATTTTTACACACAATTGACCGAGAACAGGATCTGCATGTATGTTGCCGACTCCGAACGGCTAAAGTTCATGTTCTCAAGAAGTTTTACATGGCATTTTTTACACTCTTTTCAAATATTTTGTATTTAGATTGCATTGAAGTTTTCTTTTCGGAATTAAACAAAAAAATTTTTGCTAGTAAATATAAGGTCCGTTGTCAATAGAGGAGGTTTGGGGTGTAAAGAGCCCCCTCTCCCTCATTGGTACTGAAAAGTATACAATAAAACATATCTTAATATTTTCAATAAAAACAAAAAATTCATTTAAAACAGATATATTGAAATTTTCTTTAAGAAGAAAATCTTCTAATTGGTAAGAAAATCCACATAATAAATGTTTTAGTTGCATTATTGTCCTGAACAAATAGTAAGAAATTACGAATTTTTGTTTTTTCTGTCATAGAATCATAAAAACATATATCCATTTTCAATTACTTTGGCAAAGTAGTTTTTCAGACATTCGAAATATTTTTAAAAAACCTTGATTCAACGACCCAAAATCTATGAAATTTTAAGATTACAGTCGAAAAACCGTTGCGCTCTAGTAAAAAAAAAAAGAAAAAAATCTAAATTTACAGTTGTACGAAAAATTGATCAACACAGGAGGCAGTATTTTTTTGGTAAAAAGAAAGTCAAGTTTCGGCAGTTTTAAATCTCAGTGAATGTGGATCTGAGCCACGCCTTTTGTCTAAGTCTTTGCATGTTTTCGTCATGCTTTATAATGATTTAACTTTTACTATACAAGATTTCAATACCCAAGTATCATTATGAACCGATCGATACACACTATTTTTCTTGAAGAGTCTATAATACAGTCTACTTTTTTCGAAGTACTTTTTGATAGTTCTAGCTTCTGATGTACCAAATTGTAGTAAACGAGATAAAGTGGTTTTTTTGTAGTAATTCATTTTTAACACGCCCATTTTTTTGTTATTGTTTTTTCGGTGTATATTATTGACACATCAAGCGTGATGCGTAACATGTGGCAAAGCCAAAAAAACCTCAATAAGGTTTACCATTTCACCATGAATAGACTAATCCAGCAATATAGCTTATATTATACGACCACCTGGAACATTTACGTAAGAACGGTATGAAATCATACAAAATAAAGCTAGTGCAACAACTGAAGCCGGATGACTTACCACAATGTTGTTTGTTTGGTGAATGGGTCTTAGAAAAGTTTGATGAAGATCCACTTTCTTATCGCAAAATTGTCTCAGTGACGAAGCTAATTTTATGGCTCAACAAACAGAACTTTTTTTTTTTTTTTTTTTAGCTTTGAACCAAGGATTTCAGGTGTCAAACCTATTCAGTCAAGTCTGCCTTGGTTCGGAAATGGGGAGATAGATAAGTAGGAGAGAAAGGAAATCAAGAGAAACAAGTGTAGAATGTTCTAGTGTGGCGGAGTGCTATATCAACATTCAAATTTGAATCTGAGGCAAGTGTTATGCCTTTACCTCAGTCAATTCGAGTTATCAAGCAATCTCATTCCACAAATATCTCTACCACCAACTACAACTTCCAAAGTCGTATATATTGATGAAGTTTTTTATTTTCAGTTGATTAGAAATGAGGAAAGAATTAAAGAAAGGTAAAAGCGTAGGACCATGGCTAGACCGGGATTCGAACCCGGAACCTCTGGGTTGGCAGTCAAGCACGGTAACCACTCGACTACCGAGGCCCCGACGGTATCATTGGACCGTTCCTTTTCAAAAATAATGAAAATCGTAACGTTACAGTCAATGGGACAAAATACTGTAAAATTATTACCGACTTTTTTACTCAAAATGGAAGTAATCAAAGCCTGCTTTAGCAAAAGATGCCAGCCAAAATTATGGAAAAACTACACTCAGAAAAAAACAGCTCTCTTTCTGCAATGAAAACTTTTTCAATTTTCGATAAAAGCAATTTTCTCTTTTTCAACTAAAATTCTCTTGAATTAGAATAAATTTTAACATTTTCGAAGAAATATTTCTTCACTTGTGGCCATGATATAATAATTTTATCAGGTAGTGTTGACAAATGTTGATTCTCTCAGCTACAAGTAAACGAACTCTTGTCAAAAACAGCTGTTCGTTGTTATATGAGTTGGCCACATTCAGCTGTGTCAACTGTTGTGACAGCAACAAGGAGCGCTGTTTTCGGTATTGAAGTTTCAGAAAAATTGTCAAGCTTATGAAATATCAAGCTTTGTATTAAAAACGAATGGAAATTTTACCGTCAAATTAAAAATTTTCTATTTTTAAATGTATTTTAATGCGCAACTTCATATTTATGTGCATCAAGTTTTTGGGTACAGTTGTTGGATACGCTGAATGTGACCAGTGAAAATTAATTGTATGCTATGACGGATTGTGAGCGCTCTCTTTCTTGTTATATTTTTTGACAGAAGTTCGTTTCCAACAGAAACGTCAATACTACCTTGGAGTAATTATAACATGACTTGTGGCAAGTGGAAATATTTCATGACTCTTAAAATGATTTGTATTCTTCTCAAAAATAAAAAAGTATTCTTCTTTAAAAACGATATAAAACGCTATAAAGTTAAATTTTTTTGGGAGCTTTTAATAATTTTTAGGGAATTTAAGGTTCATATTTAGAGAAAAGTATTCTCTGGAGCAAATTTTATATCATTTTTCTCTAAATTAGATGCCTTTTTATCATATTCTGAAAAACTTTTTTTCTGAGTGTATGCTTTAATTAGAGCTACCGGATGGACCACCTCAGGTGTAGCCGCGTGTAATATATTTATGAAATAAACTATCTGACAGTACGTTTTTAAAAATTGTACAACCAGGAATTGGTTTCTTGCAGGCTGCAGTTATCATGCTGGCCACTCATGGTCAGCCAAGTGCTTGGTAAAGGTGTAAGTATTGGGATTTGAGCTTTGAGCAAGCTGGGTTCCAACTTCTTGAGCGCACCATCATTAAGCGTTTGCATAAAATTGATTATTTTCTAGTGATGTATAGAGTTTCTCATCAACTTCGATTATGTACGAGTTAACATAAGCCCTGGGTACATGCACGAGAGCTTCAAGATGCTGCAACTGTTTGCACAGCTCCACAATGTTAAGTGCTCTCCGCAGATAAGTATTGATTATATCCTTGAGTGTCTGAAAAAAATCCAAATGGAAAACTACACACTCATTTTTAATCAACACTTCACAATTGCTTGCCGAAATGCCAAGATGCCAAGATTTTCTCACAGCTGTAGCTCTTTAAATTTATAAAAGACGGAATTCTTTTTCGGCTCATCAAGGCATTGTGTCACTAATTTGTCTTTTTCGGCACGCATCAATACATTAACGGTACCAATATCAGGTATACCACGCAAAAATTTGTATATTTGACACCGACCAAACCGTTAGCACCGTTGATATAAACATTGCGGCCTGCATAGAAGCTCCGAATTGGAGATTTGAGATTTGTTTTCAGATTTCCGCTTGAACCGTTCAAAGTTTGAAAACTTTATTAAATTATAAGATTATTTTGCTTCAGATGCTTTCTCTTCTCTTTTGTTTTGCCTGCAATATTCTCTTTATCTAGCAACTTTTACTATGAACGAAAAAAATTAAGTCAAAAAAATCTTGTTATAAGTGTAAAAAATATACATTGAAAATACCAAGACACCCTGTAAAATCCTGGCAGTGTGTTTTGCTTATTACTTTTGAATTGACCATGTTTAACTTTTCATGTTTAATTCCTTTGGCATAATTGGAGTTGTATGTGAAGTACCAAGACTTGTTATTCAATACAAATAATTTTTATATTTCGATCTATGCTGGAACTTTGTTAGTTAGCAACTGTCAAAACTTGTATCTCTCTAGGAGCAGAAAAGTTGAAAAAAATCCAATTTTCCAACTTAAGTTTTGTAGCTTTTGAAGGCTTAGTCCAACTATAAGCCAAGGGGCCTACATGCCAGTAGCTTGTCAGTGAACCAAAAAGTCAGCACTTCCCAAAGGGCCAGCATGTCAGCAGCATGTCTGGGGATCAAAAATTCAACACTTATTTTGTTGCGCACGAAAAAACTTCTGACCACAGCATTTCATGGCAGGTCTTCTTTGAAAGCACTTTCAATTGAGCTTAAAAAAGTTCTCTCTCACTTTTCTATCTAACTGCTTAGATTAGCTCTCCAACTTTTTCTTAGAGGCAAGCAAAATTAAAATTATTGAAACGAACTGTTGACTTAAAGCTTTTCAAGGGAGGCCTGTTGAAGCAATTTAGAGTAAGCTTAATTGAATGTTAACTTTTTTCAATGTTAATTGTCTGTCAAAACTGGAGTTTGAGTGTTTTGAGCTGACTTGCAAGCACTTAAAAAGCCCTTTCGGAATGCTTTATTCCCGATGAAAAGTTGTAATCCTGATATATAAAGAAAAAAAAAAATATATAAATTCCAATAAAATGTTATGCCTTTTTAAAGCTTCGCTTATTTTGGGTAGAATAGTCAAAAAAAGATTTCATTTTTTAAGGTAAATTATATTAAAAATATGTTTAAAAGAGAATCTTTTTACCTAGTGGGTAGTTTCAAAAAACTTAAGACTCAATAAAGTGTGTGAATTATGAATTAAATATGCAAAGAGTTAATAAGCAAAACATATGATAATGTTTAAATTTTGACCACTTAACTGTCAACTCTTCATTTCTTGACATAATACTTGAAAAAACGCTTAAATAAGTATTGAAGAGTTGTAAACATGGCAAAAATTTCACCGCAAGAAAAAAAAGCCAAAGCCTGATATAGCGTAAACATTGTCGACTATAAACTACATGTTCAAATTTGGCAAAATATTTTTTTGCTGTTTTACAAATAAGCCTAAAATGTGAAAAATTTAATTAATTGCTTCCTACTCATTTTATCTTTTTTTTTATTCCCAGGCATTTTAAAGAAAATGCGAAAATTGTATAACAACTTTCGCAAAATTTTAAGCCTATAATAAAATAAAAACTAGCTTAATGCTGAATACCGTTTTGTTGGCAAGTAAGCTTGAACAAGGCACAACGTGAGACTTTTTGAAAATTTTAATATATTTCTAGCTATAGTTTTTGGCTTTCAAGCTGTTTTCTATTGAATTAATTAAAGAGCAAATTAACAATGTCGATGCTAATTTTGTTGCCAATTACAATTACTGGAAAATGGCCAACAATTAAAAACTTAACAGTATGGCACAATTTTTTTTGTTTTTATAAAACGATTTGCAGGGTTTTTTTGGGGTCCATGACCTTAACAATATGCGTGTGCATAAATTTGCATAAAAATTAACAATGTAACTTAAATAAATTACAAAATTCTAATAGCCTTTCTTGAAATGCAAAACAAGCTATAAACTCTCACTTGCTTTATTCGAAATGTATGTTTTTATTGCTTTTTTCAATTTTCAAGATGTGTCAGAATATAAAACTTCTTTGTTGTCGACTTAATCTACATAAATTTTGCATTTTATTGCCATTTGTCAAACCATAAAATAGGTTAATAAAATATTGTCTGATTCTAAAAGTGGTTCACAGTTATTTATGAATATCAACAGCTATTGTTTATCGGTAGGCTTAGAACAATAAAATCAAATTTTATTTGTTTGCTTTAGTTTATTTGTCAGTGAAATGTTTTATTGCCTGTTTCGTATATTTTATTATATTTCTCATTCTTTGCTATTAAATATGTATACATTAGCTTGTCTGCTTAAACAACTGTTGTTCTTTTTTTCTCTAGGATTTTGACTTAGAAAACTGAAACCAAATTTTGGATACATGTTTTGTTTTGAATTTTTTTTTTTTGTTGAAATTGCCATTTTAATCTTTTTTATTGTTATAAATTAATTTTATTGTATATTATTAAAATATAGCTCTACATTCTTTTGTCATCAGTAATTTGCAAATATATTTTGAATTCTATTAATTTTTATTTATAATATTTACATGTTGTAAATTATGTGCTAAACGTAGTTTGTTTCTTAAGTCTTTTGTTTTATTGCTTATGTTTTATTTTCACTTTGACATGGCTTTTATGATTATAATACTTGGTTGAATTGAAATAATAAAACCTAATAAATCACTGCTTAAACTATTCTAGGGATTGTTGCAAAAATTATAAAGCATTGTAAAGCTGCTGCGCTGATTTCATAAATTTTCATAGTTTTAGTTTCACTTAACCTTATAACTTTTTAATTTATTGATTAATGAGTAACATAGAGGTGGTTGTTTTGAAAGTTAGCAAGTGGGTTAAACTCTTAGAGTGCTCCTATTCTGGGCGTAACAACTTTGAATGAAACATTCCCTTTCTTTAAAGGCATTTTGCAGGTGAAATTTTCTAGAAAAGTATTTACTTTCCATTGTTTGTCTGTTTTTTGATGTGCGAAACCAAAAAAAAAAAAAAAATGTTAAGTACTTTCATTTTTTTGTATGTTACCATTTAATGCTTTATTTAATTGATTTTATAATTTTTTAACTTTTATTAGATAAATAAAAAATTATAAAATATTTAAAAAATGAAAGGAATGAGAAATTTTATTTAAGCAGCTACCTAAGTGAAATGGAAGCTTAGTCATAAACAAGCACAAAACTATGACATTTTGTAGTTGCAGATATTGTTACGAATATGATACAGTTTCTTAACAGTGTTTTTATTTTTTCAATGCAGAATTTTTTTCTTCATGAAAAAATGCTGCATTCTGTCTGTCAATTACAGTCAATCTGTTTTACAACATCATGTTTGACAAAACTTTAAATTTTGGAAATGAAGTTCAATCAAGTTGTTAAATGAATGCACACATTCATATTGAGTTAACGTCAGATGTCTGTGTGAGATACAACAGCATCTTAAATTGTTTATCTAGTGGTCATCATATCTGATCAGAGTATGTATCCTGTGTTCGTATCCTGTGATGCTTAATGCAATCTAAATTTAAAGAATAGTATTACTTTTTCTTCTTTGCTTTTAGTATTAAATATAATAAAAAGGATTAAATAATGATTGAGTGGGAAAAACTGCAGAGTATTACAAATTTTAAGTGTTTTCCTTCTGTGGATTCCTTCGACAAAAATTGATAATTTTGTTGTTACAATTAAAGATATTCGGAATTTAGCTATTTTTTTTTTTTTATTTCTAACAATTTGGTACTGTAAGTAAAAATGGATCGATCACTAGCACCGAATTCAAAGATTCAAAATTATATTATTTCTTACAATAGGGTTGTCAGCTAATAACGCGGTACAACACTCCAAAAATCCCAAGAGGTTTCTTAACGATTTCTAAAGGTTTTGGCTCCGTCGAATCTGAAGTCAGAATTTTCAGGTCATACTAGGTTTTCGTACTACAGGGGGAGGCAGAGCCCTTACCTTTTATAATATTTTTATGAGTTGGAAACATTATTAAACAGTGACTCCCTTCACTGATGTTGAATCCGATGTCAGAATTTTAAAATTCAAGATAGTGATAGGGTTTCCATCTTTTTTTTTATCTTAAAAATATATTGGTGTCAGTACTTCTGTTAATAATTTTGAAATTCTCATACACGGAGAAAATTATTTTGCTTGAATCAAGCCATTACTTTGCTTAAACGCAAATCAGCAAAATTTTGCTCAATAGCGGTTTGATTTTAGAAAACGTTTTCTAAATTGAAATTACTTCTCATATAATTTGAAAAAAGCAAAATAAAGATAAATTTTAGCAATAATTTGCTTATTTATTATAAATTCAAATAGCAAATTTTGATTTGATTCAAGCCAAACTTTGCTAAGTTATTATAAGGTAATTGTGTTCAGGCAAAAGCAAAATTTGACTCAATGTAAGCAAAAATTTGCTCAGTTATTATAAATTGATAAAGCAAATTTTGAATTGATTCAAGCAAAAAGTTGCTTGGTTATTGAAATATAAAACAAAATTCGAACTATAAATAGAAATACCGTGGCATGCAATGCAGGTTAAGAGTGTGGCTTAGCATGCTCGGAGCCCGAGTTCGATTCCCAGTCGAAATGGCCAATTTGTTTTTTTTTTTTATTTTTATAAATAGAAATAGCAAATTTTGGTTTGATTCGAGCAAAAATTTGCTCAGTTAATATAAATCGAAAAAGCAAATTTTGATTTAATTCAAGCGAAAATTTGCTAAGTTATTATAAATTTAAATAGCAAAATTTGCTTGATTTTTGCTGAAAATAAGCAATATTTTGAAGTGGCTGAGAATTATGCTCAAGTTTTGCTTAATCTCCATACAAATTTAGCAAACAGTTTTCTCCGTGTAACAAATTCAGAATGTAAGATTTTAGAAAGCTGAAAACGGTTTTACAAGGATATGGAACAAATGAATGCTTTAATTGGCATTAACCGTTGCTGAAATTTAGTTAATGCTTTATTAGTAGAGGGTGTAAAGCTTTGAAATTTATAATACATTACTCACTGGTTCGAAAACTGACGACACAAAATTTTTTTTTTTATGGAAATATATTGCCATGATTTATAATCACACCCCATCTACAAAAGTGTCTCAATTCAAAATTTTTAAATTTTTACTTTTTTATACAAATCAACTCATAACCTACATCTCCATTGACTGTCGACTGTTTCTTTTTAATCTGATTGCTCTTTAATTTTAAAGAAAGAATTTTTTATCCTACTTTTGTATGGAGTTGCTGAGAAAACGAAATAGTTTCTTGGCTCTTCTGAAAATTTTAAAATTTTGAGTTCTTTCCCTTTTGAGGCTGAGGTGCGATATATCAGACATCATATTTTTAAATAATAATAAAAACAAGTATAAAACAATCTTTCGGTTCTTATCTGAGCTCGAAAAGGCATAGATAGGCCACATCCAAAACGTTGTATATCAATTGCTTATATGAATTTAATTTTCCGTTATGAGAGGAAAATTTTATAAAATAATTTTTTTTGATAATATTCTTTCAAAATTTTTGTTTAATCAATGCTTGCTTTTTCTAATTTTACAAATAATATTAAAATCTCACGTCTTTGTCAAGGTATTCTGATGCTTTTTAAGATTTTAAATATGAGCAGTTTTTAAATATGTTTTGCTACAATTAACTTATCGCTACCAAATCTCAATGGAAGTATACTAGACTGGCATGCAGATAACGTAGGTTCACATCCTCAGTGTGTTAGTTTCAAAAGTATTATTTTAATAATAAAGATTCGAATTCAGAAATAAATTCGAAATAATTTATTAAAAATATATTAAAAACCATCTAATATATGACATTTTTTTCTACGCCAAAAATTAATGTATTTTAAGTTTCTCGGGATATGACAAAAAAGGCATTACATTTAGAAAAAAATGGTATAAACTATGTAGATTGGAAAAAACTTATTTAGTTTTGAGATCAGATTTGTTTTTATTGAATGAAATACTTCTCATAGTGAATTTTTTATCAATATATAGGAAAAATTTTCAATTTTGAATAAATTTTTCTCTATAAATAAGAATTTTTTTGTGCGAGAAAAATACTTATCATTATTAGGCCCGTTAACTGATCTCCGAAGATTAAATTTCTTAATCTCAGATTTTGTAAACAGAGTTTAAATTTTAAACTCAGTTAAAACTATTTTCGTAACTTATCTCATTTTTATCGGCAGTTTGCTCAAACTCTGTTTCAAAATTTAAACTGAGATTAAAAAACATATTTGAGCGGCACTGTAGTAAAAATTCTACAACTTTGACGTAGGACATCAAAATATTTCAAAAATTTTTGATAAAATAATGCAAATTTTCAGTTTCATTGGAATATTTTTTTTTCAAAACTTAAAGTATGTTTGTTTTTTGTTTATTGTTTTGATTTTTTTGAAGTATGATTTTTTTATTTTTTATTTTTTGTTTACGATTGAGAATATTTCCAATGTTCTCAGAGAATTTTTGACAAAATCTAAGTTTAAATTTTTTAAACCTAGAATTTCTGTGTTTAAATTTAAGCCATGATTCAATAATTTAAAAGGTTATCCCGATATTTGACGTCTTCTCACGAAAATGGAGATAGATACCCTTATTTGAAGAGGAGAGCATTTTTAATGACTCAAAAATCCCACAGCTGCTTGAATATCTTACTATTTTTTAGTACAATACATCTTAAAATTTGTAGTCAATACATTTTCTGCTACTTTTGTATTTTGAAGCATCCATCAGATGATTTTTAAAGGTTATGCGACTTCACAGAGTCCAAGCTTGAAATATTTTCACGAATTTATTGCCTTAAAAAATCAATGAAAGCAATGCGTATTTATTTTGTTTTTTTTTAAATTATTAAAATATTAAATATTAAAACATTAAAATATTGAAAACACATACTTTTTTATTAAAAAAAAAAACAACACAACACTTTAACATACATTTTTTTTGGATACCACAAAACCCTGTTTGTCATTCATTTTCGAGAGAGAATATTTTTTTGTTTACAAAAAATAAGGGTATGTCAAATATCGGGATAACCTTATAAATTGTTGAGTCATGATTTAAACTTGCCTCACCAAGTTAAACTTAGATTTTTTGAGATGAGGTGTCGGCGTTAAAATTTAAACTGAGGTTAAGGAATTTTAAACTTTGTTTAAAATTGAGATCAGTTAACGGGCCTTAGAGAAGTTGAAATATTTCTTCAAAAATGTGAAAATTTATTCTAATTGAAGAAAATTTTATTTGAAAAAGAGAATATTGCTACTATCGACAATAGAGAAATTAATTTATCGAAAGATATGTGTTTTTTTCTGAGTATAGTTTTTTCAGTGTAATACAAAAGTTTTTTTAAGGTGGCGCTTAACATATAGAATTTCCAATGCCTTATAACTTGGAATTAATGATAATTTTTGATCGATTAACGTCATTCTTACAAAATATTTGCCTTAATATCTGTTGTGTATATAGTATACAATTTATCTGATAGATATCACTAAACATCGAAATTAAGCGGCATACAATACAAAAATATGATAACTTGGCACTTTGAAAACATAATGCCATAATAAAAATGCAATATCGTAAAAGTTTGCATTAGTTAGAGTTAGTCTAAATATTTAGAACTTTGTGCAACCAAAAATTTCAGAATTAATCATAAGATTGACTTCAAAATTAGAAAAAAACAACTGCCTGGCTATTTTACTGCATGAAGTGATTTTTATCGGTTCCGCTATAACTATTTTTATACTAGCTATAGCTAAGTGCGTTTTGTTACGCCCAACGCAATTAAATGCATGAAGTAGTTTATTGTAGGGAAATGCATTCCGTTACGGAAAGTATACACACTTACACATATCTTTATTTTCTTAAAGATCATTAACACGCTCATTTTATAAAAGAACGAGAAGCTTTGCTTATGCCGAAGGTACAACCTGATGCACATTTGTTTGTATTCATTACCAATTAAATTCTAACTCTAATCATATTCTTAAATATTTTGAAATGCATTACAATTTTCAAAATTATATTTAAACTGATTAAAACTGTCTAAACAACATATAAAATAACAATAGACAAAGGGGTGAATAAAGGCATATATTTTATTACTGAAAGAATTATAATCTTTTAATGTCATAAAAACTTTGCCAATGGGCTTGAGATTCATGAAAGTATAAAATAATTTTTTTTACAAATCGTGAAAACAAGGCACAGATGTTTGAACCATGTCTAGTCGTCCCAGTGTTCTTTCAGAAACTAAATGTTAATGAAGTTCAACTTTAAAAAATTTTACTTTACAAAAAAAAAAAATTAAATTTCCAATGACCAGTTTGTGACCTTAGATAATCCCATTGCAACTGATGATATGTTTCATGATTTCACTTCATTTCATTCTCCATGTAGTTTTCATACAAAGCGATTCTAAAGGATTTAACTCTAAAAAGTCATTAAGAGTAAATTAATTATTTTTTTAAAGATATCAATTTTGTCGTGTATAAGTTTCACTTTCAAAGCGCATAACGGTCACACACATTGTTCCTTATTTCAAAATGAAAGTAGATAGATTAGTTTTTACTATCAATAAAAATAGATTTTTATATCAAGACCATAATTTCTAACAATATTATTCATATAAAAATTAGCAAAGATTGAAGCAATTAAACAGTTTTCACTGCCAAAACAGAATTTCTATGAATCCAAAATAAGATCGCTTGATTCATTCACATGCAACGTAGGTGTTTATGAAATGAGGTTAATTTATATTTTAGTACCACGTGCCACCAGTTCTATAGACATAAAATAATCTGAACTGTTTTAGTTAAATGATTAATACAAAAATTTAAATGATGTTGACTCGTTTCACATTTTTTCAGACTTTTTGCAACATTTAAGTTATCTTGCCATTTTTGGTGACATGCTATAATCTTGCGAATAAGTAAACGTATAAAATAACTACCATGACGTAGTAGTTTATTATATGTATGTTGCTACTGCGAACTGTAACTCTCACGCATGTATAACATAACTGTTGGTGTGCGGCATAACTCAAAGACTAATTGCGGTAACATTATGAAGTCATAACTTATGGCCATCATTTAAAAGGTTATGCATATGCTCAGTTGCATAGCGGTCAGAGCCAGTGACTTCTTATATTTCATATTATTTAAGTGTTGAGTTTGCTGAAAAACAACTTTTTTAATGTGGATAACGTTTTATAAGTAAACAATTTTAATATTAAGTTCCTATATCGCAATTACTACGAGAATGGAAACAGACATTTTCAAGATAGCAGCGGGGTGGTGGTTGCTTAAAATAAAATAAATGCAAATTTGAAATTTTAAAACTAAAGAAAGAAAGGCTACTTTAGGTTTTTTTGTAAAAAATGTTGCCATATGGGCATTTCCAAACTGGCGTTATTTACGATTTGTACGAAAAAATTTAAAAAAAAAGAATAAAAAAGTCTAAGTTTTAAAATCTGTTTTCTATATTTGCGTTGTAATTAAGTTGCTCTATATGAAGTAAAAAAAAATTATAACAATCGACTCTAAGAATTAAAAGATATAAGCAAAAATATGCACTGGCGTGACGTTACAAAAAACAGAAGTAGACAAAACGAATGAAACGATTTTGATGAAAATTGGTAAACATTTGTATCTGTTACTGAAATAGATCCTATGATTCTAAAAGTTCTTTCGACAAAAATCAAGAAATGAGCCGAAGGCAAACGAAGTCAAGAACCAAAGACTAATGAATAAAATGAAGTTTAACGAATAAGAGCAGAAGCTATATAAATATGAACAAAAATCAACCGAACAGTATCGACCAAAACCGAAGTTGAACAAAGGCAATCCAATAATCAAATCGATCCCAAAAGGATTTTTTAAAATTATAATTTTTTTTTTTGAGATAAAAATCCATATTAAATGCATGCTAAATAAAAACTTTAAACGCATTGTTCTCGAAATTACTTTTTCTAACTGCGTGACCATTGTCCTCAGAACCCAGATGTCAGATCTAGACATTGAAGATGTAATTTTTTTTTAAATATGACCGGCAGGTACTGTTTTACGGAAATTAGACTTCACACTTTTGACAGAGGCAAGGGGAAAAACCCTAAAAAACGATAATTTAAAAAATTTCAAAATTTAATTGATAATTTAAAAAATTTTAAAATGAGAGCAATTTTAGAAATCGTACTTTTTCTGTGCTCAAGACACAACCTCGAGTAACAGCGGATAACATCCGCTAATATATTATATTTTTTTAACTCCTACCCCATCGACTATCAGAAGTTGGAAAAAAATTCCACTAAAATACCTACAACCAAATTTAGTAACGAAATCAGGCAAACTTCCAGCAATGTGGCGTGACGTTACTCACATTTCAAATTTAATACAAAATTAACGGTTTTTCTTCTTCACGATTTTTTTATAAAATTTACTTAACTTTATAAAAATTTAAAATTAAAATGCAAAATTTCACGCATTTTTGAACGTCAGCGTAGAAAGAATAAAACTAAATGCTTTTTTGTCTAGCGTGACGTTACCTCAGAATATCATTAAAAGTAAATCAAAATTTTACCGTTAATTGATATTTGTTTGTTTTTTTGCATTTATTGTGCGGTTAGTTGTTGTTGTAGCAAAAAATTTGCATAAGAGTGTAATTCCACAATTACTCTTAGAAATGGAAATAGAAATAAACAAAACTGCCAAAACATTAACTCCAACTTGGTAGCCCGATATCTTGCCAACGCAACAGGGAAAAATTTGTACTCTTTAATTTAATTAATTTTGAATATTTTTCTCTTTAATAATACAAGTAAAAAAATATGTTGGTTAACTTTTAATTTTTTGGTCACGGTAGACTTTTCTGCGGAAATGACCATATGCTGTAAAGCTTCTTATGGAATATAGTATATCAGAAACCATTTTTTTCGTTTCAAACAATCACGTTCAATTTGTAATATTATAGTTACTTTAAAATTAATTATCATTTTTATATAAATTTTGGATATTGTATCTTTACTTGCCTCCCATTAATAGTTAGGTTAACATATATATATATCAATTGTTTCAGGCATGCTACTCCTAATTAACTGATAATGCCAAACTTATTTTTAAATTTAGAGTAGCTATATTAAGAAAATTTAATGAGATTTGTATACAATAATTTTTTTTCTAAGTTATTGACAAATATGTGTTCTAGGCATATGGAAGGTCCACGTCTTCTTGTAACATTTAATTTTAAAAGAAAACATCTACAAGATATCTGCCTATAATTTTGTTATTATAACTTAACCTTTACTTGACCTTACAATATGCTTATGCTGGTTAGGAGGGTGTTACGCCTTCTAGTTCAAAATTTCTGAAAATAGTTTGTATGCATTTTTCTAAGGTAAGCATAGATTTTTAACCAAAAACTTCCAAAAATACAAAAAAAATAACTTTTCTTGGTTTCGATCTTTTTTATGTTTTAACAAATTATTCCAGATTTTTTATTTAAGACGTTTTGTTGTTGTTTTAACATCCAATATAAAACATAAATTTAAAAAGTTGTTTTTTTACTGATGGTTTTATGAAATTACAAAATTAAGTTTTTGGATAAATTAAAAAAAAAAATTCTCAGTTTTGACTTAAAAGATGCCGCAGAATTAAATTTAAAATTCATTGAATATGTGGTTTTTTCTATGTAACAGCATTTCTTAATTATATCATGCCGTTTTTTAAACTTTTTCAAATGTGAATTTTAATGTCTCTCGGCATGAGCTAGGTTTTGATTTTAGACCCATAGTTTCTTGAGGACGTTTTCAAAGAAATCTTTGTAAATTACGTTTTTGCTATACGCCATTCGAGTGAGAAAGAAATCACTCGAACAATTTGACCCACCCTTATATATATATAATAGAGAGGGTCGCATAATATGGGAAAAAATTAATATAAAACAAGTAAAGAAAGTCTAAAGTCAGTTCAGCCCGATTATGAAGTACCCTAAACCTAATTTTTCAAAATAAAATAATGTTATTGAAAATGGGCGTGTCCGTGAGCAGATGAAGTCCATATTTTATTTGCATTTTAATGTTGATGAAAAATTGATATATACCAAGTATTATTCCTGTAGCTTATAGTGTTTTCGCTATTGTGAGTTGTATGGGAGGTAGTTGTGTTCGTAGACGGATTACGCCAAATTTTTGACCACATCGTTGTTTTGATATAAAATACATGCTTATTGTATCTTTATAAGACAAGCATAAGCTTATTTATGGAGTTTTCCATATTTGGGTTGTATGGGAGGGAGGTTGGCTTGTCCGTGGTCGGATAAAACAAAAAAAAAAAAAAAAAAAAAAAAAAACAAATTGGCCATTTCAGCCCTTGAAAGAACTTTGACCGAGCTTGTAATGATTAATTGTGTTGTGTGTGTTATTAAATGTTTGCACACAATTGATCGAGAACTGGACCTACATGTTTTATGCCGACTTCGAACGGCTAAAGTTCATGTTCTCAAGAAGCTTTACATGGCATTATTTACTCTCTGAGGTTTGCCATTGCCTGCAGAGAGGTGGTGACCGATCAGAAAAATTTTTAATTAAAAAAAACTTTTTGCCGTGGCTGGGGATCGAACCCGGGCTCCAAGCATGCTAAGCCACACACTTAACCTGCATGCCACGGTCACCACCCATATACGGTCGGATAACACCCATTTCTCAGAAATTTTTTCTCATTTTTGTTTTGTTATAATAAACATACGCACCATATTTTATCTCTCTAGGTTAGACATAAGTTTATGAATAGAGTTTTAAATGTTTGCGTTATGTGGGCGGTGGGCGTATCCGAACGCGGGTGACACTCATTTTTCGAAGACAACTTTTTTTTATACAAAAACATGCATACCAAAATTTATTTTTATAGGTTCAGCATAGGCTTTTTTATTGAGTGTTCAATTTTTGCATTGTATGGGAGGTGTACGTGGCAGTGGGCGGATGACACCCATTTTTAAAAATAGTTTTTGTTTTCTTATAAACAGACGTATCAAATTGTATATCTCTAGGTTAAACGTGAGCTTATTTATTGAGTTTTAAATTTTTGGGTTGTATGGGAGGTGGGCGTGTGACACCTTTTTTTTCTCTGACATCTTTGTTTTGACATAAAATGCATACAAAACCCAATTTTGGTGTTGTAGGCTAATTATGAGCTTTTTTTTCTATACCGGACTTGCTTCGTTGTATGCGTTATAAACGTTTCCACAAAGTTAATATACCCTGACCTTTCAGGTTTAGGGTATGAAGACTACCCCTGGAATGAAAGCTTATGTTGAAAGTGTTTCAGAACTACAAAATATTTTTTTTCAAAATGGTCTGTTAGTTAAATCAAATTAAAATTAAATTAAATTAAGTGGTGACCGTGACATGCAGGTTAAGTGTGTGGCTTAGCATGCTCGGAGCCCGGGTTCGATCCCCAGCCGCGGCGAAAAGTTTTTTCAATAAGAATTTTTCTGATCGGTCACCACCTCTCTGCAGACAATGGCAAACCTCAGAGAGTAAATAATGCCATGTAAAGCTTCTTGAGAACATGAGCCGTTCGGAGTCGGCATAAAACATGTAGGTCCAGTTCTCGGTCAATTGTGTGCAAACATTTAACCTTCGTATACTCGCGCCAAACAGCATCACATATATACTCGCGCACGGTGCCTCAGACCGAGATTTGATCTCGTCTGCATTATTTCAATTATATACTTTTTTTTGGCATTGTATGTGTTTATTGTAAAGAAGAGGATATAATTGAACAAAGGAAACATACAAAATTTTAGATCCTATAATTTATTTGCTAAAGACCACAGTTTTTTATGATGTTAATTTTTTGAGAAAACACCGATTTATTGTTTCTTCGGTCTGAGAGACCAATGCGCGAGTTTAGGAAGGTTATTAACACACACAACACAATTGTTCATAAGAAGCTCGGTCAAAGTCCTTTCAAGGGCTGAAATGGCCAATTTGTTTTTTTTCTGTTAGTTAAATCATTAGTATTTTTAACCGACTTCAAAAAGGAGGAGGTTCTCAAGTTGGTTGGTTGGTTTTTTTTTTTTTTTTTTTTTTTTTTTTTGTGAATGTATGTACATCGATGACTCCTAAAGTACTTGCCCGATTGCCGTAATTTTTTGTCAACATATAGAGATTATCAACGCGGAGGTGCCCGTTTATGAAAGGGGGCGGTATTCGGAAAAGGGGCGTGTCTCTATAAGAAAAACACTGTATCTCAATAAATATTGACACTACGGTAATAAAATTCACAGTAAAATTACAAAGGCAAGCACAAGTATTAAAAATGACGATCACTTAAGTGGGCGTAATTCTAAAAAAGGGTGTGGCAATATTGTAAAAACTCTGTATCTCGAAGAAAATTGACACTAGAGTACTGAAATTAAGTACAGAGGTATGTACAATTCTTGGAAATTGCTAAAACAAAAGTGGGCTCTATTCGACAAAGGGGTGTGGCAATATAAGAGAATTACTGTGTCTCGAAAAGTATTCATACTAGGGTACAGAAATTTATTACAACGGTAGGAAAAATTACTACAAATTTTTGTAAAATGGGCGTTATTCGAGAAGGGGAGTGGCAATTTAAAAAAAAACACTGTATCTCGATTACTATTGACACTACGATACTAAAATTTAGTACAAATGTAAGTACAAATATAACAAATAACTGCCAGTAATGTGGGCGGTATTCGATAAAGGGGCGTGTCACTATAAGAAAAACACTGTATCTCAGTAAATATTGACACTAGAGTACTAGAGTCAATAAAATTCACAGCAAAAATGCAAGGGTAGGTATAATTATAAAAAATAACGGTCAATTTAGTGGGCGTTATTTGAGAAAAGGTGTGGCTTTATTAGAAAAACTCTGTATCTCGAATAATATTGACACTAGAGTACTAAAGTTAACTACAGGGGTAGGCACAGTTATAAAACAATTAATTTCAATAAAGTGGGCGTTGTTTGATAAAGGGGTGTGGCAATATATGAAACACAATGTATCTCGAATAACATTGACACTAGAGTTCTAAAGTTTACTACAGAGGTAGGCGCAATTATAAAAAATGAATTTCAATAAAGTGGGCGTTGTTTGATTAAGGGGTGTGGTAATATTTAAAACACACTGTATCTCGAATAATATTGACACTAGAGTACTGATATTTAGTACAGAGGTAGGCACACTTATAACAAGTTATTGTCAATAAAGTGGGCGTCATTCAACAAAGGGGTGTGGCAGTGTGTAAAAAAACTGTATTTTATTGACTTAAGGGTGTTAAAATTCATTGTTATAATGGGTAGAACTATTGAAAACACTATGACAAAGAGTGTGATATTCTCGACAAAGAGGCATGTCACTATTATAAACACACTATTCAGTCAATATTGACATTGGGGTACTGATAAAAATACAAGACAGGTACTGATAAAGATACTGACAAAGAACAGAATAAGAAACGACAGAAAAGCATTTTCCACATTATGAGCATAAATAATTGGTGTTTAATTAATTTATAAACTTTTTTAATATATATAACTTTCTCTAAAAAGAAAGAAATAAAAACTTTTTAACAAAAAAAAAACCTACTTCAAAATCACTACAAAGTAGAAAATAATTTTAAATTACTTTTACTATTTATATCTTGGTCAAAGTCGATAATTTATTTATATTCATTATTATATTGGAAATCTTATGGTATCAATTATTCTGAATTTTTTTTTATTTTTATCATAAATATATTAACTTTTTATGATAATAAAAGCTTCGAAGTCGGCGCTAATATAATCAGATTTTTTGTGCAGCTGCTACACATATATAGCATTTTAATTAAGATTAAAGAAAAATTAAGATTACAAATTAATACAGCGTCACCTAAGCAGGATATTCATAAATAAAAAAGTCTTAAATAGAGTAGGGATGGCAAAACTATCATGATTTTATGTCAATGATTAGCGCTGACTAGAAGCTTTTATTGTCATAAAAAGTTAATATATTTATGATAAAAATAAAAAAAATTCAGAATAATTGATATCATAAGATTTCCAATATAATAATGAATATAAATAAATTATCGACTTTGACCAAGAAATAAATAGTAAAAGTAATTTAAAATTATTTTCTACTTTGTAGTGATTTTGAAGTAGGTTTTTTTTTTTGTTAAAAAGTTTTTATTAATACTTTAGTTATAACATTAATCCGATCATAGAATGCTGCATATCATTGCATAGGTCTGAAAGTATACTAAATCATGTTGATATTAAATCGATTGATATTAACTTGAAAACTGCTTTTTATGTTAACGTTTTGACCATTGTTTTGACGTATTTGTAACGGGTTGGAAACTATTTCGTCAAAAAATAAAAGCACAAATTCCGGGAGCTGCATCTGTTTTATGCACATTAGGTATGAACAAAGTTTCAATCAAATATTCAGAAAATTGTTAACAACTCGATGAAAGAAAAAAATAATTTTATAAACAAATTAGTTAATTTAAAAACCAATATAGTGATGGTTTTTATCTAGCGCACATTCCAATTTTTTTGGTTAAAAAAGCACGAATTATATATTATATCATAACAAAAACAAAGATAAATACAAAATTAAATGGTTAATTCAATTAGCAGCAAAGTATGCAGTTATGCAAATATGCCGAAAGTTAATATAAAATAGCACAAAAAATGCATAAAACTGAAAATGCACATAAATGTTATTTTAAAGTTAATTAAATGATTCGGTAAGATTGAATATATTTAACTTATATTGGTCGCAATATAACCAAAATGCATTTGTATAGGAATCCGCATGCTAATTATGATAAGTAAGCTTACAACTTTAAATTAAAACACTTGAAAGCTGTTGTTTTTATTATTAAGTTTAGTTTTTTGTATTTCATTTTGTTTTTTTAATGGAAGTTATAGGTTTCGTTTAAACTAGAGTCATTTGTATTAAATTATTTTTTAAAAAATTTAGTTTTTTGTATTTTTCTTAATGGCAATGTTAGGTTTTGTTTTAGATAGTCTCATTTGTATTTACTTAGTTTAAACTCTTTGTGTTTTCTTTCAGAGGCGGGGGGGGGGGTTTAACAACGAAAATCTTCCGCATAACTTTTAACGAATTGCAATGGGAAGTTAAGTGAAGTTGATGAAACGCTCGCATGAAGTTTGTTTCTTAAGTCTTTTGTTTTTATAGAAATAACTTTACGTTTTCTATTAACTACGTTTCTTTTCTTTTACAGTTATTGAATAATTCTAAAATTGTGCTGCTCATCGTAGCGATTACCTGCTGCTTGGCGCTACATGCTGCTACAGCGCTTGTACAACACAGTCGCATGAGTCGAATAATGCGGCTACCTGCACAAAGCGAAAGCGAAACAGTGGCAGCAACAGTAGTGAATACAACGTTTGCCGCCAAAGAAGAGAACGATGCTGACATAGGTGATGATGATCACGATGATGATCATGACGATGATACAGATGATGCTAAGAGTGACGCTGTTGATGATCAGAATGACAATACCGAGGTTAAAACTGAGCTGCAGGCTGGCACTGCTACCAACTCACTTAGCATATGGAGCACAGTGCGTGATCTTTGGTCTTTGGTACGAGATGGTTTAAGTGAAAGCTTTTTGGAGAGAAGCAATACAGTTGGTAAGTTTTGATTGATAAATTAAAGAAATGTTTTGACCTTTATTGTATGCAAAGAGTTTTAAACTTTGAACTGTGTAAAATTCAGGCTTCACTACATTGCTTCAGTTGTTAATGCAAGCTTTGGCTAAATGTTAACATGATTCAGCTGATGTAGCTGTTACAATGGTGTAATCTTTAAAGATTTGTGTGCATAATTGTTGTCAATGTCAGTTGTGTTGTAAAAACTACAAATGCGCTGCATTTCATGGTCTTGCGTAACTCAGTTGCAGAAGATGCAATGTTTAGCGCCGGCTTATTTAAACTTTAGTGACTTCAAAATAAGCCGCTAAAATTTATGTAATCAATGTTGTTTGGAATTTGTATCGTTTTGTGTTTGATAACAAGCGGAAATATATTAAGCTAGTTTGCGGCTTAAGTCTTTTGTTTTTTATTGACTTTTTCACCAACTCATTATCATTAAGCAAAGCTATCAAGAACACAATGCATATGCATTGATTAAAACATATATCGCACCTTTGCTGCCAGAAAGGCATAACTAAAAAATTTTAAATTTTTAACAGAAGCATAAAAAGCAATTTTGTTTGCAAGCGACTTTTGGGAAATTAGAAAAACAAATTTAGTTTTTTCAAATAAAATAAAAACCAGATGAGCACAAATTTTTGATAAACTGTGTAGAAGATTTCTTCCTTTTTCTATATGAAAAAGTGAAAATTTTGTAAATTTTGAGTGGCGATACTTTTGTTGTTTGAGTGCGGTATGTATAGAAAAAAATCTTAACAATAAAAATCATTTAAATATAGTCTAAAAATAACAGCATTTTCTTAATGTTTGCAATTTATACGCAAAAAATCACTTTCACTGATTTTTTTAGCAATTAAACGGTCTAAATGAGTCGCAAATAATGCCCAGATGTGTGCGTCACCTACTTAAGACTAACAACAGATTTCAGTTATTATGCAAAAAAAATATGTTCAAAGCTTTGTCTACGCTGTAAACTGAAGAAACTGAAGTTAAAAACATAACAAAATAAAAAATGTAAAACCAGTTATTAAAAGCTAAGAAAGATATGCGAAGATGGTGTGAAACGATGTTATTCTTTGGCTGTTTATTAAATAAAATACTTTGCATAAAAATTTGCAAAAATTCAAAAAATTTCTGTGGCTTATCAAACAGACTCTACAGAAATGGCTTACGGTGGTTTTGAGACATACCAAAAGGCTCTATTAAAATAAGTTTTTGTCTTAAATACAATTTCATTGAAAGTTTTTTGCAGTTTTCTTCAGCTCTCTGTGCATGATACCGCTCTCTGTGCAGACTTTTCTTAAGTCTCAATGAAAGTAAAAATATTGAGAATTTTTATTTCATTTTTGCTTTAAATTTATAATGCTCACGGTAACTACTTAAAGAATTTTACTTGTTTACTTGCTTACTTAGATGGCAATTACAACTCGTGGTCGGGTTAAATGTAAATTAACTCTAAGAATATTTGCTCTTAATTTAACTTTCAAAGTTATTCTTAAGCAATAATTTCATAAAATCTATTTTTTTGTTTTTTTTTACTCTTTAACCACTGTGCGTCACGCTGAAGCCATAAAAAATTTATTTATATTTCTATGAATGACTGTTGTCAGATGAACAACTGATGCGGACAAAACTGGCTTACTTTCATTTTCTATGAAATACGTGCAAACATCACACAAAGAGTAGAACTGAATAAAAGGATGCTAAAATAAAATTCAAATAACATGACTTAAATTTGAAGAAATTGCATTGGAATTTTGATAAAATTTTCACTTTCTACATAACAAATTAATTAACTTTAAAGTCACAATTGAATAAATAAATATTATCAGCTATCGCCTTAATATCTGTGTATTTTAACTCATGCTCACATAAAAGATTCACAACTTTTATTGATCATAAATGCTGTTCAGCTCTAATTATTACGAAATCATGCACCATAATAAAAGTCATTAATTAAGAAAAAAAAAACTCAAAAAATGCGGCAGACATCTAATAAATTTAGCATTTATTAAATTTCAATCAACATTTCTTGCAAGCCTAAAAAGCAAGCCGCTTTTTTGCTGCCGCAACCAATCAAATAAAACAAAAGACTTAAGAAACGAACGCGTTTGCTTTAAATATAGTTTGTTCAACCTTAACGCTTTATTTATTGTTTTTAATTTTAATATATTTCAAAATATTTGTTTTTTAAGTATTTTATTTTCTAATGATTGAAATATTTTTATATATTTTATTTTATCTATTGATTACAAATTAGTTTATGTGGTTTTTGAAATTGACTTTTTTTTATATATATATTATTTTACTTTATCTTTTGATTACAATAAATTTGTTTTTTTTTTCCCAACTAATTACATAATGAAATTTTTGCTTTGCTTTCTTCCCCACAGCCGGTCGCACCTTTGGTAAAATTCGTCGCCTTAAAATGATGCTCATTCCAGTCATCTTAAAAATGGGTCTACTTGTTTTCATGGTTGGTTTTCTTGTATTGCTTGCCTTGAAGACCATATTTATGCTGAAAGTGCTCTTGCTAATAAATGCCATCGCTCTGTTGGCAAAGTTTTTCACTTTAAAATTAAAGCTTGCTCATCACGCACCGGAACACTCATTGGGGCATGCCAACTGGAACTATGAGCCCATTAGTCATGGCGGCGGTTGGTCTACGGATGATGCCGTTGATTCACATGTACCCAGCAAGGAAATTCATCTACATATTCATGGCGGTCAGCTGCAACATCAAGGATATGCTCAGCAGGCTTCCTATGGTAATAACCTCCTACATCAAGGCGCTCATGGTTGGGATCGTCGCAATGATCCCTATGTTGGATATGCAGCCTATGCACCATCGTCGCAGAGCACAAATGCTGTGAGTAGTGAACAACTGAGCAACTCTGGCCTTTATCCATACCTGCCGTCTAAGTTCGAAACGAATCAACGAAAGTTTTAGAGCGCCGACTAGTTTGTTTAGTGGATTCTTTTGAAAGGAATCACAGAGCAACGGTGTTTTTAAAGTCATTTAGTCTTAGGAACATGCTTTACTATACAATTAAGCTTTTAATTTATTAATTTAATTATTAATTTATTAACTATTTATTTATACTAATATTTATTTATTCAAAGAACGCTAATAGTCAATGTCCTAACTTATGCGAATAAAATATGTCGAAATACGAAATACAATAAATTTAGTTAGAATTATAAAAATAATTTTTATTTTTGAAGTTACTCCACAAGTTTTGAACACCATGAAGTTAGGTGTTTACTTCATACTAGAGTTATCCAGTCGCCGAAATTCAATTCTTTCATTCACATATATTCTCTCTTCAAAATATAGTCGATGCACTCCTTCTTCGTCCTCTGATTCGTTTAAAAATAAAATTATCAAAATTGGTTGAGAGACACGGAAAGAAATGATTCTTAACTGTGTTTCTTTCAGCCAATACACAAACCATTTTGCTGTCGTCCATTGGAGTAAGAAACTTTCAACTGATTATTATAATGAATAGCAGGCAGGATAAATACCCAAAGAAATCAAAGTTGAGTTGAATGAAGTTCATGGCATATCTACTCCTGTTTTCCCAAATATTGAAAATTTTTAACTAGTTTAAACTTGCCCGTGCATCTAAAAGAGATGAACAAAAAGCCGGAAGACACGCAGTCATGCGAAAGTGCATGTTAAACGGAAAAAATTCGAAAACGAGTTTTATCATTCAGAATTTGAAAAATTGTTAGGAAATGTGCTCTCATCTCAGGAATATTTTTTTATTTACCTACGTTTTCTACGAAAATATACAAAAATTTTGGAAAGTTCACCTTAAAAGTGATATTTTCGAAATTTTTGTTCATGCATTTTCTTGTTATTCTTATACAATTTTGAAATATTTCTCAATATCCAAAAGAGTTCAAATTCAGCATAATTTTTGACTTCTTAAGGATTCTAAATTAAGATATGAAATAAAAGAAATTTTCAGACGTTTATTTTAAAAAGCTTGAACGGTGCTGGGATAAAAATAAAGAACGGTGTTTATGGATATAATATAAAACAGCCACTTCATATTTTCAACACACTATTTAATTTATATACTATCATGTCTTCTTTAAGCTCTACGAGTACTTAGGTGCGCCCACTTCAGTTTGCTTTGGTTTTAACCCGTTTGCTGGTCCTCAATATGGTTCAAAGCTGCTAGTTAAAATCTCTTTATAATGATGTTAAAATAGTTAAAATAATTTTTAAAATTCGAAATTTTTAAATTTTAATTTCGATATCGCAGTTCTTGTCATGTCATTTTTAAGGGCCAAAAATATTCTACTTTTATGGGAGTTGTATAAAATTTTGCTAGAATTTAATAGATAAAATCTTAGTTACATCCAGCGATAATTCTTTTAGCGTTACTGTTAACGTTGCTAAGATTAAGCGCAAAATATGCTAAATTTGTTTGGGGGAAGTTGCCACGCCCATTTGCCGGCAATTTTTCAATTTTTAAAAATCACATTAAAGACTCTGTTTTTGATTTTGCTATCGTAGTTTCTTAACTTCTCCAAACTCTTTGAAATACTTTTGTTTTTAATTTCATTACTATACAAAACCCATTTAACAACCCACGATGTGGTTTTAAGTAATCGACAAATCAATTTACGCAAATAGTTAACGTCGCAGGCATATCTTAAGGTACAGTTGCTTCAATTTTGACCGAAAAATAGGTCGAAAAAATATCGATAAGATGTGTGCCGCGTTTGCTCGCAGTATAGTATACACGCAATTGTATGGTTAACTTTAAGAATATATTAGAGCTTTTCCATCGCAATCTTGAAGATTTTTCTGCATCGATACATAACTGTGAATGAAACTTGGATCCAAAACTACACTCTAGAGACAAAGAATCAGTCAAAACAATATTCAAAAGTCCAAAAATATTTTATTTCTACTCTTATTGAAAGACTGATTTAAAAGTTCGTTAACACTTTAAATTAGGCATTAAAGCATTTTCTAAGGAAAATATGGAAAATTTATAATATAATGCAACTCTAAATTTATAAAAATCAAGAGTCCTGCTGCGCACCTTATATCGCTCAAACTATTAATTTTCGCTTTTACAGCGCTTTTATTAAAAGAAAATTGTCAGCCTGAAAGTATGCACATCAAATATATATAACACTAGCAATACCCGGCGCGCGTTGCTACGCCTTAGGCCACGTGCATAGTAAACGCCGATTCAGACTGCCTGCCTGTGTCCGCAGAGTGTGTGAAAAAGCGAGAGAGATAGATATTTGTATCTCATTTGTTCACACAGATTTCAGCTTGCCTGTCTGTCTGAATCGGCGTTGAAAATGCACGCAGCCTTAGACAAACACATGTACTTCATCTGTGACTTCAGAACCTATTCGATCAAAAATGTAGCTTGTAGGGGAAGGTGCACCCACTTGACCAAAGCTCAGACCAGTTTTCTATTAGAGAACATCATTTGCATTGCGCGTGCGCCGTCCGAATGAATGATGTTTTGCTTTGCGTGGCATGGTAAGAACCTCATGAATTCCGAGCAACGTTTTGCGACGACGGACGCTTAAGAAATGAAATGAGAAAGAATGAGAAAAAGAAAGAAATGAGAAAGAAATGAGAAAGAAATGAGAAAAACTCGGAATTAAAAAAAAAACAGCAAACGCTGTGTTCGTTGGAAGGGGGCGTAACATCGCCCATTTTTCCAAAAATTTATACTCTCTAAACCTAATCTGGACTATACCCTTTCGAATGAAACCGGTTTGGGCTTAATCGGTTGGACGGTTGCCGAGATAAAAATATTTTTCAAAAGGGGGCGTAACCCCGCCCATTTTTCCAAAAATTTATACTCTCTAAACATAAACATAATCTGGACTATACCCTTTCGAATGAAACCGGTTTGGGCTAAATCGGTTGGACGGTTGCCGAGAAAAAATATTTTTCAAAAGGGGGCGTAACCCCGCCCATTTTTCCAAAAATTTATACTCTCTAAAACATTCTCCTGGCCGACACGAATAAGCCCTGAAAGTTTCATGAAGATCGGGTACGCCGTGTGAGAGGAGTAGTCTTACAAACTATTTTTGTACACAGACAGACAGGCAGACAGATTTTCATTTTTATATATATAGAAGATTAGTAGAACACATTGACGACGATTGTAGCATAACAATATTCGAGATGAATGTAAAAATGTTGTCATATCGTCTGCTTCTTCATTATTTTAAATGCGCAAAAATAGAGTGGGATTTCTAGAGTGAGAGAAAATGAAAGAAATGGAAGAAATCTAGAGAAATGGTACAAAATAATTTTTAGCTAATTAGGTGAACACATTTAAATTTCAAAAGCGTTTCTAAAGATCACGAGCACTATAGATAAAAGATTAAATTTAAAAAATTTGTAAGTAAGCAATAAGAAAAGTTATTGAATTTTTTGTTTATTTTTCAAACAAAATTTTCAAAAATTAAAAGTTTCCAACAGGTGCAACTGTTTTCCTTCAACCCTTTGTTGCCCAAGGTAAAAAAAATTTGGATTATTTATAAGTTTTTTTACATATTTTTACTTGTTTTTTATTTTAAGTATACATAAAAAGAAAAATTTCAGCTCCAGGATACCTATATATGGAAAAAGGATATGGTACTTATCAGAACCGTCGGGCTGTGAAGAACATTTTAACTCCTATACTATGATCACATCTCGCATCTTCCCCGGTTTCGAGTGAATATGGGCCAGTGAACTACCAGATTTCCCAACCGAACATCTTTTACTACGGACTCCTTTTTACCCCGAGACGTTTTTTGTTTGGTGGTGTTGCTTCGTTTCGGTGTTACTTCGTTTGTTTGATCCGACATCCTTTTGTGTCATTAATCCTTGTGCAACGGAGCGTTTGTAATCCAGCAGAGAAATTAGTTCGTGAGTTTGACAGTAAACGATAAAGGAATTAATTAAAATCATCTCCAAAAGCCCCCAAAACAATCGGTGCCAAAATTTTTTGGATCGTCTTCCTATCCCGTATGCACTTCGCAACTGATCTACGTGGTCCACCCCACCCATGAATGAGTTGTAATTCTTAACAACTGTAGGACATTCAACATATATTTGCTGGCCGCTTCTATTTGTTCTCTGAACTGTGGTTTTCTCAGTGCCATGAAAATTAGAGGCCAATAATATTGCCTTGTTATGTTTCCATTTGAAAAATATGATACCGTTTGTTGTTACCCTTGAATAAAAATCACCTCTCTTCATTTGCTTGTTGCTTGTCAGATTTAAGGTTTATTGGAAGTCCTTTTCGATTTGCCCTAATTGTTCCGCATGCGAATACTTTCTTCGCTCTGAGAAATTCTGGGGCAATATTGTTAAATAGCGCTTCTACCCTTAAAAAGAATCATGGATTCATCAACGGACAGTTCCTTTGTGCTATGATACACCTGCTGAAAGTGTTTATTGAGACTATTGATCATTGTACAAATATTAAAAAGGCGATCTTTATTGTTAATGATCGGATTTTGGAATTGTCATTCACGTGTAAAAACCGCAGTATGGAGTCAAATCTCTGTCGTGTCATCGTTTTCAAAATAATAGGAGCAGCCAAATCTTTACTCGTAAGCAAATAATGACACCAACTTGGGCGTTGATTATAACCCATAAAGAAATTTATGCCAATAACTGAATAAAATTAATTTTTTGTTAAATTTAGCTTTTTGTTTTTTTTTGTACAGTGTAAAGATTTTATTGAAATATGACTCCCTCAACAACAGTTTCGACATGAAAAAAATCAGTTGGCGAATTCATGTTTTCAAAAAAACCAACTACTGGCTCCTGCGGTAAATTAAAGTCTCAAATATCGGTCGACCTCTCCATTTTTTTTTTTCATTGTCGTCTACTTTCTGGTTTTTCAGATAAATCCATGTTATTGGCAACTTCAATATTTTCAGGCGTTTCCACCAAAATTTCGTCTATAAGCTCTCTGAGGAATTGATTTTCGTCATTTTGAATATCAATTTCTGTATCTTTATCTATATCATTATCTTCACCGTCACTCTCAATTTCCGTGTAATCTCCATCATCAGAAGGAAATAGCTTCAATGTCATTTATAAGTAAATTTCTTTTGCGAATTCCAATAAACTTATGTTATTGCAATATACTTATATTTGAATATACTTTTCAAAAGCCCAACGGTACTTACAAGTCCACAACAAGAAATCAGGCGCCACTAACAAACCAATGGAGAAAATTCTCGATTGAAAACCAGTAAATTAAATGTTGTTTATTAATGTGTGCAATTTTCAATGCATAAAATGATTAATTGTCATTTGGCAACAAAAATCATATTCCGCACTTATGTCACACACAAATCTTGAAGTACTCTAAATTGAAAGAAGCATACAAACCAGGGATGATTTTTTGAGTGGTATAGTACTTTTTTGAGTACTATTGACTCTACAAAAGTACCCGAGTACCTTCTTGCCGAAAAAAGTACTCTGGTATATTAAAGAATTTTACTTGAAATTTTGTCAAGAGTTAAAATAACTCAGTTTTGAAAATTAAGTCATAAATTTATTGCCAAAATTCTCTCTCAGTCAGATATTATTGGCCGTTGATTTTAGAAATGTTCCCAGAACAAGAACTTTTAAAAGAAAAAGTAAAAAATTTTCATTAAAATTCGCCATATTTTTGATCAGACGGCAAAGATTTGAAATTTTTTGGAGCAGATAGTAAGATCTTTTTCAGTACTTCTATTTTCAACCATTTGTTTATTTGTAACTACTGCACCAGCTAATATTTTTACGAAAAACATGGTTTTTGGACGTTTTTTAAAACGGTTTATCTCACTGGCGGTCGAGGCACGCTAATATACATATATAAAGGGTTCTGAAAGAAATCCTGATTATTAATTGTTCCTTTGTGTGATAAATATAATAAAATTTAAAAAGTTTTGGTTTTAATTTATGTTTTTATTCACATATTATTACTTAATAAAATGGTACCCTAAACCAGTGATGCCCAGAAAAATTATTTGAAGAGTGCTACAACAATTACAACAAAAAGCCAACAATAATAACAAATCATTGGATTCGTGGCACAATAATTTTTTCCAACAACAAAAACACATACAAATAACAACGCGCATACAACCAACATCCACGCTAGCGCAAAAGTTCATATAAATTGAACACACAAAACAACAACACGAATCCTTCAATGTGCGAAAATACAACATAAAAGTAATAAGAAGTAAGGTTGAAGCTGAAAACTTAATTCGGCGAATTACAACAATCATTGCAATATTGAAGTTGTTGTAGAGTAGAAAGAGTGGAACATGTTAAAAACAACAACACGAATGCTGGCAGAACCCAAGAAAAACAACAAAAGGACATACAAACAACAACACGCATGCTGCCAGTGCCCAAGCGCAGAAGCTAAATTGTTGAATACACAAAAACAACAACATGCAAATGCTTAAAAAAACAACAAAGCATTAAGAAGCAATGATTTGACTTCAAACTGAATTCGTCGAATTACAACAATCAAGAAAACATCGAAGTTGTTGTAAAGAGTGGAAAGAGTGGAAAGAGTTAGGCGCTGGGCATCTCTGCCCTAAACAATAAAAAAGTACTATTTGCCTTTGTAAAAAAGTACTCTCGAAAATGATCCGTTATCATCACTGATACAAACCCAAAGAATAAGCAAAATGACAAGTTTTACCATCATTCAGTGGTGTAATATGGCCCACTAATGTACTATCGGTCAGTATGATTAAAAAAAATTGACATATTTAAAATAAAGTGAAAATATATTTGGCTAAGGTCATGGTCATAAATTTCATGGAGTCTTCAGTTTTATAGTTATTCAGTGCCTACCAAGCAAATTCTGACTGTAACAGGTATACATTCTACATTTGTTTGTACGCCATTTATAACGAGGTTTTAAAATGTACAGAAGCGTTTAAATGTGTTATATAAAATATATACAGCAGCATTTGAAATATGATATATTCATATTATTTCAAGAACTTCTTCAAATCCCGGAGAGTCAAAATTATAGAGGTAAGTGAACTTAGTGCTAAATACGGGCAGAGCAATTATCAGTTGTGGCAAGGCGGTTCATTTGTCTGGTCAAAGGTGGAGGTATATTTATAATCCCCGCTGAAGGATAAGCAAAAACCCCGCTATAAAGATATGCGAACCTAATAGATCAATATATCATTACGTGTCAGTTTCGAAGCCTCAACTACTTTAGCAACAAAACCCTCAAGAAAATACTTAATTGGAGCTTGGATGGAAAACTTAAAAAAATCGTTGCCAAACACAAAAAACCTTTTCTTCTTAAAACAACGAATTGATCATATCAACTCTTGAAAGATCTTTGACCGAACTTCTAATTTCTCAAAAGATATTATGAACATTTTACCATATAAGGAATCTATCATAAATTTCGTTATCAATTCATTAAAAATTTTAAGGTCTTCAATACTTTATATTGTTCACTTTGAAATAGCATTTCTGTTTTTATAAGAATCATATTCTTTTCTATAAAGATTTTATTAAAACATAATGTCAGGTTCTTTTGATTCCTCGAAACCATAAAAACCGAAGATAAATAAAATAATTTCTTGTAATGTATCAGCATTTTTTATATATAATTTACTATATTGTATACTAAGTTACGTAAACCAGACAATAACAATTCGAAACAAATGTAAAAGCATAGCCAAAAAATTAAAAAAATTAATTAAAACTATATGTTTGCAAATTATTTAAAATACATAAAATTTAAAAATTTACAAAATTTTTGAAATTGTAAGACAGTAATTGCACCTCTATATAGAACAAAAACAAATTTCTTACCATTTTTATTTTCAAATTTCAATCAGATATTTAAAATTTTTGAAATATATTCCAATTCTATGAAATATTTTTAAAAAACTTCATTGAAATTAAAACAGAAAAGTTATTTTTATACCCTAAACCTGAAAGGTCAGGGTATATTAACTTTGTGCAAACGTTTGTAACGCATAGAACGAAGCGTGTCCGGTATAGAAAAGTATATATATTCTTGATCAGCGTCACCACGTGAGTCGAACTATCCATGTCCGTCCGTTCGTCCGTTCGTCCGTCCGTCTGTCCGTCTGTGTGTTGTCCGTATACACAGGATAAGAAGAAGGAGTTGAGATAATTGGATGAAACTTGGTACACGTGGTCACATGGACCCAAGGATCTGCACTATTGAATATTTTTGGAAGCCGCTCACGGACACGCCTACCTCCCGTGCAACGCAAAAATTTAAAACTGCATAACTCAGCTCATAATAAGTCTACAACAATAAAATTTGGTATGTATGTGTTTTATACAAACACAAAGATTTCTTTGAAAAATGGAACTCATCCGCTTACGGACACGCCCACCTCCCATACAACCCAAAAATTAAAAACGCAATAAATAAGCCTCTATTTAATTTACAGAGCTAAAATTTGACACATATGTTTTCTGTAACAAAACAAAGACAATTTTGAAAAGTGAACATCATCCGCCCACGGACACGTCTACCTCCCATACAACCCAAAAATTGAAAACTGCATAACTCAGCTCGTAATAAGCCTACAACAATAAAATTTGATATGTATGTGTTTTATACAAACACAAAGATGTCTTCAAAAAATGGACGTCATCCCCTCACGGACACGCCCACCTCCCATACAACCCAAAAATTGAAAACGCAATAAATAAGCCTCTGTTTAACTTACAAAGCTAAAATTTGGCACATATGTTTTTTGTAACAAAAAAATATGGTTTTGAAAAGTGGACGTCATCCGCCTACGGACACGCCTTTTTCCAGTACAACCCAAAAAGTTTTAAACTCAATAAATAAGGTTATATTTGTCATAGAGAAATTAAATTTGGTATGCATGTATTTTATACCAAAACTAAGGTGTGTTCAAAAATTGGAAGTAATCCCTCCATGAACACGCCCACCTCCCATAGCGAAAGCACAATAAAGGCATTAACTGTGAGCTACAGGAATAAAACTTAGTATGTGTAAATTTTTCATCAACATTTAAATGCATATAAAATATAGGCTTCATCCGCCCTTGGAGACGCCCATTTACAATAAAAATTTTTTGTTTTTGAAAAGTGGGTTTAGGGTATTTCATAGTCGGCCTAGACCGACTTTAGACTTTCTTTACTTTTTTTATGGTAAATAAGTTTTTTTATAGGAACATATTGGTGTCATTTCTAAAAAGTTCATTTAAATAACTCATAGTTTTAGCAAACATTTTTCACTTCATCTGTGCACCAAACCTGTGCAAAACTTCACCCTGTGCACCAAATCATCGTGGAAAATATATGTTGCATACTTAAGGCGATCACGTTTGAAGTTTTTAAAATATGTCTGCATACTTCTAGGCTGCTCTCTTAATATTTGTAGTGAACATATGCAACAAAACTTTGAACATTAAAATAATGTGTTCGGATTAATTGAGGCAACATTGGAGATGAGGTTAGCTCATCAAAATTAAAAAAACAATTTAAAATATCTTTAAAGTTATTGTCCGATTATAAAGACTATAATTAAATGCTTTATATATGTATAATTTTTTCAATTTTGTATTATGTAGAGATTTTTGAGAACTAAAGCCAAATTATTTTATTTCTGCAGCTTTGAATAGTGTACAATAGAACTTTTACTGTAAAAACCAAGTCCCCAATTACCAGCCCCACCAACAGAAATACTTCTTGCCTTGCAGCAAGAGCCAATACATATACAAATTTACAAAATTTCTTTGTAGCAAACGTGAGCAAAAGAATACTCATTTGATAGTTGATTTGGTTTATTACCAGCCCCACCAACAGAAATACTTCTTGCCTTGCAGCAAGAGCCAATACATATACAAATTTACAAATTTACAAAATTTCTTTGTAGCAAACGTGAGCAAAAGAATACTCATTTGAAGCTTTTAACATAAATCAAGTTCGTTGCTTAAGTCTTTTGTTTACTTTTGCTTTATATGCTAGGCAAACAAATTTTCCGCCAATCTTTTCTTATAATTAACACATATTAATATCTTGGTGGAAAAAAACTGCTTAAATGAAAATATTGCCTGCAATCATAGTTATAACAACAATGCAAAGTTGTAAAAAAGTGTTTGAAGAAATTTAGGCAAATAAAGCAGCAGCTTGATTTATTTAGCTGCTGATTTGTAATGGATTAACAATGCACTACCTCAAAAAAAGAAAAACAAATGTGTGAAGAAAAAAATCACACTTCTTGGTTGATTTGGTTTTACTTTTAGTTTCATTGGATAATCACAGAAGGTGCTAATTATGCATGAAGCTTTTTTTTATAATGTGTTGTTTATTTATTTTTGACTTCTTAAAAATGAAAGTTGTTAGTAATAGTTTTTTTTTAAATGACATATGGTGAAAATTTATATAAATATTTGAAAGATTATTTGCCAAATTTACTTCATATGTTTAATCAGCGTTTAAGTGTTAATTAAGCCAGACAACATATTTCATATAAAACGTTGTTTCTAAATTTTTTGTGTAAAAATTAAAACAAACTGCTTAACGTTCGTTGTGAATTTAAAACTTGTGGGTGTTCAGTTCTTGATCATTTGTAAAAGAAATTTCAAAAATGAATAATACCTTCCTTATTACTTGCCACTTGGATTTGTTCAAATGACAACATTTGGGGGTAGAATTTTTTTGAACCGTTGAGTGCTCAAATGCTACATTTAGAGGGAAAATTCTCGAAAAGCACAATGAATTTTCAGATATTTTCATTGAGAAAACAATGGCACAAAAATGCATTATTTTCAAAGGGCAGAAAAAATTCAAACTTTTTTCATGAAACGAAAACACCATAAATCTCTAAAGCGAAAGTTTTATTTGTTAATTCTTGTGTTAATAATTGTGTTATTTTGGGTTTAAATAAACAAAGGTACACAATGTTATAGCAATAAATTATAATTTTCATGTAATTGTCTAATAAAATTATTTCAATATAGTTGTTGTTATAATTTAGTAATAATATAACTTATAACCTAAGACATAAATAATAAATATAACGTGCCAATCATATTCTCGGCTTTACTGCCTATCTACTTATTATTCCCAGCTCATCTTCAACTTATCCACCTCAATGTTGGTAAATTTTTTTAAATGCAATATGAACATAAATCACTCCTTCACATACATTCATTAATTAAACTTCATATCTAATTGCTAATAATAAATTGTCAAGTGTTCTAAAACTTGTGTACGCCACACACGTTCGTTTCATGTGACCAAAAATAAATGAACACATATTTATTATGATGGAAAATGAAACTCACTTTCTTTCTGTATCATAGGAAGAAATTTAAACACGTTCCATGCACGTCATCACAATAACAAACAACAAATAAACAACTAGTTGACATAAAATAAAAAAAAAAGAATTTAAAATATTTTCGGGTGACTAAAAAGGCAACTTTTGCTGTGAAATATGCATTGCTTGTCCTTAAGTGATAGCGACAAGTTTAAACCAAACCCAACCCAATTTCTACTTTCATTAAAAAGGCGTCATTCTGTACATTGCATTATTAAAATTTAATTGCTGCAACATTTGTTTAATAAATGCATTGAACATTTAAGTCAATAAATAACAAAAATATGAGGAAAAACTGCATGCTGTGCATGAAATACCAGATGTTGCACGGTAGCAGTTTAAAATATGTCACTGTGTTAGTTTTTGTTTATCAAAACAAGCTGGATAAATTAATATGTTGACTCAAATAACGTTCAAATTATTTGTTGCCATCTTTGAAATCCGCACAAACATGCAGACAAAAATCAATCACATCGAACTGTGAAATGCGCTACATTAAAAACACTCTTACTGAACTGTTAAGACAAATGAAGACTTCGTTAGCATTTTGTGTAAATATCATGCAGTTTAGGCGGCCTCATTCCTCAACAGGTACAATACATTCTATTAAAATATATACAAATTTTAAAGATTTAGCATATTTGCAACATGCTACAAAAATCATATCAAAAAATGCCAACTGTAGCATCTGTGATTGAGACAACAATAAATCAAATCAGCCGCACGTTGTCTCTGTGGAATGTTGCTACCATGAAAAAAACCAAAACAAAAAAACCCATGTCTCTTACAAAAACAACAACCACAATATCCGACTGTCCTTGCCGCTAAGCAGCTAATTAATTCGCTCATACAAACACACACTTTAAATGGCACATTTTTAACCACTTTAATCGGCAGCGTATAAAATAAAATTAGGGACAAAAAAATGTAAGTGAAGATAACTTTTCACTATTTTCTTCGAAGACTATTTGTACAGATGAAAAACAAAGCACATAAAATAAATTAAGGTGAAATGCAAAAAGTGGCCAAGACCACAATTGCAATTGGGCCTCATATATGCGTCTAGTTGCCACTTTAACCCTCACTTTGGCACTATTTACATATGTAAATATCCCAATTTTAAATTTGCCATAACTCCTTTCTTTTTTATGCGATTTGAATATGGCTTGGACTCTGTGGCTATTTTTTGGTTTTCTTTCTGAAAATTCAAAAGTTGTTTTGAATTTTAGAATTTTCTGATACTTTTTGGAAATTTTTAATTTTTATAACGTAGTTTGGTACATATTTACATATGTAAATATTTTGTATTTTAAAGGCTTTTATGGTGTTTTAACGCATTTTTTTAATTAAGTATAGAAAAAAATGATAAGGAAAAACTCTTCACATTTTTTTATATATACATATTTCGTATTTGTAGCTTATATTGGGAAAATATTAATGAACAAAAATTTTTGGTTCGCTGGCACAACAATATGTCTTGTTTTGATATTGTAGCTGAAAGTACTAATTTAATGCAAAAAGTATATTTTTTGTTGAAATTGGTTTTTGTTTATTCATTGGAACTATAAATTTTTTTTCAATTTGATCTTCATACTTACATTTTGGTTATTTCGTAAAGAGCTGGACCGTCGAGTGTGCATAATATGTAAAACGCTATATCGTAGGAAATAATGCATGGATTTCAATGGTTAATATTTCTTTGAAATGGTTACAAAAAAACCTTTCTTTTGATACCCATAAAGCTAGATATTGTTTGAAAAAAAATATGACTTTTCCAGGCCCATGTTCCCAACTTCCGAACGCTATAACTTCTAAACCACTTGAGAGAGGTGTGTAAATTTTTCCGGAATTGGACTTAGAAGGTGTTAATACATATATTCCACCTAAAAAATCATGTAAATTTTGAGGTTCTGTTTGTCTTTAATGATGACAAAAAAAAATATTTACAAATGTAAATATGTGCCAGATTACGTAGTAAAAGATTGGTGCCAAAGTGAGGGTTAAAGCACGTAATTGCTGAGATGTACATCTTCAACGGTGCAATAATTGGACATGAACATGTGTGTTTTTGTTGTTTGGATATCAACGATTGACCAAAATGAAAGATTTATATCTACCGGATTATAAAGTGTGGGCATCGCATTGTTTGCAGCTGAAAGGAAATCAAATAATTATGTAGTGGTCAGGTGGCAACCTTTTGCGCACGCGTAACCTAGTCTGTCGTGTGGGAATGGAGTGAAAACAAATGCCAATGTGAATAGTTTATGCATGAATTTAAAGCAAAATAAACATAAATATATGTTAAATAAATATTAAATTTATATATACTTAAGAAAATAAATATAAATATATAAATTGGTAGCAAAAAGTAGATTTTATTTTACCTCTATATATTTGTTAACACTAAAATGCATTAAAGGATTTTATAATCAAAATTTTACTTTCAGAAGAACATTAGTTGTTATGTATGGCATGTAAGTTTATTAAGTACAAAGTGTTTCAAAATTACTCCAAATATCTACTTTTTCAGAAGTTTTTACGTTGATAGTTGGTTTGGCGATCCTGTTTTTTTGGAAACAATGACTTTTGTTTGACGAATTTCAGGAAACAATAATAATAAAAATAAAATAAAGCATGTCTAAATATCGAACATGCTGCAAAAATGCCAAATATTTTAGCAAAACTCAAGGACGTGAAATTTATTAGGTTCATTAAATTTCAATCTTTCGTTCCATTTTCGAGAAATTCTAGATTCAAGGTCAAATACGAGTTGATGTAGTTTTTGTTAGAATAATTTTTAATGGCTTTATTCGGCTTGAATCCAGGTGAACCTAAACAGCTTCTTGATAAAATGTTATGCCTTGAAACCCAGCCCTTATGGTCCAATTTGACCACCCCATAAAAAAAGCAGCAGTTTTTCCCATAAAAGCCTTGCTTAAAAACAATTTTACTCTTTGATGCAATCATATTTCCCTTCAAAACTGGCGCTACACTGAGAAAAAACATACTTTAAAATTAAACAAAAAATTCTAAAATAGAAATTTAACGCATTTGTATTTCTACAAAACAAAATTTAACAATTTAACTATAAAAACCTTAATATTTTTTATAATTTTCTCTTATGTCTTTGAAATAACAAATAAAAAAAAAAAACTATCTGAAAAATATGACAGTTTTTGAATTTTTTGAATTGGTCATAATCGAACATAAGATAATCGATTTTCAATATTTAAAATTCAAACTTCATCGAGTAAAGTTAAAATTTGGTATTCGGATGGTGCCAGGGATTGCTGATTTCGAGTCTAATGTCGAAAACCCAGAAAAACAAAAAAAAAATGGCTACGAAAAAAATCATGCTTGAAAACATTTGTTTTAAATATTAAAATTTTTGTTTTAAATGTGGTTTTAAAAACTTTTGTTACAAATTTAATTTTAAAAATATTTGTGTTTAACTTCAATGAAATTGTTTCAAGCTCTGTTTCAAAACAAATTCGTTTGATATTAGCACAATTTTATTTCATTTTAATACATATTTCCCCCAGTATACTTAAAATTTTAATTTAACCCAAAGTAACCAACCTTCTATATTTATAATTATGTTAAATATATATGTTTCGTAATCGGTGAGTAATGCTTTAATTTATTTAACAATGCAATATTGATTAATATTAATATTTGGTTCTACACTGATAAAAAAACTTTACTTTAAAAAACATACTTTAAAATAAAACAAAAAATATTAAAATATAAACTTAACGCCTTTGCGTTTCTACAAAACAAAATTTAAGACAAGTGTGTTTGATTTTCACCTACCTATAAACTTAATTTCTTTTTTTATTTTTCTCTTATTATTTTCTTTAAAAAACAAACAAAAATTTGAATTAAATGACAATTTTTTGAATTGGTTTGACAATAATCGAACATATAATAAAATAAAAACTAATTAATTATATATTAAAATATTTCAAATGCAAACTTCATCGAATGGAGTTTACATTTGGTATTCGGAAGGTCCCTTGGGTAGCTGGTTGTGAATCTGCACTCAGAAAAATATCAACTGTAATATTAACAGTCGGCCGCTGTTATTTCAAAACACTGTTCGATTGAATGATTTGCGTTTAAGTACACAATTTTCTTTGTTGAATGAACGTTTCAAAGTATTTTTATGTTGTTAAAATCATCTGTTGAAATATTTTTGTGCTTATATTGAATTGTCAATTTTTTCTAAGCAATAGTTTTTATATGTGTTTTGCTATATTTATATTATCGTTGCCAGTAGCTCAGTGGATGTGCACTAGACTGTCATGCGGGAGACGTGGGCTCGAACCCTAGCTGTGTAAGTATCAAAAATTGTAATTTAATAATTGAAATAATAATAATTCTGTTTCATTAATTGTTTGGTCAAGAATAACCTGCAAAATAAAATGCTTACACTCTTGCAAAAAAAAAATTGCAAATTTCATTTTTTATTTAAAAAAAAATATTTTAAATAAAAAAAAATTTTTATTGGCCTTGCCGGATTTGAACCGTGGACACTCGAGTACTGGACGCACACGTTGGCACACTTGGATAAACATGAACTTTCAAACCAGTGATCAAATTTCAATAAATAAGTTTTTATACGGGTTTCGTGTCTCATAGACCAACAGTCAACCGACTGTTGATTTGAAAGTTTCAATTGTTGGATGGTATTTAACAGTGAAATCTGTTATTTCAACCCATGATTTGTTTGATAAAACAGCATTTTTTCCCTGAGTGTGGTGCTAAAAACTCGGAAGAAATAAAAAAATAGCATCGAAAAAATATGCTTTAAAACATGTGTTTTGAATTTTAGTTTTTAATTTGTTTTTTTTTCTATAACAAAAACATTGTTTTAAAAACAAAAACTTTTGTTTTGAATTTAACTTTAAAAACAGTTGTGTTTAATTTTAATGAATTTGTTTCAAGATCTATTTCAAAAATAAATTCGTTAGATATGAACATAGTTTAATTTAATTTTTAAACATTTTTCCCTCAGTGTATGGAGTTAAATTGTAAGTACATATTTTCAGTATTACAAAATATATCTACCAGCATACTAAGGCACGCTTGGACATTACTTAAAATTGCGCGTGGCACCCATCTTTTAGCCCAGAGGGGTATATATAGCCCAGCAGGGATAGAGTATATAACCCCTCCACAATATGATTTTGGTTGATATTTTAGCAACACTTAATAATTTATACAGTTGATCACAGTAAAAAAAAATTTCAATGCACTCATCTAATCTGAAGCATTTGTAGATGATTATTTCGAAAAATATGCATTTTTTTACTTTTTTTTTAAAAAAAAAGTAAGGGTCATCCTATTACATTTTTAGTCATATTGTCGGAATGTACAATTCAATCTTTAAGAATAACATATCGATGATTGTTTCTCAAAGAGCCCAATTTGTTTGCTACATAGGTCAATAAAGTCAAGTACATCTTTCTAGTACCAACCAGATCACAGAACTTACCATCCCAATGTTTCACAATTATTATTATTATTATTATTATTATAACATAATTCCGTAAAATGTGAGTGCGGAACGCTTGATTTTTTTGAAAAATTTTATAGCATATTTTTAGGCATTTTTGTTTTGTGAATTATGAAACTTAAAAAAATTTTAAAATTATTTTTCATTTTGAAATTTCCACTTTTATAAAAATTTTGTAAACATAATTCATCGCACCTACTATGGTTTCCGTTTTTACTTTAAGGTATTTTATAAATATTTAGAACTAAAAATTGGTATTCGCACAATTTAAAATGGAATATGTGACCAACACTGATTTCTAATTAAAGCTTAACCCTAGAATGGTAAACATCGCCTGTGAGGCGAAGCAAAAATTTTTTTTTTCGATATTTCCGTATCGCTCACTCGTATCAAAGCGTGCGCTCGTGTCAACTCAGTTGAGTCAGAGATAATGAGATGGGAAACTTCGACAAATTTCGGCAAGAAAGAGATAGCCTTCTGTCAAAATGGCAACAATACCAACATAAACTCTACAAATGTGTTAGTGCAATTTTTGACATACTCCCCAGTTACCTTAATTAAATACATAATTCAACAGTTTCCTTAAATTTAAGCAGTCTGGTGAAAACTCAGTGGCCACATCCAGCGCTCTCAATAAGTTATATTTTCTGAATAGTTTGCTATTTGAAACGTCAAAATAGTTGTCAAATTAACGAAATGCAAACAGTTTATTGAATAAATTGGTAGCTTAACCAGGAAATTGTAATTTTTGTCTCTTTTAAGTTTATTTATGCAGTATTAATTTTAAAAATATGCTCTCCAAACTACAAGAACATGCGCATTCATTGTTATTTGTCAAAATTTATGTTGCACGGCATTGCATTTTAACAAATTGCCAATATTTTTGATGTTTGACTTATCAACTCAGTCATAGAAAAAAAGCGCTAATTAGGTTTTCTACTGGAACAGTTGTATCGCTTGAAAGCGCTCACTGATTTAATCTGAAACCCACCTTGGCATGAAAGCCAACAGCAGAGTTGCATAAAAACGTAGTTTTGTACTATTTAGAGTAGGTAATATTCACTACGAATTAATAAGTACGAAATTATAGTAGAATTGTACTAGTACTATTTTATTCGGAATTAATTTTATACAGGCCGGTTTTTGTTACAGAACGTCTCCACTAGGAATAGAATCAAGGTACAGAATAACTTTTTATTATTTTGACCCTCTTTAAGAATTTTGCAGTTTTTGGTTCTCTTCTCAAACAAATTCTGATCTTTAAAATATAATAATGTTTTTTTCACAAAAATGTTGATCTCAAAAGTAAGGTAAATGCAGTTCTTTCTTTAAATTGACGATTTTAAAATTCTACCCTTAAATGCTGTCAACTGAAGGAAATGAAAAGTGACATTTTAAGAAAATATTGAACATAAAGCCCCAACAAAATCCTGCTTACATGCAATTGAGAGAGTAATCCAGATTATTTAAATCACTGATTACCTTCTTGCTTACGGAACCCATTATTTCTTTATTTAATCGATGAAGCTTTCGCTTGACATAGAAGAACTTAGTTATAAGCTTATAAATTGTGTTGAATAACTTTTTACCATTCACCAATTATTTTTTAACAAGTTTTAAGTTGGTGAATAAGATATTGCTTTGCGCAAATTAGGAAAGCGATTGAAATATTGAATAGAGATCATTGTATAACTCTTGGTAAACAGGGCGAAAGTGTGAAACCACAAATTTTAAAAGTTAATGAATTTCTTCTTTAGAATGAAAAATGCTTTTATTTGGAAGATAACAAATATTTATCTGTAAATTCAGAAGCTAAAATGAATACGTTTTTGTTATAAAATTGAAACATAAAATAAGCAATACGTTTCACTTAAAGATTTCATTAGATAAAAAACTAGATTTGAAACATTTTCATATTGTTTTGTTGGTAAATATATTTACTTCCTTCATTTATCTTTCTTCTCTCAAAACTGTTTCTACTAAAAAGAGAAAAATATTCCAAATATTCAAACTAGAAGGGCACGATTAACTTAAAGCAAAAGTATGAGGCTATGCATTTTGGTGCCACTCTGGTTAAAACGGTAAATAATTTGTTAATTAATAATAATTTGTTGTTAATAATAAATAAACTTGTTGTTTAATATTGAATATTCGTTAAAAAATTATAAAAAATCACAGATTTGTATAAGCTTTTTTCGAACTTTTATGAAATTTATCTCCTAAACCAAAAAAAAAATCCTTTAATTTGCCACCATTGGGCTTAGCGAGTCCAAATACATATAATCTAACTTTTCCAACTCAAAAAAAAAAATAAAAAGACGTGGGCCCTATAGTAGAATTATGACGAAATTTGTTTTTTTGTGTTTTATCTACTTAGAACAGGGCAAAGTTTTTGGATTAAATAAAAATTGTAATATATTCTGCACTCTTTGCATAGAGGGTGCAGAAAAATGGAATATATTCTTGATTTCTTTTATCGGGAAAAGAAAATACCATTGTTCTACCGCAAACAGCATTTAAGCTCGAAGCAACTTTGATATAATAGTACATTTTTATTTTTTTTGCAATGCAACCCTATTAATAGAATCTGACAATAATACTTGACAACTATGAGGTGAATCATGTATACAATACATGAGACTCACAAAAGTACCCAAAAAATTGAAGAAGAAGCATGAATTTGGAGGGAAACATGAAAAAAAACATCATTAAAAAGAAGTTTCCCATCTCATTATCTCTGGTTGAGTGTTGTACGAGCTTGAGAGCAGTCGCATTTTGTTTTGCTCCGTTTAGTTTGCTGAAATATACAACCGGTTGTCGCCTGTGGAGCGAAGTTTACCAATAAAGGTAAATTTTTTTTACATATTCGCTAATAAAACTTTGTTGTTTTATTTCCTAAAAATAACAGTTTCCGTAAATTTGTTATAGTTTTTGATATGCCTACTTCTGAAGCTCAGCTAATAAAATGGCTGGAGGAGATTTCGCTAGATGGAAGTGAAATTGATGACGATTTGGGACCATTAAACCATAATAAAAAACCATTAACTTTATTTTGGTGTACATTCGTTTTTTAAAGATATAAATCTCATTTTATTTTTTATTATGTTAATTAGATCTAAGATCTATAAGAAACAAATGTAAATTTTTTCACTCGCATGGAGTTTTTATTTTTTATATTTTTTTTTGTAAACGATCCCTTCACACTTCTGAAAAAATAATGTGATATACGTATGTGCCTAAAATGTCTATGAAATAATTAAAAAATTAATAAATTTTTGTTTATTTATGCAACGAAACATGCAATAAAAATGTTCTTGTTTTTGTTTTAATAAATTTTGGTTTTTTTAAAGGTTAAATAAGGGTTTTTTATAAAAGTCGCCTCACAGGCGAAGTTTACCATTAAAGAGTTAAAACTTATGTTTACCATTCTAGGGTTAAAGAATGTCAATGTTTCATTTTTTTTTTTCTTCCGAAAAACTGGGCCCGTCATTTTTGACGGGAAAAAACTATTATGTATCAGAAAATGAAAACTTTACTTTAGGAAATGTTTCAATTATCTCTATATATTAAGCCGGATCGAAATTTAGAGTTCGCCGGACACCGACTCAAAACTAAAAGGGACAGTTAAACACTATTTCTTGGTAAATTTTTTGGATCGGAGAAATTCCCATGGAGCGGTTTTGGTTCTCCTGAACCCCTTTTTTTGCCAAAAAATCAAATTTTTTGCATTTAACTTTTTTTTGGTAATTTGGGTTTTTTGGATACATTCAGAAAAAAAATCTATTTTTCGATAATAGCAATTTTTTTCTTTTTCAATAAAAATTCTCTTCAATTAGAATAAATTTTCACATTCTCGAAGAAATATTTCTTCACTTGTAGGAAATGGAAATATTTCAATGTCCTAATAATGATAAGTATTTTTCTCGCATACAAAATTCTCGTTTATAGAGAAAAATTTATTGAAAATGGAAAATTTTTCCTATATTTCGATAAAACATTTACTATAGCCCGTTTCAAAAGAGAAGAACATTTCTTAGTTTCATTTTTCGATGCGCAGTGAGAAATTAATTTTAAAGCTTGAAAATTTTTTAGAGCGTAATTTCTTGCTCTTTTTGTAATGTTCGCTGAACTTCATGCTTTTTTTGAGTGTTTTTTACTATTTTTCTATAGATTTAAAGCGCAAACATTCAGAACAAATAATCGCACAAGTACGATGTTGCACCGACGGCCTGCAGCAACCTGCATCTTGAGAGAGAAATCAAATACAAATTACATACAAAAATAAATTATTTTCTCAAAAAAAAATTGTGAAGTGAAATTTTGGCTAACAAATTATTTTTGACGCCCCCTTTTTTTTCCAATTTTGATTGGTTGATTTTGAAAAATAAAATTCAATATTTCCGTAGCGCAGTTGCGATGAACAACAAAACTCAGGAATATATATTAATTTTTTTTCATTTATATTTCTGCTCAGAGAATATTCAATTTTTTTTTTAATTTCGACCAATCAGAATAACGAACACTCTCAAAATTATTTTCTTATTCTCAAACATGCGCGAAAATGTTCTTCTCTTTTGAAACAGGCTATATCAGAAGTATTTTCTTCAATAAAAACAAATCTTTTCTCAAAAATAAAAGTCTTTTTTTCTCTACGCAATCGAATTCTGACAACCGTTTTTTAGAAGAGTGTACATCAGATGGCGCTCCAGTAAAAAATTTATGATTTTCGAATATATATTTTTTTAAACGCTTTCAAGATATGTATTTTTTATGATACTCAGTTTTGATAAAACCACTATTTGAGCTCTAGAAGATTTTCTAGAAGAGAAGAGAAGTGGAAAAACTGAGCAGATGGTCTTGAAAATTTCAAGAATCGGCGTTTGTTTGTATGCACCGATGGTTGTTCATATGATCAGCATACATGGAAAGATTGGTTTCTGTGATGATACCATCAACATCGGATATTGTTAAGACGAATAACAAAGCAACAAGGCGACTGCCTAAAGATTCGGAATTGGAATATCTTAAGATGACATTTTAGCGGAGTTCTTCAAGATGAGATTTAATCCATGGTCACCACAAAGTATCCTTCAACTTTCATAAATTCCTCGAGAATTATTGATTTAATATCGCAGACATAAGAAAGATTGATATATATGTAAAAAGTAATCTGAGTTTGATATGCTGAAAACATGTCATGGAAATTAAGCCAATCCCCCAACAAAATGACGTCATAATAATTATAAAACCTAATGCCTAGTTTTACTAGTCATTTTCGATTTGACATGAATTCACTTTGAATTTTTATTAAATTTTGTTTCTTTGTCTGAAGCTTGTTGAATCATTTTATGTTTATTTATTTAGTTCAAGGTTTGTTTTAGGGATCAAGACATTTTAAGCCCCGATTCCACTCTTAATACAAAATTTTTAGTCAATTTATGAAACATTTGAATTTATAGAAATAGATTTCTATTAACTGGAAGAAATAATTTTTGTTAGTCAATTGTTTATATTTTCATATGTAAGACAGTTAAATTGCGTATTACCCTGAGAAAGTGAATTCGCACATCCGTTAATTATCAATGGCACAACAATTGTAAATTTTAAATATAGCACAAAATTAACGCTGCTATATATTTAAGTCATCTAAGTTAAATGATTGCATTTCCCGATTAAAAGTGTGCATCTCTTTTATGAGTAGCATTCAACAATAACAGGTATTTTGTGCAAAAACTAAGCACGAGCTGTTACCTCTTTTAGTTAGCCAACAGCAAGAGACAATAATTTTAAACGAGACTCGAACCAAAGCGTTAATAACTAATAAACTCTCTTTCTATGTTTCTAGCGCTCTAGCAGAGTGCCTCAAAAGTTCACTCCCGCTGAGCTGCAACAGCCAATTCTCAGTCGTTGATCGACAATGACTTGCCGCTAGTGGAGTATATAACTTCTTTGGTATGCAAGTCATGGCTTAATCTTACCTTGAACTTGGTCGTGGCTAGAGGTGGCTTCTTGGAAACCAGCTGCCGTATCTTCATCTTTAAACTCGTGTTAAAAATATTAAGTGTTCAATAGATAGAGTTAAAAATCACTTGTGACTATGTGATGATAATTAAGACATTAACAAAAGACATTAAATCTTTTTCTTAAAGCATAATGAATTGAAATTAAAAACGAAAACAATACCGGTGTAGCTGTTAGTGTTAACGTTTTCATAGTGTTGTGAAAGTGCAGAGATTTTAAATTTGTCAATCAGTTTGAACGCAAAAAAAAACTTTGCATACTAACAGTTATTTGGGAATTTAAAAACAAAAACAAGGAGCTTTGTTGTGGAGTTACAAAGCTTACAGCAAGATGGGCTGGTGGAATAACGCCTTGATTTTGTTGGCTTTAGTGCCGCTGGCTAATTGTTGGACACCTATTAAGCCTGCAGCATCTCGCCAGAGTGTCAGGCAGAAAATTGGTAAGTTCTGTTGTGAGTTGAATTAACATTTGATTCAACTTCACGCAAACTTCAATTAACCAAATAACCAAATTAAGTACGCTTCATACAAAGAAATTATATTTTTAACCTAAGACGGAGAATTTGTTTGAAGCTGTAGCAAATTTTGCTGGCTAGCTTAAGATATTTAAGCTGAGTTTTGAGTGATTTTGTTTTTCTTTGCAAGAGTCATCAAAAAATGTAATTTGAAGCCATTTTACCATTTCAAAACCTTACTTTAGAAGTCTGGCATATTTTCTGACCAAAATGTAAGACCCCTGGTTATTATTGTTTGAATCACCACATATAATTTGTGGCGGCTTGTAACTTATAACTCTTAAAAAAGACTTTTAGAGCACTCTAATATAAGCATCATTAAATGACTAAATGTGTATATTTCTTAAAATAATTCAATAAAAATATGAATTTGTTTTTTGTGTTATTGTCACAATATAATTCATTTCCATAACATTAAATGACCGACATATAATCGCAAATGATTTGAAATTCAAATCTCTTTTTGTTTCTCTTGTATGTTCTATACACTTTTTGAAAAAAACTACCGTTAGATATGATGATTGTAAATTTTTTTTTTAAATATTAAAAACACGTACAGTAAATATTTAGCAGTAATAATAAAAGATTATTTGTAGGAATTTCAAATTTTCTAATTTTAATTTAATAAAATTTCAATCAAAAAACTTTTGAATTTGAAAAAAATTTTGAAAAAAATTCTTTCAAATATATAATAAAAAAAAAAAAACAAAAACACCAGTATCTCATGAGATTCTTTTCCTATAGCACAGTTCCGACAAATTTTTAATTGCATTTCTTTTATTCAAAATACTATACCGACTATCGAGAACTTTCTTCAATTTATCATCAAATCTCAACTGGAATTAGAATATTTTTTTTAAGAAAAATTACTGTTTTCTTTACCACCCGCATTCTCAGCTTCATAGTGCCAATACTATGGTTTAATCCAAATCAAAATTGGAGCATCATAACTGGTGTAGCATTAACAGTAAGAGAGCAAATGTTGTACGTAAGAATCTCGTCGTAAAGATGAGATTTTTGTTCATATAAATTAAACAGGCTCAAAAAATTTATTCATGTTAAATAACTGTGCAGATTGTGAGTGGGACACTTTTGCCAACAGTAGATGATGCAGAAATGATTTATTGATATGTTTTCATAGGTGTTGGTTAAAAGTACATAAAAAAGTTTTGACATAATGTTTTGGTTCTTCAAAAAAAGAACAGTTTTTTAATATTAAGCTGATTTAGACAAAAGTTCTTAGGGTCTTCTCTTGGCTGAACATTTTCACGATTTCTAAATATAAAAGAATATGATATCAACCATGTATTTTAATGTACTTTTTTATGAAATATTCAATTTATTACTTTGTTTTTTTGTTTGTTTGTTTATTTTGTTTGCAATGTATTCACTTCTAATATATTGCGCCGGCTAATTTTGTCACACGCTTGCTGGAAATTCTTAGTTTCGTCAGGTTATTCAGCAGTTGCAAGCATACTCCAGTAGCATAGCACTCTTAAAGAATATCGAGCTACTACTTTTTAGATCAGCAACTCGGATGATCTTCTCCATCATTTCACACGACAAGGAAAAAAATGCTGTTATATCAAACAAATCATGGGTTGAAATACCAGAGTTCACTGTTAATTACCATTCAACTAATGAAACTTTCAACACAAAAGTAGTTTGACTGTTAACCGCTACACGTAGAAGTACATATTCATAAAATTGAGTTGAAAACAATCCCAAACCAATTAATTTTGGGAGAGATTTCGAGCTTACCCATAATGTTCTTGATATCAAGCCCAAATGTGACTGTTTATCAAAAATTAACGCGCCCATTCGTGCATAGTCTACGTGATGTTTGGATCATTTATAAAAGAATTAATATGCTCACTGGTGCTTAATTTAAGTCATTTTGGTATTGTTTATAAAAACAAAAACATTCTCATTTGTGTCCAATGCATGCCAATTATGGATTGATAGTAAACAAAAACAAATCTAAGGAATTTTGTAATATTTTATCAAAATATGTCAAAATTCAAAGTTTATATAGTCAAAATAATTAAAAAAAAAACAAAATACCCGTGTACAAAATCAAGCAATAATGGTAAAAAAACTGACATTAAGCAATATATAAATTATTTTTTCATTGTCCAAATTATATATGTTTCATCCAATTCGGATAGGAAAATATAGTTATTAATTTATTCTCTGCACTTTTATACACTCTTATACTAACAGGAGCACCAACCAATTGAGAATAACATCGTTCGGTTGCTCATACCTTTTGATATGCATAAACAACAACGAAATTAATTTGTTTACAAAAAAGCCCAAGATTACACGTATTTAGTCCAAATTGATTGTTTATGAAAAAATGTTCAAGCCCAATTTCTGGCATAAACTGCGAACAAGAATAGCATGTTTTGAGATATTTTCAAGCTCTATTGAGCTGATTTCAGTTATGAACGCTTTGAGCTTGATTTTAGCCCAATTTTCTTTTTCTCCGTATACGTACTGATTGAAATTGTATGTCTGTTTTGGAAGTTCAAGTTTAGCCGAATATGCTGATGTTTGCGTCTAGCACTCGACGAACCTGGGTTCAATCACCAACAAGACCAACAAAGAATTTTTCATTTAAAATATTTTTCTTTTTAAATTAAAACTGAAATGCACAAATTTTTTTTTTCAAAATTGTAAGCAAATTTATTTTGGAGGTTATTTTTGATCACACATTTAATGAAACAGAATTAAAATTTCGATTAATAAATTAAAATTTTTTGATAATTACTCAGCCAGGATACGAACCCACGTCCTCGGCAGAACAGTCTAGCCTACTTTCACTGAGATATTGGTAACGAGAACATAAATATAGCAAAACACATTTAAAAACTATTGCTTAGAGAAGACAGACAAGCAGGTATTCAGCAAAATTTTTGATAAAAACTTGGCATGCATTCTTAAATACACTGCTTCCAGAAAACATTCTAAAAATCCAAATGTGCTTCTACTCAGACTTATCGAAAAGTGCTTTCAGGAGATATTCACATAAACTTCTAAAAAGCTTTTTGAATAGCTGCCAAGAATGTGTTCCATGACATGGCTTGTGCAAGGAAATGGTTAAATATTTTCTTAGAAGGATTTTGCCTTATGCATCACGAATCATGGAATGCCTTCTTAAAGTTTTTCTAGAAAATACCTACTAGCATCCTTTGACTGAAGTCCTCAAAGAAATCTTTCAATGAAAAATTCTAGAACCACTTCTAGAGAAGACTAAGGAAAACATTACTCCCAAGGACATGCAATGCATGTCATGCATATGTTAAAAGAATGCCTTATGGGTATGAAAATAGAAGATATTCGGCCATCCGGCTTAGCAGCTCGACGGATATCCAGTATCCGGCCAAATCACTATCCGTTACACCTCTAGTTTATATTAACTTAAACCAAAAGTTTGTAAAGCCTATGGAAGGCCCCGCAACTAAGAAAAAATTTTATTTATTTATCACAGCCTCACCTCAGCTGAGTAGTTTGATAATATGATTTCGTCTTTGTTAAAATCTAAGAGGCTGCACGTGAATCTCCTCAACGAGTTTTTAAAGTTTGTTTTTTAAAACTCAATTCTCACATGTTGTGAAAACACAAGAGACCGTAAATAACTGTTATAAATAAAAAAATGTTGATTAAAAAACCCTGGTTTTGCGGATATCGTGTCTCATATGAGCTCTTTATTATAAAGATCACATTTAAATATTCTTTACAAAACCATAAAAAAATTCTAAACAGAGCTAAATCAAATTTGAATTGTTATTTTTGAACTTTTTTAAAATTTTTTTCTTGTTTATTTTTTAGTCAAATTTCACTACTTAAAATTGTTAAACATCACATCTGTACAACAATTTAAACCAAATGAGAGAAATGTTTTGCAAGTTACACAACTTTAAAACAAAATGTTGGCAAAAAGTAAAAACTCGTAAAAACTTAATGTGATAAAAAAATACACATTGCCATTTATGTGCAATATGCAGAACCAAGATGCAAAAACACACCAATAAACCAACACATATGAATACTACTATAACACAGTACTACTATAACACTTGTTTGCTTTAAAACGTATGACAGCTTATATACAAACACAGCAAAAAAAGCGTGCATTTTTTTTTTCCAACAGTGTAAGTATTGTTAATAGTAGATAGAAGATTAACTGGAACACTGTTTAGTTGTATTTTCTTTATAATGTCACTTTTGTTACATTGTCATTAAAATTGCATTTTAGTTGATGAGTTGACGAAGGGTTCCGCACACTTGGCGGCTAAATATGGGTCAGTGTCTAGCTGAATAACGGTTTCATAAACTTAGTTAAAACCTGATATAAAGTAGGTAGGTACGCGTAGTACGCAAAATTTAAGACCTGTTGTAGTCAACAATAAAGAATGCGCTACCAACAATAATCATCATTATAATAATAATAAAAAAAAGATTAAACGGAATAAAAACAAACCAAAAAAAAAAAAAACACGCTTAGCGCAGAACTCATTAAGACGACTTAACACCACAAACACACTCCCATATAGCTTAGCAAAAACTTGATATTGAGGTGTTGATAGTGGAAGCCTAAAACTTAGACGGCTACTAAAAGCAACAACAACAAGGAGGCCAAAAACATTAATATTATCTTCTAAAGCCAAAAACAAAAGAAGTTTGGCCAAAACACAGCGCACTACAAATTATGTTATCAGTATGCAATCAGACCGAGCGGTTTTTATTGTTAAAATTATGGGAGAAAAAAGCAAGAGTAAAAACAAAGTAAAATTCAAAAATAATATCAATAAACCAAAAATGCTAAAAATGTCAAAATAATAAAGAAAGAAATTTGTCTTAAACTATAAACAAAGATTAGTCAAATCTATGAATGAGCGCTTGGTCAGCGTTTGGATATTAAAAAAAAAAAACGAAATCAAGAAAAAACAGCGATGAGTATTTTCACTCATTCCATTAGATTTCATCAAAAAACAAAAAAAAACAAAACAAGTCACTGCATTTTGTTGAATAAAATTGAGAAAAATATATGTTAATGCCTCATATTAAATACGACAAAAACATTTAGTTCATTTTTATTTCCAAAGCTGTTAATAGTGCTGCTCGAATTATATATTTGCTTCTAAATTAGATATTGACTTAATTTAAAAACAGTTAAACAGAGAGAGAATCTTATTTTGTTACAGCGTTAAATTACTATTAAACAAACTAAGTAAAAGTTATAATAAAATTCTTCCAAATTATGCATAATAAAAATTTAGAGTTTTTTCGGTTTTCACTTTTCGTAAAAACTTTACCGTTTGGCACGTAATAAATTTGACAATTTTTTTTTCTTTTCTTTTTTTAAATCTCCTCATTACTATAATACAATTAAATATCTGACCCAAACGATTTGACATTTTGTCCTAAACTACACTCAGGGAAAAAATGCTGTTTTATCAAACAAATCATGGGTTGAAATAACAGATTTCACTGTTAAATACCATCCAATAAATGAAACTTTCAAATCAACAGTCGGTTGACTGTTGGTCTAGGAACACGAAACCCGTATAAAAACTTATTTATTGAAATTTAATCACTGGTTTGAAAGTTCATGTATGGCCGAGTGTGCTAACGTGTGTGTCTAGTACTCGAGTGTCCACGGTTCAAATCTGGCAAAGCCAATAAAAAATTTTTTTTTATTAAAAATATTTTTTTTTAAATAAAAACTGAAATTTGCAATTCTTTTTTTTTTTTTGCAAGAGTGTAAGCATTTTATTTTGAAGGTTATTCTTGGCGAAACAATTAATGAAACAGAATTATTATTATTTCAATTATCAAATTACAATTTTTGATACTTACACAGCTAGGCTTCGAACCCACGTCTCCCGCATGACAGTCTAGTGCACATCCACTGAGCCACTGGCAACGATAATATGTATATAGCAAAACACATATAAAAACTATTGCTTAGAAAAAATTGACAATTCAATATAAGCACAAAAATATTTCAACAGATGATTTTAACAACACAAAAATACTTTGAAACGTTCATTTAACAAAAAAAAATTATTTACTTAAACGCAAATCATTCAATCGAACAGTGTTTTGAAATAACAGTGGCCGACTGTTAATATAACAGTTGATATTTTTCTAAGTGTATCCACCATGGGTGAAACTTACCCATGCCAATTTGGTTTTCTCATTCAAAATAATTTTTATTTTAAGTACAAATAAAAAAAAAAAATTCTGATAATGACTTGTTTTTCTCTCATTTAGCACCTTAGATTATGACAAGGAATTGATAATATTTCATTAAAAAATTTGGTATGTTAACCAAAACAAAAATGCATATTTATAAGGAAAAATTACCCATTCTGGGAAGGATGTCACAGAAAATATCGTTATATGAAATGAAATCAAAAAAGCCCAAAGTTACCAAAAATTCAAAATCAACTTTTTGATTGATTATGATGCAGCGTATCAAAACGCATGTTCATGCAAAATTTTACGCTCTTACTACTACTCAAAATAACGTTTTTATTTACAGAATTAAGGGGTATGATTTTTTTATAATTTTGTATTTTAGTAACTATTCTTAGAATTCTAAAAAAAATTTCCATTTTATGGAAAAATTCCTGCAGGTTCAAAAATTACGCCGGACTAGTGCGAGCGCATTTTTAATTTTAGCCAAAGATCATATAATATATGATATGATATTTGGTATATATTGGTATTATATGATCTTTGTTTTAGCGTTATTTTTCTTTGTTGACAAACTTTGAACACGTTTATCTCGAAACCATGTTTTTCGTACTGGTTGCAGCACTAGTGGGTTAATTTTTTTAAGAAAAATTATTTTTTTTTTTGTATATTTTTAAACTTGATTCGCTATCGTATGACACGAGCTTTTATCAAATATTTTTTCGATTTCTTATGAATTTTTAAAGTCAATATTTTTTTTCAAAAAAAAAAAACACACTTTCAAATTTGGAACATCACCAAAAATTTAAAAAAAATTTTAAAAAAAGTTCCTGTCATACGATAACCAATTTTGTTAAGATTTGAAAAGTAATTTTTTGCCAGATCGGACAATTTTTGCGAATCCCAGCGCTGCAACCACGAGGCCCCGTTGTTTTCTCTGCCGTCAGCTTTGAGCTCTATAAAACCATGTTGGAGTTAAAAATACATTTTTTTTGAATTTTTTTTCTTGTAATTTGTTCAATTCTCTACAATAATAAAAACTGTTTTTTTTTTGACTGAGTTATGAATTTTTAAAAAAGGGTCTGTTTTCTCTGCCGCAAATGTTATGTCCCACCTTAACCTGAACAAATGTTGAAAAAATATATTTTCAATTTAAAAAGTTTTTTGCTTCTAATGTAAAATTTTTAAAATGTTACTTAGAGCTTTTGATATTTCATATGACGATATGATGAGGAGATCAGGCTTAAATATACCTAAAGATTTGGTCGCTAGCAGATGCTATGCTTGAAATGGCTCATTGACTCAATTTTTATATTATCAGATAAAGTTCTTAATGACATTAATGCCTTTCATTAATTTGGGGAAGTGTTTTCATACTATTTGTTGAGTGTTTTTTTTTTTTCTACCACTTTTGAAGTTTTTCCACCAAGATAGTGCGAAGATTTTTGTTTCTATAGAATGAGCCATACTCTTTAACAGCCACATAGACTGTTGAGTTGTTTTTTTTTTTATTTTAAGACCAAAGCATAGAGAGTCTTATTTGTCCGGTTTATGCGGCATGTCTTACCGGCTTGGTGGTTACTTACTTGTTTGGAATTTCTGCACATGTTATAAATCGGCGGTTTTTTTCCAAACGCGTCTATCGCGATGCGTTTATGGCTTGTGTTGGTTTCGTTTTTCTTTTGTTTTTATATGTCGCTGTTTATAGTGAAAGTTTATGTGACCAAGCGGCTTTTATATAAAATTTATTTTTTTTTTTTTTTTTTTCGTTAAATTTGATCGAAAGCTTGAAACATATTCAACACTTTAGCAGTGTTGAAATTTCGTTGCTATCATCATTACCCAATAGCCAGAGAAAATGAAATGAAAAATGGTTAATGTGTGGGAAATGTGAAAAAATAAATAAAAAAATTGAATACTAAAAACACTATATCACAACATTGGAGGTTACATTCAATACACAATACATTTGTGGAATTCTTATTATCCTTAGTTCTTATAATCTTTAAGCCACAGCGAATAAATCTCTGAAGTGAAATCTCATCAAACATTTTCTCCCGGGAATTGTAAATGTGAATTTCTGGTTTAAATGTAAAGTTAAAATACTTTTGGAAATTTAAATGCAATTTTGTTCATCAACCACCAATATTCATGAGTGTTAAATAAAAAAAATGAGATATCTTTATCTGTTATCTTAAAACCGTTAACTCCCATTTACAACTCCCGGGAGAAAATGTTTCATGATTGGGCTGATTATGAATTTCACCAGAAAAAGTATGTGCATAAATTAGGTAATTAATTCACATTTCATTAATATCAGCATTTTTAAAACAAACGGTTCATAAATATTAAATTTGAATAAATATCAGTATTATTAAAACAACCGGTTTATAAATTCTGTGAATTATTCACAGAATGAATTAAATATTTGAAATAATTGGGTACAAAATACTTCGCTACGAATCGTTAGAGATAAATAAAACCATTCGGTAACGAATCGCTAAAAATAAAATAAATGGCTCTTGGAATAATTGCTTAAAATGAGATAAGCAAATTGCTAACGAATCGCTCAGGCTGAAAAAAGTGATTCGCTAGCGAGTCCTAAAAATATTGAAAGGCGATTCGATAGCAAGTTGCTGAAACGAAAAAAGAATTTTAATGAGTGGAAATAAAAATTTGGGGGGAGGCTAAAAACATCTTAAATGCAATTTAAGAAAACAATTTTAAAGGGTGCTTTCTTTAAGCATCCAGCCAATCTCTGATTCAGACAAAACCAAGCTATTCGAAAATAATACGAAAAAAATATTTATAAGCGATTCGCCCAACGCGAATCACCCCTCGCCATAACTATCATTTTGAAAAATTACACATAAATTTTTAGGCAAAAAATATACTCAAAAAAATTTTTTAGGATTTTTTTAATCACTTATATGGCTACTGGAATTTTTTAAAAAATCTCAAAAGAATTCATTGCGGGTGTGATCAAATTAAAACAAACTACTCGACTGATCGTAATGAAATTTTAATACATATTGTTTTGCACTGGTTCATGAATAGAATGAACTACGGACAGAAATATAGGTAACAGTGGCGTACTTAGGAAGGGGCAGGTGGTGCTGTCGCCCCAGGCGCAACGATTTGGGGGCTGCAAAACATACTTCGCTGTTCCTCAATTTGAAGATATGATACTCAATTTTCATTCTATTACACAAACTCAATTTTTACATCTCTGAAAAAGATGACGTTGATATTTAATATGAATTTTTAATGAAAAATAAAACTTCGATCTTATTTTCATATTCTCCAAATATTGAAAACTCAAACTTCATAATAATGAAGAACTCAAAAGTTAACTTTTCTCAATTTTATTGCTGCAAATTCACGTATTATATCCTCATAATCCTACATTACAGCAGTTTCACTTTTGATGGAAAGAATTGCAAGGTTTGATAAACTACTTTGACTCATGGTTGATCTCAAGTAAGGTTTGATCAATTTAAGTTTGCTGAATCATCTTTCACAAGAAGCAACTGAAACAGGTATGGTAAGTAATATTTGCAAAGCTGTCGCTAAAGTCTTGTAAGCTTCTCGTCACATTGATGAAATATATAACAGAAGTTGTTCAGGAGAAAATCTAATTTCCTGTTTGTTTTTCTTCGCTCTTTTGAATAAAAGTAGGACGTCTTGAATGTCGTTGAACAAGTTTTCGTTGTTAAGTCATCTGGATAAAACTCGGCAAGTTTCTTACATTTTCCTTCTATTTTGAGAAACTCATCTATGTAAAAATCTCTGTGAAGTTATATTATTTTTTTCAAAGTTACAAAATAACCAAAACGTTCATCGAGCTTCTTCAAATTTGTGAAACGTGTGGATATTTCCATTGAAAGTTTATCCAAAATTTCAATCAGAGATTGTCGCATTTCTTCTTCCGAGTTCAATCCAGAATCTTTAGTTGTTTTTATTGGCATATTTCGCTTTTTTCGAATTCTTTTGACGGTGCTCACAACCAACTCGTTACATTTTTCTCTATCATTATCGCACCTGACGCTAAATTTTCTAGGTACGCCACTGGTAGGTAATAAAGTTTTTAATTGTTGGCCGATTTTGGCCCCACAAATTGGCTATTTTCGAAAAAATTATTATGTTTCGACCAAACTTTTTTATAGTTCATTCCACGGCCGTTTTATGCTGATTAAAATAACGTTATGGTTTTTTTTTTTTTTTAAGTGAAACTTCTTTGGCGACGAGTGAAATTTCAAGGTCTCTTATTTGTGACGCTAGGCTAACGTTTTCAGTTCATATGAAAATTTTCAAAAAATTATAGCCACTAGCGAGAATTGAACCCGGACCATCGATGTTGATCATTGCTCTAGAGTCGGAAGCTCTACTGCCGAAGCTGGTTCTGCAACTAATGATGTAGGTAAGGTGATTGCAACATCGGCTGAGTTTCAAATGCATTTTTGCGAAGCATCAGTGTATTTTGGTGCATCTGCAAAAAACCAATCTCCAGAAAAACACACTGATGCTATGTAAAAATGTATTTTGAAACTCAGCCATCATCTCAACAAAATTGTATAGCCAACCAAGTTGCTACACTTAACAATCGATGTTCGCTGCTGTACGAATCTCTCACTCAACATAGCAACTATTATGATCAGGAAGCAGGAGGTAATAATCAACAAGATCTGTCTCTGCTTTCAGAGACTCCTCCAACGAGTACTATGCATATACAATCTAGCATTCAAAAAGTGACAAAGTTGAGAAGACATTCGAAAGCAACTTAAACACCAACTGAACTAAAACAAGGACCGAAAATAACTGTTATTTTACAATTTTAAAATTAAAAAAATTGTTGAAAGACTTTTTCAAATGTACCATTATGTCACAAATGTTCTTAGCCTCACGAATATTAAGTGCCTTTTAAATTTTAGATTAATTCTTTAAAAGTTAAAATTTAACCTTATATTTTTTTCGAGGAAAAATAAAGGTTACTCTTGACTTTTATTTTTTCGGTCAAAAATAGCAGTTATTTTGTGGCTTTAATTTTTTCGGTATCAAGCAATTTTTTTGTTTAAAGACCGCTTTATTGTCAAATGTTTATTATGACAGATTGAACTGTTGGCACCATGTGTAAAATGTCTCACCGACGAGATGAAAATAATGGTATCAAAAGTTTTTTGTCGGTAAAAAGACTTTTGAAAAAATATAAATTAACTGATATTTTTGACCGAAAAATAAACGGCAGAAAATAACTGTTATTTATGACCAATAAAATAAAAGTTACTGTTATTTGTGCCAAAAAAAAACTGTAAGGAACAAAATAACTTTTATTTTTGTTGGAAAAAATAAAAAATTAAAAGATAATATTGATTCGTATTGATTGAATTACTTTTCAGATACTTTCTCTCTCTATTTCACACTAAAATCTCTCTTATTTCTTACTGTCGAAGAAGTTTCACTTTTGCCACGTGTACGTTGATATGCGCGAGTTTTTATACCCTAAACCTGAAAGGTCAGGGTATATTCACTTTGTGCAAACGTTTGTAACGCATAGAACGAAGCGAGTCCGGTATAGAAAAGTATATATATTCTTGATCAGCGTCACCTCGTGAGTCGAGCTATTCATGTCCGTCCGTCCGTCCGTCCGTGCGTCCGTCTGTGTGTTGTCCGTAAACACAGGATAAGAAGAAGGAGTCGAGATAATTGGATGAAACTTGGTACACATGGTCACATGCAGCCAAGGATCTGCACTATTGAATATTTTTGGAATCCGTCCACGGACACGCCTACCTCCCATACAACGCAAAAACTTAAAACTGCATAACTCAGCTCATAATAAGTCTACAACAATTAAATTTGGTATGTATGTGTTTTATATTAACACAAAGATGTCTTCGAAAAATGGACGTCATACGCTCACGGACACGCCCACATCCCATACAACCCAAAAATTTAAAACGCAATAAATAAGCCTCAGTTTAACCTACAGAGCTTAAATTTGGCACATATGTTTTTTATAACAAAACAAAAATGGTTTTGAATAATGGACATCATCCGCCAACGGACACGCCTACGTCCCATACAAGGCGAAAATTGAAAACTGCATAACTCAGCTCATAGTTAACCTACAACAATAAAATTTGATATATATGTGTTTTTTATCAACACAAAGGTGTTTTCGAAAAATAGACGTCATCCGCTCACGGACACGCCCACCTCCCATACAACCCAAAAATTGAAATCGCAATAAATAAGCCTCTGTTTAACCTAAAGAGCTTAAATTTGGCACATATGTTTTTTATGACAAGACAAAGATGATTTTGAAAAATGGACGTCATCCGCCTACGGACACACCTACCTCCCATACAACCCAAAAAGTTTAAAACTCAATACAATGTTTGTCATAGAGAAATTAAATTTGGTATTTATTTATTTCATACCAAAACTAAGGTGTGTTCAAAAATTGGGAGTAATCCGTCCATGAACTCGCCCTCTCCCATAGCGAAAGCACAATAAAGGCATAAACTGTGAGCTACAGGAATAAAACTTGGTATGTGTAAATTTTTCATCAACATTTAAATTCATATAAAATGTAGTCTTCATCCGCCCACGGACAAGCCCATTTACAATAAAAATTTTTTGTTTTTGAAAAGTGGGTTAGGGTATTTCATAGTCGGCTTAGACCGACTTTAGACTTTCCTTACTTGTTTTTTTAGATGTTCCAGCGAGCCGCAATCACGGCTATTTCCATGATTTTTTTAATGTTTTTTAATGTTTTTTTCAAAAAAAACAGTAGTTATAGTAGTCAGAACTACTTCAGAATGAATTATACCATGTAACGAATTTAGTTATGGGCATCTTTTGTACACTGAGAAAATCTAGCTCCTCTAATGTTTATTTTCATTTTAAATGAGAGGCATTTAAAAATTAACTTCTTAAATTTTCGTTTGATTTTCTATAATAAACATTTTAAAATGAGCTTTTAAAACGTTCGTTTGATATGTCAAAATGAAAATTTTAGAGAATTAGAAACTATTTTAAAATATTCATTTTAAAATATCAAACGAACGTTTTAAAATGTTTATTATAGAAAATATAACGAATGTTTTAGAAAACAAAACAAATTGGCCATTTCAGCCCTAGAAAGGACTTTGACCGAGCTTCTTATGATCAATTGTGTTGTGTGTGTTATTAAATGTTTGCACACAATTTACCGAGAACGGGGCCTACATGTTTTATGCCAACTCCGAACGGCTAAAGTTCATGTTCTCAATAAACTTTACATGGCATTATTTACTCACTGAGGTTTTCCATTGTCTGTAGAGAGATGAAGAGAAAAATTTGTTAATTGAAAGAAACTTATGTAGCACCAAATATTTTTGCCTATCGTGATTTTAAACGTCTTAGTCTTTCGTCACTGTATTATGATATGTCCATGATTTATTTTAATGAGTGTTGGTTTCACAGTGATGTTAACGATAAACTTAAATCTTTTGTTGACCCTATAAAATATTTGTTTGAAAAACATGTACCACTTCGTACTTTAAGCGTTAAAAATGGGTCTTGTCCTTGGTTTACACCGTATGTGCTAGATAGTATAAGGAAAAGAAATCGACTTCACAAAGCATGGAAAAAATTACCAACATCAAACAACTGGGAAATTTTCAGGTTGGCCAGAAATGAGGCTGTTCTCATAACAAGACGGGCAAAAACGAGATACTATGCTGATAAGCTGAAACCCACTCTCCCTAACAAAATTTTATGGCAGAACATAAAAAAACTTAGCATACGTAACACAAACTCTTCCGAATGTCACATTGACCCGGAAATCCTCAATGAATTGTTTTGTTGACTCTGCTGGTGTGTCTGATGATAACGATAATTTGCACTATCATAATCTGTCTGTCCCACAACAATTCAAGTTTTGTCCGGTCAATGAGATGGAAGTTGGAAAATGTGTGTCGCTTATAAAATCTAATGCAGTATCTGAAGATGGCATTCCTATCAGATTCATTAAGTTGTTACTGCCTCATATTTTAAGCCCACTCACGCATATTATTAACCATTGTCTTATATCATCTTCATTTCCTGACTTGTGGAAAATGGCTATTGTTCAGCCAGTTGCAAAAAAGCAGAATCCTCCTGGTGCTAATGATTTTAGACCAATAAGCATATTATCACCACTGTGAAAAGTATGCGAAAAACTCATGGCTCAACAAATAAGAAAATATTTGTCTGAACAAAACCTGTTATCCCCATTTCAATCTGGCTTTCGGCCTGGGCATGGGTGTTCTACGGCAGTAGTAAAGGTGATTGATGATATTAGATCTGAATTTGATGGTGGATATATGACCTTACTATGCTTACTTGATTTTTCTAAGGCGTTTGATAAAGTGAACCATTCGTATTTATGTCGTAACCTTAAGTTTCTTTTTGGATTTTGTGATGGTGCCGTCAATCTTATTTCTAGTTATTTGCGTAATAACCTTGCAAAGAGTCAAGGTGGATCGAAACTTTTCAGAACACAAATTAGTTTTAAGTGGTGTTGCGCAAGGCTCGATTCTTGGTCCACTCTTATTTTCAATTTTTATCAATGACATCTTTAGTGTCTGCAAGCATGCGTCTGTCCACGCATATGCTGATGATGTCCAGCTTTATCTCTCAAGAACTGGACTACTTGAAGATCTGTTGTAGATTAAATGAAGATCTTAGTAGTATCAATATGTGGGCTAGATGTAATGGCCTTCAACTTAATGCTTCCAAATCATATGTCCTACCCATCTGTTAGAACAAAACATGTATTGTCGATGTCCCTGATCTGTTTATTGGTAAAAATAAGCTAGTCGTAGTGTCCAAAATTAAAAATCTGGGTTTCTATATTAACTCTTCTCTGTCCTGTGTAGATCATGTAAATAGTTTTGTCCAAAAAGTTTACTATGTCCTGCGTAATTTAAGAATGTCGTCAAGTGTTACTCCTGTTGATATAAAACGAAGTCTAGTAATCCAACTCATTTTGTCTTTAATAACATATTCTGATATTGTTTTAAGTAAACTCGACTCATCCTCTCGATTGAAGTTACAAATTTCTTTTAATTATGCAACTCGTTATGTTTATGGGCTGCGAAAATTTGACCACCTTTCAAGATTTAGAAATGCGATACGTGGTTGTGACATAACAGCTTATCTCAATGCACGAAACTGCTTATTTTTGCATAAACTCATACATGATAAAACACCCTCATACCTGTATGACAAGCTCCAGTTTAGTGTATCGAGAAGAAGATATGTTCTCATTGTCCCTAGGCACAACTCATTGAGCTCGTCTAATCTATTTTTTATCAACGCAATTAGACTGTGGAATGCACTACCACGTAGGATGAGGGAAATTAATAGGAGAGGTATTTTTAGGCAATCTGTCCTATCTTTATTTTCTTCCTCTTAGTAGATATCTACTGCTGTCCTTTTGTTTTCTTCTTAGGGGAAGAGTGGCATGAAAGAGCCAGTTTTAAAAAAGTTACAAAATATATAAAAATAATTAATAAAATTATAATTCTTGTATCAAAAGTATTTTCTCATTCATTTATGAACGTAATACCATGAAATATTTTCCAAAATCAACAATATTCTTGGACCTGTAGCCATTTATAAAAAACATGAAACTCGGCTCTTTCATAACACATGGGCATTGAAAGAGCCAACCAAAGTTTTGAAAGAGCCATCTTCTTATTACAAGACTTAACACGAAAAATAACGAATATTTTATTAAAAATATTAATTGTTATTAAAAAAAGTATTGTTTTTACAAAACCAAATTAAATAAATAAAAAAACTCAAAACTAAAAACAAAAAATAGTTAAAAAACTTAAAAATATTTTTAGCAAAAAAATTAAATCGCTTTGAAGAAAATCTATAATAATAAGACCTATTCCAAAAACAAAATAAGAGGTTTAAAACACTTAAAAACATTTTTGACAAAAATAATTTAAACTTCCTTTACGCTTCTTCATACCACCGCAACCCAGCTCTTTCAAAACATATTGTCCAAAGAAACATAACCTCGAAAATTAGTATGAAATAAAGATTTTTCCGGCAAAATAAATATGTTATTGGTAGGCCTAATATATCCATAAAATTATAGTATAATAATATTACTGTTAGTTTTAAAGGTGAAGACGTCACAAAACAAATAAAATGTTCTGAAAAACTTACTTAATGATGAAGAAATCCAAAATACGATACACCATCGTCGTTTATTATCAGTGAACTGTCAATGCCATATGGCGAATATTGCTTCTTAAAAATTTTAATTTAAGAAGCATTCGTATGAAAACTACCGCGTAAATCAAGATGGCTCTTTCAAAACTTGGCTCTTTCATGCCACTCTTTCTCTACCTACATTTTATAATTACCTTTATTTAATTATGACTGTTTAAGCTTTAAATATATATAAATATTATTATTAATAAATATTTGTAAAATTTATTTTACCTTATTTATGGTTATCTTACTTGTTGTTATTATTGTACTCTAGTAATCTAATAATCTAATGTAATATAATAAGTCTATTGTTGTTATTATTAATTGTCGTACTTTAAAAGAACATTGTTCTTATTGTACTTGCTTGTTAGAAATAAATTGAAATTAAAATAAATTGAAAAGTGAAACTTTTGCCGCGACTGGGAATCGATCTCGGGCTCCCAGCATGCTAAGCCATACAATTAAAGTCTCAATATATAAAATAAAATTAAACGTTAGAGGCGCAAAATCTGAGTTAAACCTTTTTAAAAGTAGCACGTTTCTGCTAGTTTTGAAAATTTAGTTTTTTCAGTATAGATTTTTAATACAATATCAAGGTCAAATTTATCAACGTAATAAATCATTCAATGTGTGAAGTTTACACGATAAGTTTTTATAAGAAACATTGCAAGCAATTCAATTATTTATGATAAAAGCTTCTTTTGAATTAAATTTTGTATCATCTCTCATCTTCCGCTGGTTTAATTCTAACTTTTTGTTATTGACATTAACAATTTTAGTTAACCAATAGACAAATCGTTCCTTAGCCTGATTTGAGCTAATCAAACTTAAAGCGACATAAAAACTTTTCCAATTATTAGCAACAGTTCTTCAAATCTTGTAGATTTTTTTAAGTAAAAGACAAGCAAGCTTAACCTCCAGAAGGCTTGTAATATTATTTTATGACATAAAGTAAAAACCATAATTTATACTTCATAACAAACAATGTAGTTTCGATACTTTGTAAAATACACTTTGTTTTTGCTTTAACTGAATTGCCAACTAAATATGAACAATACGCAAAACACAGGTTCAATACATAAAAAACTCCACTGACTGCCTGCAGCGTTACTTCCTATAATCAAAAACTTCAGCTGAGTGACTTGATAAAGTTATTGACCAGCCCTAAATAAAATCAACATAATCTGTTTCAAGCACCTCCAAATGTTTGCTTCAGGAGAAAGTTCACCGAATTGCCATTAAAATAAGAAACAAAATAAAAATTAGATTAACACCGCAGGCAGACGCAACGGTTTATTGTAAAGTGCAGCAAAGTAAAGCTTAATATATTGATTTTGTCAGTAGAGCGCGCATGAAAATAGTTTGATGGATAAAAGCTAGTTAAGCTAATAAAGTTTATTTGCTGAAAAAGGCAAATAAAAAAAAAGAGATAAACAGACAGTAAGTATGGTTTGTGGCTGTTTTTTTAAAACATCTGCGAAATAATTAAAGTTTTCAAAATGTTAAATTTGAATATAAAAACAAACTTGTGAGGCAATAATTTAGATTATTATTATTACTAAATAAGATTTTCTTTATATCAATGATGGTTTTATTAGGCGCAATAAATTTGTTTATTTTTGCCAATCTTCAAGCTGTTGATTACCATTACAATTCTATATTTAATATTTAAATTGTGATATAAAAGCAAAAAAAAAAGCAATCAATGTTGCTGCCACAAAAGAAAACAAGCGCCAACAACAATGGTGTGTAATATTAAGCCTAATGTCTTTGGCTAACTAACTGTGCACCAATTTGTTGTGAACTTTCTCTATGCTCAAAAAACATGAGGATGTTAATGTCATCTGCGACCATATTTGGTCGCATGTAGCTAATGCGATAACTTTTTTGTAGAGCTGTGTAGTTGTTTTAGTGTCATCTCAAATATAAAATAAATCCTCACTTTAAAGCATGTTGGTGACAACGGTGGTGACCTTGCTTAGATGGTAAAAATAAAATAAGCTAAACAATCGTGCGATTATGGGAACGGAACCCACTTAGTTGACAATGTGTCGTTTATACGTCTTTCTCTTTGAATGAAGATCGATACATTGCTTTGATGTCAAAGAAAAAGTTGATAGATTTTCCAACAAAAAAAAAAAATTTCATTATCAGTTAATAGCTAATTTCAAAAGTAATATTGCGAAGAACAAATTCTTTACTCTTTAATAAGTGAAAATTTTAAACTAATTCACAATTTTTTAAATTTTTGTAATTTGCATGAGCCCACCTTGTAGCAGAAGCAATATTTAACAATGTAGTTTTTCTTAAATGTTGGATTTTTTTTTTTTTTTGTTGCCTACTACCAGCTGTATTCATTTCTACATGTTTGCCATTAATTTACACCCAGCAATAAAATAATGTTGCATTTGCTTTGTTTCGCAGTTGAGATGCAAACTTCAAGATACGCTGCACAAAAGTTGAAGATTCTACAAACAAAACTGCACGAGCTGCTGTTATTTGGCTATTTAAGGTCATCACATTGAACCACTTGCATGGCAAGATCCTAGTTGACATTGAGTTCGGCAACTGCGCAACAATATCTACAGCATTAGACAACTTTCTCCAAATGGCTTACAAAACTAACTTTAAGCAGCTGTGGACAAAAACAGGCTTCCTCTATTTCTTCTTTTTCAAATCTTCAAATCTTAATTTATTGATTATTTGCTATTCATGCACTTGAAAAATAAATTTGTTATTGTGTTTAAAATTGGCAGTCAAGCAATATTTTACAAACATCATTTGGTTGAAGTTTGATTTAAGTCTCACGAAATTTGTTCAACTTCGCAATAAAAACAAATATATGGACGGTACCACTTACATACAAAGTTATGGATCTGCATATCCATTAATATTTACAGGTTTCATACTCTTTCGTTCTGTTGAGGGTAACAATATGTTGTCACTGCTGATAGGTGAGGTGAATCAAATAAAATTGTTTACATTTTGTAAAAATATTCAAATTTAAGACTTACCTTTATAAAAATTATGCTCCCAATGTAATATTTTCTTCTTTTTCACAATAACTTTTGAATTTTGTATGCTCTAATTTAGTCAATAATTTAATTTTATCTGAAAACAAGTTAAATAAGGAAAACAAGTAAAGTGGCATTCTTAATACGATAAAGACACAACTATTTGCATACCCAACATCTTAATTAATCGTAGTATGTGCGGCTACCTGGGAGGCAATAAATGACCCTGATGGGACTTGCGAGGCTCATTAGGCATATCCAGCAGTCCTTATGATTTTCGTCCATTAAAATGTCCAAATGTAAGCTATAAATATTTAATGTGCTATGTTTTCCCGATCAATGCAAAAGTAAAACTAAATAGAACTCACCAAAATCTCATAAGAGATGACTCTTTGAGCTTTCATATAGTTTCATATAGATATAAAGGCGGAGTAAAATCTTCATACTTTTAACAAGAAATAATAATATCCAAGTCTTTAGATACTGAATTTTGCTACGTTCTTGTGAAGATTAGTACTTTGAGAATTATATATTATATGTTCGAATATTCTTTCGGTTTCCGTTGAGGTGTATGGGAATATCTGGCGTCGATTATTAGATTTGCTCACAACTTCACCTTAACGACCACATTTTAATAACTGGTGATATTCAAACTTCATAATGCTTTTTGGAGCAGGTGTACGGAAAATTCTGCAGTATTCCTACCTTCTTCAGACCTTCATCTGATAACTCATTTTTAAATTAACTTTCAAGTCTATGACTTTTTCAAATAAACAATTACTATAATAGAAATAATTATTTGTTGGATCTTAATTATTTTGATGATAGCAATATTGTTTCAGTTAAAAGTTCTGATTCGCTCATCCGCTTATCCTGAGCACTCACACCATCCGACTATTGACATTACACAAAATTTTTCTAAAAAACCTATATTTATAATATAATCGTTTGAATCTTCCCTCAAAATTCAACTTTAAAATAACATATTATGTTATTTTAAGATATAATTTGCCAGTTATTAACTGATCATAAGTAGTTAATATCAATTCCACAAGAATATTGCAACAAACACTTGATTCTACTGTGTTTGCTTATAACAAAACTCTCAATAATTGCTTTTCAACTTCCTTACAGAAAGACCTCTTTAATATCTAGTCCTAATTGGTATAGTACCAAAGAACTGAAAAATCTGACAAACTTATAAAAATATAAATCATATAACATTTTGGTTTTTCTTTTTATATATACTAGAGTGTATCGACTTGTATGGGAAAAATCTGACCCCCAATTCCGGTACCAAAATTTAATAGTACATGAAAAATCCTTTCGATTGGTGTACTTTTTTTTTATTTTAACCAATTTTGGCGTCCCCCAAAATGCATTGTTGTGCATTTTTTATCAACTTTTGTACTGGAGACCCATTAATGCCCGGGTTCGATCCCCAGCAGCGGCGAAAGTTTTTTTCAATAAAAAATTTTTCCGATCGGTCACCACCTCTCTGCAGACAATGGCAAACCTCAGAAAAGCTTCTTGAGAACATGAACTTTAGCCGTTCGGAGTCGGCATAAAACATGTAGGTCCAGTTCTCGGTCAATTGTGTGCAAACATTTAATAACACACACAACACAATTGATCATTAGAAGCTCGGTCAAAGTCCTTTCAAGGGCTGAAATTGCCAATTTGTTTTATTTTTTAATGACTAAAAATCCCTTTTTGTTTCGAATTTCGGCCTTTTTGAACGGCCCTCCAACACAGAAAACATTATTCCTTTTCTTCATTCTGCAGAAGCAGCAGCCACTGACGTCTCAGTGACGAGCTTAATATGCTATAACTTGCTAAAAGTTTAAAAATACTTTCATACAAAAAATAAAAACATATCAAATATTAAATAACAAGTAGATTCACGTTGAAAAAACTCTTCTATCTCATCAGAGCAATTGTCAACAGGGATGAAAATTTGCAGTTCTATGTTTTTATATGAAAGGAATTAATTGATAAGCTTGATTTTCTTTTAAAATCAACCATTAATGGGTCTGCCGTACAAAAGTTGATAAAAAATGCATTTCGGGGAACGCCAAAATTGGTTCAAATAAAAACAAAGTACACCAGTCGAAAGGATTTTTCATGTACTATTTAATTTTTGTACCGGAATTGGGGGTCAGATTTTCGATACACTCTAATATATACCTCAACTAAATGTAAGAACCGGCAATTATGCAAGCAATCTTTTAACATATATTTAACTAAAGTCAAATTAAACATTAAGTCTGATGCAAAATCTTTTTGGAACTTAATTAATACTAAACGTAAGATAAATTCAAACTCATCTCTTATGTAATCTAAAGCATTTGAGGCGCATGATAATATTACTATATGTAACCTTTTTGCAGATTTCTTTAAGAACACTTTTTCATCTGTTTCTTAAATATGCAACCTGGTAATATTTTTTCTTCAATAATTGATATAAACACGGTTTCAGTTTACTGGAAAAATCTTAAGACAATTTATAAAATCGGAGAATTACAAAGATAACCTCACAATTATCAATAGTTGTCAAAAGTAGGAGGATTTGACGAACATTACTCTGACAGAAACACAATTATTTTGAAAAGTATAATATATACAATAGCTGTGTTTTTTACCAAGCGAGTAGTCAAAAAACGACTGCTTACTCGCTTAAGAATTTTTTTAAAACTTGGAAGCATTTTCTGAAAAGTCAAAAACGTTGTTTATGTTCTGATCAAATTTGTGTAAGCAATTTTTGACAAATTTATTTTATATATAAAGTTCTGACAAGTAGTGATGCATAAATTTTCAGATTTTAAGCATTAGAGACTCGGTTCTGAAAACAAACCCGATACTCAAAAGATTTTCAGTGCTAAAAGCTTAAGCAAACAACATAGTTTTACATAATGAGTATATTTGATAAATTTTGTTTATCTTACCTGTTAAATTATTTTGTATTTTTATTGAAATATTGATCTAAAGCAAAAAATGAGTATTTTGTGAAAAGTATTTGGTACAAAAAAATGTTCATTTCATACATCACTATTGACTATCAATCAGATATAGTTGCCACCTTTGTAGGAAATTTATACAATTATTGAAACATAACTTGGAAGCATTTTTTTTCGTTTGGTCGGCAAATTTTTAAGCGAGTAACAGTTTCCTGTGTTATTTAAGCGAGTATACATATGATAAGCGGTCGTTTTTTAACTACTCGCTTGATAAAAAACAAAGCAAATATTGAATTAAATTCTGATTTAATGTCAAATAACGATGCAATGATACCACTTACTAAGGTTAAGATATACTTTTAAGTTTGCCTAAAAACTGAGAAAATGCATTTTTTGTCAAATCATCCTCGCTCTACCCTATTAAACATTTTATTTTTAAATGAAATATTTTTCAATATTTACGACTTAGAAATGTGAAGAATCGATTTCATATAAAGGGTGTTTTTAAATGAGGTTTTTTTTCAATATGGATTATTCTATTGTCTGACAGTTGTTTTGACAGTTTAAAGTGACGTCTCTTCTCAGTATTGTTTGGCAAATCATTATGAATAGGTTAACTCCAGAACAACGCTTCCAAATCGTGGAAATTTATTTTCAAAAACAGTGTTCAATTAAAAATGCTTATAGAGCACTTCGTGAATTTTATGGTGCACATAATCGTCCGTCTGAGACCACCATAAAGAACGTTATTACCAAATTTCGATCTACAAGCACTCTTTTGGATGCTTTGGTGCGATCTATGGGCTTGTGGAATCATCGGTACTTATTTCTTTAAAAATGAGGAAGGACGACGCGTTACCGTGACTGGAAATCGATACAGAACCATGATCAATGAATTTTTTTGCCAAATCTTCAAGATATGGACTTGTCATACTGCGGGCGAAACAATCGACTTATTGAAATAACATTTCAACGACAACATTATTTCGAGAAATGGACCGGTGAATTGGCCTCCGCGTTCGTGTGATTTGACGCCACTTGATTATTTTTTGTGAGAATACGTGAAGTCATTGGTTTATGTGGATAAACCAGCAACGTTTGACGCTTTGGAAACTAATATTCAACGTGTCATTGCTGAAATACGCCCTCAAATGCTTGAGAAGGTGGTCGAAAATTGGAACTCCAGAGTGACCTTTGTGCAAAATAGTCGTGGTGGCAATATGCCCGAAATTATATTTAAATGTTAAATGCCAAGAAATTATCTACCAAATTCAAAATTTTTTTTGGCCATTTTATAATTTGACATGTGTTTTATTTAAATTTCAAATCAGCAAGCTCTTAAAAAAACACCCTTTATAAAACCCACGGTATGAAAATTATATAACGAGTGACATCAAGTGTCGAATTACCGTAACGCGGAACTGTTGAAAATTCAATTGTAACACGTTAAAGTTTAAAAATTGCAATGCATTTCCATTGACAGGATTTGAAAATACATACATGGATGATTATATGCCCAATCCCAGGTGGATCATTGGAACAAAACCATCATAAGGAGTAAATTCCAATCGAACGTTGTATAATAACTTAAGTCTATCCAAAAATGATTTAAGAAGTAAGAGGGGGAAGTTTTAAATGGTCCAAAAAGTAGATTTGAATAACAGCTTTAGGACTCAAATGCAGCTGTTTTTTTTTTGGAACTGCTCATCGGACTCTGTCGGCATTTGTTTTCAATAGAGCACATGTAAATGAACAGTTTTTCTTTAAAAACCTAAATCTATTTTAGTTAATGTGTTTTAAAAACGTTTAAAATTTTAGAGATTTAGCGAAAGATTTTAACTTTTTTCTTTTAACCTTCTGACTTTTTTCTGAAAACCAATGTGATTCTCCTCTGTCTAGAATATATTTTCTCTTCAACTCGTCTTAAATCTGTATTAGAGATATGATGCATCTATTGTAAAATTCAAGTTTAGACCTTGGTTAACAGTTAGGTACTCCATAGTTGTTTTCCGTTTTTTGTTTGTTGGTTTTCTCTTTTATTTCTATGGATTTCATTCATTTCCACATATAAGGCTGAAACTCTTGTAAGAATTAATCACAGCGATTCCATTGTTTATTTTTTTTTAAATCGCTTGATTGTTATGACCAAATAGAAAACATTTTTCCGATTTTTACTAACAATTCAATAGTTTTGGTTTAAGAATTTTCACGTTGTATATCAATTTGTTGTATAACACCATAAATAAAAGCTGTGGATTTTATTGAAGTGCAACCACAAAGCACGAGGCTGTAAACAATAACAAAAACGCTATTGTTAACTATTGTCACGATTTAACCTGTCAAAAACGAGTAGGTACTAAAGTGATACGCTGTCTAAACAGACAATCTTCTTCATAGTGGCTGTCTTGTACTGTTTCCTCTTAGCGAATGTTGTTTTTCAATAAAGGTGCTGACGGCAACATAATTCTTTATTGTTGCTTTTGTTGTTGTTGTTGTTGTTGTTGTTGTTGTTGTTGTTGTTGTTGCCTACTTGGCACATGTTGTAAACTTTCATTACTTAACGCATGCATCATCGTTAGCTTCCCTGAACTAACGAAGCGTGTTTTTGCAACTGAGAGCGCTTGTTTAAAAGACGGAAAAATATGGTTATGAGGCTTAATTAGGAAGCTTTAACTACTCAAAGACATCTGTGCATGCTGATGATGCTTCTGTCGTTGTGCGGCATTATGGGAAACTGCAGAATGATATTTGCTGTTGATCTTGACTTTCATCATCAACATCATGAGAATGTTGTGTACTTTTTAATATGGTACTCTTGCTTCTAATACATGCAGCAGCATTTGAATTTATTATTTCAACAACATGGTTTTTTTTTTATTTATGTTGTCAATAATCAACACTTTCAACAAAAGAATGTGAGGAAAAGCAAAAATTTTCTTGCGTTGCCGAAAAATTGCACGGTCTGACATCAAGATGAAACATAAAACCGCATCTATTGAAATTAAAAGAAATGGCCTTTCATGCACGTAGCAAGAAATTATTTTTGGAAATTGGAGATTGAAAAATGCACATGAATGTGTGCAGCTAAATTCTTCAAAAATAATAAATTTTAACTTCATCAAATTTATTAGCCACAAAGTTGTTGCTTCTGAAATTGAAATCAAGTGAAACTTTGAGCATTTCGCTTAGTCTGCTACGGATTTAATTGCTTGCGACGAATTTTTCTTGACCGTCCAGCCAACAGCAGCACGTGCTCAAAATAATAATTGATTAAATAAATAATAAACTGTTAAAATAATTGCCTCAACTCATTCACCTACCAAATATCAATAGCGCAAAACTGTAAACAATCGCCTACTTCAAGCTGTGCGCATGCGTCACGTTTTGATCAGTGTGCGTTGGTGTGAACCTGTCTGGCATTTGATTTGAGCTTGAATTCAATATTTTAGACTTTCACTCTACAAACAGTGATATTCATTTTTCATTGTGAAACTTTTCTTAGTTATTTTTTGCACATTTTTGCTATTTTTGGCCATGTTCGCTGCTAAGCCATTGCTTTTGATCACTTTAGCGAGACGAGCTGGCTGCAGTTGTACTTCCTAAGATGTTGTGCATTTTATTATGTTATTTGCTTTTATGTTATGATTTTTTTTATTTTTTCTTCTTGTTTTTATATTCCGCCAAACAGATAAACACAAATTAACAGCACGTGAAGAGTTCTGAATTAAGCATTATAAGAATAGCTTATGTTTTAAGATACATTTATATCTTAGAAGAAACTGCCGTTTGCTAATGATATTTATTTATTTTTATCTCTTTACAGCTGTTTCGCCATATATAGACATTGCTTTGTGTCCCATTCAACAGCAACCATGGAGCTGCGCACGCGAACAATCAGCAAGAATTCTTGATATTTGGGATGACGAACTGCATTCACAATGGCAGAAACTCAAAGGTAAGCAAAAAGATACTGGTTGCATGCGAGCAATCACTTAATGTCTGCTCCTATTTTCTCCATTATAAATGTTAATAGCGTATTAGAAGAATTATATAGGAAGCTTGAATTGTCACACTGAGTAAACACTAGATAGCAAAGTTCTACGCAAAAAAATATTTACAGACCTTGGCCCGCAAATTCTGTAGAGCAGTCAAAATGTTTTCTTTGGGATCTAATTTAATTTAGAGTCGATTCGACTACAAAAGGAACCAACCCCACCCCTTGTTAGGATTATTTCACGGTTAAATTAAAAAAAGCCGTGAAATAAAACTCGCCTTTTCAGAATGAATTGGCTTGTTTTGGGCCTTTTGTTTATTACTGTATTTTGTTCGCTGAATGCGTGGTCAGTTTGTATAAATTAAGATTATTTAATTCCAAAGCCAAAATGAGAAAAAAGCATAGATACGATGTCTAACATCCTTAAATGTAAGTTTTTAGGTCACTGATTCCCAATCCGAGGTCATTTTGTCTATATAAGGTAGTTTCAAGGTCATTCCAAGGCCGACAAAAATGACGATACGATGTCCAACATTCTGATAAATAAGACTAAGGGTCGATGATTCCAAATCTGAGGTCAAATTGTCTGTATTCAGGTAATTTTAAGGTCATTCTAAGGTCAAAATGAAATATAACAGAGTTACGAAATGATAGTAAGGTCATTCAGAGGTCATGCTTAAGTCAAAATTAAAAAACAAACTGAGATACAATGTCCAACTTCCTGATAATAGGTTTATAGGTCGCTGATTCCAATTTCGAAGTCAACTTCTCTGAAATAAGGTCATTCCAAGGTCAAAATAAAAGAAAAACAGAGATATGATGTCCAATTTTCCAATGGGCATATGATGTTACAATAATTTCAGTGATAAAACAGCATTTGTATCCCAAGAAATTGAGAACTTCAATTCATGTACAGGTACAGTTCATGTATTACTGGCTTAAATACATACGTTATCGAAATTTTGAGAATACAGATATTTTTTTTGAGTGTCCTTGACCAGTAGTAATTTCTGAACAAAATCCAAAAATTGGGAGTAAGAGGGTAACGTAACTAAGAACATACTTTAACATGGCTATGACAAGTCGAAGATATTCTTTACTAGATTTTTCTAATCTTAGGAAAAAACTTTTTTAATCTCAAAATTTGCACACTATTCACTACTCTATTTTGGTACAATCTATTTTGGAACAACCTATGTATACCGATGCTTCCCTGTATTACAACCATCAAGAAATAATGTGGCTTATATCTGCATGTTTTTATTTAATTAATTTTAAGTTGAAATGCTATATATAAGAAAATTTTTAAAATTATAATCTTAAAACATAAATGGTATTTTTCTAAAAATTAATTTTAATTTTTTAAAAATTTGTTAAGGTAAACAATTAAGTTGTGATATTTTTAAATCAATTAAGCAGGCTAAGAGAAGGCAAGTCTCTCGAATAGTTCTGTTAAAAGTTCGGTAAGTTCCGCTTATATTCGAAATAAATGTCTACTTATTTTCATAAGTAGGGGAAATAGAGTGGTGTCGGTGAAGATTTGTTTTTAAATATGTGCAGCTCAAAACTACCGAGGAACCCACCTGCAGGTAGATTATTCCATAATTTTACTAAGCGTTCGAAGAACGAATTGTCTCGGTAATGCAATTCGATGTTCTATTTCAAGGTTATCAAGACAATGGTATAGGGATGGGCTTAGACATCTGTACGAGTGGAGAAAAGACATGAGTGTTGACATCAGGCATAAATTTCTCTTTAACACTTCCCATCCTTGTATCTTTAGTTGAAAGCTTAGGCAACAAAATTTGCGTCAACGCCCAAGTTTAAAGAGGAAGAAATGGCAAAGAAATATCTACGCCGTTCAATTAAAGGGAGGCAAGGAGCTATCAATTCTTATAATTTACATGAATAAAATGATCAGATTGAGTTGATATGCTCAGAACGTCAAGAGCGGCTGACTCCGCAAGATCTACAGCATTCATATTTAGGGGAGCTAAGAGGGATAAATTTGTTTGTGGCTTAACGAACAACATTGGATTTTTTCTTTCATTAAACTCTACTCTTTTAGCAAGACTCCACTCCAAATTTTATTTAATATCATTAAGAAATGTGGTATTAATATGGTATGTGTTCTCTCCATCTCAAAAGAGCTTTTTTTGAACGAATAAGAATGATAAATGTTGCTGTTGTGAACCCTGCGGTAGTCCTTCATCGATGAAGTGTTCTCTGAACGGAAAGTGCATTGACCAGGGCACGTATGCATTCTTGAAAAAATACGTGATTCACCCCGAAAAATTATCACCGACATGCGATTATTTTTGTCACGAGTACTTTGTGACACACTCTGACAAATACTTTTAAAATATACTGAGAAAGAACCTTGCTCTCACCAAGTAAGTGAACGAATTGGTTCCATTTTCAAGTGAGATGGCAGTAGAACGTGCTTTCCGGAAAGTCACCAAGTAATTGTTGCGAAAAGGCTGAACCAGGATATGCCATCATTACCGGAGGCTTTGCTTATATTGAGATTTGCTAGGATCCGTTTTACTGCTCTCGTCTGAAAATAAATCTCCTGCATTACAGAAGGTCAACTTTCCATAAAGGGCATTGCTTGCCGAAACTGTGGGGTTCTGTGCAAATAATCTAAGCAATAAGTTTGCGTTATCAGACGAGTCAGTGAAGATTTGGTCATCAAAAGGAGTCATCAATGAAATTGAGAAAAGAGTCGATTCCAACTCAAAACAGTTGGAACAAATTTAATGATCTTTTTTTTTGTTGGATTGTTCTCCGCTGCGAATAGAAAAATAACTGTTAAAACATCGGCAAAATTAACTGAGAAAAATCTTGTATGGAACGGTTTTTTAATGATAACTCGAGAACGGATTGACTTCTTGTTGTCATTTGTATGTGCTTGTAAGCATTTTCAATTTTTTTTTTTTCGAAAATTTAAGTTGATAGGTCGTATAGGTATGGATAGATAGGTTTTTGTTTTGGTCTATCTTGAACATTAAAAGTCGCTGTAGCACAAATCTTTTTCAAAAACGCCAAAAAATGTCAAATCGGTGACCATGAAGATTTATACATAGCAGTTTTTGAGCACGTTGAGTATTTCGGCGCTATCTTATTTGATTCTTGACCACCAGAGCTGAAAGTAATACAAAATTTCCAAAAACTTTTAAAGTGCTGGTACAATTAACATTTTTTACATTTTTTTAAATTTTTTATTAACATTTTACTGCTGATGCAAGTTTTTTTGGTTACAGTGAGTGTTTTATGACTTTTTGTTTTGATTCATTGTGATCACCGGAAGGCGTTGTAGTACAAATCTTTTGCAAAATCTCCAAATACTCCTAAACTGGACATCCGATTAGTACGGTAAAAGTGTTTTGTTGCTATCGATTTTGATCCAAATTGAAGACCAGTGGGTACTAATAAGAACTTATAACTGAAAGTCTAGGCTTATTAATAGAATAAGATCTTCTCTTATTAATAGAATAAGATCTTCTATACATATATTTCTTAATGACCGTTTCTTTGCATTTTCAAATCGAACTAATATTTTTTTATATTTTATTTCATTGCCTTGACGACTATTTTTAAAGTTAAAAGTAAGCGTTGAGTATTTTAAATTCAGGCGTTGCCACGTTGATAACAGTACTTTTGCAAAAATCTTTTACAAAACCGACAGAAACTTCGACATATTTTCTTCTGATTCTATTATTCTGAAAACTGTTTCTGATACAATTAGATTTTTCTTGTATTTTCTGTGAAAAATTATCGTTGCTTTCATTTTGCCGTACTTTTGGAACATTAATTGACAGATTAGAAAAATTTTATGTATAGAAGCTTTAAGTCAAAATTGTGGTCACTGCTAAGCCACTTTTTCTTCCATATATCTATACAAATTTTATATATCAGATGCTTTTGATCATCATGCATATAAGTTTCAAAAGGAAATGTCTAACATGTGTTGCTCGAAAGGTAATTTTATTACACACATCTATATTTTTCACAAATTCCTAAAATGATCACAAGCAAAATTCAGTGAATTGGAACAGAGCAACCTTTATTGGGTCCGCTAGTATCACATAAAATCTTTTCTTTTTTATTGACCTAGTGTTGCCTTTGATGCCGCCACTCTTACATATTGCTAATGTCAAATTAATATTCAAGCAATGTTCACACGATGTAACAGAAAATCCTGTTGATGTAGAGTCATAATTGCAATACTCAAGATCATTTCCCAAGCCATCAATATTGACGGTCTCAGCGTTTTATTAAAATGCAATTTGCAATCCAGTTACAAACTGTTAAACAAACAATATTATTTTTTTTTAAAGTTTTGATTAAATTGAAGTCTGATCATCAAGATTACAGAGAGTTTATTAACTTTTCGAAAGCTTTATAATTGCACTCTAAGCTATTTCATTGGCTTCAATCTTAGCGCACCTTGTAGATGGCTAGCAGACAGAATATGTCTACTACACAGACGAGTTACAATACAAACAACCAATCAATTATGCATTCAATCAACCAATTAAACAGTAAAAGTACTTTTTGTTTTTAAACGATATAGCATCTAAGCCTGAACATCAAACACTCACTCTCTGTTCATAATAGTTGTTCATATCCTGTGCGTGGAAAAATATGCATTTTCACTTGGCCAACATGCAACTAGTTTTAATGCAATTTTTTTGTTTTACGTTTTTTGTAGACTAACACATGAAACGATAACTAGTTGCATGTGAAAGACATTGTTTGTTATTTTAAGACCATATCATAATAATAATTCAATAAAATAATTCAGCTCATGTTAGCTGTCTAGCTCTAAGCAATAATTTCTTTAAATTTTTCAATTTTAGCTTAAATGGCATGGGACTAAAACTGTTAAAATTTGAATTTATATTATTTAAAATACACTACAAATTTCTCGCGATTTATCATTTAATTGAAATGGTTTTTTTGTTTCTTTCTTCTGGTCCAATTGGAAATTAACGTTAGCCAAACCGGCTGCTCTTTCGACTCAGATAGTCTGCACTAGACTGGCCAATGTGCACACACTCTCAGTGCCAGCACTTATCTGGTTACTTGTACAATTAATGTTTGGTTTACATAAAAGTTAACGAGGCTTCTGCTAAAGGTTTTATGCCGCTATTAAGAAAACCGTATGGGCTTCAAATTGAATAGGTAACCACACATTAAAGTACCACAGAAGATGTTATGTATTTTTTTTTTTTTTTGTATTTATACGGAGCACTTTTGTGTCATTGTAAAAGACTTACTTAAATTTATTTTTGTTTCTTCACAGAAAGTATCTACAAAGTATGAGAAGACTCTCTACGACTAGCTTTAAGGTTGAATGAACTATATTATTTAAGTATTTCTGAGGAAACTGATTAAGGATTTATCCTTTCTTTTCAATGTTTTGCAATTCAGTATCAATTAGAATGATTAACAAAAGTAGAAGGCCTAGGAATTACCCATGAACTAAGCACATTAAATCCTTAATATCAATTTAAATTCCAAATTTTCCACAAAACATCATTTGGTTTCAAATCTAATATGAAAACTTTTTATTTTCTGCACTTTCAGTGGAAGCAGATCGTCAACTTAATGCAACCATAGAAAAACGTGGCTACAGTGCCACCGAAATTCCCACCAAAGAAAAGCCTTCGACGATACTCAAGAAAATCGAGATAGGCACAAGTTTTATGAAGGAATACTTAGCGGAGTCGATGGACGGGTAAGTAACAAACAAAATCAAATTTAATTTGTTTTATATTGTTGCATTAATTTTATTGCTGTTGATATGAATGAAACGAATTTGAAAAACAGGTTCCTGGGCCATGAATACGAATATATGCAAAACAGTAAAACTCAGCAGAAAGAGGCTGTTAGTGATGATGAAGATTACGATGATGATGCTGATAATATTGATGAAGCTGAGTCGCCTGCCGAGAACGATGATGATGATGATAATGAAAACGATGAAGATGATGACGAACCAGCAGACGATGATGAAAAATCTAACGATGAACCCACTGTTGTTGCCAATAATGACAAAAATGTGCAAAACGTTAATGCCAATGCAAATGCAAATGCAATTCCAAACACATTCATAGCTTCAAATCTGAATTCCTATGGCACAAGTGATGCTTTTGATGCCGACAAAAGTGTCACAGTTGATGGCTTAGCGAATAGCTCAAATGGTGATGAGTTCATTGAGATTAAAGACGCCAATCATGTGGAACAGTTGCAACAGCCTGTTGACAAACAAGTTAAGAAGAAGAACAAAAATACAAAACAAAAAAAGAAAGGCCAAAAAGGCCATCAACAGCTGGCACAACCGGCAACATTGGTAGTGGTACAACAGGCAGAAAAACCACAGCATAATTCGCATAAATTGCAGAACAGCGAAAGTAATTTTGGCGGTCATGGTCATAAAATAGGCGAAAAGCGTAAAAAACGCAAAAAGCGTCCAGGTCATTCCGATTCGGTATCGACGGTTATAGTGGAGGAGGCACCCTCAAATCATCTGGGCTTCGAGCTGCTCGAAGAATTGGTTGGCGAACAAGAGCTGCTTAGTGGCGGCAGCGGGAAACGCAAGCGCAAAAATAAGCATCCATCAAAATATGGTAGAAGTAACGGAGGTGTGTGTTTGAGTGTAGTTTGTTTAACTGTTTAGCACCCTGTTTCCCACCGTCTGACTATCTCTTCACTTCCATTCCATACTCCGAATGCCTCTTGTAAATATTTATGTCATTTGCTTGATGTTAAGATATTTGTTTAATTTTGTTGCGTTAACAACAACGTTAAGCCCGTGAACGGAATTGGCATAACCAACAAGCAGAAAACTGTCAATAATGTAACCTAGCATATGAAATTCTAAGTTTTACAACTATTGACTGCTGTGACCTTTAAGTAAAATATGACATCCTAGCGCATAAGCTACACTCAATCTGCCTAAAGCGTTAACGATGTCATATTTAACTATGTGAGTGCAATTAACAGTCAATATTTGAAGAAAGCACAACTTTTTTCACGCTAGTCGCTTCGTATTGACTTCATAATTTTTACAACTATGTATACAACTAAAGCGTAGCCGTGAATAACGTTGTAAGTGACAATTTACGGATCGCGTTAATTACAATAACAAAATTCGAAAAACCATATCCCAAAAAACCATTGTATGTCGCTTACAACGTTATTCGTGGCTAAGCTAGACTATCGACTGCGCTGACCTTTTAGTAACATATGACATTCTAGCGTGTTAGCTTCGCTCAATCTACTTAAAGCGTTAACAATATCATATTTAACTGAAGTATTAGCGCAGTTAACAGTCAATATTTGCAGATATTACAAATTTGTCTACGCTGGGCTGCGTTTTCTACAGTTCGCTATGAGTTGGCTACGCTTAATTTTTGTTTGCTGGGTTAGTGTTTTATATGTTGCTTACACTGTGTCTTCACTTTCTATTTCCGGTTGGTGTTGGTAATGCGTGCTTCTAAAATGCTTTTGTTTGTGTGTGTGTGTCTTCGACATTAGTCATGTTGTGAACCAAATGCGGCATATCGCGGAACTAACTACAAATTGCATAAAGCCGGTAAGCTAGTTCGTCGTTAACTCGCCGTTAACATAGTGCAGTGTGGTTTGTGCTCTAGCTAAGCTTAGCATAACATTTTGGTTAGCAGTGCTTCTCTTAGCACGGTGTGTAGACCTACCATGTATTGTTAACAAATATGTTCTATTGCTTTCGAAAACATGAACTAGGCAATGAAATTTAAGTTGATATTTAGTTATGCAAGCGATCCTCAGTTAATCGTTAATTATTTATTACTACTAGTATCGCCTGGGGTCGAAATTCGACCAATTTATTAATATCCTATTTATAATTATATGCGAGATGATTAAAATAAGTTCGAGGCTATAACTCTTAGTTGATTGAAAAGAAATTATTTTTTTATTTTATTATTTTTTCAAAATCAGAAAAACAACATTTTAAAAAAAAATTTAATTTTGTCAAAGAAATCATAGGGGGTAGCCCAAGGCTTATTTATGTAAGGTTGCATACATTTTTGACGTTTTCTCATTTCGGCACCCTTATTTTGAAATGAGAGCAAAAGAGCGTAGTCATTTGAGCAAAGAACTGACACGGTTGCCTGAATATAATACTATTGGTAGTTTTTTGTAGTACTATTTGGTAAATAAAATACTAAAATTTTTGTTTAGTACTTTTATTTGTCCTTTTTAATTCGGATGTCCTGATAAAATTAAGTCATTGAGTTTGATCTACCCCCATAATTTTAGTTTTGATTGAATAATTTCAGTACTATGCCCTAAAAAAGGTTTCATGAAATAAATATATATTACGAAAATCAAGAAAGACAGACCAAATAAATATTTTAATGTTCGAAACTTTCATTGCATAAGACAACGGTGATCATAAAAACCACTTTTACTTCCAATTTTGACAAAAATCAAAATTTGAACACATCTTGACTTAGTGTGTACACAATAAAACAGAAAACTGCACAAAACCCTGAAAAAAACTTTTTTTTTTTCGAGCAGCACAGAACCCTACTCTGCAAACGTCAAAATATTTTTGTTTACATAAAATAAGGATGCGTCAAAAAATGTACGCAACCTTAAATAAATCAACCTTGGGGGTAGCCATGATTTTTTGATGGCACGGACAGTTTATAAATTTAGTGTCAAGACAAAATAAATTCACCTAAAATTAAATTTTAAAAATAAAAATAAAAAATTAAATTTTTAGTTTTTGTTTTTAACAACAAAAATCTTTTTTACCCCATATTTTAAGAATAAATCAAATTTTATGGTCTTTTTTAAAAGGAATAATTTAAATATAAACAAACAAAAAACGGTGCTATTTTCATCGGTGTTATTTTAAGTTAACTGATAAGACTTAAATACAAAAAAAAAAAAAAAATAAAATCTATTCACAGACAGCGGAGATATTGGCTTCCAAATATAGAACATTCAATTTGAGACAGTTTTTTTCTCTCTCTTGGCATTTGTTTGAAACACACGCTAAATAACTAACGACAATATTAAGAAAATTCATCAAAAATACTTTTAGTAAGAACTTTGCTGTAATTTTTATCACATTTAAAAGAAAATTTAACAAACTTTTAGAAAATATTAGAAAAATTGAAAAAACGTTAAAATCCGACCAAGATATTCACATGGAAAGTCAAATTTTTGAATTCAAAACACATTTTTTTACAAATTTTACAATTGACGAATGGATAAAACTATATTTTTTTAAGAAATTGTTATTTTTAAAAAAATTCAAATTCGATCAACTCAAAAACTCTTCCCCAACCAAATTTCGTATTAATCAAAAAGCGGGTTTTTTCTCAAAAATTTAATTTCTCTCAGAAGGTTGGGAAGCCCTCTATCAGATATATCATTTATATATACATTCTGCACATCTGGGCAACATAACCTTTAGAATGATATAAGTTTAATTTATTTTGAGTTTTAATTAATACCAAAAAAGCGTACGACAAACTTTAATGTTCACGTATTAATAAATAAGATTTTTAATATTATATTAAACAAAAAAATAAAAATATTAAACAATAGCATATAAAAATATTTTTCAGAGAATTCCTTAAAAATTTTAAAAAGTAGTTTCTCTCTTTATAATAATACTTGTATTAAAACGTTAGCACTAGCTTCTTTTGATTTACCTCAAAAGGTAGTTTAAAATATACTGAAACTTTTTCGAATAAATTCCAGAATTGGAATATGGAGGATGGAGCCCGTGTTACGGTTAATGGTGCTCGCTATATAGAACTGATCAATGAATTTTTTTTGCCAAAAATTCAGGATATTGGTCGTGGATAACATTTGAAGGAAATAATTTTTAAACATTGACTTCTATGAACCGAACTATCATTCCACAATGAAGATCAATGCATTGATTTTTATGTTTTTCATATAGAATACAAAGTACGAAGCTCTTATTGGATCTCCCTTTTTAATTGAAGTTCACAAGTTTGTAACTAACGGTCAGCGTTGCCATATGGAAGTAAAATACTTCATTTAAAAGTATTTTCAACCCAAAATAAGATTGAAGTATTTCATTGCTAAAATTAAGTATGTTATGCCAGCCAAAAAATCATTTTTGCATACTAAGCATAATAGTACTTCAACTCTATTATATAAATTATATATTCTATTGAAGTGAACTGAACTGAATTATTATTAAAAGATTTAATTTGTTTTGTTACGTTTTATTAAAAGATCTCATTTGTTTTATAGATCAACCTAGAGTATAAATTGGTAGTGGCAATTGATTTGAATTATTTTAAATATAAAATTGAAAATTGTATGTTACTTAATATAATTATTTTTCAATTAAAAATAGCAATTGTTTATTTTTTTATGCAACTATTTCGAAAACTTCTAAAAGGAAGTATTTTTTGTAGAAATTCAGATTTTTTTTAATGCCACTATGAAGAATTTTCTACGCGGTTATCTGGCAATGGTGCTAACGGTGTAAAATCAAACATAAAATAATTCAAATAGAATATGAAGAAAAAAATATGATGAAAGTCAATGTGTAATATTTTGATGCAAAAATGGTTTGAATTGGAATTTTTTCATTGTTAAAAACTGATTCAATCTGAATACGAACGTATTTAAATTAACTACATTCAAACTTTTAAAAAATTTGAGCTATTTCACCGCATAAGAGCTAACAAGGATTTGGAAATAATGTAGCGCAAGTGGACGATAAATGAAATTTTAGCATAAAATATTACACATAGATCTTTAACTACCTAAGCACAAGTTAAAGGAGGGTAAGCTAATGTATTAGATGCAGGTTGAGGGTAACTTGACTTAGTGAAAGTGACATAAACATATTTGTCGATATTTAGACTAACAAGGAAAGGTCCCCAGATCCCCAAAGCAGTCCAGGTCCCCAGGAGTGCTACTTTTTTAAAGATCTATCAAATATATTATGTTTTTTAAAAAAAAAAACCATATCAAAACTAATTTAAGGCAAAATGCACTTTGAAGTATGTGGACTTCTTTCAAAATTAATGATTTTTATTATAAAATTTAAATAAAAAAATTATTTTCATATCTGATGAGTTATTCATTCACAAAGTTGAGGTTTTGAAATTAGAAGAAGATTTTTATGATTTTTCATGCTAAAAATCAAAAAAATTTTTTTAAAGATATATGAAAAAATGCATTCCATTTCTTTTGCATATCGTAAAAATGTCTATATTTGGTATTTTGGATGATTAAAACTATTGTTTAATGGAGCAATGAGACTAACAAGAAAAAATCACACATTTTGTATGGAAGCCCTATGAAATGTCAACTTTTCCGATAAAATATTTAAACATGAGAATAGGCCATAAAAAAATAAAATTTTTAATACCCATATTGGGTGCTTTTAATGTAATGCAAGTTTTTCTTGCAATAGATGCATTTCAATAAAACAAAAATTTTATTATAAATAGTAACAAATTTAAAAAAACAAAAAAAGTTTACAAATTGTCTTAAATCCAACGTAAATTAATATGAAATCATTGTGTCAACTACTTCAAATACTTCTTTGATATCGACAAAACATTATTAAAAATTACAATAAAATTTTCTTATGAAAATTGATGCCATCGTGTGTGGTTTTGTAAGAGCTTTCGTTAGGTACCAAATTTTTAAATGTTTCCATGGAAAATAGCGAAATTAAAGCAGAAAAACGAAATTTACGCTGTTTTTTGAACGCGAGTTTGAAACCTTAAACCATTGATTGAGCACGTATAAAAAAATACGTCGGCCTTAGATTTTTGTCTTCTATCACATATCCGAAAATCATTCAAATCGGAGACTGTCACCTGGGGACCTTACCTTGTAAGTTGATTTTTTATACAAAGTATTAATGCCAGACTGCAGTTAAAAAGAATCCGACATGTTGTTAATTTTAAAAACAATTTTAAGATCATCTGCAATTAGTAAAGATTTAGAGTGCGGAACAACATTAGTAATTGTAAGTTTACAAATTGTCTTAAATCCAACGTAAATTAATATGAATAATAAGTTTAGGGGGCTCCAGATGACGCGATAAATGCTCCAGAGCTATAATTTTCAATGTTCACAAAACTTTGTCTGTCAAACCGATAAGATATTAACCATTTTAGAATGGACACCAAGTTAAGCTTATTTATTAATCAATAACACTGCTTTACAAATATTAATTTTACAGAAATACCACGAATGGCACACATATAAGCGAGTTAGTCTGGATCTGCAGAACACAAAAATCAAAAAATTTTTTTTTAATTTTTAGGGTTTTTAAGATAACGATACTTTTGTACTTCTCAAAAGATGATTTCATTCAAATTTACTTACAGCTGAAATTACTTATTCGATAGAAATAAATAGTATATAGCTGAAAAGGCAACTAAATTGCCCTTCTATATACTGATAGCTCGTAAAAGTTGAAATTTCTTGGAGTTTTCATGTTTTTTTCTTAAATTCCATTTTTAAGTAACTTGGTATTTTTTAGAAAAAGTTAAAATCAGGAACATTTTATATTTTTGAAGTGCAGTGTATTTAATTACAAAAATTTTGAGACTAATTCTTAGAGTGGATATTAAATATCGAAGCTCATATGAGAAATTTCAAGTCAATAAGTTAATATTGTGGAATTCTCAATTTGTCAATAGTCACTTTGTATGAGAGGTAGGCGTGGTTATCATCCAATTTGGCTCATTTACGAACTTGATCTTCATTTTGGAATTAAAAGCTTAAATATCGAATTTCGTTTAGATAGCTTTAAAATTGTGACTGGAATCGTCATCACAGACGAACAGACTGACGGACATGGCTAAATCAACTCAGGTGATGATGCTGAGCAAGAATATATGAACTTTTCTATACCTACCACACCTCCTTATGGGCGTTACACACGTCGTAACAAAATTAATATACCTCTTACGCAGTACGCGTGGGGGTATAAAAAAGTACTTATGTATAACCTTTTTATTTGATTTCTTTTCTTATAACAACCATGGGCACTGAGTAAAGTATACCACAGAGAGAGTGTATAATTTATTTAACGCCCAGGTACCACAACCTTAGCTTCGCAATGGACTGAGTTTAAGCTAGAACTAAAACCTAAGTTAAATTATAACTTATTAAGTCATCTAAGTTAAATTATAAAGTTTTAAATGGTGGCTTGTGGAAAAATATGTTTGTATATTTAAAAATAGTTGCTTAGCGCTTAAGCTCTTCTCCCAACTAATGCACAAAATTTGCACATTATATTAACAAACACACCCATCCTCCCAAAATTTTTATTATTTATAAATTAATTCAATATCTATCTATTCCCAAATTTATTTCCAACATCTACACTGAAGAACAAAAACTAATACATAATTCTTAACTTGATTCAAATTAACAGTGACACGCGGCAAAAAGAAGAAGAAGAAGAAGGCAATTGCTAAACTGATTCTATTGGGTTCGATTCTCAAGGCCAAAATTGAGCTACTGCTGAAAATACTTGGAGCACATTTGCAAATAAAATTCTTTGCCATCGCATTTATTGGTCTTTTGATCAATATAGCGCGATTCTGGATTGATGTCAAACGCGGCGGTGTGCCACAAAAGGTTAGTACGCAACGGGCTGTGTCTGTGTGGGTAAATAGAACCGGACAAAAACAACAATTAGAGAAGATGATTTTTGTGCGGGAAGTCTTTAAGTGTGTTCTTTTTTTTTAATGACCCTCTTTTGCACCTTTTCAGTTATAAACATGAACACATACATATCTTTAACTATATATTTTAGATAGAGCGACACATGATCCAAAATCTCGAAAATTTTTTATATATTTTTTTTAAGCTATCGTGTTGTATATACATATATATCGAAACGAAATTCATTAACAAAAATTTCCAACCTACATTTTTTTTTTGTGTTCCTTTTTTGTGATGTTAGGAATATTCTTATTGATTCTTTTGAGCAAAATACTTAGAAGATGATTATTTTGAGACTCTATATCTCTTTCTTGACTTTAAAAATAAATGTCTTTAAAAAGTTGAATTGAAATTAAAGTGAAAAAAGTTAAGTTTTGATTTGAAATAGTTTATTAGAAAAGTTTTTTATAGGTGCAAAAATTAAATTTGAATATCTTAACGCAATTAAAACTTGAAAAAGATCTCTTTGAAACAGACATTATTGATATGTTAATAACAAAACGCTTTAATAAAATAAAAAAGCAAATTTTTGAAAAAAAATATTAAAAAATATAAATAAAATGTAATTAAATTTTTAAACTTTTTTTTATAAACTAAAATACATTTTATATGAAGTCATGAATTATATTATACTTAACATGTTAAGAACGTTTTATGAATGTTCGAAAATCACTTGCAAAAAAGGAACACTAAATCAAATCCAATCTTAATTTTTTCCAAAACAACGCGTTCTTGTATAAAACAAACAAAAACAAACAATTCCTTATCACCAGCCAACGGAACATATTCCTAAACGATTACCACAAATACTACAACGCCAACACAAATACAACAAATAAACACATACACCTTCCTTGGGTATCTATGGTATTTCCTTGTTCTCTCACTTCAACGAAATAAATCTTTCTAACAGGTTATTTATGTTGAACATGCACACCATCAGCACCATTACGAGGATCATGGCAGCGATGATTGGAGTGAGAGTGGCGGTGGCAGCTCTGGCGGCTACTGGAAGCGTTCACTGCAAACAGATCCCACGGTAGACGATAACGCAGCGACCAGCTTTACCGACAGCTATCAGCCACAACAACCACAACAGCCACAGCAACTTGATGCTCAATACTTGGCCTATCGGAATCAGTGGCATTAAGCTGGAAACTTTTATTTTAATTCTAACAAAATTTAGAGTTGTTAAGTTAAGTAAAGACCATACAAAAATGATTTGCCACATAACTGAAAATTTTTAGTTGAAAAAAAAAAAAATGCTTGTCTGAGCTTGTTTTCGTGCCTGAAAATATGCCGTTTAAGTTTAAAAACAAAATTATTTTTATTTTGTTCGATTTGTTAAATAATTTTTACACCTAAGTAATTTATTTATTTAGTTTATTTTATTTATTTATTTATTTATTTTAGCTAGTTAAATTTTTGTTCAATATATAACGAAAAAATTGCATTTCTACTATTTTCTTAAAGATTCTTAAGGCAAAACCAGTGTGTTAAAATGGGTAAGTATCAAATTTCATACCTGCTTCCGTCATACCTGAAAATGCGGTCATCAAGTTTCTCACTAAATAGCTCTCAATATCAATTACAACAAAAACAAGCAACAAAAGAAAAGGAACAACATTTTATTGTCTATTCTAGGTTTTTCGTCTAGAATTTCAATAAGTTTTCTAAATTCCACATAAAACGATTTGCAAAACTAGAACAACTCGATATCGTTCAGGCGTCTTCTGCAAATAGCCCAATTTTTAGTGACGCACTCGACTAAAATACCAAATAAGCTTAAAGCGAGCGACACCCACATGTCAAACAACAATGACAACACTAGCAAAATCAACAGCAGCAGCAATCAGAAAAGCAACATTGTCAGACACCACCAACAGCAGCAACAGCACCCCGTTATTTGCTGTCAAAAATTCAAAAGAATCGCACATTTCGCACAGAAGCGCCACAAGAATCCATGCGCGGAAACCCGTAGAGGTTAATACACTCCGCCGCTCTACGCCATGCCAAGCCACGCCACGGAACGGTACGGCACAGCATGCCGTTCACAACTACTATTTTGACATGCAGCGTTCGTTCGCCAGTTATTGTCTTGTATTTGCAATTCTTTTTTCTTTCTTCTGCACTGACTTATACTACAATTTGCTGCTCAACACTTTGTAAGTCAAGCCCCATCAAATTTGCTGCTCAGTTTTGGTGCGTATGTCTTAATTTGTTGCTATTGTTGGCACAATATTTATTGATATCAAGTGCAAATTTGGACTACAATTCATAATGATTCTAAATGCGACAAATTTTTATGATATAATTCATATAGCATGACAATAAACGAATGTTTTTATAGCATTAATAGATACTTACATGTACGTAAGTAATTTATTTAACAGCAATAAATCGATAGCTGTTATTTGCAATGATATACTTATAAATAATTTTAGTATGTAAATTCAATACGAGTTTTTTGACTACGCGTCAAAAAATATCATAAATTTTCATATTTCTTTCTATACATCGGTGATTCCATATCATTCGAACAAATTTTTATCAAAATCTGACCTTAGTGCTTCCAATTTTATTGAAACTTTGTAGGTAAGAAGTTCACATTAAAAAAAAATTATTCTGTGTTTTTTATTATTGCGAAATTTTTTTTTTTGCAAAGTTATACACTGTCAAAAACATTGAAAATCATACAAAAATTAAATAGATGCATTTATTTAAAGAGCTCTATCTTCTAAACTGTAAGTCGTAATAAACTCAAGTATAGTTTAAGAACCTTGAATGGATCTTTCTGGTGGTGTCATTTTTTTAAAGTACTTTTATGGCAAAAAGTTTTTTTTTCTTATTCCGAAATTTACCATCATATTTTTAACAGTCGGCGCAACAACTTTTTCATCATTTTAATAAAATGTAGTATGTAAGCATTCATTCTGAAGGTTTGTGCAAAATTTTAAGTTGGATCTTCAACGATTGCTATTTTTATTGAATTTTTTAAAAAATGCCTGCTAAAGATTTCACTGTGCGACAATTTAAGGCCCAATTGGAATAACCTCAAATATCGCAATGGTTTATAGTAGTACATGGTCTATATATTATGCCCTCATACTCAGTTTTATTGGATTAGGTCAAATAAGAAAGAAATTCAAGGTCAAATTCCACCTTTAAGTCACAAATTTTTTCTGATAACTCTTAAACTAAATTCAAATCCTGTGTAGTAACTGTCTCTAAGTATTTGCAATGGATGGTTCTTAACATTTTGAGATCATATTTTGCTGAAAAGGTTACGTAAGGGGGTTAATTGTTTCTTCGAAAAAAGGACTTTTTTAAAATAAAAAGAAATTTTCAATAGTTCAGTAACTTTGTATTTGTCTTTAAAAATAATCATATTTTGCTGAATTTTTGCATACACCTTAAATAAGGTAAAATAACCCACCTCTGAAAAGATCACAACAATTACATGTGAGCATCCAAAGATATTCGGATTCAAAGATTACCAATGATGGTAACTTCGTTAATGTAATCCCTAAAGTAAAATCATTCAGATGAAAATTAAAGACCCAACAATTTTCTTCAAAACTGTTCTTAACATCTTTACCGAAAGAATTACCGTTTTAAACATATGAGCGTAAATATGTAATTTCAACATATATGAAAAATTAAAACGGTTAAAATAAAATTTATTTTTATTTCTATTTCTTCCCAAGATCAAAATTTTTCATACATGTTGTTATTACATATTTATGCGTATATCTTCAAAACGGTAATTCTTTCGGTAAAAACGTTAAGGACAGTTTTGAAGAAAATTGTTGGGTCTTTAATTTTCATCTGAATGATTTTACTCTAGGGATTACGTTAACGAAGTTACCATCTTTGGTAATCTTTGAATCCGAATATCTTTGGATGCGCACATGTAACTGTTGTGATCTTTTCAGAGGTGGGTTACTTTATTTTACTTAAGGTGTATGCAAAAATTCAGCAAAATCTGATTGTTTTTGAAGATAAATACAAAGTTACTGAACTATTGAACATTTTTTTTTATTTTAAAAATGGCCTGTTTTCAAAGAAAAAATTAACCCCTTACGTTACCTTTTGAGCAAAAAATGGTCTCAAAATGTTAAGAACCATCCATTGCAAATACTTAGAGACAGTTACTACACAGGATTTGAATTTAGTTTAAGAGTTATCAGAAAAAATTTGTGACTTAAAGGTGAAATTTAACCTTGAATTTCTCTCTTATTTGACCTAATCCGATAAAACTGATTATGAGAGAATAATATATAGACCATGCACTACTAGAAACCATTGAGATATTTGAAGTTATTTTTTCGTGTCGCACTGTGTTTCATACACGGAGAAAATTATTTTGCTTGAATCAAGCCATTACTTTGCTTAAACGCAAATCAGCAAAATTTTGCTCAATAGCAGTTTGATTTTATAAAACGTTTTATAAATTGAAATTACTTCTCATATAATTTGAAAAAAGCAAAATTATGATAAATTTTAGCAATAATTTGCTTACTTATTATAAATTCAAATAGCGAATTTTGATTTGATTCAAGCCAAACTTTGCTAAGTTATTATAAGATAATTGTGTTCAGGCAAAAGCAAAATTTGACTCAATGTATGCAAAAATTTTGAATTGATTCAAGCAAAAAGTTGCTTGATTATTGAAATATAAAACAAAATTCGAACTATAAATAGAAATACCGTGGCATGCAGGTTAAGTGTGTGGCTTAGCATGCTCGTAGCCCGAGTTCGATTCCCAGTCGAAATGGCCAATTTTTTTTTTTTTTGTTTTTTTATTTTATAAATAGAAATAGCAAATTTTGATTTGATTCGAGCAAATACTCGCTCAGTTATTATAAATCGAAACAGCAAACTTTGATTTGTTTCAAGCAAAAATTTGCTCAGTTAATATAAATCGAAAAAGCAAATTTTGATTTAATTCAAGCGAAAATTTGCTAAGTTCTTATAAATTTAAATAGCAAAATTTGCTTGATTTTTGCTGAAAATAAGCAATATTTTGAAGTGGCTGAGAATTATGCTCAAGTTTTCCTTAATCTCTCCACAAATTTAGCAAACAGTTTTCTCCGTGTATGTTTGTATACAGATAATTTAATTTTATTTTAAAAAAAGATATTGTTCCTTACTTGATATATGCAGTAACTCTTGGGTTTGAAGTAAGTCCTTCAAATAGATCATCATAAAAAATTAATATGTTTCAAATTTATGGCCATGTGTTACGATTCAAAGGATCAATTGAATGCGCTTTTGTTTAATCATCCATACTTGTATTTTCTTAAATTGTACAACTATTTCTGTCCTTAAACTGCATAGTTTTAATATATGTAGATACCAATCTAATGCCCCTGTAAATAAGTAAGAACTGCTTTGATGAAGACAATTCAGTATTAATAGTTCTTAAGTTTTTTGACATCAAATTATACAATTTTTAGGGCGAAGGAGCTGAAGTTTGATTCATTGAGTCGCAGTGCACATGTCAATACATACAAAAATTTTTTTTTTATGATGATCAATCACAAGATTCATTGGTTGCAAATGTACCTATATATTAAGTTAGGAATAATAATTTTTTTATATTAAAATAAAAAAGAACTATACACAAATGACACTACCAGAAAGATCCATTCAAGGTACCTAAACTATACCTAAGTTTCTTGTCTGTGCGACTTACAGTTTAGAAGATAGAGCTGTTTAAATACATGTACCTATTAAGTTTTTTTATCATTTTTAATGTTTTTAAGAGTGTATAACTTTGCAAAAAAAATTAACTTGCAAAAAAAAAAGTACGCAGTTATTTTATTTTTCAAATGAAAAATTCACCAAAAAGAAAAGTCAGAAAAGTGTGCCTTTTGACATGGAATCACCGACATAAGAAATTTCTTGCATGAATACATAAATATTTGAAAGGATCGCGGACTTATACGAGGACATTTATAATTTTTGAAGTGAAACTTCTTTGCCGGCGAGTGAAATTTCAAGGTCTTTTTTCGTGACGCTAGGCTAACGTTTTCAATTCATATGAAAATTAAAAAAAAATTACTGCCGCTGCAGCGAATTGAACCCCGAACATCCTTGCTTATAAGACGGAATCTATATGGTAACGCCACGAAGGCACATGAACCAAGTCGAACAAAATGTAATAAAAACTGAACACGTAACATAATGAAAATAACATTAACTTTAGATTAACATTAACATGACATTATTAACATAACCGTAACATTAATTTTCATCCTACAAGTATGCACGAAAAAAAAAATAGAAAAATAGCTAAAACAGGAGCAGAACGCGTTCGTGAATATAGAGAGCGAATTAGAGCTCTTAAGAATACAGCCGCAGCTGGGTCTGCAATTAATGATGAAGGTAAAGTGATTGCAACAACGGCTGAGTTTCAAAATGCATTTTTACGAAACATCAGTGTATTTTGGTGAATCTACAAAGAACCAATCCCCAAAAAACACACTGATGCATCTCAACAAAATTTTAAAGCCAACCAAGTTGATGGCAACAATCAACGTTCGCTGCTTTATGAGGCCCTCTATCAACATATCAATTATTATGATCAGCAAGCAGGAGGTAATAATGAACAAGATTTGCCTCTGGTTTCGGAGGCTCCTTCAAAGAGTACTATGCAAATGCAATCCAGCATTCAAAAAGTAACAATGTTGAGAAGACATTCGAAAGCAACTAAAACACCAACTGAACTAAAACAAGTACCGAAAATAACTGTTATTTTACAATTTTCAAATGAAAAAAATTGTCGAAAGACTTTTTCAAATATACCATTATGTTATAAATGTTCTCAGCCTCACGAATATTAAGTCGCTTTTAAATTTGAAACTAATTCTTTAAAAGTTAATTTCTTGCTTAGTATATTTCGAGGAAAAATAAAGGTTACTTGTGACTTTTATTTTATCGGTCAAAAATAGCAGTTATTTTGTGACTTTAATTTTTTCGGTCAAAAATATCAAGCAATTTGTGTGTTCTTAAAGGCCGCTTGACAGATTGAACTGTTGACACCATGTGTAAAATGTCTCACCGATGAGATGAAAATAATAATATCAAAATTTTTTTATCGGTAAAATGACTTGAACATATATAAATTACTTGATATTTTTGACCGAAAAATAAACGGCAGAAAATAACTGTTATTTTTGCCCAAAAAAACTATAAGGCACAAAAAACTGTTATTTTTGTCGGAAAAAATAAAAATTAAGAGATAAAAGTTAATATGTGAAACTTTCGACAAAAACCATAGCCATTACGGTCCCTGCATGAAAATATTGAATCAACAAATTATTATTCCATTTCGTATTGATTGAATTTCTTTTCAGATACTTTCTCTCTCTATTTCACACTAAAATCTCTCTTATTTCTTACTGTTAAAGAAGTTTCACTTCTGCCACGTGTACGTTGCTACACGCGAGTTTTTTGTTTTGTGTAGAAATCTAATAAAGAATAGCATAGTTGAATAGAAAGCAAAGTTTTGCATCTGATTGTGCGTTTTCAAGTTCAAGACTACGAAAACTAGCTATTTAACTATCTGACATATGGGAGGCATAACGCCCCATTTCAATGCCGTTCATTGTGTCATGTTAAACTATTCTGATACTTAGGTATGAAGTGCCCAAATTAATTATCTTAGATCAGCACTATTTTCTGAAACAGTTTGCACAAATGCACACATAATTGTATTTTTGATTAATATACCAAATGTTTATTAGACCGGATTGAAATTTAGAAACCATAGTTTGTGATCTTAGAAGTTAAAGGAGATGTAAAAAACGACTACTGGCTACTGGCAAACGCAGTGGTTTAGATTTTTTGAAGTTTCATGCCACATTGCAAACCAAATCTGGTAAAAAGTTAAAATTTTATTCGTACCAGCATTTTGGCATAAAAATATTATGAAAAAATATGAAACTTCACTTTTTATTTTAAAACTCACCTGTTATTCACGGGAAGATACTAGATTTTTAATATAAAAATTATATGGGACCATTTTACACACCATCCTTAACTCTATCTAGATGGTGGTTTTTTTACCCTTGGTTCTCAAATTTCAAAATCACAGTGGGTTGTGCCTTAGTAAATTCAAGTTTGTACCTTCCATGTTTGGTAATTTATTGCAGTATAAGTTTCAGACTTGCATGGCTGGTACCACGCCTCACAGTACTTTCGGCCCATACAAAAGTGAGGAAAAAATACAAGACGTCGTTCTATTGTTATGAAATGTTGCATGTTTGTGAATTTTTGGTTGCTAATTTCAAATATCGAATCAGATTTTACGTGAAAATTAGGTTTTTTAAAAAAAACGAAATTTTCCTAATTAAATTTAATAATAAAGTTATTAGAACTGGAATTTGGCAATATATTTTTTTTTTTTTCAAAAGATATGCATATAGTTTACTATGCAATTTTTCGATTAAATGCTACTACATGTAGAAAAATATGTTTTGCACGAGATAAAAAAAAAATTATTCGTATTGGTACTTTTTTAATCAAGTAAATAAGAATAAATAAAACTAAATAAAAAAATATTTGAACTGCATTAATAAGCCACATGAGTATTTTTAATTCATATTTTCGTTTATTTCACTCTCAATATAGTTCATGAAAACGAGGTCTTCTTCATGTAACTTGTTCTTGAATTTAATATTTCTTCTGTTTAACGACAGGTAAGGGTGTGCCAAAATCAACAAACGAGTCATCAAATCCTTATTTGAATTTTCTCGTGAACTTTTTCTCGTATGATTTAAATGTGTATATCGGATACACTTGTGAGAAGCCTCCACGCTTCTTCCGATAAATTTCCTGTAAAAAAAATTCTAAATTAGTATTTTAATTTTTTTATAAATTTTAAAATAAATTACCTATCAAAACTTTGTGTACAGAACTTGGCATATAGCACCAACTGTAGCACTCTAAATACAAGTTTCTAGTATCCATTAGAAGCTTACTTCATTCCTGTGTTCTAATTTTTCTGCCACAAGATAATATACGTAAAACTAGTCCGAACTTATGGATTAAGTCTTTATTTAAACCAGTAATTTCTGCAGAAACATCAACATTGGCGAGGAACTTTCTAGCCGTGTTATCATCATTACTTGTGCCATGGCCCATGGCCCTGTTTGCCGTAATTTACAAGCTAATATGCCCTTTTGTAATATAAAGAGTGCTCAGCATTGTTTGTTTGCCTTTTTAAAGTGTGACAAGCACTAACAACAAATTGCTAATTTTCATAACTTCCGATTTCAAGGCCATTTTTAAAAACGAGTTTACTTCTAAAATCAGAAAGGAATAGTTAACATGTTTTTTGAATCTAAAAAATTATAATTTACAGAAAATATTGCAAAATTAAAGGTGTAATTTGGAGTTATTTTTTCCTTTATCATGTGCTAAAAAAGTATTTTAAGGAAATATAACCTTTATTTTAATTTTTTTTTGTCAAAATTTATTTTAGGTGTAAAAAAACTTTTTCTTAAAAAATTATTTTAAAATTATATAAAAACTCTGGCAGAGTGTAAGAAATATGGCAATAAAATTAAGAATAATTTTTGAGAAAACATATATTTTAGAACTTTTTTCAAAAAACGATTACTCAAAGAATCGGAAAAAGTCGGATAAAGTGAAAAAAGTTTCTAAAAGACTAAAAAAAAAAACAAAAAAAAAGCTGGCGATATGTGGAGCTTTTTTCTTCTCTGCTAAAAATAGAACATTTTCAAAATATTATTTACTTTTTTTGATAAATTTAAGTAATTCTTTCAAAAAAATTTAGAAATTTTTTTTTATTAAATACAAAAACCAAATTTGTTCATAGATTTTTTTGAAAAAATAAAAAAACACTCTCGAATAGTTTGACAAATGCGCTCACACAGCATTTTTTTTTCTTTGAATGATACGCAAAATCGAAAAGTAACCAATATGAAAACCCAAAAAACCTTTCACTTTAAAAGGCTGTAAATTACTTAAAACTTCCAGTATTGAAAAAAAAAAATTCTGGATTCATCATAATGAAAGTATTTCTTATCATTTGATATACGTTTTGTTAGGTTTTGTAACCTAAAATTTTTTTTATTTATTTCTACTGGTCAATGACCGATCAATGGTATTTTTGTTTCAGTAGGTATGTTCAACTGTGTATACACGTTCCCGATTTTAAAGGGAAAAATTCTATTTTGGGTTATTTATCCCGTTTAACGTATACAATTTGTATGTAAGGTACCTTACACTTCCAACTGTCCAATTGTACAAATTATTGTATGAACTCTCATTCTAATTAAAATTGAATACATGTCAATATATTGCATTTAATTTTCGAGATATGTAGAGGAGGTTCCACGACTTTTTGTCAAAGCTTAATCATTCTTCTTGTATCTATTTGATCTTAAAATATGCTCTTGCGATTTCAATTTGAAGTTTGTAGCTTCTTTTTAGGGTTAACTATTGCATTTTAAATGTGAAAGTTGTATGGTAGGAACCACTCATCATTAACAGAAGGTAAAAAATTTCCAATTTGTTTTTGTTTTGAAAATTAAAAAAAATTAGTTTGATAATTGGAGTTTAAATTTTTCTAGCTCAGAAAATATCTACTTGACTTGAGTCGATTTTGACTGGAATAATAATTTTGATAGGTCAACAAAAAAAAAGTACTTTATTTAAGCATATATTAGCTGTGTGCTATCTGTGGCCGCTTAATTTTCTTAATACCCACTAAATATGAGTATATTTTTCTATCCGTTTCTAGACATCGGGCAGCCAAAGACTAAGAAAACATTCTTCTCCAGCTCTTTGCAATGGATCTTGTTGGCAATTGGGCTGCTCCAAAACGTGAGATAAATTGCTCGCCAAACTCGCCTCCCAAGAGGTTCATTGTATCGTGTGCCGTGTGGATGTGGCACCGTCTTGTCAAACCACATGTCAACCAAGTCCAATACTTAAAATTTTGGACAAAAAAAAGTCGGTAACCAACGCACGGTACTTTGCTTAATTGACAGTAGCGTTGCTGTTTTCATTATTTATTAAAAATAACGGTTCAATGATGCCTCTGTCTGCTCTTCAGACCAAATTCTGCAATTTCGTTTGCAGACATACACATTGAGCCAAAAATGAGCTTCGTCACCGTAAACAATTTTTCGATAAAAATTGGATGTTCTTGCGCATTTTCGCTATCTGGGCAATCTGCTACTTCCCGGTTTCGCGGATAACTGGGACACTTTCCATTGCGGTAGACGATTTCAAAATCATATTGTTGGAATTTTCTAACCGTTACCAACGTAAAATATGCTCTTTCGATGTGTTGGCTGAACTTCTTCACTGCCGACAAAACCACCAAATATTTCTTCTCTGTTGTTGAGTAATTCTTCTCACAAGTTTCTTGCGACAGCTCTCCTGTTCTCTCTATTAGAGTGCGCCTCAGTTCGATTCACTGACCTGTAAAATGATCAGCAAGTTTTCTGCTAACTTCCTTACAAAAATTACATTTAGACATACGTCTTAACTAATAACATCCCTGACCTGGGACAGTGAAAGTTGTGAACGTCCTGTACACTACCAATACTCTGATTTTTATCCTTGAAGCTTCAAAGGTATGAAATGCCTTTCAGCTTATCCAACGCTGTGGACATATATGTGGAGTGGGTATCTTTCATGTTCGGTATCTTTGTTCAGCGCTCGATAGTCAACAAAACATTGGTAAGAGTCGTTCTTCTTAATGATCAGCACCGATGAGAACCATAGACAGTGAGAGACCTCAATCACGTCTTGCTGCAGTCTGCTCAATTGGCGCGTCGATATCCCTCTGTACAGCACTAGAGACTTTCAAATATATCTACTTGATAGGTTCTACATTTGGTTTTTGACGTATCCTATGTTCGACCAAATGGCTGCAATCAAGGCCATCTGGCATCACCTCGAATATCTCCACTATCAGTTGCTCCAATAACTGTGCCTCACAAGCAGTCAACTCTGACCGCGACTGTACGATCGTCGCGACTGCCAAAACTTCCACCTGGTCTGAAAACCTTCACTTATTTCAGGCTTCATCCCGGACAATGCCAGCTTTGACCATAAACTCATCGAATGCAATGTTGCCAGGTTCAAATGAAGTTCAAAACGCCCCATAGAAATAATTGATGAAAAAAAAAAATCTAAAATATTTATTATCACTACTAATATTGTAAAACTCAGTAAATTTTTTTACTTATATTAAGATTAACATTCCAAATAAATTTAATTCAATATTAAAAATTCACATAAAAAATGTAAGGCATGAAAAATCAAGTAATTAAATCGAAATCCTATAAAATCAATTCCTACATTAACAATAGCAACAACTGTGAAGCAATTCACTTTTTTGCCTCGTGTCTCATAAAATTTGGATAAATTCTCTAAATGCCCTTTTTAAGGCACGTGAGCGGCATACCTTTAACCCACTTTCTAATGTCACACGCTTATTTTGCCATAAAACATTTCATACAATGAGGCAGAACTAAAGCAATAAGCTGCTGGATTTTTTAAATGTCTTGGCATAAGTTTAAAATACTATAGACAAAAATTTCGTTAATTTACATTTAGGTTATAAGAGTGTAGAATGTCTTTAGAAAAGATAAACTATGCTCTAAAGATGCAGAATAGCAAGAAAAAGAAGATATGTTAAAAACAGAATTTGAAAATATATTGTAAGTCAAGCATATTGAACGAAAACAATCTAAAGTCATTCCTTTAATGAGAAGCTAAAGACTTTTGCTTGATTTTTGTTATAAATTAACTTATTAACTGTAATAATTATTACAAAATTATTTTCTGTATAAATTTGCACTATATTCAAGCAAATCATGAATAAAACGAAAGACTTAAGACACGAACTCAAACAGAAATCAAACAACGCATTTGTTTGTATAGCCATGTTTCTTTAGATATTTCATATTTTTAACTCAAAATAAAGTTGAAAATTAGCTGTATTAAATATTTGCTTGTTTTTTTTTTAATAGGTCAACCACATTTGAATTGCAGCTACAATTTATTCATATAAGAGTTGAGGCAGTTCTAAATTTCTTTATGCTAAAATAATTTTGGTTGCTTGATATATTCTGCATTCAAAAATGTTGTCTTGCACCATTTATGGTTGCATCTAAGAAACAAAATTATTCATTCCAAGCATGTAGTAGAAGAAAAAAATGCAAAACTTAAATTTCTCAAGTGCGTTTCAACATAATTAATAAGCTTCGCTGACTGCTGCACTTGCAAAAATGTCTCCACTGTTGCTAGGCGCAACATAGGGGCGCAACAATGTCGCCAATACACATCACATAAATTTACATTGCTTGCGCGTTCTGTCTGAAATTTGCGATGAAAGATTAAAATACTTTCTTCAACAAACGTTCTTTAACATTTCCATAATTTAGCCATCATTCATTCATTCAAATACTTATTTCTAGCTATTTTCAATGCAACTGAAAAAACGTGTTGAATAGCCATAATTATCATGTAATTTTATTAATTAGAAAATCACGATTTGAATAAATTTGTTTGAAATATTATTAAAAACGTACACAATGTCTTAGGCAGGAAATTTGCAGGAACATATTTTATATGGAAACTAGCAGGCCACAGTCGTCCGAGGCTTCGCCACGGACATTTTCTCTTTATCAATAATACCTTTGTATATTTGAAAAATTGCAATAATAAAAAAACTTAAAATATTTGCATATTATTTGTATTTGGAAGCAAATTATATTAAATAGTATAACTATAATAAAGTGAAGACATTTCCATTTTAGTTATTTAATACTTCAGTATTAACATCGTTTTCTATTCATTGGCATTACCAGGAATAAGAAAAATCTGATTTTCTGCTGTACCGACTCGTTTACCATAATCTACTTCTACGTTTTTCAAAGTTTTGTATTAAATATTTATTATACTCCACCCGCAAAGCGTAGCGGGCACAATAATTTGATCACGAAATTTTTTTCACGACCATGAGTCGATTAAGCCATGTTCGTCTGTCTATCTGCTCATTAGTTTGTCCACACGATTACAGCCGTGTCTTTATTGCAAATCTTTTTAAAGTCCATAATGAAATAAATTTCATGATTTGAGATTTGTCGTACAGTGGTGCTCCAGTTTAACGAAAGATATAATGTCCAGGGTCGTTCGGTAAATCGAAAAGTTCATTAAATCGGCATACTTATTTCGAGTTTTTTATCATATAACAAAGCTAATAAATTTGTCAACTTGAAACAAATATCCTTACATTTTTTGTTTTAATTATGCACTCCAATAAAGTTGAATTTTTGAACTTGTTTTAGATATAATTAATTATTATTATTAAATGTTTCGAAAGCTGCTGGTTAAAACCTGTTCACACTCCAAATGAAAAATCCAAGATTATGTCAATACATTCCTATAATGTTTTTTAAAAAGGAAACCCTACAATATGTATATTAACCCGAGGGGACTATTTGAAAATTAGATAAGTAAATACATATTAATGTTATTACAAATCCAAAAACAAACGAAGCGAGCTCAGAGAAGCAAATGTTTGTTAAATAGAATACCTACAATTTCAAATGTTCGTAATATAGAGTCAACAACATTAAATAAGGGTTCGTTATATTGGAAGTTCGTTAAATCGGTGTTCGCTTAATTGGAGCACCCCTGTAATGCTTAAATTTGAAACATATACCCTGCAGTTGAAATTCAACAAAATTTTGTGAATACTTCCATAGAAAGAGACGTCACCAAAATATCAAAACCTTCATAATTTATACAAAAATTAATGTGTTGAATTTAAAGATCATACATAAGTCTTGTTTTCTTGATAAATAAAACGTACTCTGAGTTTGAAATATGAAAAATTGGAAAAAAATATAACTTAAATAAATCCGAATAAGCTTCAACCTGAGTATTTTGACTTCGGGCAAGTCGAAGATAATTTTTAATGGTTTTTTTTTTATTTATTATATTCATTAAAGTGATGAATTAAAGTATATTCCTATATATATATTCCTCACTTTATATTCCATAAAGTTTTTTAAAAAAGCTTTTATACTTCAAATATTCATCTTAAGAAGTGCTCAAACATGCTAGTATAGTAAACATTTCATCCAACATCCCAGCAAAATTTTTCGTTAGGTCTTGTTTTTTAATCGATTCCAAAATGCATTACATAAATGCTAATGCAAGACCTTAAATTTAATCCGTAATAAATTCACGGCAATGCATTCACATCAACTTAAAAGTTGTTATTCAAGTATTAATTTCGTGAAATCAATTATAAACCAACCGTTTTAAGCGCTTAATCTTTTCAAGTGACAGGCTTTCGATTACCTCTAATGACTGGCTATATAAAAATAATGGGTTTAGTAAGCGAGAGGGTAAGCGATGAATGAAATTTTCTGGATTACTTTTTCGATTATATGTAAGCGAAGATTTTGATGGGATGTTCTCCAGCAATACATTTCTCCAGAGCTTTTTAGAAAAAGGTGCTCGCGTCATAAATGGCAGGAATAAAAATATACTTTATAATTTTGTGATTACTAAGTTCTAAGACTATACATCGACAAACAAACCTTATTTGCAGCTCTAAATCTGCTAGAACATAGTTTTTAATAGTAATATGTTTTTGGGTATCCTGTTACATAAAACAATTTAAAAGCTCAATTTATTACTTGCTGAAAAATTTCTAAAAAAAAATTAAATTGAATAAAATTCATAAAATTTTTTATTTACATTAAATACATGGCGTTTTATAACAATTTTATGGCGTTCTGATGTTGTTTTATTTTATTTTGAAGATGTCTATTTAAAACTCAAAGATGGTTTTCTAACTCCTTTACTTTACTAAAATACATAATTATTATTCTGTTCAAATCAACCAACAAAAACTGTAAAAATACAGTTTTTAAGAAAAAACTATTCTAAAAATTATTCTAATTTTCATGATTCTTGAACTTGGTCTCCCAGGGCAAGTTTACTTTGGGAATTATGTAGATAATGACTATGAAACAAATTTCTGATATCAATTTGGTATCACTGTGATACTGTGATATTTATGGTTAAGAATAAGGCAGTCAAATGTTACAGACCTCAGTCTTGTCTAGTAAAGTCGAAGCTAAAATGTATAAAGAGTACTATAAAGAAATTTATAAAAATTAGAAAAAAAGTTTTTTAAATTAATTTTAATATTGTTTTCTAATTTTCACGTAACTTTTATATAGAAGACGTGGATTGATTTCGAAAAAATATTTAAATTGATAGTTATTCAGGGTCACTGAGGGAAAATTTGTTAACGATTTACTTCCCGGTCCTATTTTTTCCTCAATTATGCAAAATTATTCAAAATAGATCTTTGGGGATTTACTCACTATTGCTAGTCAAAATTTTTCGTAAACAAAACATTTTTGAAAAATTCCTTGATTGCGGAAAATTTTTCCAAATAAGTTACCAAATTATCTTTCAAATGATATCTAATATATTAATATCAATGAGATTAATTTTGTATATTGTTACCTACTTTTATAAATAATACAATGAATTATAATATATCTGTTTACTTATTTGCACTTTAACAAAATAATCATAACAGTAAACTATTATTAAAAAAAATTTATATTAATTTCGTAGTACTTTTTAAGCATTGCTGTTATGAGGTTAAGTATAACCTTCTTAAAGGGTGCACAATTTAGTTTTGGTCCCGGGTGCCAGCAACCCTAGCTACGCCACTGCCTCACTCCAATTGCAGTCGTGAAAGCAAATAATTGCATGCATAATTTACCAAAAATTTTCTCTTTGAGTCGCTGCTCTTGCTCTCCTAACGCGGAGCATCGCTCTTGCATTTTCTGTTAAACTTGTCAAGCTTGTTTTACGTCGAAGCATTTATTTGTAGCTGTGTTTGTAGTTTAAGGGAAATACGAACACTTAATTTTTCAAACTTTTAATTTATCTTTAATCTATACAAAATATGTTATCACACTTGTGAATGCACATTTTGAAATATTAAAATATCTTTCTTTCTCAAGTGTAAATTAAAAATTTGGAAAACTACAATAAAAATATGTGTAAAGAAATTGTATGCGGCGAAACAAATATGCACACATTGGCTTGCAGCTCATCATTCCACAGCAACAACAACACAGCAAGCTTTATTTTACTTGTATTCCCATCACGTCAAAGAGCGATAACTGCTTTTGGTTACTCTTCGAATGAGTGTGGAGAGCGAGATCAATAAACTTTAAAGAGAAGAGTTGATAGCAACATGTAGTTGAAACTCTCGTAACACAAACGCGTGAAAAGCAAACGACCAAGCAATGCTTAGCATAGGTGGTAATTTCCTAAAAAACTTAACAACTTAATTAAATATATTTATTGTTAAATTTTCTTAAATAAACCCCACCTATGGCATTCTGTAGCACAAATATGATATTTTAAAATTTTTTTCATAAAAATCGGTCCAGTAGTTTTGGAGTCATTGTTGCACTTAATATTTCCACTTCAATTTTATATAATAGTATAGATAGATCAGACATGAGCTTCCAGTAGCTCAATTAGCTCAGTTGGCTCAGCTACAAACTTGTTTTGTTTTTTCAACTTTGTGTTTGCACATTTGTAAAAACAACAACGCGTGCAAGAAACAACAACAACACGTACAAAGAATAGCAACAAAACCGACGTTCACCAAAATTCTAACTTGCTAACAACAACAAATGCGTGCAAAACCAAGCAAGCCTTCCTCGATTGCGCTGCGCTTGAAATGTTTGTACATGTGTAGCACAAAACGCACATGATTTGTTTTTGTTTTGCTGGTTAATTTTTTTTTTTGCAACGATGAGCAAAAGCAAATATGAGGATAATTTTGTGTTTGTTTTAAAAAACAAAAACCTTGGCTCACTAAATTTATTTTCCTGCTCATGACTGGTATAGATAGATAAGAAATGCTTCCTCATATCATAGCTTCGATAATATATGAAAAAAAATCTGGCTTTAAAACTATAACATATATCATTAGATTGCTCATCCCTGTAAAAGTAAAAGAAAGCTGGATTGTATATCAACAACAACATGTTATCGGCTGCGCCAAGCAAAGCTTCTTAAAGCGGTAAAAAGGTTTAGATGATTGACAAAATTAAATTGTTTTTATTCCCAAAACTTTAAGTAAAACCATTCAAAATTTTATTCAAATAATTATTTCAAAGCGTTTTTATGTAACAAAATCTTAAATAAGCGTCTCTCGTCAAGTCCCGAACCCATTTTTATTTTTAAATTTGTGCATTCTTTCTTAAAAGTTTTTACGTTCGAAGGTTTTTTATAGAAGAAATACAATTGTTTTTAAATATTTTCTTTTTTTATTCTGTTCTTAAAAAAAATGCTGCAGTGCAACCCGGGGAAATGAGTTTTTAATCGTCTTTATTGATGTTAAAATTCCATAATAAATTTTATAGCGAAATTATATAATACGAGTAGCTAAACTTTCAAAAAAAATAATATTAATATTGGTCCTCATATTAATCACCTCATATAATTTTCAGTCCTCATATTAATCACAGCTTAAAAATTAAATCTTCTGACTCAAATGGGGTGCTTCCTACACATTAGCTCTCTCATCTTAAACGAGTCTCATTTAATCTTAATCCTAACTTGGATACAACAACAAATAAAAATGAGAGTTAAGTACTCCACACACACTATCGTAACTTTGTTTATTCCCATATCCTTCGGTTCTAGTCACAAATCGAACTTGTTGCCGGATTTTGTGTATGCATGGCTAGTTGTGTTGTTCCTGAGCCCAATCCATTCTCTGGTGGATTGAAATGAGTTAAATTTTTCCCACATTAATTTTTTTTTGAGCCACTCGAATTCATTACATTGAAATATTTCAATGAGATCTAGATTGTGGCTTCAAATAGAATGCTGAGAATGTGCGAAAAAGTTCTAGTAGCTGAAATTCATTGTCATTGCATGATCCTGAAAGCTTTTAAAAGTTCATTAACTGACTCAATATCAAAAGATATTCTAATATCTAACCTTATTTTTAAGATATCTCTTCACACAACAAAGAAATAGTTCCACGCCTATTTGCCAAGGACAAGTCAATAGAGTCGTCCTTTGGCACCCCTCATATTTGGCAAATAAAAAAAGAAGAAAAATTTTTTTTGATAGTCTCTTTGATAGACAACTAAGAGTGGATTCGACCACAACGGAACCAACCGCATCCCCTCTTCGATTCACTTCTAGGTCAAATTTTGAGACTTTAATTTTATAAATACATATTGGTTTTTTGGTAGCTGATTCCGAAGCAGAGGTCAGTTTGTGTATATTTATGTTATTTCAAGGTTATCCTAAATCCAAAATGAGAAAAGAACAGAGATACGATATCCAACATCTTGACATGTACACTATGGAAAAAAATTCTGTTATATTAAACTAATCATGGGTTGAAATAACAGATTTCACTGTTAAATACCATCCAACAAATGAAACTTTCAAATCAACATTCGAATTACTGTTATCTTAAATGCAAATCAATTAATCTAACAGTGTTTTGAAATAACAGCGACCGGCTGTTAATATTACAGTTGATAATTCTTTGAGTATACGTTGAAAATACTCTTGAAAGCATCGATATTGCTATTGCCGTTTTTTATGCAAAACTTTACAACTAAATATTTTACACCATGATATTTAATTTCTCGGTCTATTTGATTTCCTTAGAAAATTGTTTTGACGTTAATGCAGTGTCTACTGACTTAAGCATAGCTTTTGTCAAAAACTCTCACGCGGTCATCCTTCTCAAGCTTCAAGCTCTTGACTTCCAACCACGACTTATGTCTTTGATCAAATCTTACCTTCGAGAACGTCAATAAATCGTCATCTTCACATTTTTTAAAATCCGAGTCTTTTACAGCTACTTCCGGTGTCCCTCACGGCTGTCAAATTGGTCTCTTAATATTCGTGTTGTCAAAAAACAAAAACAAATTGGCCATTTCAGCCCTTGAAAGGACTTTGACCGAGCTTCTTAGGATCAATTGTGTTGTGTGTGTTATTAAATTTTTGCACACAATTGACCGAGAACTGGACCTACATGTTTTATGCCGACTCCGAACGGCTCATGTTCTCAAGAAGCTTTACATGGCATTATTTACTCTCTGAGGTTTGCCATTGTCTGCAGAGAGGTGGTGACCGATCAGAAAAATTTTTTTTATTGAAAAACTTTTCGCCACGGCTGGGGATCGAACCCGGGCTCCGAGCATGCTAAGCCACACACTTAACCTGCATGCCACGGTCACCACTCGTGTTGTCAATACAGTTAAAAACCTTGGAGCAACTTTTTGAAAAATTGTTGAAATAATGCATTTTTTTATGCTTTTTGTATTAGAATTGATACTTTTCAAAATATTAGAAATTTTTTAAGTCGAAGCTGTACCTAAATTTAATAACTTTAAAGGAGTCAAATTTTAATTTTAACACTTAAGATTTAAGGTTAAGCTACAAAATAACTACATGATAAAATATTTGAGATTTTTTAAAAATTTTGAGATTTGTATTTTTTACATTTTGTTCTTGCTTGAACCATTTGAACGCGCAACTCCAATGCGATGGTTGCCGCAGTTCGCGGATCAATCTTAGGATGTAGCAACAAATAAAAATATTGCATTTTGCAATTTTTACATTAAATAATTAATAATATAACTAACATTATAATAATATTTATATAAATAAATAAAAATGGTCCGACTGAGTATAGAACCAAGCTCACTTGATTCATCAAATCAAATCGATAACCGCGGAGTACAATTTTTTGCGAGTACTAATTGTACAGGTTAATGCTTACGAAATTAAAAAACTAAGCCAATACGTGTAATTTTAAATTTTTAACGCATGAGAGACTAAAACTTAGTTTTAGTATTTGACGTGGTCTTAATTTTAAACCACTTAAACTTAGTTTTATATTTAACCTCATTTAAATTACAACTAAGTTTTAGTATATGACGTGGTTTCAATTTTAAACCCATTCGGGACTAAAACTAAGTTTTAGTATTTGACGTACTTTCAATTTTAAACCCATGCCAGACTTGAACTTAGTTTTAGTATTTGACGTTTATACAAATTCGGTGTCGTCATATATATACACAGTACAGGATTGACTAAAATGAAGTTCAAAATTTTTAACCGTGTATAAACGATGCATTCTATCCGAGTATTCTTAAACACTTTGCTATAATTTTATTGAAAATTTTAATAAAATTGGCTAAAGGCTCAAAAAATGGCCAAAATATTTGCTTTGGAGATCTCACACTTTCGCATTCACATTAGATCGAGTTCTTGTCTTTTGCCACTTTTCGATTTTTAAGCGCTCATATCTATTAAATGGTAACACCAGTGGAGGAACTACCGGAGGTCTGTTAGTCTTGATTGTCATTGTCCTAGACTCAGGGCACCCGAAACACAAAGTTTTTTGGTGAACAAATTTGTATTCTTCCTAACCTTCGCAATGGAGTCGTTGTTTGTTAAGGTGAATAATGCATGTTGATTACAATTGAAGGGTAAAGCCCTTTCTTTTACCTTTTCAAAAATTAGCTCTGGGCCTTGCCTTAAGCTCAAGACCTTTAAGTGCTTCTATAACATTTGTAGATTTCTTGGAAAAAATAATATTGCTTACAGGAATAATTATAAAGTTTTTTAATGTGACAAAATTACAATTTACCCCACTGGGTTATATTTTTCTAAAAACTTTTACCCCAAGTTTCATTAAAAATTAACTTATTACGACTTACTGATTCAGTAAAGATGATGCGCAATCGTATAGGAGTATATCGTCACAGACATTTAAAAAAAGACAAAGATAAGTGTAAAGACAAGAATTTTGAGAAAGATTGTGGCAAGTATTAAGATAGGATTAAGACAATTTTTTAGGCAATGTTTGATATAAGTTTTAAGAAAAATTTCGTTAAGGTTTTTAACAAACACAAGAAAAAGATTTGAATAAAGATAACGACAAATATTTGAGCACGAAATCGGATACATTAGAATAGATACTATGATAAGCGTTTAAGCATTTAACTAGGACAAGTATAATGACAAGAATTCAAATAAGCATTATGACAATGATTTAGATGAGAATAGTATTAGGATAAGTAATATTTTTTTTTTTTATATATTTGAACCAAGGATTTCAGGTGTCAAACCTATTCAGTCAAGTCTGCCTTGATTCGGAAAAATGGGGGGATAGATAAGTAGGAGAGAAAGTGAAATCAAGAGAAACAAGTGTAGAATGTTGTATGTGTGGCGGAGCGCCATATCAACAAGTGAATTTGAATCTGAGGCAAGTGTTATGCCTTTACCTCAGTCAATTCGAGTTATTAAGCAATCTCATTCCTTACACATCTCTACCACCAACTACAACTTCCAAGGCCGTTTATATTAATGAATTTTTTTTTTAATTTCAGTTCATTAGAAATAAGGAAAGAATTAAAGAAAATTTCAAGCGTAGGACCCATGGCTAGACCGGGATTCGAACCCGGAACCTCTGGGTTGGCAGACAAGCACGCTACCACTTGATTACAGAGGCCCCCCAACTGGAATTGCACAGAACTATGGGCATTGATTAGAACAAGGCAGAAAAGAACAGGGATAAAAATATCTCGTCATGTTGTAGTTAATACTTGATTTTGTTTGCCATCGAGTCATATGTTTGAAAACGGAACTTTCAAGAACCCAAGTATTTTATTTGGAATGTGTCATATATTTGTGATTTTTTGTCGACAATTTGATAATGAGACTGTATCGCTGAAATCTGAACGATTTGTCACATAATCAAAACCTCACTACAAAGAAAATTTAAATGAAACTCATATTATATATTTGTATTTATATTTCCAAAATTACTTTGGTACAAAAAGTTCAACCAGCATAATTTAATGGCTAAAGAAATTCCATTAAATGATTTAAAGAGATTTCCAATGTTCCTCAAGAAAGTAGTTCAATTTCTCTTTTAATAAAATGCAGTTTTTTCCTTTCTTCACAAATTTCTCAATCGAATGACTGCGTTGATCGAGTACTTAATTTAAAACTTGATTAATTCACTTTTCGGCTGGGCGTCACGTGTCAGATTGAAGTGACATTTTCGCCGTGCCCCAAAGTATAGAGTTGACAACATAATATAAAATTAACGATATTAAAAAAAAAAAAAAACACAACAAGAGAAAGAAAGAAAATTCAAAAAGTGCTGACAGAGCCATAAACGCACAATAACTGAACTGACTGTCGACTGCAGTCGCACGCATTCTGACACGTTGTGCTAATTGATATTGACCTTGTTTAAATGATGATCGTTAAACTGGTAGTGCTAGAAGTGAACAGCTTTCTGCTAACTATGCGCTAGACACACACTGACTGATAAAATGGCTGACTGAATGACTGAGTGACTGCAGCAAAGAAAAGTCGTAAAATTTATGCAAAGTTAAAGTGAACAACTTAACTAAAGTTAATTTGAACAAATTTTACTTATAAGGTTTTCACACACGTGTGCAACATGCCAAACGATCATCATCGATAGACTTCGATCAATCGATGGGAAACATTTATGATGAGCAAATTAAAATTGCGCTGATCGAAGCTAAAATAATAAAAAAAAAAATAATTTAACGATTGTTTTAGTGTGTTAGAGTCAACTGGGCAACGCGGAATAGGCATGTTTGGCACACTAATTCACGCCACAAGAAGATATCGATCGTCTATCGATGGTGTGGTTGGCTGGCAGATATGAGCCATTAACATTAAAGTAAGCTACTGAAAAAAAAAATAAAAACAAAAATTAGAAAGTATTAAAATCCATTGAGTGTTTTAATTGAGTTGTTTAAAGAAATAAAACAATTAGAAAAATTTGTATTTTAACAAACTTAAACACAATTGTTCGTTAATGTTAGCCGAATTAAGCACTATTTATTATTGCAGCATAAAAAATAAAGCGCTTTACAAGCGTTCTTAGAAAATTTTTATCAAACCTTGTGATTTCAAGGAAATTTCTGACAAACATCTACATTTCTCGAAAAGACTCTCACGCCTTATTTGCTTTAGCAATTGCAAGCATAATCTTATGTTTATAAAATTAGAAAACATACACCAAACTTACACATAAAAACAGAAACACTTTTCAAAAGTGTCCAATTTTTTATTCTTATTCTTTGCAACACTCTTAATCGTTAAATCTTTTTTGGCACAGTTAATTTTAAATTCAAATTCAGCATAAAACTTACAGGCAGCCACACAAAAAAAAAAAAAAATTGGCGAACATAAAATAACAACGCAAAAAAGTGACGATTTAACGGTATAGAAGATGCGGCTTTGCATACGATAAATTTTTGGTTTTTGCAAACTTTTGAGTTATCAACGATATGAATGAATGAATGAATAAAGGCCAAGATAGCTTGGCTCATTGATATTTTGTACAGAGCGCGAAATATCTAGCCTGAGTCCGCTACTGCCACTGCTGCTGCTCCACAATCGGACAGCGACACGTTTTACAAGCTGTCAGCACTGTCTGACATGGACTTTGCCTTTGCGAAAATGTGCAATTTATGAATGACACACTCAGAAAATCTCCAGAAAAAAAAAACATAATCTAAGGACGCGATACAATCTAGATTGTTTGACCTGAAATAAGTTGTATGTAATTTGCGCTGTCGAAAAAGAGTCGAGTCGAGTCGAGTCGAATGGGTCTTGCAGTGAACGCAGATAAAACGAAGTATCTTGTGTCAACAAACAAACAGTCCCAGCGTCTTGGAAACCACGTCACTGTTGACAACACCTCCTTTGAGGTAGTGAAGGACTTTGTTTACCTGGGATCCAGTATAAACTCCTCCAACGATATCAGTATTGAGATTAAACGAAGGATAACTCTTGCCAACAGGTGTTACTTTGGGCTCAGTAGGCAATTGAGAAGCAGAGCTCTCTCTCGACGAACAAAACTGACGCTCTATAAGTCAATAATCATGCCCGTCCTACTATACGCATCACAAACCTGGACGTTGAGCAGCTCTGATGAAAGGACTTTGGGAGCGTTCGAGAGAAAAATCCTTCGCAAGATCTATGGTCCAATCTGCGTCAATGGCGAGTACCGAATACGATGGAACCATGAGCTGTATGAGCTATATGCCGACATCGATATAGTCAAGCGTATTAAAATTGAGCGGCTTCGCTGGCTAGGTCATGTCGAGAGAATGAACGACGAAGCTCCAGCGAAAAAGATATTGGATTCGGTACCCAGCGGTGGCCAACGCAGACGAGGAAGACCGCATCTCCGTTGGAAAGACCAGGCATTGGATAACCTGACAACGCTTGGAGTTTCCAACTGGCGCCAGCAAGCGCACGACAAAAGAGGCTGGCGAAAATTCTTAGACCAGGCCAAAACCGACCAACGGTTGTAAGCGCCATCTAAGTAAGTAAGTAAGTAATTTGCGCTGTTGTCACATAGCAGTAATAGGTTATCTGATAAAATAAGCAGAGTGTAGATTAAAGACTTCCTTAAAAAAATACAATTTTTTTATTTTTGAAACTAGTACAAATTTGATCTTAATCGGATCTGGAACTGGTAACTGGTAACAGGTAACTGGAATAAAGTAATTATGTCAAATTCAACCCATTAACGAATAATGTAAGCTTTTAATCATGTCAACGGATACTTTATCTAAAATGACTAAGAAATTTATACACTATGTTTGGTCTTGAAAAAGGTAGCTAAATGAAATAATTATTCTATTCCGACAGTAAGATAGGATATTGCTTGAAAATTACTGTCACAAAGTTCAAAGTAATTATAATCAATTCACATGTTTTAAAATGTAGCGATTTTAATTTGCCTCATCGAGCTACTAAGTTTTGATAAATCACCTAAGAAAAGTTTTACTTTTCTTTATTTCACTTACTTACTTACTAAGGTGGCCATGACAACCCGTTGACGGGTTACGGCCGACTTCATCAGTTTTCGCCAGGCGTCTCTGCTTCGCGCGCGCCGTCTCCAATCTCCTTTACCAAGCGCGGTAAGGGCTTCCTCGGCCTGGTCAATCCATCGGAGGCATGGTCTTCCTCTTCGTCGTCGACCTTCGGCTTTCGCCTCAAACACCTTTTTCGCTGGAGCTTCTTCATCCATACGAAAGACATGACCCAGCCAACGTAGTCGCTGAATTGTTATACGCTGAACTAAGTCAATGTCGTCGTAGAGCTCATACAGTTCGTGGTTCATTCGAATGCGATAGTCGTCGCCAACTCGAACAAGACCAAAGATTTTGCGAAGAACTTTCCTCTCGCACACCCCAAGAGCGGCTGCATCTGTTTGCGATACCACCCATGCCTCAGCGCCATAGAGAAGCACAGGTATAATGAACGTCTTGTAGAGTGTTAGTTTTGTCGATCGAGAGAGGGCTCTGGAACCTAATTGCTTACTTAGCCCGTAGTAGCACCTATTAGCAATTGTTGTTCTTCGCTTTATCTCCAGGCTGACATTGTTGTTGCTGTTTACGGCGGTGCAAAGGTATGTAAACTCCTTGACAACTTCAAAGTTACATTTGCCTGCTGTAACATGGGAGCCTAGACGCCGCACTTCCCTATTTGCAGACAGCATATACTTTGTTTTGACCTCGTTCACCGTCAAACCCACTTTGGCTGATTCCTTTTCGATAGCGGCGAAAGCAGCGGTTACATCTCTCTTGGTTCTGCCGATGATATCGATATCATCAGCATACGCAAGGAGCTGGACACCTTTGTAGAAAATGGTACCATTTCGATGCACACCTGCCTTTCGTAGGATCCCCTTCATGATGATATTGAAGAGATCGCATGATAGCTGGTCGCCTTGTCTGAAACCTCGTTCGGTATTAAAGGTTTCGAAGAGGTCATTTCCTACCTTGACGGAGCTGCATGTATTGCTCAACGTCATCCTGCAGAGCCTTATCAACTTTGCAGGCATACCGAACTCGGCCATTGTTGCGTACAGGCAATCCCGAATCGGGCTATCGAACGCAGCTTTGTAATCAACAAAGAGATGATGGGTGTCGATTTGGTTTTCGTGGGTTTTCTCCAGGATTTGGCGTAATGTAAAAATCTGGTCTATGGTGGACTTGCCAGGACGAAAGCCACACTGATAATGTCCAATCAGTGTTTTGGTATGCGGCTTCAATCTTTCACACAATACGCTCGAAAGAACTTTGTAGGCGATGGATATAAGACTGATACCTCGGTAGTTGGCGCAGATTGTCGGGTCTCCTTTCTTAAGTATAGGACAAAGCACACTGAGATTCCAATCGTCGGGCAAGCTTTCCGCTAGCCATATTTTGCTGTTGAGATGATGCATGCACCTTATCAATTCACCGTCGCCGGTTTTAAACAATTCAGCAGCCAGGCCGTCAGCACCTGCAGCTTTGTTGTTTTTGAGTCGCTAGATAGCAACTTTAACCTCGTCATGGCTAGGTGGTGGAATTTCCACTCCATCATCGTCGATTGGTGGTGTCAGACTGCATTCTCCAAGGGCGAAATTGTTGGTATTGTCACCTGCAAGCAGATTGGAAAAATGCTGTCTCCATAATTTCAATGCGCACTGCGTATCTGTAACCAGATCACCATTCTCATCTCTATAAGTGGATGATCCGGGCTTGAAACCTTGGGTTAGACGCTTAACCTGCTGGTAGAATTTTCAAGCATCCTTATTACCCCTGGTACACCTCAATTTTTTCTCGCTCACGCTTTTCCTGCTCTCTTTTTTACGTCTAAAAAGGCATCTTTCTTCCTTCCTCTTATCAAGATAGTTTTCGTGCATGGCTCGCGTTGCAGCTGACTGCAGTGTCTTTTTATATGCGGCGTATTTTGCTGCTGTTGCGACGCGACACTCTTGGTCATACCATTGGTTGCGGGCGAAGAAAACCAATGACTTCTTCAGCAGCAGTGCGCATGGAGTGGGATATATGCGCCCAAAGTCCGCCAGCGTCGTCGAGGCAAGAGTAAGGTTGGTTGAGCTTAACCGAGAGTTGAGCGGAGTAGGCTTCGGCGGTCCGTTGTGATAGCAGCTTATCTACATCAAGCTTTCGTTGCACACCTGTGCGTACATTCTTCGCATTGCACAATCGCATGCGGATCTTGGCTGCAACAAGATAATGATCGGAGTCAATATTGACCCCCCGAAATGTGCGCACATCCAGTACACTTGAAGCGTGCCTTCCGTCGATCACAACATGATCAATTTGGTTTCGCGTTTTTTGATCCGGGGACAGCCAGGTTGCCTTTGGATATCAGGGTGTTGGAATCTGGTGCTACTAACTACCATGTTTCGCGCCGCGGCGAAGTCGATCAGTCTTAGACCGTTATTCGAAGTGGTCTCGTACAGACTGAACTGACCGACAGTGGAGCCAAAGATGCCTTCTTTTCCGACCTTCGCGTTAAAATCGCCGAGAACTATTTTTACGTCGTGGGCCGGGCAGCGATCATACACGTCCTCTAAGCTCGCGTAGAAGTTGTCCTTGACAGCATCGTCCTTTACCTCCGTCGGGGCATGTGCGAAAATTAGGCTGATGTAGAAGAATTGTAGAGTCCTTGACGCGCATTATCGCCAGCCTTTCGTTCACAGGTGTGAACCGGGAAACAAGTGGGCGTAGTTTCTGACTTACGACAAATCCGCATCCAAATTCTCCTGGATGGCGGTGATGTCAGCCTTTATTTTTCGAGGGCTTCCGCCAGTTGGACAGTAGCACCTTCCCTAATAAGGGTCCGGACATTCCAGGTGCATATCCGTAAATCATTATCCGTTTTTTGTTTGCGGTGATCGTCAACGTAGTGGCGGTTCATATCCGAGGCTTAATTTGGTTTCATTTTGTTTTCTTTATTTCACAGATACTTCAAAAACTATCGTTCATTCTAAAGGATCGTCAGTGCCGGCCTTCTCTGTTAAGGCTTTCAACTATAAATAATTGCTTATTCCTTGTGTTCAAAATTGAACCGGACTGTGTAATTAAAACAACAACGGTTAATTGTTGGAATCATTAAGACGCCATTATTTATGTGTTTTTTTAAAAACAAAAAAATCAAGTAAAAATATTTCATTGCTTATTTTTTTTATGACGGTTTATTGTCGTTGGGCTGCAATTCTCTTATTTTGAAATGTTCCGAATAAGGTTTAATCAAGCCTTATTCATCAATGTTCCGAATAAGGTTTAATCAAGCCTTATTCATCAAGCATTGTATTTTCAGAATATATGATTTCACCGTAGGGAATGAAGAAAAAAACTAGTAAGGTATATCTTCGACTTGGCCGAAGCTAAAATACCCCCACGACTGATTCTTAAGGGTTAAATAATCTTCAATTAGAAAGCTTTTTGTATGAGATTTTAGAAGATTTTGTTAAAATACAAACATATCAAATTGTTTTTCTGAAGCATAAATATAAGCCTTTTTATAAAATATTAAATTTTGGGGTTGTATAGGAGGTGGGCGTGTTAGTGGATGGATGACGCCCATTTTTCTAACACACCTAAGTTTTGACATAGAACACACAAATACCGAGTTTCAGTTTTGTAACTTTAATATTAGTCTCTTTATAGATTTTTCAATTTTGGGGTTGTATGGGAGGTGGGAGTGTTAGTGGGTGGATAACGCCCATTTTTCTAACACACCTAAGTTTTGACATAAAACACACAAATACTGAGTTTCAGTTTTGTAACTTTGATATTAGCTTCTTTATAGAGTTTTCATTATTTGTGTTGTATGGGAGGTAGGCGTGGTTTTTAACCGATTTAGCCCATTCTCGAACTTGATCTTAGTTTTTTATAAAAAAACTTAAATATCGAATTTCAGCACAATAGTTTCAAAATTACGGCTGTAATCGTGTCCAAAGACAGACAGACAGACAGACGGACAGACAGACGGACAGACAGACAGACGGACATGGCTAAATCAACTCAGGTGGTGATGCTGATCAATAATATATATACTTTTCTATACCTACCACGCCTCCTTATGGGCGTTACACACGTCGTGACAAAATTAATATACCCCTTACGCAGTACGCGTGGGGGTATAAAAATTACTCTTCATAACTGGGAAGCGAACCCCGGACCCAACAAGTCGAATGCTCTAACGTTGTTACGTATTTTTATTTGCTCATAGATGAACAAAAGGCAAAAAATATTTCGAATATTTAAGCTCTTAACAGCATTAACTAAGACATCGTAGTCGTAACCGAACCATGTTTTGTCTGGTCCGTCATATTTGCAAAAAATTAGATTTCACTGTTCGAACAATCATTTTCATTAGCATTACATCTACACTCGCCTTTGGCGTAGATCTCATAGTAGCCAAAAATGGTCCTGACGATCGCTGTATACATTCAGTGGATAAGTGCGGTCGCAGGCCCCATTCCTTACTTAAGGTCCTTTGGCATGCATAAAGGGCGCATAGTGATTTTTTTTTCTTCCTTTCTCTGTGTGACGTTTCCAACTGGTAAAGCTTGTTATTAAGGATAATTCCAAGATATTAAGCTTCAGTGGGGAGCTAAAATTCTGCATCCAGAGATACTCTTTTGTTTTTCGTTAGTTAGTACTACTACTCTTCTTCTTTTTGTAAACATAACGAGTTTAGTTTTTATTGGATTCACACAGGCCGTTCGTTCCTGCTCATAATAATAGCTTTAGTGCGCCCGACATCAGTTCAGTTATTGTTTGCAGGGGAAATCTCTGCATATTAGAATGGCAACGTCAACGGCATATACTACTAATTTTGTTCCACCAGCTGTAAGTGTGGAAAAGATGTTGTCAAACCACAATAAGCGAAAGAAGAGAAATATGACTTCTTCCTGTGGATTGCTTCTTGTAGCCACTTTCCTTGCAACACTCAACCACAGTTGCGCCTTAATACTTCTGCTGTTCAACGCTTTATAAATGCATTGGGTAATCATACTTTTTACTCCTTTTTCCACTCAAGCATTTCTTAGAGATTCCTTATTCACATTGTTAAATACGCCTTCGATATCTAAAAACGTTGCTTAAGTGAATTATTTGTTACTTTTGTTACTTTTGGCAATATTGGAGTACAAAGTACCTGCCTTCCTCAGACAATCATCAGTAAAAGCAGACGGAGCAGTGGCCTCAAACTTCGACCTAAAGAATTTTGACAGCCTACCCCTGCAATCTTCGTTGCTTCGATTCTTTCGAACAAACAAATTTACTTTTGACTACCAAGTCACCCGCTTCAATGACCATCACGTCGGAGTATGAGTAGAGTACCTCGTCTTCTGTTCCCGGGCCGGGAGCACTAGGATGAACTTCATAAACAGTACACGGAAAGAAATTTGAGCTGAAAACAATCCCAAACCAATTAATTTTGGGAATGATTTTTGTCTAAGGCATAACATTCTTGATATCAAGCTCTTGTTTATAATTAAATTAACGTGCTCATCGTGCATAATGTTTGTGACTTTTGGATCTTTATCAAAATAATTAATAAGCCCGCATACGTCCAATGTAAGAAATTTTAGGATTGCTTATGAAAACATTAATATGCTTACTTGTGCCCAATTTATGTCATTTTGGTGTTGTTTATTACAAAAACATGCTCATTTGTATTCAATGCATGCCATTTATGGTTTGTAAGTAAAAAAAATTAATACGCCCAATCTAAGAAATTTTTAAATTGCTTATCAAAATATGTCGAATGTCAACAATATTTACAAATAAATACAAGTTTGAATTCTATTTTGATTATCCAAACTAGATGTATAAACTAAAATTTCAACTAAAGGTATGAAACCTTTCGGAAAGGATACATATTTTCTTCATTTATTTTCTGCACTTTTATCACTAACAGGAACAAGAACCAACTGAGAATTACATTGTTCGGTTGCTCATTTTTTTTTTATGTGCAAAAACAACAAAATTAATTTTTTTTTTACAAACAAGCCCAAGATTTCATTTATGCAGCACAAATTGACTTGTTTAGCAAAAATCAATTTTAAGCCCAATTTCTGGCTAGTTTTTACAAAGAAAATTAACTTGAATTTGATGTTGCTGTATCTGTTATTAACATTATGACTTGAGATACCTGACACTTGACTTCACTTTGAAGAACCGCTTTATTTCGGGCAAATACTGACTAGAATATATCGAATTGCATCCCACGAAAAAACTTAAAAAACAAACAATCACAAAGAACTTCAACACATGTACGTTAATTTTTATGCACACCACAAAGTGCTCGTGTGCATTAGGAATGAATGGCTAAGAACAGGCAACAAACATGGTGGTAGCTAATTAGCTAGCTACCATAAATTCATAAAGCACAATGGCTGCGGATGGTGGAGTAATAACGACGCCATGTTTAAATTTCCGAAGCCAATGACATTTAAAGCTTTCGCTTTTTAGTGGTGTACGTGTGTAACTTTTGGTAACTAACATGCTTATTTCGTGTATGTATATATATTTAAAAGCAATTCAATTATTATATTATTAAAAAGCACTATTTTGGTGAAAGGTATGCATTGAAATTTAATTTCTTAGAATTTCAATTGCATACAATTAAGGAATGTTATATAATGTTTTAACGTTGACAAGTGTTTGCTTGTCGACGGCTATAAAAGAACGCACTGTTAGTTAATCAGAAGTGCGCATTGAGTAATAGTCTGCAGATTGAAATAAGCTAAGATTGTGAAGCCATATAAAAAAATTGGCAAGAATGTAGCGCCTCTAGAGACAAAGAAACACGTATTTGCAGCTTATCTACTGACAGAGATCAGGGCGCACGATGAAACATTGTCGCGGTTCAGCTATTCGTGGAATTTCATACAAATCATCCTGCTTTGGGTAGGCTTCTATTTTAAGAATTTTAAATCTTGTGGTATGGATTTCAGCTGTTAATGCTTTTTTATTTAAAATTTTTGACAAATAGTGGTGGTGTTTACTTTATTATGCTAACTAAAGTTCTTCTCGAGTGTACTCTGGTAACTATAGTATAAATAAAGCAAATATTAGTTATAAAGTCGGATATAACTGAAATCCTATATTTTTATACATAAGAGCACCCATGAAATGAATGAAATTTGCATTTTAGCTGAAGCGGGGAGTAAAGTGCTAAATTGTTCACTGCCCGCGCATTTTCCGAAAGAATGGGTGTTAAAAATAAGATTTGCAAAAAAAAACTACGCATCTCTAGTGGTAAAAAGCCAGTCGCTTTTGAGTTTTATCTCAAAGAATTTTCAAAAATGCTCTTAAAAAAACTCCTATAATATGATTGCTATGCACCTTTTAATATATCGTATGTATGACTTTTCCTGGCTGATCTCGATTTTTGAGATCTGACTTAAAATTGATTAACGCCATGGTCATTTATATTAATTTGTCTGGTATTCATGGTAGCTATCAGCCTGTGAAAACAGTGAAAACGAGGAGGTTTAATATGTGCTTATTATATATATCTGCATAAAAACTAAAGGTTATCAAACTAAAGGTTATCATACGCTTTGAGTTGCGTATCATGGTAGTAGTATTCAAAGTTGGATACATATGCCTGCGTACAGTGGCGTAGCGAGCATAACTGGCGCCCGGGGCAAAACAATTTTTTGGCGCCCCCAATGAAATATAAATAAATATTTTTTAATATTTTGTACAAATAATTATAATACACTTATTAAATAACATTAATACAAATAACACTATGCGTCAAAATCAGAAAAAGGTTCTGTACACGACAGTTCATTATATTTTGTTATAGATTTAAGGTCTCTTAACACGAAAATCGCAAACAAAATTTTAAAGTTAAGCCTCGTAGGGTAAACTGGGGTAGCCTTGACTTTGGGCCACATTCGACTATGACGTTTTCGGTATGAACGTATTGTTATTTTTCAATAATTTGTATTATAAATTTTGTATATAAGTTATCGTCACGAAGTTTGACGATTCTTGCATTACATGAAGAAAAGTAACTGAATAGGTTTTGCGTTTTTGGGCGGGTAACTGTTATTTTCCGGCACTGATTCATAAGGACGTCCTGACCGAGTTATAAAAGTTAATCAAAGTACCTTTTACAAATGGTAAAAACTATTCATGTTTTTAAAATATAAGTGAATTTTAATAAAACTATATATAAACTTAAAAAAATTTAAAAAAAAGAAGCCGAGAGCATTTGGGTACATTTGACATTTTTGATTGGGGTAATTTTGACAAATGTTAGTTGTACGAGTACAAAGATCGAGTAACATCGAGATGTTACCAATTAATTTTAAAGTTTTTTAATATATTTCTAAATTGGTTTTAATAAAAAAGAAGTGGTTCAAACATCAGAAATAGGACTATCATTAGCCGAAGAAATAAAAGGACATGAAGAAAACAGAACGTTGGTTAACGAATGAAGAATGAAAGTCTAAAGATAATAGCAATTCTGGTAACAACTACAGCTTTGATTCTTTTGGATTGTTCAGTGATGCTGGTCTAATTTTTTTCCAAATATTCAGCCACTTCAATTTTAAATAATTTTTTGTGGAGCATCAACATTAGTAGAATTCACAAACGCATTAAAGAAACTTGTGGTTATCGTTAACTGGCCCTTAACTACCTAACCTGTTAACTCGTATCCATAACATCTTTGCTAGCAATATTTATTGTTAACTTTGACAGTTCGTTAAAGATAACTGTTGCTTGCTTAACTACTCACTAACTGAAATAATAAAGTTTATATTGTTTTATTTCAATTAAGTAAATTTTACTTTATGTAATTTTGACATCAATTGTATCGAACTGATTATGTAAAATTCCTTATTTTAACTCTATTCTACTCTTACAAACACAAACTAAAGATATTTTGAATTTTTGTATGAATAAGTCTGGTCTATTTTGAGAAGTTAAGCATGACTTTCTTAAATTTTTCAATTTCTTCACAACAAAATATTTGTCAGAATTTTCACGCAACTAAAAAATGAATGTTGCTAGTGAAATTCCACGCAAACGGACAGAGTACTAGGATTTACGTGATTTTTACAGATTTTATATAATTTATAAGATTTTTGTTGAAATATATCTTGTTCAATATTAATAACCACGCTAAGCAGAATAAAATTTCTAATTTTCTTCATGTTATTATGTAATTCATAAAAAATCGAAAACTATTTTCATTTTTAGTGGAGAATATAAGCTACCGCCGAAAGAAATGCGTGGAAAAATACGGTCAGGAGATGCATTTGAGTGAAGACGCTAAAATTCGACATTGTACTGTATTTAACATATATTATTCAATTTTACACTGTTTGATACATTGATACTGAAATAGTAATAAGTATTTGAAGTGCTACTCTCAGGTTTTGGAAAAACATCTTGAAATTCTGTTCCATTAAAATCTGTATTATAAAACTCACCCAAATTTTTACAATTCTTTTCAAGATCGTTGTACGGATTATCCTTACTTAATAAATTTTCAGCGTCCAGTAAATACCAAAATTTGGAATTAAGGTCCCAAAGTCGTGTAAATTGTGAACTTATTTCCTGATGCAGACGATCAAGAACGCTTTTCATAACGCCAGATTTTTCGCTTTCTGCGGAAAGGTCATATCTCCAGTCAATTCTCCTCGCATTTGTCGGCGACATTTTATACGGATTGTTGTATCGATTCCCTATTTTTTACAAAGATTTTTAACTTTTTCACATATCTCGTTACGAATTTCTGCAAGTTCAGTCGCCAATAATTTGAAATCATGGAACGCTTCTTTAAACTTAATTTTAGGACCTTGTAATCTGAGCTGCACACGATCAATTCTCTTAGAGTTCATGCCAGAAATGTACTAAAGTTATGATATTTAAATTCGGTTTAAGATAAAGATTGCAGCATTTCTGGTGTACCACTTGTGGCAGTATTTTCTGCTGCTAATTTTTCTTATAGTTCTACGTATTCTTCCAGTCCCTCGACAATAACGCTAACTGCTTGCGCTCTGGCGCTCCATCGTGTTACAGATTCTTTAACAGATTTTTTAAAGCATTTTTTAACAATTTCCATCGTAATGTTGAACGTGAGAAAAAGAGACGTATGTTATCAATAATTCCAAAACATGCTACAATGATTGAATTTTGGTAAGCTGTAGTAACTCCTACTTAATTTAATGTGTGGTTATCACAATTTACAAATGTTGCCTTATTATTTTTTTCTATTATTCTTTGTTGAACGCCAGATATGTGATTTGACATAAGGGCAGCATTATCATAGCATTGTACCTTACAGTTGGCTAACTTAATTATTGAATTAATTAATTAAAAAAATTTTTTTGCAAAATTTTGTTTGTCTTGAGAATGATTTGGCGCCCTTCTGAGAGTGGCGCCCGGGGCATGATGACACCCCCTTCCCCCCCTCGCTACGCCACTGCCTGCGTATCATTAGCAAATGGTATCAAACATACTGCTAGCACGGAGATAAGATGTCAATAAACTTAATTGAGTAACTGATGATTAATTTGTAAATAAAAAACCTCCTTAAAAATTAATCCAGAAAATTGGAACGAACGCTGTCGTTTGTTTCAAGCGCATTAGTATTGAATAAGCATGATATTGAGTCATGAAATTCTCGACATAGGACAAGTAGAATTGAGCCTTCACAGCAGTTGTCTTCTATATACACTCAAAGATTTTATTTCCGAATTGTTAAATTCCTGCGAATATGACAAAATTTTAAATTGTTTAAGTAGGCATATATTTTTTATTGAAAGATTTAAATACTCAAGCTTTGACTTCAAACATCAGTTGAAACTAACCACAAAATGGATTTTGGAAAAGGGCTCATTCCACAGAAATGAGGAACGGAAACATGAATTCAAAAATGCATGTATTTGAAGTAATTTTTGGTTTTCGAATTGAAGTGGAATCTTAAGTTAGTCCTGCTGCAAAAATATTTTTAAATTAAATGCTTTTTATATTATTTTGAGAATTTAACTAAACAAACTTCGAGTTGAAAAAAATTTTTAAATATTTTGATTTAATTTAAACCTTGAAATCAGTCATCTTTTGATACAACTTTAAAAAAAAATAAGGTTAGTAATATTAAAAAAGATATTAATGTTGTATTAGAATAGTTTGTAATAATGATTGGTTACTGTGTTTTCAAAGTACAAAATATTTAAACTGAGTGTTTTTTCTGTGTCACACCCGTCCCAAAAAAGGCTTTAATTTTCCTAAGAAGCAACATGGGCTTTTGATAAGAATGAAACTTTCCTAAAGTAAGGATATTGATGTTTTACATAAATTTGATAACTTTTTTCATTCAATAAATTATTTGTATTCTTCATTTCCGTTACAAGAAGTTGGTCACACCCGGAACGGTATTCAAAATTTTTATATAATAATGAAATTTTTGCAAGTATATGAATAAATTCTCTGATTAAAGCAAGTTTTGTAAATTCATGTATGGCGAAATCATTTGTATAGGTATTAATTTGATCAAAAATTCATGCGAAAAATTGTTTGCAAAAATATATTTTTTTTTTAAATATATTAAAAACTTGAAATTATTTGTATAGGTACTAATTTGATAAAAAATTCATGCAAAAAACATTTATTAAAACATTAATTAAAAACATATTTTTTTGTTTTAAGTGTCAAAAATATGTGAAAGTAATTATACCCATTAAGTTCTTATATATAATTTCCACATCATTCGCATTCGTCACACCCGTCCCATTTAAAAGTTTAAAAAAGAATGGTTATCGCCATTTTTTCAAAATATTTTTCACTGGTATTCAACAGAAAATATATTAAATTTGAATATATGTAAGTCAAAAATGGTCTCACTGTGGCAGATGGACTGAATTTCAATGTTAAACTCAGAATTTTTAATTTGTAAACTTGTGCTCGTCACACCCGTCCCAGGTGTTTAAGCGAATGTAACTATTAAACTGGTATAAATAATTGCATTATGTTTAAGCATTTTGAAACCTTGGGGCATCTTCTAAAATACCCTATAGTAAATTGCTAAAATTTTAACCGGTTAATACCATTTTCAGCACGATAAAGTAGTCAAAACGTCACACTCGTCTGTATGGAATGAGCCAAAGGCAAAACATTTTTTTGGATTGTGAACCGCAGTCGTATAACCTAAATCCGATCGATAGCTTGAGGAACATATTGAAGAAAAAATTGTATTATGCTATTCGTCGCCGAATAACATTGATGAGCTCAGGATGGTTGCTACTGGGGAAATATCTAAAGATAAGTACTCCATCTTTAGGAAACGTATATCTTAATATTAATAAAAAATTACAAATTCAAATCAGTCACATAATTGTTCACAAAAAAGTTCACACACAAATGAAATAAAATTATTAAAACAATATGTATATCTTCGACTTGGCCGAAGTTAAAATACCTCCAACGCCGGCTCGTAAAGGTAAAATATCTATAATTGGAGCACTTTTTGTATGAGATTTTAAAAGATTTTACTATTTTTATGACGTTTAAAATATGTACCTCATATCAAATTGTTTTCCTGCAGCTTAAATATAAGACTTTTTATAGAGTTTTCAATTTTGGGGTTGTATGGGAGGTTGGCGTGTACGTGGTGGTTTCAGTTTCGAAGCTTAAATATAAGCTTCTTTATAGAGGTGGGCGTGTTAGTGGATTGATCACTATTATGGGTTCTATGGGAGGTGGGCGTGTTGGTGGATTGATGACGCCCATTTTTTAAAACACCTCAGTTATAATTTAAATTACCCAAAAACTTCATTTCAGTTTTGTAGCTTAAATTTTTGCCTATTTATATAGTTTTCACTATAGTGGGTTGTATGGGAAGTAGGTGTGTCCGTAGGCGGATGACGCCCACTTTTCATCAACGATTTAGTTTTGATATAAAATACAAATGTATCAAATTTATTGCCTGTACCTTACAGAGAAGCCTATTTATAGAGTTTTAAATTTTGAGGTTGTACGGGAGGTGGGCGAGTTCGTGGGTGGATGGCGCCCATTTTCCCAACACGTCTTATTTTTGATATAGAATGAATTAATACCTTATTTTATTTTTGTAGCTTCGACAGAAGCTTCTTTATATAGTTTTCAATTTTGGAGTTGTATGGTAGGTGGGCGTATTAGTAGATGGATAACGCTCATTTTTCTAACACACCTTTGTTTTGATATAGAATACTTAAATGCTGAATTTCAGTCAAAATTAAACTTAAAATTATCATCTTTATAGAGATTTAATTATTGTGGTTGTATGGGAGTTAGGCGTGGTTTTCATCCAATGTAGCCCATTCTCGAATTGATCTTTTTTTTGGAAAAAAGCTTCAATATCGAATTTCAGTACAATAGCTTCAAAATTACGGCTGTAATCGTGTCGGTAGACAGACACACATGGCTAAATCAACTCAGATGGTGATGCTCATCAAGAATATCTATACTTTTTTTACCTACCATGCCTCCTTATGCCCGTTACACACGTCATGACAAAATTAATATACCCCTTAGGCAGTACGCGTGGTGATATAAATATGCTATTTTCACACAAAGTTTAAGTAAAAGTTGTTATGTCCTTCAATTAAAAATAAGTCAAAATATAAATATATGAATTTTATGTTTTTTGTGGGTCACTATAAAGGTATATATGGATGGTTGTTTTCTGTTTTTCTTCGAATTTCAATGTTAAATGGCTGTAAGTCAGCTCCGAATGCCCAAAAAATTGTGTTCTGAATCAACCTGAAAAGTTTACAGAGAAGATTTTAGAGGTTTGGAGCCGATGGTTTGGAGCCGATGCGAAAATTTTTAAATCCCATATTAGTTCAATATAGCGTAGACCGGATCGATATTTAGATTCCGCCGGACGGGGTCTCAAAAGTTAGAGGAACTCATTAAAATGATTTCTGCATACTTTTGACGTAGAATTACGTCTTACAGCGCGGTTTGTATGGGGTCGTTTTAACAGATTTTTTGAAGGTCATGCAACGTTTTTGGCGAATACTTTAGGGTATACCTACAGCCTTTAATACTTATCGTTCAAAGATAATATATATACTTAAATATCAGATATATCCTACGCTGAATGAATATCTAATTTTGGATTTTGTCACTGTTATATGAAAGTCAGAAAATAGTAAAATATAAGAAGAAAAATGCATGTTTTTATATAAGAAAATCAATCATCAGCTGGTTATAATGTATTGCTGTGCCTGCTGCTTTCTTTGTTTTTGTTTCGTTGTTTTAGCTTGTGTTGTTTTTGTTTTGCACGAACTGATTGGTTCGTATTCAGCTTCCGAATGATTCTATGGCCAATCGGATGCAGTGGGATTATCTGAGGTCACAGGCGGGTCATTGGCACTTTGATGGGTTCCATGGAACATTTGGACCAAAATGGATGATTCTATGACCAATCGGATGCAGTGGGATTATCTGAGGTCACAGGCGGGTCATTGGTACTTTGATGGGTTCCATGGAACATTTGGACCAAATGGATGATTCTATGGCCAATCGGATGCAGTGGGATTATCTGAGGTCACAGGTGGGTCATTGGTACTTTGATGGGTTCCATGGAACATTTGGACCAAAATGGATGATTCTATGACCAATCGGATGCAGTGGGATTATCTGAAGTCACAGGTGGGTCATTGGCACATTTATTGGTTCCATGGAACATTTGGACCAAAATGGATGATTCTATGACCAATCGGATGCAGTGGGATTATCTGAGGTCACTGGTGTCTGAGGTCACAGGTGGGTCATTGGCACATTTATGGGTTCCATGGAACATTTGGAACAAAATGGATGATTCTATGGCCAATCGGATGCAGTGGGATTATCTGAGGTCACAGGTGGGTCATTGGTACTTTGATGGGTTCCATGTAACATTTTGATCAAAATGGATGATTCTATGGCCATTCGGATGCAGTGGGATTATCTGAGGTCACAGGTGGGTCATTGGCACATTTATGGGTTCCATGGAACATTTGGACCAAAATGGATGATTCTATTACCAATCGGATGCAGTGGGATTATCTGAGGTCACAGGTGGGTCATTGGCACATTTATGGGTTCCATGGAACATTTGGACCAAAATGGATGATTCTATGACCAATCGGATGCAGTGGGATTATCTGAGGTCACAGGTGGGTCATTGGCACATTTATGGGTTCCATGGAACGTTTGGACCAAAATGGATGATTCTATGACCAATCGGATGCAGTGGGATTATCTGAGGTCACAGGTGGGTCATTGAAAGGTACTATAATGGGTTCCATGGAACATTTGGACCAAACTGGATGATTCTATGGCCAATCGGATGCAGTGGGATTATCTGAGGTCACAGGTGAGTCATTGGCACTTTTATGGTTTCCATGGAACTTTTGGACCAAAATGGATGATTCTATGGCCAAGTGGATGCAGTGGGATTTTCTGGGGTCACAAGTGGGTCATTGGCACTTTCACGTGAATACGAATTTCACGTGTAGTTCGTGAATAAAAGACACTGGTAGTTGAGTTTTGTGTTTTTACTTGATTTTTTAAAAAACACGTGAACACGTGCTTACGTGAAACTGGAAGTTCTAGTTCGTATTGGTAGCATTGTAAGCATTGTTTCGCATTGGGTGTATTTATGCACTTCTGTTCTAGTTTACTAAGTCCTCTATTTTGAAACCAGAGGTCATGAATCTCTTTTCAACTCAGTCAATGAACTCGAACTGTTAAATTTTACGAATTGGGTCTGTGATCCGGTTAGATTTAACTCTTATGAAAAAAAACGAGTTGGATCATATTACGTTTTATGCTTTTACCCAATAGATGGCGTAAAATTTTAATTTTTGTTTTTATGTGTTTAATTTTTATGCAGTGTAGTTCGCAAACTATACATCAAACGGAGAGGAAAGGGTAGCTCGCAAACTAAATATCGGACGAGAGTGGAACTAATTGAAAAGGCATGTGCTCAGCGTGAAATATAGTTACCATACAATTTTTAAAAATCGGGATCTTAATTTTAATTTGAAATTAGTAGTTAAACTGACTGTAGCTCGCAAACTAAATATATATCGGGCAGAGACGAAAGTGGCACCAATGGAAAGTGCATTTGCTTCGCCTTCTTTTCAACTAAGTCAATGAACTCAACCTATCAAACTTAACGAAATGATCGAAAAAATTTGAAATTTTGCTTGTTTCTTTTTGCTTGCTCATTTAATCATACTTACTTTTTAACTTTTTCTTTGTTTTGGCCTCGATAAGTAGCCCTAATTGAGTGTTATTAATTTATTTGTTAATTTTTGGAAGATCAATAAAAATATGTGCAAAATGAACAAAACAATCGGACCAAAGAGACAAAGTAGAAGAGGTTACAACTTAAACGGAATTCTGCGTCTACACTTACGATACTTTCGAAACTGTTTCTTTTTTCTCTATTCGGAGAAAAACCGCCGAAGCAATTTTGATTCTCCTGAAGGTCCTTTTTGGTAAAAAAAACATGTTTTTTGCTTGTAACTTTTTATTTTTCACAGAAAGCATACCCAAATCTTCTTAAATGTTAAATTTCTTACTCATACTAACATTTTGACATAAAAAAAATTGTTAAAAATTTTGTTTCATTATAACTCTTATTGACCATCAAAAATTGAATTTTTTGCTATTTTTAAAAAGGCATTTTTTTAAAACCGCTGTAAAAGACACATTTTTTATTAGATTTCCGTGGAATTGTTATTGTTGGAAAGGTATTAAGTTCTTCTTTGTTTCTGTGTATCGCTTAAATCAAAGCTGTGTGCGAAAACTGACAGAATGTGAGAAATCGACTTTAGAAATCTGATAAAATGAAGCATTTCTTATTCATACAATCAATTTAATTTGTTCACTGTTTTATCGTCCAGTTTTCGATAAATTTTTTTTTTTAATCACATAGCTTTGATTAAAGCGATAAACAGAACGAGAGAAAAACTTAATATCTTTCCAAAAATAACAATTCCACGTAAATCTAATGAAAAATGTGTCTTTTACAGCGGTTCTAAAAAAAAGCCTTTTTAAAAAAAACAAAAAATTCAATTTTTGGTGGTCAATAAGAGTTATAATGAAACAAAATTTTAACAAATTTTTTTATGTCAAAATGTTAGTATGAGTAAGAAATTTAACATTTAAGAAGATTTGGGTATGCTTTCTGTGAAAAATAAAAAGTTACAAGCAAAAAACATGTTTTTTTTACCAAAAAGGACCTTCAGGAGAATCAAAATTGCTTCGGCGGTTTTTCTCCGATTTGAAAAAAAAGTAAGCAGAAATCATTTTAATGAGTTCTTCTAAATTTTGAGACCCCGACCGGTTGACATTTTTTGTATCCATATAAGAATGATCCGGCGTAGTATAGCGTCTAAGAATTTTCAATATAATTGCATGTTTTTTTATAAAGCGTGTTTTTTACAGACATAGATTAGAACAAGGTTAGTAATAAGTATAAGAAAAAAATCCCGACTTCTCTAGTTTTAAGTTTCATCTTGAGAACATTTGCAAGTTCTTTGGTCAGTTGACTTTTTTATTACTGAACAAACTTTCCATAGCTTAATCTTTGTTCATCTTTCAATCTCAAAGATGTATGTGAACAATTTACCAAAAAGTTACCCATGTGTCCCGGTGCTCCAGATACTCTCACGAAACTTAATCCTCATATTCACTTTTGCATCTGCTTCATCTTGTCATAAAAGAAAACCGCGCGACTCTCATTTTAATTACGGCATTGCAATATATTCTAAGTATGTGTTACCAACCAGCAGTTGCCTGCTGTTCTAGCCGGAATAGACCTCAAGTCCATAACGAAGACATCAAAACACACACAAATACACAGCAGAGCTTTTAAAAATTTGCGCCAACCTTTTCCACCTATACATTAACAATAAAACAAACTTAACGTCTACTCAAGCAGTTGCTTTGCCGTTGTTGTTGTTGTTGTTGTTGTTGTTGCTGCTTGATTATATTGTTGGTAAAGCAATTTTTGCTGCTACTTCTTTGACTGTTGTTGTTCTTGTGTTGGAGTGTTATTGTTGTCAACGTCAACGCGTTCTTCGGTTCGCAGTGGTCTCTTCTTTGAATTTTTAATAAATCAAAGTGAAGAATATAAATGGGGACCAACACACCTTGAGCGATCGCAGTTAGTATTTTTCAGCCAACGGAGCCTCAAGTGTACTGAGTGCGAGCTTTGGTCTTGAAACCCGAATCCGATAGCCAAATATAGCAGAGAGGAAAAACGCAGACACCAGCTTATAAGGAATATCTATTTTTTGACAAACCATTGAGGATTATGTGGATTTAAATAAATGCAAGAGTGAAATTTGTGGATTACTTAAAACCTCATTAAAAGCAAAATAAAAAAAAAAATAAAAATTTGGCTAAAGATCAAGTGCTAAAGTGCAATTAATTTAAATAAAACGAAATACGTGTAGATTTAAAAATAAAGAAAGTTCAAAGATAGATTTGCTGGAATGGATATGTGGAAATTGGTGATGTTGCTGCTATGTCTCAGTGGATATTGCTACGCGGGACCAGTTGGAGTTAAGGTTTGTGCATGAATCATAGTTGAGTTTGGATTTGGGCGCCAAGTTTTGGGCAGCAGTTTTGCAAATTTCCATAAACGATATGGTTGTAGTTGTGTGCTTCCGGTAAGGCGACAAAACTGGCGGAAGTTGTTTGCCAGCGACATAAACGGTGTGAAGTTGAAAGAAATGTCTGTCTATTTGAAGTGAGAGGATGGCAAAAGTAGAAGAATACGTTTGGAAAGTGATATTCATTCAAGTGGCATTAAATTTTTTTCTCTAAGAAAAATTAGATTAGAAGAAAAGCACATAATTTTTCAAAACTTTGCTTTTACCATGATTTATGTGTTCACGGATGTTGAAAAACGTTTTCTATGTTTAAAAAACTTTTTTTTAAATCTAAAGTTAGGCCAGTTAACTGATCTCCGAAGTTTAAAATCCTTTATCTCAGATTTCGTAAAAAGAGTTTAAATTTTAAACTCACAAAATCCAAGATTAAATTTTTTATACCTAGAATTTCTGTGTTTAAATTTAAACTTGCCTCACCAAGTTAAACTTAGATTTTTTGAGATGAGGTATCGGCGTTCAAATTTAAACTGAGGTTAAAGAATTTTAAACTTTGTTTAAGCTAAGCTTTGTTTAAAATTGAGATCAGTTAACGGGCCTTAAACTTATAAGACCTCAAGTTTTGTATCCAATTTTCTCTTCGAATCGTGTTTTTAAAAATTTGAATAATATAAAATTTTCAAAATAATAGAATATTTCAAAACATATAAAAATTATATCGTAAATATTTTAAGTTGAAGTGAAATTTTTTAAAAATAGTAACAAAATTTCACAGCTTTTTTTTTTGTTTCAATAAAATTTTATTCATTTGAATTGAAGGCTTTCTTTTTACCTCAAACTAAAACGACAAAAAATTTCCTGTCACCTCTTTAACACACTCCCACACACACTCATTATTCGTTGTTCCGACTGTAATTCTGACTACATTTAATATTCTGTAGTTGTTCATCGCTTGTAAATCGAAGAATTAAACAACTGCAAAAAAGTAACGATGTCTAGACTTAAGTTCTTCCTTTTGCAATAAACATTGAATGGATTTTGGTTTTTACATGCAATTCAGAAGCTACAAGTAGAAACAAGTTTTTAATGTACGGAAATTGATTTTTTTATAGACACGTAAACATTCGATAACTGCAAGATCCTCTATAGTATGCAATAAGATATAATATTATACCTTAAGCGACCACCTTTATACCTGTGTATTAATTACTGGAATAGTATCGAAATTTCATGTCTTGCAGCTTTGACCCAAGAAAACGTTCGGGGAAAACCAAATGTAACAAAATTGTAGAGATGGTACATGAAATACCTAAAATATTTAGTTTAAAGAAAGATAAAAATAAGAAAGGTGAAATAACTCAACTCTGTGTACCATATTTATGACATAACACAACTGATGTATAACAAACATACTCATAACACGATTAATAAGAAGCAACATGCTCAAGAGCTTCATCCAAATAGAACATTATTATTTTTCTTTGGATTCATTATATTCCGTTGGATCTCATACATTTTTGCTTTTGTCCCAAATTCGCTTTATTACAAGGTGATCACCTTAATTGAAACTATTCATAAAAGCCAAATAAAGAAAAGATTATTCGGAGAGATTCGGTTAATTTGTATCCTTCTTTCTCAAAACTGCAAAATTTTTGTTAATAGAAGATGTAGTGTATCATTCCTACCGGAAATTTCGTTTTAGGTCTACTGGTTGAAATATTTTTTGAAAACCCCTGAGTTTTGAAAAGATGATAAATATTTTAATTACACAAATTTTGTATTTATTAAATCCCAAAAATCTTCTTAGGCCGGCCCACGTTTGCCTCTGAAAGCCCCTAATTACAACCATGAGATAATTTTTGCTTTCCTCAATTAATGTCATTGATCATTGACAATCATTGGTACAAAGTGCCGTCCGACCAACAATAATACTCAGCATGATCTTTTTAGAGGAAGACGTTCATTTATATACAATCAGACTATCATCTGGTTTCGTAGCTCTTCTTTTTATCTTATCTTTTATATATTTTTGTTTTGTCAGATAACACTATGCACCACTGTTTTTGTACACGGCATCCCACATTTTTTTTTTTTTTTTCTTATTAGGGGTATTCACACTGAATTGGGTAGATTGAGTACTTTTGATTACTGCGAGCACCCTTAACTGCAATTGATAATTTTGTAGAATAACAGCTGATGAGAGATGAGTGACTGCTAGAAAAGAGTTGCCACCATATTATTCATGTCATTTTATGAGCTCAAAATTTAGTCCATTGTACGAGCGTAAAAAAGTTATTTTATATTGGAGTAATTTTTAACGTGAACTTTGCGGCATTTAATAATTTTCATCTCAAAAATTTTAAAATAACTCATTTTAACAAGTTTGTCTAGTTTATTTGTTTATTGTTTATTTGTTTGTTTTAGTCTTTTGTCAATTCAATTATGGTCTACTTTTGGAAAAGGTTGTAACCCAAGAAAAAAGTACTCAATTCGAAAAGAAATCAATCTACCCAAACAAGTCAGGGGGTCAGCTATAGTAGATTGGTAGATGGGTACTTGGGTAGAATGGCACTTTTACAAAAAAAAAAATGTATGGCATTTGCCAATCTACCCAACTACCGAAGGCAGTGTGAATACCCCTATAGATTTTGGGGTCTTTAGACTCTTATTTACTTAGAGTAATTTTTTTCTTTTTAATTTTTAAATTTTTTCTCACTTTTTTCAAATATAGTCGCATATCGGTAATTCCATTTTTGAAAATTTTTTTGGTACTAATTTTTTTGCAAGTTTATTTTTTTTTTGCAAAGCTATACACTGTCATAAACATTAAAAATGATAAAAAAAAACTAAAAAGGTGCATGTATTTAAACAACTCGTACCGAAGTCGTACCGAAAAGATTCTGAGATATAGTTTCAGTATCTTGAATGGGTCTTTCTGGCAGTGTCATTTTTTTATAGTAATTTTATGGAAAAAAACTTTTTTTATCTTATACCGAAATTCTTACACCGCATAAAGCATTCATTCCGAAGGTTTACGCAAAACTTTTAGTTTAACGTCCCCCTCCTTTTTTTGGTAGCGCTTTTAAAAACTTTATGTTTTCTTTTTTGAACCCGAAAACACCGAGTATCATCGAAAAAATCCATAATTTTGTTATTATTTAATTGAAAAAACAAAACTTGAAAGTACCTTAAGTGCCGCCTAAAGGTGGGTTAATTGTTGTAACAAAAAGAATAAGCAAAGTTTTAGGAAGACCGGCTGAATAGTTTTCGATCAATCTTGATCACAGAAAAAAGGGACTAGTTTCGAGAAACTGCCTTGAAGGGGTAAGAATTTAAACCCTACTACTTTGCGAGCTTTGCTTCATTAATTCATTCTTCCCAAGCGGACATTCACTGACGATTGGTAATTAGAATAAAAAACGTTAAAAAATTATAATCTCTTTAGACCAAAAGTATTTCCTTATGTAAAAGGGTTTGCTTTTTTCAAATTTTGGATCCAAATAAAAAAAATTCGCTCTTAAAATAAAATATGACTGCCTAAATAAAGATGGATAATTTAAGCATCAACTATTAAATTTTTTGTTTTTTTTTTATTTAATGTGAATTCTAACCGTTTTTGTGGTGACCGTGGCGTGCAGGTTAAGTGTGTGGCTTAGCACGCTCGAAGCCCGAGTTCGATCCTCAGTCGCGGCGAAAAGTTTTTTCAATAAAAAAATTTTTCTGATCGGTCACCACCTCTCTGCAAACAATGGCAAACCTCAGAGAGTAAATAATGCCATGTAAAGCTTCTTGAGAACATGAACTTTAGCCGTTCGGAGTCGGCATTAAACATGTAGGTTCAGTTCTCGGTTAATTGTGTGCAAACATTTAATAACACACACAACACAATTGATCATAAGAAGCTCGGTCAAAGTCCTTTCAAGGGCTGAAATGGCCAATTTGTTTTTTTTTTTTTTTTTTCTAACAGTTTTATTGTTTATGTCAGGTGAGAAATAGGACTCCATAAAGTTTTCAGTATCCTTTGAAATTTTTTGAGCTTTTTCAAGATGGCAGACACCAAAATTTTAAATTAATTTTTGAAAAATGTTAAATAATACAGCAAAATCCAGAAATCACAAAAAAGCATAAACTAACTACTCATTACTATATTTGAAAAATTTGATTGATTTTGGCTAAAAATTTAATGGTTTCGCCTAATTTAGACGTCATATTGGATTCGCCATTTTTAAAAATTTTACTTTATGATTTCGTCTTCTCAATAAACGTCTAAAAATTTATAAAAATTAATTTGTTTAGATACTTTTATTATTTCATTTTTTTTTTTTTTTTATTATCTGGTGCAATTTTGGTTCTAATTTGTTTTTGTGTCTTTGACGCAATAGAAAATGTTGTAGGTAGATGGTCTTTAAGAAAATTTCTTATCCAATATTTTTTCTTTCGAAATTCAAATTTATTTTATATTTCAAAATTAAATTCTTACTAGAAAAATAAATTAGAATATCATTTTAAAAGCGTCTGAAAAAATAATTTTTCCAAAGATAAGCGCGATGAAACAAAGGTCACAAGGAGTTAGAAATACAAAAAAAAACGAAAATATTTTAAGAATATAGTTCTTTTTAAATTAGTTTTTGTACAAAATTAATACAATAGTCGCCTTAAGTCATGTAATAGCGAGCTTACATGTCACACAGAGGTCCCAGGTTTGAATCCCGGCCAGGTCAAGGTCATAGACCTTAAGCTTTTTTAATTGTTTTAACTCATTTCTAATCAACTGAATGTAAAATTGCATTAAAATTTACAATTAAATGTTATGATTGTAAGATTTCTTAATAACTTGAGTTACTGAAATTAAGGCATAACACTAACATCCGATTAAAATTATCATAACTATACAGCCTTGATCCATACATAGAATTTTGAAAACTTGTTTCAATTGATTTGCTTTTCTTCCAACGTATGTATCTTTCCATTCTTTTCGAAGAATGGTATTTTTGACTGAATAGATGAAACTCCTGAAATTTTTGGTTCAGGCTTAAAACAACATTTTTTCTTTAGAGTTTATTCAATCCTCAATCTACTCTGAAATTGAAAAAGAATAACCTAAAGTGGAAAATGTCACAAAAGTATACAGTCGAATATAATCTTTGTTTACATATTTACAGTCCATATAAATTATTCACATTTACAAGTTCTCCGTGAGTTCCTTAACAAACTATGGAATATAACTTAAAACCGAATTTTCTTTGGGAAAAATATAGAACTAACTGAACATGCTCTCAATATACATTTGTCTTGAACTATATTTTTTAATGTGAAGTAAATATGAATTTGTTTTCTTTGTTTAAATTCTGCCACGAATCCACCCATATAAATCAAAAATTACTTATACTTCGTGAACTATGAATTAAAAACGCAAGAAATCTCAAAACTTATTTATTATCGCTTCGTACCAAAAACTTCAAACGCAGGTGCAACAAATATCAGAAAAAATTATAGCCATGGCGTATTACGTTGACTATGGCACATGCTACTCATAATATTTAATTAACCACATTTACAAAACTTAATCATCATTTTGGCTGAGTAAGAGCGGGGTAAACGCTAAGCAAATGTTGATAATGGAGGTGTTGATAATACATACTTTGAACTGCAAACAAAAATTTCACTTTAAATACCAATCGAGGGGAAACAGAAACTAGAACAGAAGAGAAACTTTTTTGTTTGTTTGAACATCTGGCTGACAAACTTTGCTGACTGGCGCGTCCACCCTCCCACTCCCACAAGCCAACGCTCTCAACCATCAACAGTATTTTAGGCAAGAATGCAAAATAGAGTAGAAACTTAATGGGTAGATTTTAATATGAACGGCTAAGTTTTCGAATTGAATATCACTTAAAATGCAACTTCATTTGTGTCACGTGCAAGTATGTGATTTTTTTAATTTTTTCTGTGTGTTTTCTTCCGTCAAGACCAGCTTGCAAAAGGCATGAATGAATGAAGAAAACAACCAACTGTTGACTTTTATAGGTTTTTAAAATAGTCAGTCGCTGCTTATATATGCGCAACACGTCATAAATATGTTGTTTGCTTGCAAGTATGACGAATGTGTTTGTATGTGTGTGTGGAACTGGAAGTTAATTACTCATACTAACCGCCATTTATTGTTTTTTTTTTTATTTTTAGAGAAATATGCCCATTGTACAGCGCGATGATCAACCCATGATCAGGCAACCCGCAGGCTCTGAGGAAGATCAACCTGAAGAGCAACCTGCTCCACCAGAGTTGATATCCACGCTAACCCTGCCCAGCAATGCTACATCGATACGCGCCGATATAACAGATAGTTTTTCTTGCGAAAACAAAACTTACGGCTACTACGCGGATGTGGAGAATGAATGTCAAATCTTTCATGTCTGTCTGCCTGTCATATATGCCGACGGCAAGGAGAACACCTTCAGATGGAGTTTCATTTGTCCTGAAGAGACAGTGTTTAGTCAGGTAAGCCATTGGGACTCAGACTCGGTAATTCTACTTAAGTATCTTAATATTTTACTTCACTCTAGGATTCCTTTACCTGCATGCGTCCAGAAGATATGAACTTCGATTGCGAAGAATCAATGAAATACTACGACTTGAATAGAAACTTTGGCGCAGTGGAAGAGGACACAAACTCAAACAACAACAACAACGTGATGACTGCCTCGAATGAACAAGAACAAGAAATGACAATGATTGCGCAACCGGAAGTTCAACAACCTGCTGTAGAGGAACCTATGGAAATTGCCGCAGCACCACCAAAACCAACGCTTACTCAGCCCATGAAAGAAATAAAAAAACCCGTTAAAGTACAAGTTCCCAATCGCCGCAAGCCCGCTCAAACACAAACAGCTACTATGAAAAAACCTGCTCCCACTCTGCCGCTCAGAAAGTTGCCACAAGTTGTGCCCAGCATTGAGCTCGCACCAGACGCACCAGCTGTAGTAATTGAAACAAAGCCAATCGAAGAAGAACCAAAGCCCATTTATCAAAAATATCACAAACGCCCCGTAACAGCACAAGCTACTGCATTTAAGGATAAGATACAAGCACAGAAGCCACTAAAAGTAACGCCAGTGCGCGCTGAACTGTACAATCAAGTGCGCAAGCGTCCTACATACTTCAACAAAAAAGATACGCCCACCAAAGAGGCTGAGGAGGAAACGGTGGAGATGTCGCAACCTCAACTTTCAGAACCAGAGCCAACATTAAAACTAGAAACTATTTTTATGCCTGCACAAAAGCCCGAGTTCGTTGCGGACACCGAAACCCAAGCTGCGGAAACAATTGTCGATAATGCTGCGCAAGCATCAATAGCCGAGGAGGTATACGTGAAACCAGCAGAGGCTATTGAAACACCAGCAGAGGATATTGAAGACGAGATTCCAAGCAAACAAGAAATAGTAGCTGAGAAATATGAGGAGAATGAAGCTCTGACACCTGAAGCACCAGAAACAGTTGCTGAAAACTTAGCTACTGTTGAAGGCGTACTCAAGACGGAAGAACCTGAATCAGTTGAAGAAAATATTGCATCAGTTGAATCGTTAAAATCTTCAGTCTTAACAGCGGAATCATCGAATGTTGTGGAAACACCCACTATATCAGAGAATGTTGTGGAACCCGCAGTTGAGGCTACAGAAACAGAACCAGTTGTTAAGTTTGTGACGCCAAATAAAGCTGAGAAGCTAGCAGTAGCAGTGGCTGAAGTTCAAGAAGAAGAAGAAGAAGAAGAAGAAAAATCAGTTGTTACAAATGAAGCAGAAAAAGTGGAAGATGAAGAAAACGCCATTGCAATAGATGAGGAAGAAAAACCAGCTGTTCAAATCACGCTAGAAAAGCAAGACAATGTAGTGGAAGATGGAGAAAATTCGGAACTGAAGTTAAATTTGCCAATTCAAGTTGAGGAAATTAAGATAGAACCAGAAATTTCAGAACCAGTAGAAGAAGATAAGACCGCGGTCAAATTTGTCTCAACAAATCAAGTCGAAAAATTGGAAGCAGAGCCAGTAGAGGAAGAAGAAGAAAAAGAAAAACCGATTGTTGAGTTTACTTTTGCGAATCCGTTAGAGGAAATTAAAAAAGTAGCAGAAACATCTGTACCAGAAGAAGTTAAAAATGTAGCAGTTAAATTCGTGCCAACAAATGACGACGAGAAAACCGAGACTAAGCCAGAAATTGAAGAACCAGAGAAGGAAGAAACTCCAGCAGTCAAGTTTGTGGCGTCAAATCCAATTGAAACTGAGACTCTAGCAGAAACTGCAAAGCCAGAAGAGGATGAAACGCCAGCTATCAACTTTGTATCGTCAAATTTATCTGAGAACTCCGAGACACAACCAGAAACTTCTGAGCCAGAAGAGCAGGAAACATCAGCTGTCAAGTTTGTTTTGTCAAATCCAACCGAACACACTGAGACACAACCGGAAACCTCCGAACCAGAGAAACAGGAAACGCCAGCTGTAGAGTTTATTTTGTCTAGTCAAGAAGAGAAAGTTGAGGCAGAACAAGAAACAATACCAGCCCAAAATTCACAAGAAGCAGCAGCAGTTGTGCCCGAAGAACCCATCAAATTTACTCTACCTGTAATTGAGGCAGAAACTCCAGCAGACTCCGTTGAGAACAGCCAACAGCCAATCGAGGCAATCGAAGAAATACCAGCTGTTATCGTTGAAGCAGAGGAATCCAAGCCCGTTGAACAAAATACCATCGATGTTATGAATGCCGTTAAGAGCCAACAAGCAGAAAATCTCAACCAGGAGAGTGCTGAAGCTTTGACAACGCCAAATGAACCGTCACCAGTAGATACAATTACATCCAGCCTCGAAGAAATGGAAGATGCCAAACCTGCCAATGCTGTGGAAACCATGGAAGCTACATCTGCAATGCAAGAACATGATCCCATAGTGCAAACCATGTTTGCCAACACACTCAAGCAAAGCAGTGGTGGTTTCAAGCCAGTCGATCCAGCCATGGCTGCTGAAGCCGAGGCGCTTATCACCGATTTTCTATCCACACTCATGAAGTCAGAGAACTCAAATAACAAGCCCATCTATCCAGGTGATGCGCAAACATTATCTGTTATAGATGAAACCAAATCGGAGGAGAATAAATTGGAGTCGGAAGCATCGATTGAGGAAGAAAATCAAGCCAAAGTTGAGACTGCGCCTGAGGTTGATGAAGCTGATAGTCAAATGCTTAAAAACGGTGCTCCTATGTCCAGCATGTTAATGTTCAATCAGTTGCCCGAGAGCATGTATCAAATACCAGTTCAGATTATTACCACACCCGAGGAAGCAGTTAATTCCACACCGGAGTTTGCAGAAAAGCATGAAGAAACACATAAAAACTTAGATGCTCTCCATGTCAAGAACGTTCATGAAGAAGCATCGCAAACAGAAACGGAACAAGATCAACCCGAACAGTTAACCACATCAGCTGAACAAGAAGAGATTCAGGTTGCAGCAAATGCAGCACCAGATGAGCAACAGCTGAAGACTGTTGTGGACTCTACCGTCTCCTATACACCACTCAGTATTGACGATATTGTGGAACTGGTCAAAGAACGGCTCGAACAAAAGCCTGCAGCTGCTGAGGTAAACTGGGCGCAAAGCTCCGTGCCTCAAGTTGTAGCGGAATCAAGCGAAAGTGAGCCAATTGTGGAGAAACTTGAAAGTCTCGATGAGTATAAGCCTGTTGACCAACAGCCCAACGAGGAAATTATTATGCCAATTTATCAACGCATTACCGAGGTCGAACCCAATATGCTAAAGTCTCATCATCAGCTGCTTGTCAACGAACCCACACCAATTGTCATAGAGTCAAAACCTGCCTCAGTGGCAGCCGAACCCGCAGAACCACTTGGAGAATTGGCAATTGTGGATTTAAAGCAAGCTCTTGAAAGTCCAGCAGCATCAGTTGAAGCAGCTTCAGAGCCCGAAATTGTTGTAGCGCAACAAGCTGTAGTACCAGAAATACCAGAGGAATTACCTGTGCCATCGTCTGAATTTATAGTTGATCCAAAAACTGGCCGCTTCTATCGTAGTCGCAGTTTGAAAAATACCAAAATGGACCCACGCAAACGTCGTTTTCTGTTTAGATCCGATGCCAGCTAAAGTGATATTGCTGTGAATGCCCGCGCTTCCCGCCCGCCTGCCTATATTCTGCTATAAGAAGGATTCCTAACTGAGCAATTGTGACTGCGTTATTGAGTCGTTCGTTCTTTTTGCACCAAACTTTTCTTCTTTTTTTTTTTTTGTTTCTTTTCTTTAACGCATTGACTCATTTCATTACGATAATTTATTTAAAATTTAGGCATAAACAAAATATAGAAATATATTATTTTATACAAAAATAAAATTTCTTAAATTAATTTCTAATTTAATGTTTTGTCTTGCATGCTATGTTCGTTTGCATGCGAATAAGTTTGATTAAAATAAAAACGAAAAATTTATAAATAATGGATAAATATTTTCTTCATATAAGGTAATAAGGACTTATGTAATTTATTTATTTAATTATGCATTTAAAGGAATATTAATAACGTGAACTCTGCAGCAATAACTAGAGGCAATGATTAAGTATTTGGCATTTATGACAATCGTGCATAAGATTGAATGTTTCACCTTTGTTTTTCTAACATTCATCTCTTGGCGATTGTTGTCAGTGTCAATGAGCAACCATTACTTATTTTAATTCTAACTAAATCAAAAATGTGACAGCCCTGGCTGTGCGAATCAAAGTGCGCGTCAACGAAGAATTTCAATAGACCCTGGTTAAAATTTTCCATCTGACACAAAAATTGGTTTATCTATAGAATTACCATTTATTTTTCTGATAGCCCGTCACCTCTCTGCATTATTCAGAGAGCCAGTAACACTTCTGGAGAACATGAATATGAGATGATCGTAGTTGGTATTTGATATGTGGGTCCAGTTGTCGATCAATTGAAGATATGAACAGAACACATACCGTGCCAAACTTGACAAAACTTGTATAAGTGACTAAATATTGGCTAACTAAAGGGGACAGGGTCTTTGTGATATTTATCTACTCAGATTTGATCCAGATGAGGTTGTCTAATTATCGGGTGGTACTGCTACCTGAAAATACACATGAAAAGCGGAAATTTTTTTATTAACTCGGGCAGGATGATTTATTTTTCGAAATGCACTACGAAAAGTCATGGAGAGGAAGAGGGTGGTGTTAAAAAAATTAAAAAATTTCCTGTCGAAAAGGTCCATTTATTCATGCGTCGGACAGAATTAAATTCAATTTATTAAGTCTTTTCCAATACTTGACCTTAAAAGGACACTTTGATATCATAGGTCAGTAATTTTTCGAAGTATAACATTCATATTTGGACTTGGACCGAAATTTTGGGAGGATAGAAAAAGTGCTGGGAAAAATTATACAATCTATGCATCTAAACAATATCGAACATTAGAGGCAAAGCTTCACGAAATAACATTGTAATTGACATAACCGACCATTTCAGATAAAAACAAAATGATTTGCATGCACTCAGAAATAAGTTTCATCCGAATATGATAAAAGAAGGCATCATATTTAGAGAAAAATGGTAAAAGCTTTGCTTCAGACAATGCTTTTCTCTATGTGTGATCCTAAAAATTCCCTAAATATGATAAAAAGCTTCTATTAAAAAGAGATATACATAAAAATGTATCGTTTTTAAAGAAATATACGTTTTATTTTTTAAAAAATGTTTGTTTTTATTGAAGAAAATACTTCTCACATTGAATTTTTTATCAAAATATTGGAACATTTTTTCATTTTCAATAAATTTTTCTCTATAATTGAGAATTTTTTTTGTGCAAGAAAAAACTTTATCATTATTAGAGACATTGAAATATTTTCATTTGCCACAAGTGAAGAAATATTTCTTCATGATATAATAACTTTACCAGGTAGTATTGACAAGTGTTGATTCTCTCACCTACAAGTAAACGAACTCTTGTCAAAAACAGCTGATCGTTGTTATATGCGTTGGCCACATTCAGCTGTGTCAACTGTTGTGATAGCGACACATCGGGGAGCGCTTTTATGGGTATTGAAGTGTCAGAAAAGCTGACAAGATGATGAAATATCAAGCTTTGTATCAAATAACAATGAAAATTTTGCAAACAAATAAAAAGTTTTCTATATTTAAATGCATTTTAATGCGCAACTTCATATTTATGTGCATCAAGTTTTGACTTAACAGTTGCCAACTGTTGAGTACGCTGAATGCGACCAGTGAAAATTAATTGTATGCAATGAAGGATTGTGTGCGCTCTCTTCTTTGTTATATTTTTTTACAGATGGTATTTTCCAACATAAACGTCAACACTACCTTTTAGTTATTATAACATGATATTTCTTCGAAAATGTGAAAATTTATTTTAATTGAAGAAAATTTTATTTGAAAAAGAGAAAATTGCTATTGTCGAAAATAGAGAAATTTTTTATCGGAGAAAAATATGTGTTTTTTTCTCAGTGTGTGAATTTAATTTGATTAGCATAAAAAATATACAAAACATGGAACATAGTTTTGGGGATGGCGTAAAATAAATCAGAGTTAATAAATACGGTTAATATTTTTACAAGAAGACATTCTACGAAATGCCACCGTTTAAGAAAGTTGACTTTTTTGATAAAAGTGGTCAAATTAGTCAAGATTTTGAGGTACCACGTGTGAAAGCTATATATGAAACTATGCCGGTTAAAAGTAGATAATATCAAGAGGCAATCGACAATTTGTTAAACCGGAATAACTATTGACAACTAAACGTTTTCAACGTTTCAAACACGTATTCAACCTTCGATTGATCATCATATGATTGGCAACGGGTTCTGGTAAACAATTTCCTAAAAAAAATCTTATTTTTTGGCCACAAAAAGTGGTACAGGAGAACCAAAAAAAAAAAAACAAATGATGCAGAAATAGTTTTTAAGAGAGTTCAGAGGAACCAAAATCGCTCCATGAAGATTTCTCTGATCAAAGACAAATACTATGCAAAAATAGTTTTTAAGAGTCCCTCTAACACTTGAGTCGGTGTCCGGCTGACTTTTTTTTCTCCATACAAAATCAATCCGGCTTACTATTTAGCCACTCTCGCAGCAAAAGTTTAATGTACGATATAATTTTGTTTTACGAAAGTCCTACTAGACAGTCTAATCTTAAACTGCACTCGCAGAACCAACGCTTATTTCAAGAAACGTCACCACCAACTTTACCAATGTTACCGAATACCATCATATCCGCATAATATTAGTGCAAACCTACTTTACCGATGTTATAGAATGCCGTAATTTCTGAATAATGTTACCGAATACCTTATTTTCCGAATAATATTACAGAGTACCGGTATTTAACCATGCTATTCATGTCCGTCCGTCCGTCCGTCTGTCCGTCTGTGTGTTGTCCGTATACACAGGATAAGAAGAAGGAATTGAGATAATTGAATGAAACTTGGTACACATCGTCACATGGACCCAAGGATCTGTACTATTGAATATTTTTGGAATCCGCCCACGGACACGCCTACCTCCCATACAACGCAAAAATTGAAAACTGCATAACTCAGCTCATACTTAACCTACAACAATAAAATTTGATATGTATGTGTTTTGTATCAACACAAAGATGTCTGCGAAAAATTTGTGTCATCCACTTACGGACATGCCCACCTCCCATACAACCCAAAAATTTGAAACGCACTACATAAGCCTCTGTTTAACCTACAGAGCTAAAATTTGGCACATATATTTTTTATAACAAAAACAAGATGGTTTTGAAAAATGGACATCATCCGCACACGGACACGCCTACCTCCCATACAACGCAAAAATTGAAAACTGCATAACTCAGCTCATAACTAACCTACAACAATAAAATTTGAAATGTATGTATTTTATACAAACACAAAGATGTCTTCGAAAAATGGACGTCATCCGTTCACGGACACGCCCACCTCCCATACAACCCAAAAATTGAAAACGCAATAAATAAGCCTCTGTTTAACCTACAGAGCTAAAATTTGGCACGAATGATTTTTATGACAAGACAAAGATGGTTTTGAAAAATGGACGTCATCCTCATATGGACACGCCTACCTCCCATACAACCCAAAAAGTTTAAAACTCAATAAATAAGGTTATGTTTCTCATAGAGAAATAAAATTTGGTATGTATGTTTTTTATACCAAAACTAAGGTGTGTTCAAAAATTGGGAGTAATCCGTCCATGAACAAGCCCATCTCGCATAGCGAAAGCACAATAAAGGCATTAACTGTGAGCTACAGGAATAGAACTTGGTATGTGTAAATTTTTCATCACAATTTAAATGTAATTAAAATAAAGGCTTCATCCGCCCACGGAGACGCCCATTTACAATAAAAATTTTTTCATTTTTGAAAAGTGGGTTTAGGGTATTTCATAGTCGGCCTAGACCGACTTTAGACTTTCTTTACTTGTTTAATTAAAAAATAATTTGACGAAAATACTTTGCCTAACCCCTCTTTTAATTTTTGTTCCAATCCTTGCTCTTGTTCTAGTCATATTTCTTGATCAATCCCTTGTAATCACAATCTTTTTTCAAATCTTGTCACAATCTTCTATAAATCTTTGCTCAATCCTTTTGAAAATCCTTGTTCTCATATACGTTCAAAACTTTGCCTTAGTTCTTGCCTTATTCTTGTTCTAATTCTCGTGGTAATCGTTGTCTCAATTTTCCTCAAAATTTTCGTTGCAATCATTGTCCTAATTTCTTGTCCTAATCCTTATACTAATCTTTATCGTTATCATGTTTTTAGATTTGCCAATAACAACCATAATTATTTTTCAATTCCTTGTCCAAATTTTTTTATTAATTTAAAACTCTTTGTTCTAATCTGTGTGCAATTCATTGTTCTAATCCTTTTCCTAATTCTTGTTTGAATCCTAGTCTTTATCCTTGTAGCAGTCCGAACTAGTTGAAATCATCATCCTTTGCCTTTTCTTCTGCGTCTGCGTCCAAAATTCATAATTTTAAAAGGGCTTTGCAGATTTTTCTGAAACTTTTGTTGATAATATATATTTAGAGAATTTTGAAAAAAAAAATAAAAACTTGAAAAAAGGATTTAAATATTTTTCAGATGATTTTGCAAAACGTACTCATTTAATGTTAAATGTTCTATATATTGAGGAACTGCTTATAATTTTTTAAAAAAATGTCTCATAATTTTTTCGCACATTTTAATTTCATAAGGTTTGTATAGGTTCAAGACATATATAAACAATTGTCTTTTTTTGTTCACAAAACTAAAGAAAATTTTTATGTTGAATATTCTAGTAAAATGATTTATCCCTCAAATGTCATTTTATGGGTAGTTTTTGATACTATACAAAAGAGCTTCAGAAATTAAGCTTATAAATTCTCTTACCGAGTTAAATTCTTGCTTTTCAAAATTCACACCCAAACTATACTGCTTATTAAAAGCTTCCTTTAAAGGAAATTTTTTTTAATATTTGATTAAATTATAGTATTAAGATTCTAAAATATAAGCATAAATATTATTTTTTGATTAAGGTTGCTACACGCTGGGCAGACTAATAAAATGATTGAAGAGCGTAACCGACATTATATTTTTTTTGTTAAGTTACACCAAATATTATTATGGAACACAGAGAAGCACTGAAAATAATTCTTATATGTAAAGCACTTTATAGAGGTGAAGGTACTACCCCATGAGAGTAAAACTCTATCGGGATTTTGCAAACTAAGGCGAGGAACATGTTTTTTTATGCCACATTTAATTTGGGTGAACAGTGGATTTCTTTGTAATTCAACGCATTAGTTTTTGGGCTCCAACTTGTCCAGTATTGGTCTAAGACATTAAATAATAATTTTCAAAACATTTCCTACCAAAAAATCATACTATTCTGATTGACCAACTGGTGTGAATTTTGGTAAGAATAGTTTGAAAAATTATTATTTTACCTCTTAACCCCAATATTGGAAAAGTTTGAGACCCAAAAATTATACGTTGAATTGAAGAGATATCCACTGTAAACCCAAACAAATGGGCTAAAAATTATGTTCCGTGCCTAAGTTTGAAAAACCCCGATAGATTTATGCTCTCATGGGTAATACTTTCACCTCTTTATGGTGGTATATGAGAATTTTGACTTAATTTTTAATTTCAAAATTTGTTTCACTGTGTAATCATCTTTAATATTTAAGTGTTGATCTTCTCATTTAACTTAACAAGTTTGTTAAGAGGGGACATGACATTGGCCGTTTTTTTAAATCGACGTTTTTTATAATTTTGTATTTTAGTAAATATTTTAAAAAAAAAAATCCTACGGGTTCAAAAGTTAGAGCCGGATTAGTGAGAGCGCATTTTTATTTTTCCTTACATTTTTCTTTTTTCACAAACTTTGAACGCGTTTATCTCGAAACCATGTTTTTCGTACTGGTTGCGGCACTAGCGGGTTCATATTTTGACGAATTTTTTTTTTTTTGTATTTTTTTAAACTTGATTCGTTATCGCATGACACGGGTTTTTTTAATTTTTTTTTCGATTTTTTATGAATTTCTAAAGTCAATATTTTTTTTTCGAAAAAACACACTTTCAAATTTGGAACATCACCAAAAATTGAAAAAAAATTTTAAAAAAAAGCTCCTGTCATACGATAACCAATTTTGATAAGATTAAAAACAAGTAATTTTTTTTCCAGATGGGACTATTTGTGCGATTCCCAGTGCTGCAACCACGAGGCCCCATTTTTTCCTCTGCCGCCAGTTTGGAGCTCTATAAAACCATGTTGGAGTGAAAAAAAATATATTTTTGAATTTTTATTTTGGAAAAATGTTTGTTTTTGACTGAGTTATGAATTTTTTTTTTTATGAAAAAGGTCTCTTTTCTCTGCTGCGAAAGTTATGTTCCACCTTAAAAGAATAGTTTTCTGTTGACAAGGAATAAGAACTAAAGTCGAGTTAGGATAAAACGAGGTTATTACTTTCATTGAATTCCTCGCAATAAAATACACTAGTACGCAAAATTTTTATGGTTGTACTTTGAAAGCAAGTGCTTAAGACTATCAAATCTTAACAGCCAGTTAAGATTCGCTGACTATAGATAGCGATTTTAATCTTTAAAATGCTCTCCTGAAAACCTGAAAAATTACATTAGCTGTTATTTCTTGTTCACATAGGATTCTCTAGTCAATCCTAAGTGTTGATTTCTAATTGAACTTTTTCTCTAATTGAACTCGCTGATTAGATTATCATTAATTTTGTTTCAGTCATTATTTTTAAATTTTAAATTGTATCATAATCAAGTAAATATAATTTAAATTAATAAAGATAAAATATTCATGGAAATTTTTTTTTACGGAATTCCTACAAAGGGAATTAATGAGTCTTAAAAATATCTTTGTATATTTTCAGTTATATGCTATTTTTGTGTTTAATAGAAAGTTAATAATATAAATCACTACAATATGATATTTCATCACTAAAATCGATAGTTTAAATACTTTATTAGTATCACATAAACATAATTTAAAAATCTTACAAAAAATACTGAAAATTCGGTAAACTTAAAAGTTTGTAGTTTTTTTCTTTACAATTCTTTACAAAACACTGCACTACTTTGGGTTCTTAGCTGTATGATGTTCTACGTATTTATACAGGACATCCTAAGCACTGAATTAAAATTAACAATTATCGTTAACAGAAAAATTCAAAATCATCAATTAAGATAGCAATTAAAAAATTAAATCTTTAAACTAAGGAAAATTGAACAGCTTATCACGCTTCCGTTTCCTCATTGCCACCTTCCTGTAGCTCTTCGGGGGAACGTAAATCAATGGCGAATTTTTGTCTGGTTGGTGTTATGGTATTTGCATCATCTTCACCGGACTCTTTGACACGTCGCGAATAATCCTGAAAAGCGGCGGCGAGAGCGAAGGTTAATTTACGTGCCATGGCACGACTGTCACATACAAAGGCGTGCACCTCAAAGGGATGTGGACTCTTTTCATCCTTGACGACAATCATGGCAAAGACACGCGTATAGACTAGATCTTGTACGCCATAGGATATTGTGTCGATGGGATAGCTCCAATTGTTGATGCTGGCTTTGGGAGCAATTATCTGTATGTTGACACCATTTGTAGAGACCTTCAGATCGCAGTGTGGCAACACTTTATTTGGCGGTAAATTTTTGGCAACACCAACCATGATATCTACCGGCCGGCGTGTGTATTTTATGCCCCAGAGACCGCGTGAGACCTCCGAGCCAATGTACTTAACCTGCAAAAAAATAATATTTATTATATTTATCATCATTAATAATTAAGAACTTGATTTTATTTAAGATAAAATAATTATTATCAGCACTTCCAGCGCTCTCAATAACTTCCGCTCGTTGCGACTGGACTTGGCTAAAATGACCATGAAATTGTCAATATTACCAACAGACACCATAACGTGGCTGTTTAACAAACTCCTACGTTCGTTCCAGCCATTCATTTAATAATTGCCTTCATTTTCATTTGCATCTTTCCACATGAGTTCAACTACTATAGTACAAAGCTCAACAACAGCAGCTATAATGATATATTTATGTAGCTCCGAGTGTGTTCAGCAGAGGATGTGGGCAAAAAGCATAAAACGCATGAAAATAAAATTCAATACATAGCAAAGCCCAACACTTTTTCAAATTAGCTACTTTGCGCAGTTCCAACTCCACATTTGCATCCGCACACTGACCGGATGTAACGGAGTTTCCACGAATGAATAAATGACAAACGCAGAGGCAGGCATTCAGACAGACAGACGAACAGAGCGGCAGCCAGTTAGGCTGTTATAAGCAGCCCAATTGCCGGCAAAATGACAGACATGCAATTGCCATGTTATACCTTCCTGTGCCGGTTGCTGAGCTTGATCGGTAGAGTTAAAAAAATACATAAAAAACATGCACACGTTGCTGTTCATCATCATCATTGAATATTCATTTAAACACTGTTGCGACAAGCGACGCGTGACGCGTACCATGATATACAAATAATTTCAAATGTTTTTTTTTTCTTTTTTTTTACCATGTTTGTCATGTTTAAGAGAAGAGAATTAAAAATTTGTCAACAATATAAGTCAAAATATTATATTCAATAATTACAGCACAAAAAAAAATTGCCTACAGCGACACAGGAAATAGCATTCAAAACAGAGTCGCAGTCAGGATTTTTTGGCTGAGGTTTTGATATAAAAGAATTAAATCATTGCTTAAAAATAAGTTATAGCTAGAACAGTTTCCACGCCAAATGTGCAACGTTCGAAATTGTTACATAAAAAAGGTCAAACAGATGAGTTGAATTTTTTAAAAGGGGTTTTTGATATTTTAGAGGTTTTGAATTTTTAGTTGTGGAGATGATTAACACATAGTTTTGTCTTAAATGGTATAAATTAAAAACTTTTTAACAGAAAATGTAAAAAAACCGTGCTTTATATAAACCGTATCAAAAGCACACTCTCTTTCTATATAAATTTCACAATTTGGCTTTTCGGCTTAACTCGCCGAATAAAGAGAGCGGAATATAATGGTCGCGTATTTAAAACAAACACAATAACAATTTCAAAATCATCTGGTCACCTCAATCGAAAAAATTCACAAGTTTCTTACCTAACCCTAAATTGCCCAAGAAAGTCATTTTGACTACATTTGAATTTGAAGAATTTGGGCAAAATAGGTTTAACTAAGTTTCAGTCTTTCTAGTATTAACTGAGTGCTAAATAAGTGCTTCTTCATGTTTACCTTAAATGTAATCGGCAAATCCTCGACATTGACCTGTGCATCCAAATCAGCAAGACTCGAAGACATGTTCTATTTCTTTCGTATCTCTGTTTTATCAATAAATTAACGTTATCTCTTAGTTAATTACTCATTGCTGTAGCCTCTTGTTCCAAAGTTTAGTGATTATGACTAAAAGGAATATATAAAAATATTATGTATGTATAATCAAAATTAAAAGAAATATGTAGGTATCTATTAAAATAATGTGTCAATATTTTTAATATTTAAAAATAAATATACTATACGATGTAACAGCAACAACGACAGCATTCCAACTGAATTGTATCGGTATTCAAACGCTTGGAAAAACTTAAACATCGTAACTTACTCTGAAAGTGGTGAACAACAAAATCATTGTTCAGCATATTTTTTTTTTTTTTCTAGTTCAAAACAATTAATTTTTTGACAAAATATTAAAGATAAACAACGAATTTTTTTAGTTTTTAGATGACTTGTTCCATGTAATGGTATGTTGTCAATAATGAATGATGCATAATGTAGCTAATTATGTTATCTTTTAACTTTTTATATCCATCAAGTTTGGTACATCTAACAACTAAAAAATATATTTAACAAATAGAGATGAAGTTTGAAAATTTACCAAAACGAATGATAACCATGCCTACCACCCAATAAAACTGGTTTTATCAAAGCGGTAAAATAAGATAAAATAAAAATTTTATAAGTCATCAAAATCTACAAAATGTTTTCAGTGCCTCGATTGGAAATTGATTTTGAAATTTTAAAAAATTTAAATGAAAACTTCATCTACCTTCAGCATTTAACCCTTACAGTCCCATCTAATTAACAAGTAAGGAAACTCTAAAGTCGGTCAAGCCCGACTATGAAATACCCTAAACCCAGGGCCGGATTAACCCTTGTGAGGGCCCATAGGCAGTGCAATTTTCTGGGCCCATTTACCCTTTTCTAACTTTCTAAAACACATTGTTTTCTTCCACAATGCAATTATATTCATAAAAACGGATATTTTCTTACTAAATTACGAAGGTATGCCATCACCCTAAACAATAAAAGAAATAAAGGAAAGTAGTAGTATTCAGTTATAATATTTAAATTAAATTCACGGTCACGGCAAGACTCACAAACCGCAAATACAAAACAAGTGTGGATCAAATACAATACTTATTACACTTAACACATTTCAACTGTCAGTGCACTCCAACAAGACTGAATTTCGGTTTCTATAACGAAGTTCAAATGCAAAAACCAAAACTAATTATGTGTGGTGTGTTCCACAAGTAAGGGGACAATCATCTCAAGCTCGTCGAGTGAGGTTTTTTTTGTTGCATTTGCATTCATTTGTTGTTGGTAAATCGAGTTGTTGGTAAAATTTTATAAACGCCGTAGTTGTTGTTTTTTAATGCATCACATGTAAGCTTTAAAAATTATTTGAAGACTACAACAACAATAACAACAAAACCCAACAACAAAAACAAATTGTTAGAAATACACATTAACGCAAAAACAACAGTGCTTGCTTTGTCACAATTTCTTATACGTATGTAAATATGTATTACTAGGTTATTCCTTAGTTGTATGGAGGAAATTTCTTTTTGAGATATAAAGCATAACTCCCCCCCATAAATGTACGTTTGGGTATAAAAACATGTTCTGTAAAAAATTTCAATAGTTGGAAAACAGGAAGGCAAGGCGCCCAGCTCCCACAGTTCATCCATACAATTTATATAGGACAAAATAGTTTTCTTTTAGAGAATTATTGAAACTATCACAATCATTTTTTTTTAATCAATTGAATAAATTATCGTATTGAGTATAAATTAGATTTGTAACGAGTATTTTTTAATAAATTTTGCTCGACAAAAAATTGTTAAAGTTTAAGAAGTTTTCAATCGATTTTGGCGAATAAAATCTCGTTAGGAGCTAAATTTAATACTCAATATGATAATTTATTGAAATGATTAAGAAAAACTAAAAAATGATAATTTAAATTTTTTTCGAAAAAACCCTATTTTGTCCTATATAAATTGTATGGAACAACAAGCATAAACACGCATGTTAAAGCCGCTTTACATTGTCCTACTGGGTGTTTCGACATGTCAAAATTTTTAATGTGTGATAGAATGTGTAATCTTGTAAACAACGAAAAATAAAGTGTGTTCGAATCTGTTTTGATTTTTTTGACATGCACTACATTTTGTTTTTACATTTGTTTCTAATTTCATCACACATTCTATCCGACAACAGTTGAATTTAGATAACTATAAATTTAAACTAGATTTTTTTTTGTCCACAAAAAACACTTATTATAGCAGCTAAATTGCGATTCATTTGGATGGTCGTCAAAGTTGAATTGACTTATCTTTTTTTTTTTTCTTTTAAAATCAAACGATATTATAAAAAATCTGATGTAATTCTGTGTGAAAGTCTAAACATGAAATATGAATTTCTTTATACAAAAATTAAAAATGACAGTGAGATGAACTTCGGTTATACTTTCTTTCTCACATGTGTAAACACTGTAAACACACAGTAGGACAATGTAAAGCGGCTTTTAGTTTTATGCCGCTGTTTTTAGAAAAAACAGGACCTGGAAGCAAACCGTTGGCAAATTTTCCTCATTAACCCTGAATAACGATAAAGTTAAATATTTTTTTCGAAATCAATCCATGTCTTCTATATAAAAGTTAAGTGAAAATTAAAATAAAATATTAAAATTCATTTATAAACTTTTTCCTAAATTTCATCAACTTCTTTGTAGTATTCTATATTCATCTCAGCTTCGACTTTCATAGACAAAACTGTGGTCTGTAAGATTTGACTGTCCTATCCTCGACTATTAATATCACATTAGCACTATATTACAGTGATACCAAATTATTATCAGAAATTTGTTTCATACTGATTATGTACATAATTCCCAAATTAAAATAGCACTGGCTGGACAAGGTCAAGATTTCATAAAAACGAAGTAAAAAATATTTGCATTCACTTTTGCATCCTCTTTATATTCAAAATATAAAACCGCAGTCATTAAAGTGTTCTTATTATTAAACAAAATCAAAAATTGTGTGGTGAAAAGTTCTTTTGTCAAATTTTGCACCCCATTTTAGCGTGTACCCGGGGCGGAACGCCCCCCCTTGCTACGCTGCTGGCTGTTGCTAACAGCGTGATGATGACATGAATCTATTGTTTTAAAGTGCTCAACGCGCCTAAAAAAGTGTTCACTTCAAAAAACCAGCTAATAAGATGGTCATTGAGGATACAAATCATAAAATTTAATTTTCACTCGACAAAATATGTTCTAATTTTTCTTTCGGTGAGTGGGGCCCTCTCCGATGCAGGGCCCCTAGGCAGCTGCCTACACTGCCTTAGGGATAATCCGGCACTGCCTAAACCTCCTTTCATATTTTAATATCTTTTGATATACTTAAACAAACATAAATAATTTCTTGGGTTGCATGGGAGTTGGTCGTGTTCGTGAGCGGGTGTCGCGTATTTATGTGCGCACCTTAGTTTTGATATAAAATCCTACCATACCAAGTTTAGTCCCTGTAGGTCATATATAAACCTTTTAATGGTATATTCAATATTGTGAGTTGTATGGGAGGTAGTCGCGTTCGTGGTCGGGTGACGCCCATTTTGTGTGCACACGTTTGTTTTGACATAAAATGTACGTCATATGTTAACCTTTTTATGATATTTTCAATATTGTGGAGGTGTTCGTGTTTGTAATTTTTTGTTCATGGCTGACTATTTGTACAAAATACAAACATATTAAATTTCATGTCTGTGAAACAGTGCTTAACATTTTTTGGTTGTATGGGAGGTAGGGACACGCCGTGAGCGGCTTCCAAAAATATTCAATAGTGCAGATCCTTGGATCCATGTGAACATGTGTACCGAGTTTCATGCAATTATCTCAACTCCTTCTTCTTATCCTGTGTTTACGGACAACACACAGACGGACAGGCGGACGGACGGACGGACGGACGAACGGACGGATGGGCTGACGGATAGACGGACAGGACTTAATCGACTCACGAGGTGACTCTGGTCAAGAATAGATATACTTTTCTATAACGGACTCGCTTATTTATAGGTGTTACAAACGTTTGAACAAAGTTAATATACCCTGACCTTTCAGATTAAAGCTATAATATACCCTTTTTTATATCTCCTATATAATCCAAGGTTTTTGGTGTCACTGATTTCGAATTTAATGTTGGGAGTAGGATTTCATATTGTGGTGACCGTGGCATGAAGGTTAAGTGTGCGGTTTAGCATGCTCGGAGACCGAGTCCGGCAAAAAATTTTTTTCAATAAAAAATTTTTAAGATCGGTCACCACCTCTCTGCAGACAATGGCAAACCTCAGAGAGTAAATAATGCCAAGTAAAGCTTCCTGAGAACATGAACTTTAGCCGTTCGGAGTCGGCATAAAACATGTAGGTGCAGTTCTCGTTCAATTGTGTGCAAACAGTTAACAACACACACAACACAATTAATCATTAGAAGCTCGGTCAAAGTCCTTTCAATGACTGAAATGGCCAATTTTTGTTTTTTGTTTTTAGAAGTATTTCACAGTTGTAAATGTCAAAAAACCTGTCAATTCGTTGAGAAAGTACTATAAATGAAAGTGCTCGTCAAGATGTTTTTGGGTCACCGATTACAAATCTTGTGTTAGAAGTACTATTTCGAAATATATACGATTATACGATTATATAGTAATTGTGGATTAGGAATTATGGAAGTAATTATATATAACAAGAAACTCTCTACGTTCACTTAATTAGTTCTGGGTAACGCGTAGTTGGGGTTAAAAAAAATTAGTAACGTTAGATCGAATTTGGATAGTTTCGAATAATCATTCATCCGATAAACGAAGTCTGCCATCTTGGATTAAGAAATTATCAAAATCGGACTTTAGATTTGTGATCAGCGAGTTAAAAAACATTCCAATTACAAAATTAAAAATTCTGAAATATTGGGTAGAAAAATGTTTACACTCGAGTTGCGGGGGTAATACGTTCCAAAAAACGAGAGGCAACTCGAAAACGACGCAACTTAAAATTACGTTTTATATGCAACATATTTCTTATAAATAAAAGTGAAAAAAAAAATTTACGTCAAAGTTTACATTAAAAAAAAATTAAAATAAATACATGTTGATGGAATTCCCCGGAATTTTGATGGAATGTTTTGTTTTTGTTGCGTCGATAAAAAGGCTGTAGTGTTATTGAAAGGGTTATACCATTTAGCGAACTTTTTACATGGTTCATTTTAACCAGTCATAGGTTTTGATCAACAAATATTAAAAAATGATCCTTGCAAATAGACGGAAATGTTTTAAATATATTTCTTTATAATGTTATAAATCGAAAAAAAATTAAAATGCCTCTTAAAAGTTCTTCTTTATAATATGAGGTCATTATCTTCTCAGATTATCTAATATTTGCTTTGTAAATATCTTTAATCGAATGGTAAGAGTACTTGACTTCCAACCTAGAACACCCGGGCTATGCCGGGCGAATGCCGGTCAGGCCATGGTCCTACGCTTTAACCTTTCTTTAGTTCTTCCCTCATTTCTAAGCAACTGAAATTAAGACTTTATCAAAATATACGGCTTTGGAAGTTGTTGATGGTGGTGAAATGTTTGTGGAATGAGACTACTTAATAACTTGAATTGACTGAGGTAAAGGCATATGTTGATAAAGCGCTCCGCCAAACAAAGAACATTCTAAGTATACACTCAGAAAAATATCAACTGTAATATTAACAGTGGGCCACTGTTGTTTCAAAACAATGTTAGGTTAATTTATTAGAAATATTCTGCTAAAATATTTTTGTTTTTGTGGAAATATATGTCTTCTCTAAGGAATAGTTTTTAAATGTGTATTGCTATATTTATTTTATCGTTATCAATATCCCAGCGGAAGTGTGGTTGACTGTCATGCCGAGGACGTGGGTTCAAACCCTACACTGAGAAAAAAAAATACTTTAAAATTAAACAAAAATTTTTAAAATATAAATTTAATGCCTTTGCGTTTCTACAAAACAAAATTTAAAACAATTGTGTTTAAATTTCAACTATACACTCCTTTCAATTTTTTTCATTCATTATTTCTTTGAAACTTTCTTTGACATTTTTTGAATTTTGAATTTTCATTGGTTTGAAAAATATCGAACATAAAATAAAATAAAAACTAATTCAGTTTTTCAATATTGAAATATTTAAAATGCAAACTTCATTGAAAGGAGTTAAGATTTGGTATTCGGAGGGTCCCAAGGGTCGCTGATTAGGATTATTTCAAAAACATATTCGTTTAAAATGAACACAATTTCTTTTAATTTTAACACATTTTTCCCTCAGTGCAGCTTTGTAATTATCAAAAATTTTATTTCAATAATTGAAATAATAAGTCTGTTTCATGTAATATTTGGTCAAAAATAACCTTCAAATAAGTCTGCTTTCAATCTTGAAAAAGTTTTACATATAATTTTTTATTTAAAAAAAAAAATATTTTATATAAAAAAAATTGTTGTGCACTCGTCAGCACACTCGGCTAAACATGAACTTCCAAAGCAGTGATAAAATTCAAATAAGTTTTTATATGGGTTTCGAGTTCTAAAGACCAACAGTCAAACGACTGTTGATTTGAAAGATTCATTTGTTGGATGGTATTTAATAGTGAAATCTGTTATTTCAACCCATGATTTGTTTGATATAACATTATTTTTTCCCTGAGCGTACATAATTCGCTCGACTTTTCTTTTGATCCTTCTTATCTATCATTCCATGTTCGAACCAAGGCACACTTGACTGAATAGGTTTGTCACCAGAAATCCTTGGATCAAAGCTTGAAAAAAACAAATTCATTCGAAATGACGAAATACCGATTTGTGGGGTCTCGGAAGAGTTTGAGTTTGTAAAGACAAAAGTTAAAAAAATGTTTAGCCAATATTTGTGTACTCTCAACATTTTTCCTTTTTTTGCTTATCTTGTGTGTGCATTCTGAAGATAAAAAAAACAAATAGGAGTTTAGTAGAAGCAAAATCGCATCATGGGAATTTCTTCGATTACAAAAAAAAATTATGCAGAAATAGTTCTATAACTCTTATAAATAAGAGTCCCTCTAAATTTTGAGTCGCTGTCCGGTGAAATCTAAATTTTGATCCGGCTCAAGTATAGTTATAGTTTAGTTCCTAATATTTGTACTTCAAGTATTCTACCTAACTCTATCCTTACTTATAGATATGGCGTGAAAAAATGTGTTTAAATGTGTTTTTTGGCATCAACATGAACAGCCCTAACCAAGAGTACATCTTCGCACTCGTGGTTTATTTTATTATTTTATTTTGTTTTTGTGTTGTGTACTGGACCCACATGTTTTATATTGATTCCTAACGGCTAATGCTCATGTTCTAAAGCAACTTTACAAAGCTTTGTTTACAATCTGAAGCTTGTCATTGCCTGAGAGGGGTGACAACCGATTAGAAAAATGTATTTCTGTTATATAAATTTTCCGTCAAATCTGAGAATTGAGCCTGGGCTACCGCAGTTTGTTGGTTGATCACAGCCGCCAAATTTTACATACTGTAAAAATTCAATTATCCAAGAAAATACAGTTCCTGAATGTGGGCAGTGAAAATTTCATCAAAATTTCTGTGCATAAGGAACGTATAATCAAACCTTGACGACTTGGCTTATGAATTTTAACACTCTAATTACACGGTACAACACTCAAGATATCCCAAGGGGTTTCTCAACGGTTTCTGAAGGATTTGGGTTTGCTAAATCCGAATCTGAAGTCAGAATTTTCGGGTCACCCAAGGTTTTCGAGCTACAGGGGAGGCAGAACCCTAACCTCTACTGTTAATGAAATCAATATGACCGACCACCATTACTTTTTCAAGAGGAACATATTTTGCCTTGGAACCCATCTCCTCCGACCCCTCCGTATGGGGGCTTCCATACAAATTTTATGATTTTTGTATATATTTTATATGAAAATTGTATTTAAAAAAACTAAATTGTATTAATATTTATTTATTGGAATAAAAAAAAATTTGCTTGAAATTAATATTATTTTTATTTTTAATATATTTTATTAAGTACTATTTATTTTTGGTATTCATTTAATTTAATGTTTAGAATTCTACATAATTATAAATAGGCAAACAGAAAATTTGTCGAGATTATTGTTTAAATAAAAAAATTCATATAAAAAATATATGAAAATCACAAAATTTGTATGGTAGCCCCCATACGGAGGTGTCGGAGGAGATGGGTTCCAAGGCAAAAAATGTTCCTCTTGAAAAAGGAATGGGGGTCGGTCATATTGATTTCATTAACAGTAGAGGTTAAGGTTCTGCCTCCCCTGTAGCTCGGAAACCTAGGGTGACCCGAAAATTCTGACTTAAGATTCGGATTCAGCGAACCCAAAACCTTAGGAAACCGTTGTGAAACCTCTTGGGATTTTTAAAAACTTCAGTTTTGTTGTACAGTGTTATTAGCAGGTTTTTGAAATTTTCACTTTCAAAAGCCAACATTTTGTTGAAAATCAAAAATTTGAAGCATCTCATTGTCAATCCCTAGTTTTAAGAGTACAATTAATATAAATTTTTTGATTTTTGTAGCACATATCTTAAATCCAAAAAATTTAAAGCAACTTACACAACCAACAGGGTGATAGCATCTATTTGAGTGTAATTTTATTTTAATTAAGTATTTGATTACTTTTGTTTTGTGATATAAATTTAACAATGAGTTGTGAACTTTTTAACTTAAAACATTATCCATTGAGTAGTACAAAAGTAGTTTAGAAACGCTCACCTTTAGAACTTAGTAGGCTATCTGCAACTTGGATTTATTTCTCTCACTGTAACATTCAACTTAAAGAACTTCTACACATTTTTGCTTTAAAAGCCTTCTTAGCAGTCGCCTTGTTTCAATGAATTTTGGTAAACAATTCTTTCTTAAAATAAAGAATTATCATAAAAAAGCATTCACTCACGTTTTTAATTTTGTTTTTTTTCTATTTTGCTTGAACATTAAAAGCACTTATTTTGACTTTTAACTTTATCTATGAGCATTTTTATTGTTATTATGACGAGACCGACTTTTATGTACTTTAAGCTTAATTTTGGTTTTTATATCTCACAGACGACTGCGCGAAACGACGTTTGTTGTTGGAATGTTTGAATATAAAACCAGAGCGTAGCTTGTCCAGAGCCGGAACAGACCGGGTGCAACAGCTGATTGCAACGCACACTTGACTGCTACGCTCTTGCTCTTTCTCTCTATACAAGTCTCGACCAAGTTAGATCGTCACACTACTACAACAACAGTTACCCGACCCATTATTATATGTTCTCGTTGTTGTAGTTTTTGTTGTAGCTATTGTTTTTTTTTTTCTTTTTTTTTTCTGCTTTAACTACCAATTCATGCGATCGCTACCGCGCGAACAATCCAACAAAAAGTTGAAAACAACGTTGCGTTTGTATATATTTAAATGTTGCTATTGTTGCCATTGGGAACAATAACAAAATAACAATAATAAGAAAACATAATAATAATAATAATTATATAAATATGCATAAATAGTAAAAGAAATAAAGGAAAACCAACGATCAGATAAACAACAGTAGCAACAAATTTCCAACTCAAAATAACAACAATGACAACAGCAAGATACAAACACAAGATACAAAATAACGACTGAGTCAAGAGTTAATGACCAGAAGTGTAACGCAGAATGCGTCACACAAGCGATGATTTAAAATTTTGGTAAGTATTTAGCAACACATAAGCGAACATTTTACCAAATAGTTTTGTTAATTTTGAATTTTTCTTTTATTTTGCTTAAAAAGAATGGATAAAATTAATAAAATCAAATACTTACTAACAAATACTTGACGTTCTTAAAATGCAAAAAATACCAAGAGAATGAAGTCAAAATTGGGAATCCCTTCAAAATGACGCCAACGGTTACGGCATGTGTTTTTTTTTTTTTTGTAATTTTTTCTTATCGTTTATAAAGAAAAGAATAAAACTTTTATAAGCCGATAATAAGTGTAATCTGACATTATGGCCTTTTCAAACTAAATATGAGGGCGTATCGCGTGTTAAAACTACGAGCAATATGGAAACTTGATAAGATATGAATGAATAGATAAGTTTTTCATTTGCTCTTAAATATTGAGCTTAAAAGCAATTATTTAGCAACTATTTTCCAATGAAGTGATTCACTATTTACTTACTTTAGTATACCTTTCAAGTACTTTTGCAAACTCTTAATTATTTCTTTCCGTAAAAAATATGTACTAAATTTCCCAGCAGAAACTCACTCAGAATGGGTTCAGGTAATCACTTCTGCATTTTGCAGTTGTGATTTAAGGGTTGAGATTGATATATTGCTTAAGCATCCTATAAACTAACCTGATTTCAGGCCTTAAAGGTTTAAACAAATCAGAACTCTACTTTTCAGGCCATATTTTATAGATGAAAAAGATGAAATTGCTATTTAATTCGCGCTTCTTTCCTACAGTCCTGATTTTAGACCTGAAAGCAACGATAAAATGATGCCTCTATTTTTCATGCCAGATTTCACAGCTGAAATTAGAGTAGAATTCAGGTATCCACCACCCGACCTAAATTCCCTTGCGTAAATTTATACAAAAGTCAGGTCTTCATTTGCAGGATCGAAAAAATATTAGGTAGATATTATAAATTCCAACGGATTCTTGAATAAGGTTTAAATTTAAGTTATTCAAATTTTAAAAGTTCAGTTCGAATACGTTTTTCAAATGCAAATCGATCATTTCGTTTAACAACTCTCTCAACTCAAAATTTTGAATTTTAACCATTAAGAAATGATATCTGATGAAATGAGATCTGAGGATCACTGTATTTGAGATTCAAATCGAAAATCAAATTAATTTAATTATATTATTAAATTAAACTAGAAAAAAGCAGAAAAGCCCATCCTATAACGGTTTAAAATCAATGTTGTCACTAAACATCAAATAAATTTGCCATGCTTAACATTTCAGGCTTTCCGTAAAGTTTGAAAAGCGCAGTAATAGCAAATTTACAGTTTGAGAGACAGTTTACAATTACAGTTTGAGTTGCGGAGCATGATTGAAAAAATAATATATATTTTGTGTGCATACTTTCAGGCTGAAGATTCTTTCGAATACTAAGAGCACTGTTATAACAGTTTGGGTGATGTAAGGTGCTGAGCGTAACACTTGCATTATATTTATTAAGAAAACCAATTCATGTTATTGAAATTTATATTTTCTTATTATTTGTATCTAAAATAATAAACAGTTCAAATTAAATTAACTTGTGATTTAATGCATGAAATAGGTCATGAAATAATCAAAAAATGTTTGGACTTGAAGGGACGAAGAAATGCATGATGAATGAATTTCATTTAAAAACCTTAACGAAACTTTACAAAAACAGAAACTTGAATATACGGTGTCCGAGATCTTCAAAACAAGTATTTATATTGAATCCACATCTGAAATGGGTTTCGCATGGAAATGGAAAACATGATTTTTTTTAATGCATGATTTTTTTGTTAATAGACTTTAATCGATTTTAAAAATTTTTTAAATAAAAAAAAAAAAGAATTTTATTGATATTTTTTTAAGCAAAATAAACATAAATCATTGCTCGATATTTTTTTAAGTCGATATTAAGTCGATATTATTGCGTTCAAGTATCAAAAAATGCGTTTAATTGATGTTCCTTTTGATCAATATTATTTCAATGCATTTGAAGTCTCGATATGTTATAGTCTTGTCATAATAAAAGTTGTAATTGAGTTCTGTAGCTCGTTTCTACAACTTTTGTGACAAAAAGTCACTTTTTCTGACGTCACACTATTTCATTCCAAAATATCCACTTTGACGAAAGCTAGTGTTTCTTTGTCATTAATAAGTGAGTAAATATTGCTCTGTGATGAGAAAGATACACAAGCGATAGGGAATATATAAAATTGAAACAATTGACATTTTTTTTTTGTTTCTGTTTTTCAAATTTAAAACAATTTTTTCATGTTTTGACACTTAGTGATGTTGATATTTATAAAACAAACCCTATCCATGCGTTGAGATCAGAGTATTCTTTTCATGCGGTTGCTTAATGCAGTGATACAAATTTTATCAGGGAATAAATCTCATTAATAAAATATTTAAGTTTATATATTCAATAATTTATACATTGTAATACTCATAATATTGTGTATATTATATATTTATAGTCTAAATGAAAAAACTTAAGTTGGTACCTTGTAGCGGGTAGACGTATATGTAACCATTCAAGCAAAAATTGATCTCACCTAATAAGAACATAGTGACAACTTCAGCCAACTCGAGTCGCATATTTTAGTTCAGAGAAACACTTTGGCTATTGAATTCCTATGAAAATAGACTAGAAACAAGCGAAATGAGTCACCGACTTTTTTCATTTTATTACAGAGGCGGTGCAAGTGAGAATGACGTTATTATGACATCAAAGTGAGAAAATATGGTGAGAACTGCGGTGACAAAAGTTGCAGAAACGAGCCACTGTTAATTTTTCCAAAGTGCAGTGGCACCTCTATCCATCCTTGTTCGGCGTTGCGTATAAGCATTTGAAAACTTTTCTAAACCTGGAGCTCATATAGTGAAAGATATTCATGATCTCTAAAAAGGATATTAAATTTAAAGAATTTATAATCGACTTGTTTTTGCTCAGGGCTTAACAATTAGTTTAACTTATATTTCCAGGCGTGGGAAATTTTTGAATTTTCCATTTTTTTCCCTTATTCATTATATACTTTATTTTAATATTATAAAGCCTTGTGCATACGCTTTGGTTCCACATCACATTATAACCACCCAATAAAGAACAAACCAGCCTCGGATATGAACTTCTTCGACGTTGACGACCACCGCAAATAAGAAATGGACAATGATATATGGATATGCTCCTAAAATGTCCGGTCCCTTAAATGGGAAGGTGCATCTGCCAAATTGGCGGAAGCCCTTGTAAAACTAAAACGTGGCATAACCGCCATCCAGGAGATGCAATGGAAAGGTTCCTGAACGAAGTTTCATACAAGGCGACCCACTATCATGCAAACTCTTCACTTTCATCATGGTGGCAATCCTATGAAAGGCAGGCGTACATCGTAATGGCACCATATTCTACAAGGTGTCCGCTGATGATATCGATATTATTGCCGAGCCAAGGTTGATGTAACTGCTTCAGCAAAAAAGGTGTTTGAAGCGAAACCTGTAGTTCGACGATAAAGTTGAGGGCAATGCCTACGATGGATTGTGACCAGGCAGAGAAAGACTTAACCACGCTTGGTGAAACCAATTTTAATGTTAAACGAAGAAAAGGTATAGCAACGAGAACAAATTGTCCATTTCAGCCCTTTGATTGAGCTTCTTATGATCAACTGTGTGTAATTAAATCCAGGCGCACAATTGACCGAGAACTGGACCTACTCCAATGGCTAAAGTTCATGTTCTCTTGAATAAAGACAATCAATGATCTTTCTTATACTGGCCATTCCACGCCCAACGCAAGTCGTGATTGACCTCATGGTCTTAGATTTGCTTGAAATAAGAATAAAAAGTTTTTATCGCCATTTTTTGTAAAGTTATCAATACAGTGGTGATATAAATTTTTGATAAAAGTAAAAATCTTGAAAATGATGACATTTCCAATTAATCATATCGCACACGATCTTCAAAAGTGACACAACTCAAAATTTTAAAATTTTCAGGAGAGGCAAAAAGTTATTTCTTTTTCAAAGCAACTTCAAGCAAAAGAAGCACACAAAATGATTTTTTGGAAATTAAAGAGCAATCAGATTAAAACAAAATTTTAACAGTCGATGGAGATGTGTATTATGAATTGATTTATAATATAAACTTTATATTAAAAAGTCAAAATTGAAAAATTTTGAGTTGTGTCACTTTTGAAGAGGGTGTGCGATATCTCCGTCATTTGTTACCCAATTTTTGTAAATAAGGTATAGTTAGACAGCTATTGAAAAGCGATTGGAAAAGGAACCTATGCAAAATTTTCAAGCAAATCGAAGACCATGAGGTAATCACAACTTGCGTGAGGCGTGGAATGGGCGGTATAAGAAAAATTGCTATAAAATTGAATAGCAGAGTTAAGCTGCTCAACATAACTGCTCAAAATTGTTCTGCACTGAAAAAAAAACACATACCCCCAGCAAAATTTTTCGTATTGCCTTGATTTGCATTCGATTATAAAACGCATTACATAAATGTTGGTGACCAATAATGCATTATATTATATATTACTCGTAATGCAGTTAGTAATGTCAGCCCTTTTTGCTTTTGAAACGAGTGTTCTGATTTTTTTATAATTGAAATTTTTTGTTTGACTTTTATTTTTGCTTCAAAAGTGTCAAATTTTATAATTTTGAATATGAAAAAAAGGCCAGATTTATGAATGAAATACAGAAAAATGTGTTAAAGGTAAATATATTACATTAATTAATTAACTGATACATATATCTATTAAATAAAATTATTTTTCTCATTTTAAAGAAGAAATTCTCTAACCCTTAATTGGTGTTGTTGATCTGTTAAGCAAAAGATGTACGAAAAAAAATTGATTTTTCCACTATTTGAATCGCTTTTCTAATTTGTGCAGATAACATCTTATTCAATAACTTCTTAGTTGTTAATAAATAAGTGATTATTGAGAAGAAGTTATTCATCAAGTTTAATTTGTGCTTACATAAGTACTCCCATGTCAAGCGAAAGCTTCATCGATTACCTCCAATGACATGCCTGTATAAAAATAATGGGTTCTGTAAGCGAGAGGGTAAGCGATGAATGAAATTTTCTGGATTACTTTTTCGATTATATGTAAGCGAAGATTTTGCTGGGCCTTGCTCCGGTAAAAAATTTCTCTATTTTTGATAATAGTAATTTTCTCTTTTTCAAATAAAATTTTCTTCAATTAGAATAAATTTTCACATTTTCGAAGAAATATTTCTTTACTTCTAGGAAATGGAAATATTTCAATGTCTCTAATAATGATAAGTATTTTTCTCGCACAAAAAATTTCTCATTTATGGAGAAATTTTATTGAAAATGAAAAACTTTTCTTATATTTTGATAAAAAATTCACTATGAGAAGTATTTTATTCAATAAAAACAAATATTTTCTCAAAAATGAAAAGTATTTTTTCTATTTCATGGAAGCTTTTTATCATTTTTAGAGAAGTTTTTGTATCGCAATTAGAGAATAGCTTTCTCTGGAGCAAAGTCTATACTATTTTTCTATAAATATGATGCCGTTTTTATCATATTCCGAGACACTTTTTTCTGAGTGTGTGTATATTTGTATTTTGTATTTGTATTTATTGCGCATATATGTTGGCATATAAGAAAAAGTTTTCTTTTGAGTGCCGCAAATGAACATTAATAATAACATAACTCAAATATTTAAATAAATTAAAATTGTAAATTAAGATTAAGATTAAGATTAATAAGTTGATTAGGATTAAAATTGAATTAAATAGCAATTAATTAAAAATATTAACATTTCAAATAAAACTATCAAAATTTATAAGGAAGAATTAATAAATTAAATTCTTGGTGGTTATGTTCAACAATTTGATAAGAATTTAGAATGATAGAGCTAAAAAGGATACGGTAAGAATAACTGCAACTTAGAAATATTTTAGTAGATAGATAGATAGATAGATAGTAGAGAGAGTATGAAAATAGAATAAAGTTATGAAAAGTAGTTAAAAATCAAACGTCTGAAGGCTCTTTGGTTGGACACAACCTTAATGCGATTAGGCAAAGAATTCCACAATCTAATTGTACTAATGAAAAACAACCTGCTGGAGTTTTTGTAAAAGTAGCTCGGGATCAAGAGGTTCATGTTTCTGCTGGACCTACAGAACTTAAGTTTTTCAAAGAGGTAAAGTGGAGACCACGTGTATATAACCTTATGCAAGAAAAGACAATTACGCGCCTCAAGATGTCGGAAGAGGCAACGACCAAGTAATTTAGTGCGGAATTCTGAAACATGATCAAACTTTTTTAGGCCATAGACATACCGGGCAGCATTATTAAAGGCAACTAGTAACTTGTGAGATGACTGTGAATCCAGATTGCTATAAACTACTTCGGAGTACGTGATAATCGGCATTACCAATTGTAGGACTAGTTTTCGTCTGATTTCTACAGGTACATAATCAGCAGTCAATTTCAAATTTCTCAACACGTAGTAGATTTTACTCACGCTTGAGTTAATATGGTCTTCGCTTGACAGCGAAGAATTGATATAAAAACCTAGATTGGAAGCCTTAGCAACAGATTTCAGTTTGGTTTCGTTGAGAAAAATCGAGGGAAGATCGATATAAGAGAGGGAATTTTTGGAGATCGGTAAGACGTATGATTTTTTGGGATTTAGTTTTAGTTTATTATCTTTAGCCCAGTCTGCAATAATATTCAAATCTTCATTTAATCTAACACAAAGATCTTCGATTAGCCCAACAGGCCTTGACAAATATAGTTGAAGATCATCAGCATATGCATGCATTGTGACGTTATTGCACTTGCTAAAGATGTCATTGATGAACATTGTAAAAAGTAAAGGACCAAGTACTGAACCTTGGGGAACTCCATCGGTTATGCTTTTGTATGTGGAGAAGTTGTTACCAACTTTAACCCGCTGTTTCCTACCGCCTAAATAACTTTTCAAAAAACGAACTGAAGTGTCAGAAAAACCGAAGTTCATCTTGAGCTTATTACACAGAATATTATGATTCACGGTGTCGAACGCTTTAGAAAAGTCTAGAAGGCAGAGTAACGTCACATGTCCATTATCAAAGGGTATTCTGATATCATCTAATATTTTGACAATAGCAGTAGAACAGCTATGCCCTGAGCGAAAACCAGATTGTAGATTTGACATTAGACCGAATGAATTGATGTAGTTGGAGATCTGCTGTGCCATTAGGGACTCACAAACTTTTGATATTGAGGACAACAAACTTATGGGCCTGAAATCAGACGGTTCGCTTGCATTAGATTTTTTAGCAATCGGTATGATAGTTGCTGCCTTCTATTTTTCAGGGTAACACGAGGTTGTAAAGCTATGGTTGATTATGTGTACAAGCGGACTGATAACATATGGCAGAATGATTTTAACAAACTTAATGGAGATTCCATCATCACCAGAAGCATTCGACCTAACTTTTGCTACACAACGTGCGACATCCAATTCACAAACCGCGGTAAAATTAAACTGACATTGAAAATCAGGGGTAGATAAATTAATATTAATCGGTTCAGAAGATTTATCTGAAAGCGAGGTCGAAATGAAGTAATCGTTGAGTAGATTGGGATCAATTTCGCAGGATTCGTGTTTTTTGTTAGAAATTCCCATACCTTTTAAATTATTCCACCTTTTTTTGGACGATCTCACTGTTGCGGTAGCTTCATTCCTAGCAAGTTTGAAAGCCTCCCAGCTCGATAAAGATGGATTGCGCTTCCACCTGCTGTATGTTTTACTTCTCTTTTTTAAAGCAAGTTTGACAGAATTCGTGAACCAGGGACAAGATGCATTGGTGACTCGGCGAGTACAGAGAGGAACGTGATTTTCAAAAAGTTCAGATATTTTGCTATTGAAAAAATTTAACTTTTCATCAACCGAGCTTAAGAACCAACAGTCCGTCCAGTTAATTAGGGACAAGTCAAAAAACAGTGATGCATAATTGATAGTCTTAAAGTTGCGAAAAGAAAAAGTTGTATCAGTGACAGTAGTAGAGAGATCAATGTCCAATGAACAAAAAATAAGATCATGATCTGAAAGAAATGATAATTGGTCAAAAAGCAGTACTGATGATAAATCAGAAACTATAAATAAATCGAGTAAGCTTGGACAAGCATTGTTGGCAAATCGAGTTGGAGAAGTTTGATTTACTATATTGAGACCTACTTGAGCTAGACCGCTGATTAAGTTTGTGCAGTTATTGTCATTAGCAAGAATATTCACGTTGAAGTCGCCACACAAGACAAAATGTTGAAAATCTATGGCATAATCCGAGACTTCTTTTAGTAGAGGTTCGAGACTGCAGTTACGGTTAGGGTTATAGACGCATGACAGAAAAACTTTAGTTCTGTTGTTAAGGATTTCAACATTTAAATATTCAACATCAGAATCGCTTGATGAGCCAAGCACTTTAACATTTAAATATTTTTTTGAGTATATAGCAACGCCGCCGCCTTTTTTATTAACTCTGTCATTTCGAAAAAGATTAAAATTTTTGATGTTCAGAAGGGAGTCGTTTACATCCCTATGAAACCAAGTTTCTGATACACAGATTATATCGACAGAAGACTTTTCGAAGACAAATTTAACACAGTCCAACTTAAAATCATTAAGACTTCGTGCGTTAAAGTGCACGATTTTCAAACCTGAGCGTTGCTTGCACAGTATCTCAATCAGTATCTCAATTTGTAAAAGTGTAAGTCATGTGGTGGCCGTGGTGTGCGAGCCAATGCAGTGCAATAGCCCGAGTTCAATTCTCACATCTGGTAGAAAATTTCTTTCTACAGAAATTCATTTGTCTAATCGGCTGCCACCTCTCTGCAGACAATGACAAAATTCAGAGAGTAAAAAATGCGATGTTATTAAAAACGTAAGAGTCGGGTTGATCCCTATACTTCATAACGAATTTAAGTGAGTTAATCTTAATAAGCTACATACTTTCAATAGCTGTTGAAATCAGTCATAATAAACAGCAGGAAAAATAATGAAGTAAGTTAATATGAAATCTCACACTCGCTTCTAAAAGCAGAAAACAATATTTTATTTTTTTAATAGATTCCAAACAAATTTGCTACACAACAAGCAATGTTGTTGTACAACTAAAACAATAGCACAAAATATGCACATAATGCAGATATTGTTGTAAACAACATTTTTATTCCATTTTTTTTCAAATTGCTTCGACTGCGTTTACATTCACATGAGTCTTATGAGTCTTAATGGTCAAGGTGAAACTGGAGCTGAGCGCAGAGCTGAACTGAGTTGAATTGAAGTGAAGTGAATTGAATTGAATTGGTAGGAAATAATTTCGCTTTCATACAATTAATAGCGGCAATAATTAATTGATAGCATTTGCATTTTTTAATATGTTATTTTCCAAATTAACAAATCAAAATTTAATTATTAACACAAGATGGAAGAAAGAAATTCAATGGTTTTTTATAGCAGGCAGGTTTTTACACGATGCAGTTAATTTATATACGGTTTGTTATAATCAAAGCATGTATTGCGAAATGGCAACAATTGAATTAAAATACAATTTTATATTTTAAACTTATGTATAACAAATTCAAAAATATTGCAAGGATTTAAATTTCTGTTATAAAAAAAAACTGTAATAATGACAAAAACTCAACTTCAGGGTGGCCAAAGTAAACTAAACAATTCAGTGCATTTGTTATAAAAGCAAACATGCACGTACATTCCTTAGATGGTGGCTAGAAAAAGCTTAATGATCGTTTTATATATTTTTTAATTTTTTGTGTTTCTTTTTTTTTGCTTGCTTCAAGTATTATGTTAATTAAGATAATGACAATGTGAGTAATTTTCTACATGATCCAATTTTACACAAATGAACATTAGTCTAAATTCTGGCTCCACAGGTAGCTAGATATCTGTTAACAAAAACAACAAGAGATACAACATCAACAGACACAACAAAAACAACAATAACAAATTGGAATAACAACAACAAAACCAACAATTAGGTGATTATAAATTACGTCTGTGCGCCAGTCAAGTCAAGTGAATTGGTCGGTCGGTTGGCTCTGATGTATGGCGGTACTATTACTCCAGCTTATTTACCTGTTCTAGTTGTGTTAGTGTGTCACGTTTTGCATATCCTCTGTTTTGTTTGGCTTTAAAAAAAAATAAATATTTTTTAAATTAATTCCTTTTTTTATCACTCCAGCACACAGTTCTATAGTTCTAGTCACTCCAACACTGTTTATTTAAAAAAAAAGTTCTTTATAAATGCTCTGTTTTATTCACTATTCCACAGCGTTTTCTTTTTTACTTTTTCAAAAATTAACTTATTTCAAAGTTAGCATCCAGAAATCCGCTTTGCAACTGCTCTGCTTACCACTGTAACACCAACTATTGCCTGCACGCATTTTACTTATTTTTTTCCGAAATTTTTTGATTTCTTTGAATTTATTTCTACACTATTTTTCTTCGCTGATATCGTCTAGATTGCTTATCTTATCATTATTTTATTTTTTTCTTCTTTTAGTTCATTTACTGTTACTAGCTTTATTTGGCGTTATTTTTTCTGTTTTGTCTGTGTTAGCTAAGTTTCGATTGTTGTATACTTAAACAGAATATTTAATAAAAACTTTTCTTATCAGCTCCGTGTTGAGGTTTTGCTGCTAGCCGTAAAATATGTTCGACTAAATCATTTTTTTCTATTTGCAGGTGTTTTTTAAGTGCATTTTTTTTTTTCATTTCCTGCCTCTTTTTTTTCTACATCAGCAAAAGTTAATTTATTAATGAAAGCTTTATTTTAAACAATCACAAAGTGCTTTTGTTGTTAGCAGAGAGGTTTGCTAACAGAACTCTGTTAAGTGTTAATGTAATAGGCATCGTTGATAGTTTTGTTGCAGACTTTTAGGCTTGCTGATGAATGTTCTGTACAAATTTATACACTGAGAAAAAAAACATACTTTAAAATTAAACAAAAATTTTTAAAATATAAATTTAACGTCTTTGCGTTTCTTCAAAACAAAATTTAAAACAATTGTGTTTAAATTTCTGTGGTGACCGTGGCATGAAGGTTAAGTGTGTGGCTTAGCATGCTCGGAGCCCGGGTTCGATCCCCAGCCGCGGCGAAAAGTTTTTTCAATAAAAATTTTTCTGATCGGTCACCACCTCTCTGCAGACAATGGCAAACCTCAGAGAGTAAATAATGCCATGTAAAAGCTTCTTGAGAACATGAAATTTAGCCGTTCGGAGTCGGCATAAAACATGTAGGTCCAGTTCTCGGTCAATTGTGTACAAACATTTAATAACACACACAACACAATTGATCATAAGAAGCTCGGTCAAAGTCCTTTCAAGGGCTGAAATGGCCAATTTGTTTTTTTTGTTTTTGTGTTTAAATTTCAACTATACACTCCTTTCAATTTTTTTTCATTCATTATTTCTTTGAAACTTTCTTTGACATTTTTTGAATTTTGAATTTTCATTGCTTTGAAAAATATCGAACATAAAATAAAATAAAAACTAATTCAGTTTTTCAATATTGAAATATTTAATATTCAAACTTCATTGAAAGGAGTAACAAGGGTCGCTGATTACGAATCTGTCATCAAAAACTCAGAAAAAATTAAAAATTTGCATCGATAAAATTGTGCTTTAAAACATTTGTTTTAAATTTAAAAATTTTTGTCTTAAATTTGTTTTCTTATTTAAAAACATTGTTTTAAAAACAAAAACCCTTGTTTTAAATTTAACTTTAAAAACAGTTGTGTTTAATTTAAATGAATTTGTTTCAAGCTCTATTTCAAAAACAAATTCGTTTAAAATGAACACAATTTCATTTAATTTTAACACATATTTCCCTCAGTGTACTCAACGAAAAATCGCAGCATTCCAAAACGCTGTTAGTAGCCTTCATATTAATTTCGTAGGCTTTCCGCGCTCATATTCTTTTTGATATGAAACGTGTATGAAAAGCTTGTACGCATTCAAAATATTTAAGTAGCAGACGATATGACAACATCGAATGTAGTTATGTTGCAGTCGTAGTCAATGTGTTGTTATTGATAAATTTCAACTAAATTTTGTATGCATACTTTCAGGGTCGTTCTATAAAAGCACTGTAATATCAAGAATGCACAGTTTGAGCGATATTAGGTGCGGAGCATGGCGCTTTTCTTTTATTTATTAAGAAAATTACGTTTGCATACTGCTCTCGCTGTTCTTAAAAAGCCTTCTTTTAGTATTTCTAAAGAATGATTGAAAAAGAGGATACGCCGAAGGTATTTAAAAATGTTCTGTTCCTGAAGTTAATTCTTTTCCAGCGTTTATTAAGATCTTAATTTTTATTATCTGATATAGTAAAATTTAGCAAGACATTTCATCCTGATTACAATTTATTGATAGTTAATTTCATGAAACCGTGAACTACTCGCCAATGTGGCAAGTAACTAGAATCAAGCCCACACGCAGGTCTCTACTTTGAATCCAATCGGGGCTTTTCTGATATGGTTGTTTAGTCGGATAATATTCAAATTTTAATCTTTTCGATAGCATTAAAAATACTCTTGTTATGCCGTATATTTTAATTTGGGCGAATTTAGATCTAAGTTAGAAGAACTTTAAACGAAAATACCGCCCTGAAGTATATAACTAATATCACAGTTTTTAACTTTGGCAATCATTTGATAAAAAACATGCTATGAAAAAAAAACAAAACATTAAAGTCTATTGATGATTTTTTGATTTGATGACTTAAATTTTATGAGTCTGGAATGGTTCTAAAGTAACTACTCTGAAATCAGTAGGTGAAATTTACTTTTGATTTATTCCCAAAGACTATTTTTGAGCTTTTTGTAACCATAATTGCCTTCAGTTCTAATAACTCTATGCGCCAAAATCAGAAAAAAATTTTGTACACGGCATCCCATTTTATTTTTTTATATAGATTTATATAGAAATGTTTTTAGACAAATTTTAACATTTGGATGAGCAGTTTTTGTGCTATTAAGAGGCATATTTATAAAAAATTATTAGGCTTGATTTTATATGATGAAATTTCTTACTCGGCGATTTTGGGTAGCTGAACGCTAATACGATTTCCACCAACTAGAGTTTGTTGACTTCGGGTAATACTAAATGAAACTATTCGGCCTTTGTGGGATTGTGGAATGTATTTCTTCTAGTTCAGTTATTGACTGACTCTCCGAGAGCTAATATACAGTCCGCAACAAAAAACGAAACAGTTTCGATAGTATCGTAAGTGTAGACGTAAAATTCCGTTTAAATAGTAACCTTTTCTGTTTTGTCTCTTTAGTCCGATTGTTTTGTCTATTTTGCACATATTTTTTATTTACCGAAAGTTAATAAATAAATTAATAACACTCAAGTGATGGACTTCTTATCGAGACCAGAACACAGAAAAAGTTCAAAGTAAGCATGATAAATAGAGCCAGCTAAAGAAACAAGGAAAATGTCAAATTCTTTCAATCATTTTGTTAAGTTTGACAGGTTGAGTTCATTGACTTAGTTGAAAAGAATGCTAAGCGAATGTCCTTCTCATTGGTGTCACTGTCGTCTATGTCTCATGTATAGTTTGCAAGCTACACTCAATATTACTTCAATTTAATTTTAAATAAAGTGAATGCCCCTATTTTTCAAAAAATCGGGTGATGGCTATACCTCAAGCTGAGCAAATGGCCTTTCCACGGGTGCTACTTTCATCTCTGTTCGATGTATATTTTGCGAGCTACACTAAAATGAGCAGTGGGATGTATATGGTTTTTTGTGTATGAGAATATACGTACTGTATATTAGCTCTCGAAGAGTCAGTCAATAATTAAACTAGAAAAAATACACAAATGAAACAAATTAATTTGCACTGAAAACAAAAACAACAATTTATCCAGAACGAAAACTGGTTCATTTCTTAAATTAAAAGCAGATTGTTCAGATTGATCAGATCAGGATATATCTGATATTTCAGTATACATATTATCTTTGAACGATGAGATTTAAAGGCTGTAGGTATACCATAAAGTATTCGTCAAAAAAGTTGCATGGCCCTGAAAAAATCTGTTAAAACGGCCCCATACAAACCGCGCTGTAAAACGTTATTCTACGATAAACTATGACCATTCTTCGGGAAAGCTTGAAATTGGGAAACAAATTTTTTTTTAACTTTGAACAAGTTGAACACCCCCATCAAATCATAAATAAAAATTAAACTTTTTTTGTTATTTATATTTAATTGTTCAAATAATGAGTACCTTTTGAAAGAAGCAACCTTAAAAAAAGCTGTTGCTTCACATTCAAAAATGTTCACAAATTTTGAAATTTTTAACACCATGTTTGTCGCAGCTGTGAATAATGCGTCTATTCGCTTTTTAAACACTTGAAAATTGAAGCCTTCGAAACTGACAGACGAAATACCAGTGATGTCATCATCGGAAACGTCACAAATGCACGGTGTTCAACTAATGGACGTGTTTAACTTACGGACCTCTCCCCTACATTTCTCATTTTTGTATTATTCAATTTCAATGCATATATTTATTATCTACAAAAATAAACATAATTTTTTCTATCATTCTTACTTAAACATGATAACTCATTCAAATTGTAAACGATATTTTTCCGTGTTCAAATCATTTATTTTAACAAAATTTTCAACAATTATATGCAAAAAACTGCAAGAAAATCGAAACTTACAGTGTATCATTGAAAAGCACAAATAAATTTTTCGGAACATGTGTTAGACGAAAAATAAAACGGCACCGCCTGTTATTTAGTGATAAATACATTTTTAATTTGGGCAGACCGAATGGTTGGTCCTATTAACAGGCGCGGATACAAGGGGGGAGTAAAGGGGTAATTACCCCCCCCCCAAGAACTTTTAAATACTTTACTTTTTAATACTTTACTTGGTACCTCAGCTTAAGGGTACTTTTATGTACCTTTATTAATGTTTATGAACTAAAATGTTTATTAAAATTCCAAAGATTTTCTACCAAGTAAAAAAAAGTTTTTGTAAATTCGTTGAAAATATCCCATCACACAACCTCCTCGTGGTGCACATTGGATAACACTAATGGCGACGGTTATGATTTTCATTGGAATTATAGATTCCCAGGACCCCTTGCAAAAAAATTAATGATTCTATGGTCAATTGAATGCAATTAAACGCCTCAAGAAGTCCTTATGACGAAAATTGTAGCTGGTCGAACCTATTTGGTCGAAGGATCATTTATTCATCTTATAGGAGTCAAAATAGTTCCCAAATAGTCAATGCACGTGATCACAGGTAACACGTGTTCACGTTAAATCAGAAGCACTACATGAAACTTTTGTTTGTTTTTATATTGTAAATTTTTTTTAACCATTTGACATGCCAAATTCCAAATTTCCTCAAAGACAAAAACTGCCCATTTCATTAAAATCACTTTAGACCAGACTCGAACTTTGTTTCGGGAATTAAAAATATAATTTCTAATACCAAAGATCTTTCTTCCTTTTTCTAGAAGATCTTGAAATTTTACAATCTGACCAGATTCGTTTTCAGTGATGTTTTAGCGTTAAAATAATTGTTTTTACAAAAGAACTGTTAAGAGCATTTTTGAAGAGAAACATCTGATCTAAATTTTTCTTCAAAACATATTTCCTGTCCGACAAAGAGGTGTCGAGATGTTTGCGAATGACGCGTTTGGATTCGCTTTGAACCAGACTATCTTTCAGGGCGTGCATGGTTCTATGGGATACCATAATTTTGACGGGTTGTTAATTATTCTTATATTTTCAATATCAGTCAAGCAATGAAATAATTTTGACGGGTTGTTAATTATTCTTATATTTTCAATATCAGTCAAGCAATGAAACATAACATTACGAACACACACAAAAATTATGTCAACAAAATAAACTTAATATGCAGAATATATTCTCTTAATGAGGAATTTAAAAAAAATACAAAAATACATGAAACCCTTGAGATAAAAATATCATTACACTCTATTGTAGATGCTTGAAAAGAAAACAAAATAAATCTCAAAACCTCTGTTCGATTTTTTTTTTTTTTTTATTTGCTTGTGATTGCTTAACTCAGATAGACCCAACGTCCTTCCAGAAGGTTTTTAACTTTTACTTAAAGGTTTAAATTTTTGGAAATTATCCAATTATAAAACAGTTTAATTTTGAAATTGCAAAAAAAATTAATATATTTTTGTAGCTGGTTTATTTTTGTCAAGCATCAAAATGTAGTGGAATGCACCCAACGTACTTATGGAAGGCTTGGGCGTTGTGAAAATAAGTGGGCGTAGCATTAACATAAGTATTCATTGGGTTACTTCTAATCTGGCACGGATGCAAGGGGGGTTAAGGGGGTAATTACCCCCCAAGAACTTTTAAATACTTTACCTTTTAATAATTAACATAAGAGAAAATAATTGTGCCCACAGCTTAAAGGTACTTTAATGTATACATATGCGATTTTGAAGGCGTTTTTTGAAAGAATACTACAAAAGATGGTCAGAGACATTGTTAAACTCTAGTTTCTAGAATAACACAATCTGTAGTCATCTGTAAAAAACAAAATATAATTATATGTAAAGCAAACACTTACGTCGAGGTAGTAACTTTGCCGTTTTTTAAAAATTTTTCTGAAAATAAAGTTACAGCTCGTTATGTACTCAAATGTACAGCCATTTTTAAAACAATCAACTTTAAAGACGCGTTATTTTCTTACAAATAAAAATAAAAAAAAAACTTGAAGTTACTACCTCAGCGAAGGTGTTTGCTTTATAATAATTATATTTTTGCAAAACATTAACGATTAGTATAAAAATGCCCTTTATATGAAATCATTGAGCAAGCAACAATGATTTTGATTTTTAATGAGCGCAATTAAGATTTTGGCAATGCAGACCAGAGTTGCCGCTTAAAATATTTTATTCTTCTAAATTTTTACTGAAAACCTGCCGAACTTTTTTGCAACCTATGTGCCAACAAATTTTACCATGAAAAAACAATACGTGCATTGTTACTTTAAGTTTTCACTTTGTAAATTTAAAAAAAAAAGTTCAAACAATGTAAAATCCAATAGTTTGTTATTACATCAATTATTTCATTATCACACTCAGAAAAATATCAACCGTTATATTAACAGTCGGCTACTGTTATTTCAAAACACTGTTCGATTGAATGATTTGCGTTTAAGTAAACAATTTTCTTTGTTGAATGAACGTTTCAAAGTATTTTTGTACTGTTAAAATCATCCGTTGAAATATTTTTGTTCTTATATTGAATTGTAAATTTTTTCTAAGCAATAGTTTTTGTATGTGTTTTGCTAAATTTATATTATCGTTGCCAGTAGCTCAATGGATGTGCACTAGACTGTCATGAGGGAGACGTGGGTTCGAACCCTAGCTGTGTAAGTATCAAAAATTGTAATTTAAAAATTGAAATAATTGTAATTTAATAATTCTGTTTCATTAATTGTTCGGTCAAAGAAAACCTTCAAAATAAAATGCTTACAATATTGCAAAAAAAAAAAATTGCAAATTTAATTTTTTATTTAAAAAAAAATATTTTAAATAAAAAAAAAAATTTTTTGTTTGCCGGATTTGAACCGTGGACACTCAAGTACTTGACGCACACGTTAGCACACTCGGCCATACATGAGCTTTCAACCCAGTGATCAAGTTTCAATAAATAAGTTTTTATACGGGTTTCGTGTTCCATAGACCAACAGTCAACCGACTGTTGATTTGAAAGTTTCATTTGTTGGATGGTATTTAACAGTGAAATCTGTTATTTCAGCCCATGATTTGTTTGATAAAACAGCATTTTTTCCCTGAGTGCAGTTAAATTATTTTTTTAAAAATATTTCAGCTATAGTCCTTATGATAATATTTTCATAAAATAATAAGGGTATTCACTTCACTGCTGAAATTTTCGAAATCGTAAATTTCCGAAAATTTCAGTGAAATTGTAGTTGTTTTGGTTTTCCGAAGTTTGCTTAAATTTAATCATCTTTTGAGTTGATGAAAAATAATCGTCAGAAATTTGCGAAGAAAAGATATGTTCAGTAGTCGTAAGTAGACTTGTTTGATAGATGTGAGTCATTGTGAATGTGTGCAAATTCAAAATTCAAAATTTTTTTGTCAAATCAAATCAGCTGTCAAATTTTTACAAATAATTTTAATTTAATTGTTTATACAATGGAAGAAACATCTTTAAAAGTTATTTTCTTGTTGAGTTTTAAATCAATCAAATTAATATTTCACGTTTAGAAACTTCAGCGGGAGGGCAACTACCGTTCATAATACCGTTCAACTACCGGCAATAATAATTTCTTGCTTTACTTTATTTTCAATGAATGTGAGCAACGGCAGTTTTCGGTTTGACAGAAAAAAAAATTTTAACAACGATCGCTCACTTCAACTCTTCGGAAATTTCCGGTTTGTGGAAATTTCAGCAGTGAAGTGAATGCTTACTTACTTACTTAGATGGCGCTTACAACCGTTGGTCGGTTTTGGCATGGTCTAAGAATTTGCGCCAGCCTCTTTTGTCGTGCGCTTGCTGGCGCCAGTTGGAAACTCCAAGCGTTGTCAGGTTATCCAATGCCTGGTCTTTCCAACGGAGATGCGGTCTTCCTCGTCTGCGTTGGCCACCGCTGGGTACCGAATCCAATATCTTTTTTGCTGGAGCTTCGTCGTTCATTCTCTTCGTCGTTCGTCCTTCACAGTGAAGTGAATACCCTTAATATAAAATTGAAAATAAAATAGAATTTAAAAATTTTTTTTTTCAATTTCTTTGAGAATATGCAAGATAATAAAAAATACTAAATTCCAGAGATTTCTTACCAAGTAAAAAAAGTTTTTGTATGTTCGTTGAAAAATATTAAAGATACAAGTCTTTCAAAAGAGCAGCCTACGTAAAATTGTGAAATTTTTTCGACTTTGAACATCGATATCTTCAAAAGTGTCAAATATATTGTTTTTGAATGTGCAAAACTTGAAAGGTCTAGTATTTCTTTGTTGAAATCAGTCAAAATAATACAAATAGGTAGATCAATATAATCGATTTAGCAAAATTATCAGAAAAAGAACTGATTTTCATGTTTTTGCCTATAGCTCAAATACTCGAGCTGATGGAGAAAAAAGAAGTCCATATTTGAAATCAAGAAACCCAATTTGTCTATAATCAGCTGAAAAAGCTCCGGCACCAGAACGTCCGTCGCGCAGTGTAATCAGTATTAATTTTGTATTGTTCATTAATTTTTCAAAGTGTACCATATCATAGTCGTAACGTCAGAACAATAAGTTTCAAATTCCTTTAATTTTTTTTATAGAAAAGAACTATGTTTTTTCATTGCACATACTTGAAAATATAATTGTGCAATTTTTTTTTATAATTCTAAAATAAGTTAAATTTAGAGTTTTTATTTACTTTTTGCTAAGATATTATTCCAGAAAAAAGGTGAAATAAATAAATACGGAAATGTGCGTGTATGTGTCTGGAAAAAATGATTATTACTTACTTAATTAATGCTTATTAAACAATTCAATAATTTCAATTCAAAAAAGAACAATTTATCTATTTGTAAAAAGATAATTTTGATAATTTACCAACCCCCCCCCCCCCCCAACCCCAAGATTTTTTCCAGATCCGCCCCTGCCTATTAATACCATGATTTGAGATAAGAGGAGCATATCCTAAGTCATCGTTAACATTGGGATGAATGTGTGATAATATGGGTCAAAACTGGCTCTTGTGACAGGATTGAAATCAAATCATCTCAATTTAATTGCAATGGAAAGTGTAAACGTGGGTTCAACAAAAGTTCAATGATAGTCCAGCAAGACAATTCGTCTAAACACTTAGCGATAAAAGTAAAACCTTCTTTCTCACTGAAAAATTTCGGTATAGCCAAAATATTTTGAAAATTGTCATAAAATATTTTAAGGTTAATTTTAAGATGGGTACAAATGGAACTTTTTTTATACAAACAAGTCGAGACATCATGCATTTTGACATACATTCTTAACTTAAACGAACAGAGAGATAATCATCAATTATTGCGTCATATGAATAATCACAACTTCTTAAGACTCCATACAACATATTGAGTTGTAATGACCCAAGAGGCTTCAAGTTGTTCTATAAACCTAAAAGTCAAACCTTTTTTGAAAATTAACCAAAAAACATGCAAATCGCTGAAGCTCTAATTATCGCCAGCAGACAAATAAAGAGTTAGAGCAACCGTCCGACAGACAGACAGACGATAGAAAAATTCAGAAAAGTCAAAGCAATCAATAGCTATACATTAAACAAGACGACGACGAACAACAACAATATAAAGAGTTTCCCACGTTTGCAGTCTACCAGCCAATTCATCACTCTTACCACAACCAACAAAAAAACATCAAAACAACATGTTGCTCTGAATATGAAAGGCACACAAAAAAAAAACAAAAACAATGGCAGATGAACTATTGTAAGAAGTATAACAAAAAAAAGAAAATAAATCATACAAACTTAGCATGAGTAGCGCAAGAGCGTTAAAAAATTATCAACGCAACATTGAAACATTGAAAATTCTATGGATTTTTTTTTTAAGACTTCGCTGTGGCAAGATCGACACCTCATGCAGCTAGCAGCTAACCACAATTTGAATGAAGCGAAGCATCTGCAATTTAAACGCGATTGTTATGAGTTCTGTTTCAATTGGCTGATGATAAATGCGATAAATGAAGCGCTTTGATTGCATCGAAAAGCTAGGGGGGCTCGAGAAGCTTGGTTTAGAAAAGAAATAACAAATTTATTAATTCATTAAAGGTACTTGGGAAATGCAGAACAAAAATTAAAAAAATGTGTAATTAAATTTTATGAAAAAAAAATTAATAGTTGTTTCTTTGTGTGTTTTATTTCTATACATAATTAAATGGTTGCACTAATTTTGTTAAACCTCAATAAATATTGGAAAAAAAAGTGCTTGAAAACTTGGGAAAAACACCAAAATTCATGACAGCTTTTGGTGAATTTTTTCTTTACTTTGCTTAAAAATTTTCTTATAAGCATGATACCAAAATATTGCGGAAAAATTTGCACAGATTTGTTTCACACTGTTTCTGATAGTTTCAAACTTTTGCAAAATAACAGAGCTATCAAAAGGATTCTGGTGGTAGGTTTGGTGCATAATAATTGTACTAGTAAACCTGTTGCCCGAATTCGAGCAATTCAATAAAAATTAAATGTTAGCAACATTATAGACGTTTAATTTATGATATTCTATTCAAGCAGCTTTTTCCTCAATAACGCTATATTCAGTCTCAATAATAATATAAAAGGCCATCATCTGAATTGCATAAAAAATAATTGTGGTTAAAAATTTTTAGTTTTGAAAAAAATTCAAATTCGATCAATTCATAAGCTCTGCCTAAACTAAATTTCAAATCGATAATCGCTTCCAAATATAGAACGTTAAATTTCAGAGAGTTTTTTCTCTGTATTGGCGTTTGGTAAAAATACACGTTAAACAACTATAGGCAATATTAAGAAAATTCATTAAAAATACATCTGGTAAGATAATTACTGTAATTGTCAACACATTTCAAAGAAAATTGAACAAAAATTAAGAAAAACAAAAAAAATTTTGAAATCCGTTAAAATTTGACTGAGTTGTTTGCTCGGAAAGTGGAACTTTTGATTTTGGAACTGCATTTTTCGGAAAATTGACATTTGAGGAATGCATAAAAGATAATTTCGGTTAAAAATTTTTAGTTTTGAAAAAAATTCAAATTCGATCAATTCATAAGCTCTTCTCAAACTAAATTTAATTTAATCAAATCGATTAAATAGCGGATTTTTGCACAAAAATTTGATTTCTGTTTTAAAAGGTTGGGAACCTCCTGAAGTGAAATTACAATTTTTAAAAGTGGTTTGCACAATTTCAGCCAAAACCAGATTAAATGACATCTGAATCGATAAAATCGGTCCATTAGTCTGGGAGGAGTTGAAGTCACAAAAAAAACCTTAGCCTATTAATTATATAGATGTGCAGTATTTTTATTTATCACAATTGAATTTACTTTTTATATAAATTTTTATTAATAAATATTTTATTAAATTATAATTAGTTCTAAACAACCAGGCTTACAACTATTTGCTTTAATAAAATTTTTCTTTCTGAAGAAAAAAATTGAAGTCAATTATTTTTTTAAATATTAAAAATTTGAATACATAAAAAATTTAAAAATTTAAAAACAAAGTTGAAAAAAAAATTAAAGTATTTAATTTAAACATTTATGTTAGTTTGCACACTACAGTAAGTAGCAACAAAAATTATTCGTGTATCGGTCTTTCTAAAAGTTCACATAGATAAGTTGATAAAAAACATTTTGATCAAAAGCTTATAATATTCTGACAAAATTCTTATGAAGCTAGAATTACTTTCTAACATTTTCAAAATTGTACAATTTTTTGCATTAAAAAATAATCATAAGGAACTATTTAAAACTCATTTTAATGAGTTGATAAATATTTTGAAAGCTCTCTTAGCAACATTCAGATTTTGCTGTCAATAAAAAATATTACCATTGCACCATGCTGCACAGTCCATAAATTATTCACATTTATTTGAAGCAGCTTTTGGCACCTGTTGATGCTGCAAGTCAAACGTCCAACAGCCACTTGAACCGGCTGAAACGGTAATTTAACTGCGACAAGTTCTAAGCTTGCTGCAAAAATTGGAGCAGCTGCTCTGGCTAAGCAAACAACAGCAGCAACAAGCGTAAAGTTGTCGTCATTAAATAAAGATTTAGCCGATTTTTTTATTGCCATAGATTTGAAAATCAGTTTGATATCAAATAAAAATCGGTTGCATCTTAGTTGAATTTTGACATTTAGCAGAAAATATTTTTTAAACGTTTATCAGCGATATAGTTTTTATGCATATGCGCACATGCCAAGGTCATTCAGTCACTACAGATACGCTCAGTTCAACTTGTTGCAATTCGAAACATCTAAAAGTTGAACGCGCAGATTGTTTTTACAAACGGAAATTCACGTTACTGAGATGCATAAAAAAAAACTTATAACTTTTTGTAACAAATAGTTTAAAAAATGTTGCAAATTAATCTGTTTAAATTATTGAGCCCAATCAGCAGGAGTCCAAAATTGTCTATTCTAGCTAACTATTGTAGATACTGCAGCTATATAAACTGTCACTTGCAGTGTGCAAACGAGCATATTTTGCAATTCCAACAACAACAACAACTGCCGCAACTATACAGCAATACTTAAAGAATAAAAATCAGCAATAAATATTCCTAATGAGAACCCTGAATCTGAGCAAATACCGTGCACTCTAAAGAAGCTACCGAATCAACACCAATAACAACATCAACAGCAACAACAACAACAACAACAACACACAAATATTTATCACTGCATTTAAATCAGAAAATGCAAAATAGCGAAAATTAATTTTTTACAAGTACAACCTCTCGTTCAACATGTGTTGAACCAAGGAAGAGGAGGTTGCTGCAACAACAGCATCGACCGACCGACCGATACATCCGCTCATCACTCTTTACACAACATACAACAAAAACCTTAGCTACATCACTTAAAAGCAGCAGCAACATTAAAAGTTACAAGTCCAAATCAAGAATCCGCCAAACAAAACAACTGAGCTCAACAATTCTATGGATGAGCAGAACTTGAGTCAAGTAATAATAAATTGCTTTAAGCATAGAAAATCTAAAACCTACACTTTTTCAATTCATAGTCATTTTTATGTGTTTTGTTGTTTTTTTTTTTTCTAACACTATACAATTTCACACTCGACAACTTTTTCGAAAGACAGCTTCAACAAATTAAGGCTACCTTTACCGAGGCATCAAGCAACACTCAATGGAATATGCAAACCTTTTTTCATGTTGTTGTTGTTGTTGTTGAGCCTCATGCTAATAGTTTTAACCAACAAAAGTTGAAAATAAGTCATTGTTTTTTGTTTTTTGCAATTCATGCCTGTTATTAATGGTCTTTTAGTTGTTCACTATTTTTTTGGTTTTTTTTTTTTTTGTTTTGCTTAACACAAAAGCAATAAGTGACATAATGCGTTAAGTTTTTAATTTATAACAATTTTCATAGGGTTAGTTTTCTAGGTAGTTGTCTATTAAGCAACAATTCAATTTTGTTGATTTCTTAAAATAATTTTTCTTTTCTTTTTAATTAAGAAAACTCAATACCAGACCCGTAGCCAAGGAGGGAGGAGGGTTTTGGGGTTCAAACCCTCCATAGACACCAAATAATAGACAGAAAATCAATTCAACTAAAGAATTACCAACAAATGTTGATATTTTTCATTACAAAAAAAAAAAAAATTATGCAAAAATTAACGGCTGTATTCATAAAAATTTATTAGTCTCTTATAAAGCCTTTACAAGAAAAATATCAAAAACAGTATTCTAAACGTCCAATAACGACAAAAACCTCTTATAAAGGCTTCTTAACGGGGACATGACACTGGCCGTTTTTTGAAATTTACTTTTTTTTATAATTTCGTATTTTAGTATATATTCTTAAGAAAATTTCATGGAAAAACTCTTACGTGTTCAAAAGTTACAGCCGGATTAGTGAGAGCGCATTCTTAATTTCCGCTGTTTTTTTTCTTTGTTCTTAAACTTTGAAGGCGTTTATCTCGAAACCAGGTTTTTGTTTTGGTTGCGGCACTACCGGGTTCCTTTTTTGACGATTTTTTTTTTTTAATTTTATTAAACTTGATTCGGTATCGTATGACACGAACTTTAAATTTTTTTTTCGATTTTTTATGAATTTTTAAAGTCAATATTTTTTTCGAAAAAACACACTTACAAATTGGGAACATCAACAAGAATTGAAAAAAAAGCTGTCTTGTCATACGATAATCAATTTTGTTAAGATTTAAAAAAGTCATTTTTTCCAGATCGGACAATTTTTGCAATTCCCAGCGGTGCAACCACGAGGCCCTGTTTTTTTCTCTGCCACCAGGAGCTCTATAAAACCATGTTGGAGTGAAAAATATATTTTTTTGAATTTTTTTCTTGTAATTTATTCAATTCTCTACAATGATAAATCGAAATGATAATTTTCGAACAAATGTTTGTTTTTGACTAAGTTATGATTTTTTCAAAAAAGGTCTGTTTTCTCTGCCGCGAATGTTATGTCCCTCCTTAAATGAGAAACCTTCAATAAACTCTTGATAAAGCAATTTTAAAATTTTGACAAATAAACAAAAAATTATTGATTTTATCAAATTCACAAACCATTCTTGACACTGTTACCATTTCAAATTGAGAGTGTTCCCATTTTAACAAATAAGCTGAGACAACACTATAATAAATAACAAATTTTTTTATGTCTTAAAAGCTTTTTAACTATTGAGCATTTTATATCTATTTTTATGAATAAGAAATTTTTAAATTCCAAAAATTCTAAAGAAAGTTTTAATTGGCAAGAAAATTCTTAATAAGAAAGCTTCTAATTGAATTATGGTCTTTACAAAAATAGTTAGAAGTCACGAAAATTGCTTTTTCCTAACATTATGAGCCAATTTAATCCTTAAAAAACTGTGTCAAGTAGAAATGTAATCCGTAAAGTAATTTCGGAGATATTCTAGATAGTCTTCAAAACCTTAATGCAGTAAATAAGTTTCAAGTTTTACGTTAAATTTTTCGTATATTCGATATTTTGACCAATTCTTAAGTTATGGTATGTAAGAACCTCATATTTTACTGCAATATCATACAAAAAGAAAACAGAAAATTATTATAATGACTTATATTATTTGACATGAAAAACACAGTGATGTAGTCTTCACTCAGTGAAGTGCGGGCAACAGAGGGAAAAAGATCACTGGTTCAAATCTGAAGTCAGATTTCAAAAATTAAAAGAAGTTACCTAGTATGGCAGACGAAAAATGAACGATTTGAAAATAATAACATATTTCATGAGCAAGAAAAAAATGTCTGTATAAATTAATAAAGATTTATAGTTCTTTTCGTGGATGACCTACAATTTTTGAGATATGACTTAAAACTCATAATCATCACAAACGGCGAACAGTTTCATTTCAAAATTGCTCAAATTTTATGGTGTGGAAAATTAATATTACTCTTTACCACTCAATAATGAGAATACATATTTCTAGAATCATATTTTCGTAAGAATACATATGAAATGTGTTATATGTATTCTCATATTTATGAGAATACATATTTTTCTCTGATACTATTTATTTTACGAAAAATGTTCGAATCGAATACGTTGTTTTGTTTCCAACATCTTGTATTTCTTAAATGTGATGTGGATTCGTAAGCATTGACCAATAAAATTCCTTTAAAGAAGGACAGTTTACCTTTATAGCTATACAATAACTTCAGCCAGGAAAACAGATAAAACAAAATTGTTCAGTTATTTTTTCCTACTTCAAACTCGATAGTTTTTTTGAAATAAATTTTAATTTTACAAATATCTTAACTAACATAGTAACTATCTTATTCATCATTAATCATTAATCATGAAATTCAAATTTAATTTTTTCCAATTTTATGTTTTTTTTTGAATGGTATTGTTTAAATTTACAGAAAAATTTTAAAAAATTGAAATGTCACTATTTTCATAAAAAAAAACTGTTTCTAAAAAAATCAATTCCTGCCAAAGGAAGATTTTTTATTATTTTAACCATTTTTATGGCAATAAATAAGTGACTGGCTTTTTCGGCATGATTTCTTTGGAAAAGTTGTTCCGAATGTCTCAGGTTTTATCTTTTGTGAACAAACTAAATATCAAACAAGTAAAGAAAGTCTAAGGTTGGTTTAGGCCGACTATGAAATACCCTAAACCTACTTTTCAAAAACAAAAAATTTTTATTGTAAATGGGCGTGTCCGTGGGCGGATGAAGCCTATATTTTATATGCATTTAAATGTTGATGAACAATTTACACATACCTACCAAGTTTTATTCCTGTAGCTCACAGTTAAAGCCTTTATTGTGCTTTCGCTATGGGAGGTGGGCGTTTTCATAGACGGACTACTCCCAATTTTTGAACACACCTTATTTTTAGTATAAAATACATACGTACCAAATTTGGTTTCTCTATGACAAACATAACCTTATTTAATGAGTTTTAAGCTTTTTGGGTTGTATGGGAGGTAGGCGTGTCCGTAGGCGGATGACATCCATTTTTCAAAACCATCTTTGTTTTCTCGTAAAAAACATACGTGCCAAATTTTATCTCTAAAGGTGAAACAGAGGCTTATTTATTGTGTTTTCAATTTTTGGGTTGTATGGGAGGTGGGCGTGTCCGTCAGCGGATGACGTTCATTTTCAAAGACATCTTTGTGTTGATATAAAACACATACGTACCATATTTTATAGATGTAAGTTAAATATGAGCTGAGTTATGCTGTTTTAAATTTTTGCGTTGTATGGGAGGTAGGCGTGTCCGTGGGCGGATTCCAAAAATATTCAATATTGAAGATCCTTGGGTTCATGTGACCATGTATACCAAGTTTTACCTAATTATCTCAACTCCTTCTTCTTATCCTGTGTTTACGGACAACACACAGACGGACGGACGGACATGAATAGCTCGACTCACGTGGTGACGCTGATCAAGAATATATATACTTGTCTGTACCGAACTCGCTTCGTTCTATGCGTTACAAACGTTTGCAAAAAGTTAATATACCCTGACCTTTCAGGTTTAGGGTATAAAAATAAGTTTTGGGCACGTTATAGTCAAAATTGCAAAATATTGTATCTTTTCTCTGATTTTTTAAAGTTAAGACTAACAGCAGCCAAAACTTGCCAAACCTGCGCAAAAATATAAAAATACGTATGCAAAAAAATGTCTTGCATTTTTACCATTAGGTCCAAATAGCGAAGAAACAAAATTTTGTTTTAAAACCAAAAATGGCGCTTTTAGATTCACGTTAAAAGTTAACTACATGTGAACTATTTTATAAATTTTTTTAAGAATGCACTTCGCATTTTTTTTTATCAAAACCCCTCCCAAATGGAAAATCCTGGCTACGGTCCTGCTCCACACCATTATTTAACATTAAATGTATAACTCTTTATCGCACACTTTTATTTTGTTGATATAAACACATCAGGTTTGTGTCTTGAGTCTTTTGTTTATAGACTAGCGCCTCTCTTAATATACCTGAAAGTGTGGACTTAGCTTGTCCAATAAAAAAATCATTGCAGTGCTCTTTTGATAGCTGATAGACATCAGAAGTGGTATCGGAAGAACTAATGGACTCGTTCATAAGGACTCGTCCAGGAACTAGTTCACAAGGACTCGTCCAGGAACTAGTTCATAAGGACTAGTCCAAAGATTAGTTCATAAGAACTAGTCCAGAGTCTAGTACAAAAAAACTTGTCCAGAAACTAGTTTAAAATAACTAGTCAAGAGGCTGGTTCATAAGAACTAGTCCAGAGACTAGTTTAAAATAAAAATTCCAGGGACTAGTTCAAAATAACTAGTCCAGAGACTAGTTCAAAATAACTAGTCAAGAGTCTAGTTCATAAGAACTAGTCCAGAGACATTTTTGGAGACTAGATTTTTGAGACTTTTGCTGCATCAACTGCCAAATCATATTTTAAGCTATTGAACTCATCCTTCAATCAAAACCAAGACTTCACGAAATGATCGTACGTGCCAGTATGTAGGCATTTTCCCCTTATTAATTGTTCATGTTTAATATAATTGTAAAGTGAGTTTTTTTTGAGATAAAGAACTTTAAGATGGCAACACTGTTTTAATTGGCGGCCATTTTGCAAGCTTTCGAGTGATTTGTATTTGCTATGATTTGGTGGTGACCGTGGCATGCAGGTAAAGTGTGTGGCTTAGCATGCTCGGAGCCCGGGTTCGATCCCCAGCCGCGGCGAAAAGTTTTTTCAATAAAAAATGTTTCTGATCGGTCACCATCTCTCTGCTGACAATGGCAAACCTCAGAGAGTAAATAATGCCATGTAAAGCTTCTTGAGAACATGAACTTTAGCCGTTCGGAGTCGGCATAAAACATGTAGGTCCAGTTCTCGATCAATTGTGTGCAAACATTTAATAACACACACAACACAATTGATCATAAGAAGCTCGGTCAAAGTCCTTTCAAGGGCTGAAATGGCCAATTTGTTTTTTTTTTTATGATTTGGCATTTTAACATGAATAGACTGACGCCTGAACAACACTTGTGCGAAATTGTGCGAAATTATTATTGAAAATAACGGTTCTGTTCGTAATACGTATCGCGCACTACGTCTATTTTATGGTCAACATAATCATTCATCAGAGCAATTAATTCGACTAACTATGAACCGTTTTCGCACCACGCTTACTCTTAATGATAAAAAGCATCCACAGAGACGTCGTACAGTGCGTTTAGAAGAAGCTTTTGCTGCTATAGAGCGAAACGTAGAAAAAGACCCGAATCAGTCTATCCGCCAACTTGCACTGGAATTGGATATGTATCCATCCCCTTTATGGAAGATTTTGCGGAAAGATCTTGTTTGCGTGCTTACAAAATTCAACTCGTGCAAGATTTGAAGCCACACGATCACCTAGCAAGGCGTAGATTCGATGAATGGACCCAAAATAATATTGTCGAGATAATTTCACGTTCCTGACCCGTGAATTGGCCTCCAAGATGGTGCGATTTAACGCCGCTAGACTATTTTCTTTAAGGATATGTGAAGTCGCTGATCTACGCCAATAAGCTCGAAACGATAGACCACTTGAAGGACAACATTGACCATGTTATTGCCAATATATGGCCACAAATGTTGGAAAAAGTGATTGAAAATTGGACCTCCAGAATAAATTTCGTCCGGACCAGTCATATGCCACAGATCATATTTGAATTATAATGCCAAAAGATTAGTTCTTAAATAAAGTTTATATCATGTCAATTTTAAAAACTCATTCTTGTTTTGTTCATTTTAAAGTTTTATACCTCAAAAACAAAACACCTATCATAATACTTGAATTCATTCTTTTTTTGCACTGTTTTGTAGGTGCAAGTATTTAAGATTTTAAACTTACACGGTTTTTCAACGTTTTTTTGGATCACATCCTTAAATAAATCATATGAAAATAACTCCAAATTCAATGAGGAAGAACTTGAGGAAGAACTTTTTGAAATGAAATTTTTTTGAAAAAAAAAATATTAAGTGTTGATATCTGCATTTCATTTCGGAAGCTACAATAAACTTTTAGTCTACAAGTTGAATAGTTAAATTTTATTTATTAATATTTTTTTAACTCAATCATCAACTAAGGTCAACGATTTTATAACAGATCCTCATAGCATTTACAGTTAAAAACTAAACCGCTACATAATTAATGTCAAGGTGATTGCTTTGAGATTCAGATCAATTTTATTGGCATTTCACACTTATTTTGTGTAATTGTTGCTGCTATCTGAGATGATGATGAGCAGTGCTTATCTCAAGGGCGCATGTCAAAAATTACAAGATGACTTGACAGTTTGAACTGATTGATGAAAATAATTTGAACATTTTCTCACACTGTTCATTGAAATATATAAGAAAAAAATATAGAAAAAAAAATCTGTTAAATATTAATGAACAACAAAATTTAAAACAAGAAAAGTGACACAAAAATTAAAGTGCGACTTTAGTTAAGATCGAGCTGAGAAAAAGAAAAACAGAGTATTAAGTGTTAATAAATTGTTATTTAATTTTTGAGACATAATTGAAAAAGCTATAAATTCAATGAGTTTGTGTCTTAAATCTTTTATTTTCAATATGCATCATTTTACGAGTTTGTGTCTTAAGTCTTTTGTATCATTCATAACAAACTTTTCAACTATAGTTACAAGCGTCACTTCTAAAATTCCCGAACTTTTTAATTACACCGCGAAAATGTGCTAACTGTAAAAGTTGCATTTCACATATAAAGATTGTCTATCGCTTGCGATAAAAAAAAAATTGCTGCACTTTTAAACTTTTGATGCACAGCGGCTTGTATCAACTCATGAAAGTCGCATCAAGTTGCTTGAAAAAATTGCGCGTTGGGAGATTTTCGTGCAATCATCCAATTTTGGAAATTTCTCAGACAGCTTGAGAATCAAAACAAAAACACAAGAGCTGACTAGATGATGATCTTTTGAAGGTGAACTGGAATTGAGTTGGTCGAAAGAGAGTGAGTTCAGTTTGAAGAATAGAAATATTCAATAGATGAAGTGACTTCAATTGATAGAAGCGACAGGATTGTGAGGGCCTATTTTATAAGCAAATTGAAATCAAAAGCAAACTTTGAATTTTAAAAATTCTGTCAATAAAAACTAGTACATTGCTGAAAATTTAAAGCAGATACCCAAAAAACCACATAGCGTATTTGGTTAAGTTTTGAATTAGTAACGAAACCGAGAACTCGGATTAGATATCTCATATTCGATTCGAATTTGAAGCGAGTCCGCAATCTCGTCAAATAAAATAAATTTTTTATTGCTGCAATTAATCAACGCAACATATTTGTTTTATTTTTTAAATAAGTGATACCGTCAGATTTTTTCAAAACTCGAGAAAAAACACCAAATAAAAAAAAACAATTAATTCTTTTGCCTCAGCTGGAAGTCGAACCCACGTCTCCAAAGCGCTTGTTCTCATTATGAAACAAATAAAGTAACTATAAAATTACAACTGCGATAAGCAAGTGGATAAAGTAAAACACTGGCATCCGGGGAACGTGGGTACGAATCCTAAATATGGATATATTTTTTTGTTCTTTATAACAAAAATAACCTTATTATCTTTTATCATAATAATGAAATTGCGTAAGACACAAATATATTAGAAAAAATTTTATTTCAAAAAATAATTGTTAAAATTATTCGAAAACGATGTGCTAATGTTGAAATTCTCGCTTCGGCAGTGATTCGATTATGATAAAAAATCTTGTTTCGAGAATGAAATGTGCATTTCTCCCGCACTCGGGTTCATTAGCAAAACATTTTCGAACTTCGTTTTCGAAATAAATATCCAAAATTTCGAAACCTCAAATTCGAGGCAAATTCGTGTGGTCTATTGGGCAATTTCGAATAAATCAAATATACTCAAAAAATAAAGTTTTATTAAGGAGGGACATAACATTCGCGGCAGAGAAAACAAACCTTTTTTTAAAAATTCATAACTCAGTCAAAAACAAGCATTTTTCCAAAATTTTCCAACAAGTTACAAGAAGAAAAATTAAAAAAAAAATATATTTTTACTCCAACATGGTTTTATAGAGCTCCAAACTGGCGGCAGAGACAAAAACGGGGCCTCGTGGTTGCAGCGCTGCGAGTCAAAAAATTGTCCGATCTGGAAAAAAAAATGACTTTTTTAAATCTTAACAAAATTTGTTATCGTATGAAAGGTGCTTTTTTCAATTTTGGTGTTGTTCCAAATTTGAAAGTGTGTTTTTTTTTCGAAAAAATTATTGACTTTAAAAATTCATAAAAATCAAAAAAAAATTTTAAAAAAAAGCACGTGTCATGCGATAGCGAATCAAATTTAAAAAAAAAACACAAAAAAAACAATTTCGTCAAAAAATGAACCCGCTAAGGCCGCAACCAGTACGAAAAACATGGTTTCGAGATAAACGCGTTCAAAGTTTGTGAACAAAGAAAAATGCAAGGAAAAATAAAAACGCGCTCTCACTAATCCGGTTGTAACTTTTGAACCCGTAAAAATTTTTCCATGAAATTTTTTTTTTTAGAATCTTAATAATATTTACTAAAATACAAATTATAAAAAAAATAAATTTCAAGAAACGGCTAATGTCATGTCCCCCGTTAAATTAAGAAAGTTACAATTTTAAGACCTAGAAATATGTACTGATGCAGACACGCCTACTCCAAAAAACTGGGCAAAAATTTAATGGTATGTTTATAATAATTTATATTTCCATTCAATTTAACTATTTTATGTAAACATTTATGTTTCAGTTTCAGTTCCTGCTGATGTGTATTATTCTAACTATGTGGAAGTTCGTTGCTTAAGTCTTTTGTTTGCTTTGAGCTTGCTGAGTCTTTTAATTGATATGCAAGATTTTATTAAATTGTTTCAATTTAATATGCAGTCACTGAAGAAAAATTAGCGTTTTTAAGCCATGTTAAATAAATTTCAAGCATTTGCTTAAAATAGGCCTTTGCTTGCAATTCAATTGCAGAGATGCTTCAACGCTGAGCGTCAAAGCAATGAACCAGCAAGCCGACCAACACCAACAGCAAAGCAACAATAATAAAAACTATAGCAACAACAACTACAACAAAACAACAACATCAAAAGAAGTAGCATTGTTTACAACGACGAAGTCTTCAGCATAGCTGTTGCTGCTGTTCTTGTTATTGTTGATGTTGGTGGCGTTGATGTTGTTACTGATAATAACAACGGCGGCGAAGATGATGATGACGCTAGCGTTGAATGATGATGATAATGATGATTATTTTGCGCAGCTTAGCTGCTCTTGGTATAAAACTGAATTTTGTGCTGATTTTTTTAACGTTTGCCTTTAGACTGTCCGCGAAGTAACACGTGTTTATTTTTTCGTAGGCGTGCTGAAGCCGTTTAACATCCTCGCATCTAATACAGCTTTGAGCAAAAGTGCGTAACTGTGTAGCAACAATAACTAAAAACAAAATCAACAAAAATATAAAAAAAAATTTAACTTTTTTAAAATTATTTGTGTGTTTAATTATCCTCAGACTCAAGAACGTGCAGTTTTTTAAAGCTCAGACTATGCGGCATACTTTTTTTGCACTTAATTTCTTGCATGGCTTTTTTAATGCATTTTTACAGCCTTAGCGTGAGAGTTCAATCGATGTGCATATAAAAGTGAATTTTTTTTTCGATGGACTACTGCACTATTCGGCACTTTTTTTACAACACTTTACAACATTTTGCAATTTTGCATTGAAAACTTGTGTGTGTGTTCATGTATGTGATGGGTCACAAATTTATACTCGCAACCTTTCTAAATTTTATTACAGTTTGATTTTATCGCTGCTAAATTTATTTATATTTTGTTTTTAGATAGTTAACGAAAAAAACACTATAAAAAAAAAATAAATCGCATATAAATTACGTATACGTCACGTTGAGTCACAAATGTATAGCACAGACCTAATGGCTGACTCTGCTGCAACACATCACTCACAGCAACAGCAAAAACAACTGCAACAACAATGGCGGCAGCATCTTCAGCGCCATCGGCTGCAACATCTTCAGCCGCACAAGCTAGTGGCTGGCGCTGTTTTTGGATTACTTCTGACGGCAATATGTGTCAATGGGGTAAGTTTTGTGGTTTCAATTAGAAAGGAAGCCAGTCGCAGTGATCGTGGGTTCCATTGTTTTGTTCATTTCTTGGCTACACGCCATTTGCGGCTCTTCATTTGTTACAGATAGGCAACTGTTTTGTTTGGTACCAAAAAAAATTAAATTCGTAATTTGAGTTTGAGTTTTGAAGATTTTTGGATGGATCAATGAAAAAAACCAAATTTGTCTGTACATCACGATTTAATGTTTTATGTTAAGGCTTTGTTGGCTTGAATTTTTCTTAGTAAAAGTTAGACAAGCTATGGAAATTTATGATTATTCAAATGAACTATGAAGTCGTGATTTGTAATTAGGATGTGATGTGAGGATCATCTCGTAAATATTAATAAACTTTTCATCTTATGTGAGAATCAAAAGTCATGTCAATATTCTATTTACGAAATTATCTCCAGAAATTTATTTCGCAATAATGAAAAAAAAAACTTTTAAGTCGGTTTAGCCATACTATGGAATACCCTTAAACCACTTTTTAGATATATAATAAAAATATAAAAAAGGACGTTACATTCGAACACATTTCTTCGTATATTTTACACATTTCGCAAAGAGCTATTTAATTAAGGTAAATCTATTTAAATAACCCTTCATGAGTATTAAAAATTATAATTAAAATATTAATTAAATAAATTAATTTTGTTTGCCATTCAGACGTTACAAAAAAAGGAAGTACTTTTGAGATTACGCCCAAATTTAGAATAATTTTCGAAATGGTCGGTCAGACTTTTAAAATGTAAAAAACAAATAATTAAAAATAAAATAAGTCTTAAGAAACCTTCAACAGCATCTTAAAAATCGTAACATTAAAGTCACAAATAAGAATTGCATGTGTTCTGACGTCCGACACACAGACGTTGCACATTTTTCCCTCCATATTAAAAATTATAATAAATTTTTTAAAAAAGGTATTAATAAGGCAAAGAATTACATCTACGCTTAAATTATTAAGTTTCTTAAAAGACTGACTTTGATTTCTTTCGCATTGCAGTTGATGATGCTGTCAGCGACATTTTATTTGAACATTTTTGAAATTTCGGGTTGACCATTTTCTGGACAAGCCCATGTATCTCAGTTTTAAGTTAACATACACAGTAGATGAGTTATTCTGCAAAAGCTTTCCTGATCCGTGGAGTCAATATGATGGGATGTGGAGTGGGATGATTTCATCATTAGAGTCACACCTCTTGCACCGAGCTATTTCTTTAAGTTTGGAAACAAAAAAGAATCACTCGAAGGTAATTCCAGAGAATAGCGTGGATAAAAGAGTAATCGAAGCCCAATTCATCAAATTTCACCACTATAGACTGCACATGTGTGCACCCTTGCATCAAAAGTAAAATCAAAAAGTTTATGAAACCAGAAGATATTGCCCGTAACATGAGCATTGATCGAAAATAATTGATAGTTAACTAGGCGGTGTTTTTAAAAAATTGTATGATTTTTGGTCTGCCAAAGTTACAGTTTTTAGTTAATCGGAAAACTAAAGGTGCATGGTATGAAGAAAAAGTGTGTTTTATATTTATCCGGTTCAGTTCTGAACAGAAGGTTAAGCATTCTGTTATTCTGTTTCACGTATGATTTCACTGAAAACCGATTTAAAGTAGTTTTTTAATTTTATATATCTCGTGGTGGCAGTGGCATGCAAGTTAAGTGTGTGGCTTAGCATGCTCGGAGCCCGAGTTCGATTCCTAGTTGCGGGGAAAATTTTTTACAATAAAAAAATTTTTCTGATCACTCACCCCTCTCTGGAGACAATGGCAAACCTCAGAGAGTAAATAATGTCATGTAAAGCTTCTTGAGAACATAAACTTTAGCCGTTCGGAGTCGGCATAAAACATGCAGGTCCAGTTCTCGGTCAATTGTGTGCAATTATTTAATAACACATTCAACACAATTGATCATACGAAGCTCGGTCAAAGTCCGTTCAAGGACTGAAATGGCCAATTTGTTTGTTTTGTTTTTTTATCTCGTCATATCGTCATATACCGAATATTCGAGTAATCGTTTTTTACATTTTGTCGAATATTTGATTTTGTCTTTAAATTTAGTTTAGCTTCGGAGTAGCCGCCCATCCTGTTACAAATGTGTGGGATGATATTTGCCTTAAATATCTAAATCGTTTCTAGGTTGTCCTCACAATATCAACCTTAAACCATAAAATGTAATAATTTATGGTTGAATTTAATAAAAAACAAATTTTTTTTGTGTATTTTTGTGTATGCAATGCTTACACAATATACTTGTATTTTCAACAATTCTATATCGGAATCTGAATACGTTACCGTTATAATTTTATATCGAATTTTAAGTTAACAACTTCCATCATAAAACCATCATAAAAAACTAGAATACGTTAGACTAGAACTCTATCGTACATTTCTATAGATATAGCGTTATCTATTCTTATTAGGTTATTCTTCTCTATAAACCTAACTCAGTCATTTTTAGAGACCGCGAGCCAGGATCTATTTTGACTTCCAAATTTGGACATCGAATTTGAAATCAACAACTTCAACCGAATATTTTAATAAATAATGGTAATTAGAGGCAAATTCAATATCAATTTCATAAGTGTTTTGCTTTCTTCTGTTATAGTGAAAGCTCCCATAAACGAACGCTCTAATAAGCGAACATTTCCCATAAGCGGACACATTCTTGAGAACGGACAATTTTTGGCTTGTGCCATCGAAAATGTTCTCCATTAACGGACTTTCCTATAAACGGACAAGAACCCACAAACATATGTATTTATGAAAAAAAATCTCGCACAAATGGACGCGAAGTTCAAATAAGCGACCAATTTTGTCTTATTTTGATAACAAAATTATTGCTTTTCTTTTGTGTTTGGTATTTTTGACAGTTCAACGTTTTTTTTTGAAGTGAAACTTCTTTGGCGGCGAGTAAAATTTCAAGGTCCTTTTTCGTGACGCTAGGCTAACGTTTTCAATTCATATGAAAATTAAAAAAAAAATTACTGCCGATGCCGAGAATTGAACCCAGAACATCGTTGTTTATGAGCCGGAATCTATACGTTTACGCCACGTAGGCACATGATAAATAGCCAAACAAAATGTAATTAAAACTGAACGCGTAACATACTGAAAATAACATAACTAATTAACATTAGATTAACATTAACATTGCATTATTAACATAACCGTAGCATTAATTTTCATCCTACAAGTATGCACGGAAAAAAAATTGAAAAATAGCTAAAACAGGAGCAGAACGCGTTCGTGAATATAGAGAGCGAATTAGAGTTTTTAAGAATACAGCCGCAGCTGGGTCTGCAACTAATGATGAAGGTAAGGTGATTGCAACAACGGCTGAGTTTCAAAATGCATTTTAACGAAACATCAGTGTATTTTGGTGAATCTACAAAGAACCAATCTCCAAAAAACACACTGATGCATCTCAACAAAATTTTAAAGCCAACCAAGTTGATGGCAACAATCAACGTTCGCTGCTTTATGAGGCCCTCTATCAACATAGCAATTATTATGATCAGCAAGCAGGAGGTAATAATGAACAAGACTTGCCTCTGCTTTCGGAGGCTCCTTCAAAGAGTCCTATGCAAATGCAATCCAGCATTCAAAAAGTAACAATGTTGAGAAGACATTCGGAAGCAACTAAAACACCAACTGAACTAAAACAAGTACCGAAAATAACTGTTATTTTACAATTTTCAAATGAAAAAAATTGTCGAAAGACTTTTTCAAATATACCATTATGTTACAAATGTCCTCAGCCTCACGAATATTAAGTCGCTTTTAAATTTGAAACTGATTCTTTAAAAGTTCATTTCTTGCCTAGTATATTTCGAGGAAAAATAAAGGTTACTTTTGACTTTTATTTTATCGGTCAAAAATAGCTGTTATTTTGTGATTTTAATTTTTTCGGTCAAAAATATCAAGCAATTTGTGTTTTCTTAAAGGCCGCTTGACAGAATGAACTGTTGACACCATGTGTTAAATGTCTCACCGATGAGATGAAAATAATAATATCAAAATTTTTTTATCGGTAAAATGACTTGAAAAAATATAAATTACTTGATATTTTTGACCGAAAAATAAACGGCAGAATATAACTGTTATTTTTGCCCAAAAAAACTACAAGGCACAAAAAACTGTTATTTTTGTCGGAAAAAAAAAATTAAGAGATAAAAGTTACGGTACGGTCCCTGGATGCAAATATTGAATCAACAAATTATTATTCCATTTTGTATTGATTGAATTTCTTTTCAGATACTTTCTAGATAGTATCTCAATTTCTCAATCTAGGGTAGATTGAGTACTTTTGTCAACTCTTCATTGCAATTGAGTACTTTGTAGAATAATTTTGGGCAGTGCTGCATACTTTTTTATCTCTTACTTTTAACTTTTTTTAAATTTGAATTTTAATATAATTTTTTTTTTTTGAAATTTCCACAAGCGGACATCTCTTTTTTACGGACAAAAAGTGGGTTACCATCGCTGTCCGTTAATGGAAGCTTTCACTGTAAATTGTTTTCAAACTAAGTTCAAACGTAGTCTTCTGGCGATTATCTTAATTTTTCTCAACTCGAGGAGTAATTCCTACGTATATGGATACCCTGTGGTAAAATTAATCATAAAAGGTTTGGTACAAATATAGAAAAATTATATAATTTGAATTACTTTCCTCAGTCTGAACTCAAAAAAATATTTAGAGCCTCAATTTGAAAGATCAAAACAAAAAATTTGAAAGACAAAAAGATCAAAACGTCTTCTTAAGTTACTTAGTAGCTATATTCTTAAATATGTCTTCGAAAAAACCTTCTTTCGTGTTTTATTCTAAGATAGTATCGAATATAAAATTGTTATATATAATAACATATACTATTTATATGTAGCTTAAAAGCACCAACTAGCTCATAAATTAATGAATCTATTTAACAGAACTTTTTAGTCCTTGACCTATAAATAAAAATCCAGCCTACTTAAGAGTATTGAATTACATTAATTATTTAACTATTCTTCATTTCTACCTACTTTAAGTTCCATATCATTGCATTAATTTAAACTCGTGCAAAATTTTCACACAAATACACAATAAATCATGCCTGCCAAATAAGCTTAATCTGTCAGTTCTGACAGCCCAATAGAGACGATTGCACACACTTACCGCTGATAGAGATCTCAAAAGATAAAATTCTCACGCTGCTAGCAATTGCAGAGGAATGAAATTAACCACATTTTTAAGAAAAACAACAACAAAAAAACAAAAACAAAAACACAACACAGCAAACATAAACAATAACAATAACAATAAGATTAACAAGAAAAAAGCAATATGCGAAAATATTTCAAATGTTTTGAAATGCAAGCGTGTAAAACAATGTTTGTTTGTTTTTTTCTTCTTAAGCATGACTCAAAGATGTCAAAAGATGTCACAATTAATGCAAAATAAGCACTAGTTGTATTGTTGCAGTATAGAAATGGAGGGGAAATGTGAACTGTTAAAGAAAAAAAGTAGAAGAAATGGGTAAGAGTTAAGCAGTCAATTTTTTATTAAAGTGTTGATAGAAAAAAATGAGAACTTTAAAATAAAATTCTAAACTTTAAACTTATAAAAATTGGGAATGATATAACTTTACGCTCGTACTTCAAATCAACATGAAACTACAACACTAAACATCACTAACTTTGCTATATATCATCATCCTCAACAACACCAACGAACATATCATATATCATAATCATAAGGCACCTGCCCATAATGCATCAACAAATTTTTTGTTTTTATTCTTTATTACATTTTTTTTTCAATTCTAATTTTTTATAAAAATATACTTTTATACAACATTCACTGTGTATATTTGATAAGAGGTTCGAGGTTTTGAATGAGCCTCAGGACGGAGCGGTTGAGTGAGCAAAAAAGATGTCAAACGATTGACAAATTACTACATAAGTGATAGTTTTCTTAAATAAGCACACTTAAAACTGCAAGAGCTGTAATTTTTGCCATTGCAACAACATTTCGAAACAACAACAAAATAATGCATCAAAAAATGCTTGTAAGGTTCTGCAATTGAGGCATTGTAGCCTCACACCACAGCCTCATACGGCTGCAGCATGCATCATTAAGTGTGCCATTATTTTTGTTGTTGCTGTATGTAGCTACTGTAATTGTAAACCCTTTTTTCAAAATATCTTATGAGCATTCAAGCACTAAGGCGCACCACAGTGCTTAAAAAATAAAAAAAAAAAACACAATTAAAAAAATTTCTTGAAGATTTTTTTTTCTTAACCTTAATTAATATTTATCTAGAAAGAATGAATATAAAATCTTTCGAAGAAATTTTCAAAATTTTTTTTGTGAAACTGCGTATATTTTGGCAAATTTTCCGAGTTCGCAGTAAAAATCACGCAAGACTACTAATGAGTTCATGTAGCGGCCAACGAAACGTCAATTTTGTTTTTAATTTTTAATACATTTACAAGTACAAAGCACTAATATCAACTGAGCAGTATTCACTGGTTATACTTTTTCAACAAATTAATACAAGGTAGATATTATATTGATGACTTGGAAAATGCAGTAAACCTATATTTTCTAAAGCTCACTTAACACATTTGTGAGCTTAATCTATATCGATGGTTAACTTTATTTTTGTTGTTGTCTGAGAAAAAATGTACATGTGGTCAATTTTTTTTGTCGTTAACGTTACATTCAAACGCATATTTCTAAAACCAATACATTATATATGAGCACTTGAAAGTAGGCAAGACCTACATTTGATATAAACAAACTTTTCCTCTAACCAGTTGAGAATTTTACCAGTTGCATGTGGTCTTTAACGTTACACGTTTCAAAATTTTCCGTGTGATATAAAGGCAAAATTAAACATTACAGTGAAGCGCGACAAAAACAGACTCCGTTGATATTTAGGTTTTCCGATGGTATGTTTTTTAAATGTACCGACAATAGTCGATATGTAGCGAAATTAAAAAACAAAATTTTTCACCCGTTACTCCTACAGAAAAAATGTACCACATATTCAACACTACGGAATTCTAAGTACAAATTGTCAAATTGTTTTAGGAATAGTTATTCATTTTGATAAAAACAAGCTTTCCTGATGACATTTGAAAAGACTAAACTATTCTCCACTATTTTTGTACACGGTAGCCCACTATTTTTTCTTAAAAAAAATGTCTTAAAAAATTCATAAAAAATCGAAAACTTAAAAAAATGGTTCATTATTATTAATATTTAATATTTTTATTAAATAATATTTTTATATTAAATAATATTTATTATAATTAATATTTTTTTAAAAAAAACGTTACCATACAAAATTTTTTAATATTTAATAAATATAATAAATATTTATAATATTTTAATATTCAAATTTTTACATTGGATAAAAATTTTCGTGTTAAATGACCCCAAATCTATAAGAAAAACTAGCGGGAAAAACTAAAAAATATTGATTTTGGCGCATTTTTTATAATTGTTCAGTTACTTTCTTACATGATATAAATTAACTAAAATATAAAGTATTTAAATATTAACTTTTAAGTAATTATTTTTTAAAATTTAAAACGTTACTTTGAAAAAAATACACAGTTTCAATAGTATCGTAAGTGTAGACTTAGAATTCCGTTAAAGTTGTAACCTCTTCTACTTTGCCTCTTTGGTTCGATTGTTTTGTCCATTTTTTAGCAACACTCGCTAGTGCTAGTGGGATGTGGGATCCAAGTTAATTTGCATTAAAAACAAAAATTAAAATTTTACGCCATCTATTGGGTAAAAGCATGAAACGAAATATGATCCAAACCTTTTATTTCATAAGAATCTAAACGGATCACAGACCCATTTTGTTAATTTTGACAGTTTAATTTCATTGACTGATTTGAAAAGAGGTTGTAAATGTAGTACATACAAGAACCTTCAGTACACAAACAAGAACACTCAATTCTAAGTAGTACATACAGGAACCCAATGAAGAAGTAGTACATACAAGAACCCAATGAAGAAGCCTGCGAATCAGTTCGTATAAAACAAAAACAATACAAGCGCATCCAACGAAACAAAAACAAAGAAAGCAGCAGGCGGCACAGCATAAGCAGCTGATGATAGATTTTCTTATATAAACACATGCATTTTTCTTCTTATATTTTACTATTTTGTGACTTTACTATAAAAGTGAGGAAATTCAAAATAAGATATTCATTCAACGCAGGATATATGTGATATTTATATATATATTATATATATTATCTTTGAAAGACGAGAATTTAAGGCTGTAGGTATACCCTAAAGTATTAGTCAAAAAAGTTTCATGGTCTTGAAAAAATCTGTTAAAATGACCCCATATCAACCGCGCTGTAAGACAAAATTCTACGTCAAAAGGATAATTCCTGCAGACGATCATCATTGTAGATGAAGTTTTTTTAATTTAAAATTTCTGAAGCCAAAAATGAATTTTTTTAAAATCTGAATCATTTATTGAGCATTAACTTTTCATTCATTTATTTCATTCATTAATTTTTGTATGAGTTCTTATCCATATATCCACACAAGGATGTATTAAAGTAGGCATGTAGGGTAAATATTACTATTTGCTTACTATAAAATATTTCTTGAGTCAAATTAATTTAAAAATTTCCGAAATTTCTTCATTGATTTCATTCACATAATTTGAAAACTATGAGAACATTAAATTCTATTAAATTCGAAGTTCACAGAATTTTATATTGCAAAATGGTTACCTAAGAATCTGATAAAATTATTTGCTATAGATAGCATTCAAATTTGCTCAACTAGCAGTATTACAAAACAAAAAAGGATTTGAACCGAAATAACCATCGAGTTGCCTTTCATAGGACATAACATTAATTAGTAAAAACTGGTTTGGTTTTATAAAAAAATTATATACATTTTCTATTTTAATACATAATTCTAATACATAATACATAATATCTTAATATATAAAAGGCAAGCGTCCTGCTCCGTGCTCTATATCGTAAAACAAGTTCAGCCTGGACCATGACCAGTTATAAATAATTCATTTGAAATGTTTGTACTTACTAAACCTTTTGCTCTATATCGTAAAACCTGTTCAGCCTGGACCAGAACCTGTTGTAAAATTATCTATTTGAAATCTTTGTACGTACTGTACTTTTTAAAACCTGTTCATCCTGGACCAGAACCTGTTGTAAAATTATCTATTTGAAATCTTTGTACGTACTGTACTTTTTAGAACCTGTTCAGTCTGGACCAGCACCTATTCTTAAACTATGTATTGGAAATCTTTGTACTTGAAGACTATCGTCATTTTCCTCAACTACTAACCATCAAACATCATGTCTTGCTATTACAGTACTTCTTAATAAACATAACCAGAACCTATTCGGTCTGCATAAACTGAACAGCAATTATTATATTCAGTGACGTTGGTGTCAATTGGAATTGCTAGAATTAAATCACAATGGTCTTGATCGGTCTTCTGATCCAAGTTTTAGCGATTGGCTACTCAAGTTAGGAAATGGAGATGAAGAAAACATAGAAATTCCCGATCATTTTGTTTGTAAAGGTTCGCTTATTAACCCTTTCAATGGCTTGCCTAGAATAATCGTGGACAATTTTTTTATCATTTAAGCAATAGAAAGATTAAAAAACATCCTTCTGATTTTTACATGAGCTGCTTTGCTTTCGGCAGGCTGTCTAATATAATGGACAAAACCATGATAATATTTTAGTTCAACTAAAACAACCGGAGACAAATGCAAATGCGTTATTTATGCAAATGTTATTATGTTGAGCATAAAATCAAAAATCTAACTAAGTTAACCGTTATATATCTCCCTAAAATTATTTTTGTCATGTTAGCACAACTTCATTTCATAGTACCAACCTATTTTATTTTAGAAAAGACGTTGGAAAATAAAAAAAAAATTTTTCTGAAGTGTCCAATATAATGGACAAATCCATTAAATATATTTCTGGCGATACTTTGAGTCCGAATAACATCAACCGTTATTCCAAAATCGCTATCCTGTGCACAAAAAATTCCGATGTGAACGAAGTCAACGAGCAAGTTCTAAATATTTTAGTTGGTGACACAGTGAGATATCTGAGCATGGATTAAATTGAAGACAGTGATGATAACGATAAACAAAATTACCCTGCCGAGTTTTTGAATCAATTTTATCCTTCAGGAACGCCACTGCATAAGTTAAACCTCAAAATTGGAAGTATTATAATACTTCTTCGAAATTTCAATACCAAAAGAGATATCTGTAATGGAAGGTGGTTAGTTTTGAAAAACTTAATTAATCATCGCACAGGTATTGACAGGCGCACTGGCGAACATGAAATAGTTTTCATACCTACAATTGATTTGGCCCCGACAAACACAGATTTGCCTTTCACTCTCCGGCGACGACAATTTCCAATTAAACTGACATTTTCAATGACCATAAATAAATTGCAAGGTTAAATATTGCAAAAATTAAGAGTTTTTCTAAAAGAACTGGTATTTAGTCATGGGCAGTTTGAGCGGGCTGATGATGTAAAACTAAGCATTATAGATGGCAAGGGATAAGGTTAAAAATTCTAAGAATTTTTTACTAGAAATGTTGTATATAAAGAAGTTTTATCAAAATAATTTAATAAATATGTTTTCAAATTAAAACCTTTGTATATAAATCCAATAAATTTTTTGTCGCATTTTGTACTCTAAATGGTTCATTCCCGTCGAAGGACGGGCTTTTACACTAGTGTAATAATAGCACATAAGCGTCTTATTCCGGAACAAATATCGCTCAAACTATACAATCTTTCTATTGCAGTGCTTTTATTTTAACGTCACGTCACATTCACGACGACTGCAACATTACAACATTCTATATGAATGTTAAAATGTTGTCATATCGTTTGATACTTAATTATTTTAAATGTGACGGTTCACGGGTGTATTGCAGGCTTTTTATTGTTTAAATTTTTATTTTTTAAATTTAATTTAATATTAATTATTATTTAATTTAATATTAAATTTTTTTTATTTATATTAAAATATACCAATATTTTATTTTTATTGGTTATTTATAAAACTGAAACCATCTACTTTGGTTTTTTGAACAAAACTAAATTTTTAAATTTTAATTTATTGTTTTGAAAAAAAACCCTGCTTGAACATACATAAATGAATTACATTCAATACAACTTGCCAGTTCGAAGTTAAAATTCAAAATTTTTTAGAACTTTTGTTCATTTTACCAAGTCTTGTTGCCTTTTTCCTGCTTTCCAAATATATACACTTATATCATATGATGTATTGAGGGCAAAACCGTGGTTAACATCGGTTTGGAGAATTTTTCACTAACATTATTGCCACAATGTTAAATTAAAAAATATCCCCAATGCGAATGAATTCCCACGACATGAATTGCCACGTTATAATAATTAACATGTCAAGTGTATTATGGCTACAAATTAATACTGGCAATACTTTTCGTGACATTAATGGATTATTACTACTACTTAGCAAAAAGCACACCACGCAGTACCATAGGTTGTTGCAAATGCTATGCATTTACGTTACGTGCCTTACCATCTCATAAGGCAACAATGCGCATTTCAGAGGAATATTATCACATTATTGTGATGTGATGTAAGTGCCAGCCCTAAAACTGCATGAGTACATGGCATATCTGCCACCGAATTGTGCCATTAATACACTTTACTTGTGAATTATTGCGAATACTAATTTGGTGGTTTCCATTCTAATTTCTATTTCCAAATTATATACCAAATTTTGTTGGTCTACGAATACTTGATATTTATAAAAGTATTTATTAATACTTTTTCTATTTTATTCCAAACTTTGTATTGGATAAAAACACTGTGCGGAGGTGTTAAGATTTTTTTCTGCATTGTTAGAGAATTTTAATGTACCCATTTTACAACAACAACAATAACAACAACAAAAGTAACAACAATACAACAATAACAACAACAACAACAACAATAAAACAATAACAACAACAACAACAACAACAACAACAATATTGCGTTATTGCAATACAATTGCTTTATTGTTGTTATTAAAAACAAAACAAAAACCGAATGAAAAAATGTTGGCACTTAAATTAGTTACCAAAAAATATATATGTCGGTCCATCGGTCGGTGTTGGTGTAACGCATCAGCGTACATGCAAATTACCAAAAAACAACAACATTAACTATTTTAGTTGCGAAAGAAAAACAATTGTTGAAACGCATGAAGGATCAGCAAGAAGAATAATAAGAACAACAACATTATCAGCATTATAATCATCAATATCATCATCATCAACATTATCATAATCATCATCATCATCATCATCATCATCATCATCATAATCATCATCATCATCATCATCATCATCATCATCATCATCATCATCATCATCATCATCATCATCATCATCATCATCATCATCATCATGATATACAACAGCATCAACTGCATATTTTCTTTTATGTCATGTTGCAAACAGCCAACATGCTGCAATGTCATATTTTAACCACACCATCAACCACAGTTCCTACATGTGCCACTTTTAATTTTTACAGTATTTTTTTTGTTTTATTTTTTTTTATTTTTGTGCATTTCTGTTATTGTTGCCAATTCTGTCAATTGTTTTAGTTACAACCAACAAAGTGTTGCGCATGCGTGAAGAATGCGTGTGCCTATTGCACCCTTTTGTTGACATAAACATGCTTTGATTGTTTTTGTTGTTGGTATTTTCCATTTGTTTGCATTTGATTGCCTCATGTTTGCAACGCACACGATTGACAGTTTGTTAGCCATTTACAAGTCAAACTATGTGCATAGCTGCTGCAACTTATTACATACGCTGCCGATTCTTTTGTTTTAACATTAAAATGTTAATTGAATTTTTTTTTTCAAAATTTTTATTTTTGAGTTACGTGTACCTTGATGTGCAAGGTTCTCAGTTATTGTTATGTAAAAATATGATTGCAGAATAATTCTATTGCTTTTATTTGCTGCAGCAGCTGCAGCAGTTGCTGCTGCCAGAAGGTCATATTTAAAATATTTAAAAAAAAAAAAATATGAAAATTTATGAAATCAGCAAAGTAGGTGATAAGACCTTAAAAGCCATTTTTTAAGCAAAAAGTTGACGAATGGCATTTGAATTTTAGGTTTTTAACTACAGATTCGGCATAAGCGAATAACCACAAATATTATAAAATATTTATCTTTAATTCAATATCAAAAATATTTTCTATATTAAAATGCATATTTATTAATTTCAGCAAATTGATGGCTATACACCAGGCGTCGACTATCCCATCTATGATACAGTGCCAAGAGGTCTCTCGTTTAGCTGCCAAGGAAGAATGCCCGGTTATTATGCAGACACAGAGACACGCTGTCAGGTAGGCACAAATTTACAGAGCATAAATTTCTGCTCGCATTAAATAAACGCAATACATTTTAAGGTTTGGCATTGGTGCCTGCATTCGGGTCATCAGTACTCCTTCCTCTGTCCCAATGGCACAGTTTTCAATCAAGCAGTGCGTGTCTGCGACTGGTGGTCCAATGTCAACTGTCCCGGCTCCGAACAGTTGTATCGCAACAATGAGGAGCTCTATCATCCAGTTGCGCAGCATCCGGAGCGGAACATTTGATATCAGGCCAATGTTGATGGGCATCAACCGAGCATGACGCCAACAATGGAGAGACAAGCAAAAAAATTAGCACAACTGCAACAGCAGCAACAGCAACAACAACAACAAAATTATTTAAATCCAAACTTAAGCAAACCAGGACCAAGACTTAGCATACAGCAACAGCAACATAGACAAAAACAACAAAAACCAACTGCAACAGCAACATTTGAATATAACAATGATTCACAAATTTATCAAACATCTACTCGTAAAACAACCAAAAATAGTCTTAGAGGTACCGTTAAATACTCAGCCAGCAACAGCGCCAGTAATAGAAATAAAAGCAACAACAACAACAACAACCAAAATCATTATCATACCAATAATAATAAAAACTATAGCAATGATAACCGCAACAACAATAACAAAAATAATTATAAGCATAGAAATAGTTATGGTTACAGTAGCAACATAAGTCAACACAACAATCAAAACAACAACAACAACAACAACAACAACAACAACAGCAACTTTAATAAAACTCCAAACAACAATCAGCGCAGTTCGAAACAACAAAAAAGCAAACAACACAAATCATCCACAACAAATGCCAACAATTTGGACAACGATGAGCTCAAGGATTACAAGAGCAAAATTAAAAATAAATACAACATCGATTATGATCATTCACTGGACGATGAATATGAAATAATCGAGGCCATCGAATGAGAGTTTCAGCTGCCCTTTTTTTTCGTTTTTAAACTATAACGCCGCTAAAAGCACATCACCTTTTATCATTTCAAACTACTGCAAGAAATTTTTAAACGATACAAAATGTTTTTTTATAACATCTATATATTTGTTTAGGCATAGATTAGAATTTTGTGTTTGTTAAAAATTTTTCAAACTAAAGTTTTGTTTTAGTTTTAGTGTAGTTTCATTATTTTTTTGTAAATATTTAAATTTTTCAATTGATTTTATATATATTTTTTACTTTTTGTGATAAATAAATATCAGTAACGAAATGAAAGTATTGTGTAGAAAGAATCATATATTCCATATAACTATTCATATTCTAAATACAATGGCTATTATTTAATACATATGTAAATTCTCTCAAGAACTTCACCTGAAATGCTCTAAGTTCTCTCAAGAACTTAGAGCATTTCAGGTGAGCATGAGCGTAAGAGTATTACAGCGTTTAAACATTGCTACAGAAAATTTCTTACAAGGATTTATTTTTGTTTTAAGTAGACTTTAAATTTGACGTAAAATTTCATTTAAAGGATGTATTGTTCACTTCGTTGACTAAGAAATAAATTTGGACCAAATAATAAGTATAATTTTTAAAGCTTTTTTTAACAATTTGTCTTCTCTTAATTCTCTAAATCTCAATTTTTTTTACTGGTCCACTTATCGACTTTCTGAAGATGAATAAATTGAACGCAATGATCAAGCCACTTCTGGTCGAAATTTTGGTAATTGATTAGCTCGATCTCCTCTTTGCCAACAATGAATATGGCGTTCATCATCCAACAAATGAAAGAATATACGAGCCTTCATGAAAAATTACATTGGTTAATTTTCTACTCTTTAACGTTACACTCAATATATGTAAAGGAAAGAAGACCACATGACCTGCATTTATTGTGAACAAACTTTTCTTCTAACTTTTATTGTTTTGAAGATATAGCCAGTTTTATATGGTCTTTAACGTTACATTTTTTGAAAATAATTTTCAAGATAAGTTTGCATTTTGACAAAAATACCAAAATTGCCAATGATTAACCTTAATTAAGAACTTATATCGAGAAGAGTGATGAAATAAGCGACTAATATCCTAAAAATGTTAACAATATGTTATATTGCACTTCTAAGAGTGGAATTGCGAGGTCTTTAAAGTTACACCTTCATACTTTTTTCATTCGATTTGAATTTTTATAGAGGGAAATTAATAAAAAACAAAATTATATTAATTACGTCACTCCTACAGAAAAAAATTAGCATATGATGATTTCACGCGGAATAGCCTCACTAAACAATTTTATTTGCCAACTCTACTTCACTCGACAACTTCATATTGGGAATTAAATTTTCACATATTATATCCAAGCTTTAGGGTCTACAGCTTTTAAGGTACGTAACCAATTCCAAAGACGAAAGAGAAATTTTAATCAGCAACATCATGCTTATCATGTGTTCGTTCCAATTGGGTCAATTTAGACCTTCTTCAAAGCATTCACAGTTCTGATGAATGCTCTTATATTCAATTGTTTCATGCGGCATTCCATTGTCATTACGTAATATAAAATAAATCATCTTTCTTTTGAGACATAACCAGTGCCCGACTTTATGTAAGTAACAGATTTTTAAAAACAATACCTTACTGTGGATAAACAATTACAAATACCCAGATTTGAAACCATGGTATCAAATCTGTGAAAATTTAGTTTGAAGTTAAATATATTCACCTTCATTGGTCAGAAGCGAGACTGACCTAAAATCTCTTGCATATAGGATATACCAGCCTGGTTGTACAAAACCCAACGCCATGCTGACTTATTATCTACGTCGCGACATTATCGTGAGCTTATCATAGCCCACACAATCCCGTAGGCTGTCACAATCCCATAGGCCCAGCCCAAGATTACCTGGAATAAATGGTTTTCCACTCAAAAAGCACTTTACAAGAAAGCCATGAATTTGATAAGATTTTATTATGGGTTTTGACTAAACTTCCTTGTCTTAATCTTGTTAGGTAACTCGATGTGGCTTACTTTGGCATATTAAATTGTATTTTACTCCTAAAACACAGGATTTATGCTCTATATGCCAAATTCTTCTGGCATAATATCGTCTTTTATTCTCATACAGTAATATCAGAATTTTTGTATACAGATAGTGAAAATCAGTTAGTTGATAAAAAATGAATAATTAATAAAAAATGAATAATGAATGAAAAATTAATAATGAATAAAAAATAAATAATGAATAAAAAATGAATAATGAATAAATAATGAATAAAGAATAAAAAATGAATAAAGAATAAAAAAGAAACAGTTTCGATAGTATCGTAAGTGTAGACGTAGAATTCCGTTTAAGTTGTAACCTCTTGTACTTTATCTTTTTGGTCCGATAGTTTTGTTAATTTTCCACGTATTTTTATTGATCTTCCAAAAATTAAAAAATAAATGAATAACACTCAATTATCAACTACTTCTCGAGACCAAACAAAGAAAAAGTTAAAAGTAAGTATGATTAAATGAGCAAGCAAAAAGAAACAAGCAACATTTCAAATTTTTTCGATCATTTTGTTAAGTTTGACAGGTTGAGTTCATTGACTTAGTTGAAAAGAAGGCGTAGCAAATGCACTTTCCATTGGTGCCACTTTCGTCTCTGCCAGATATATAGTTTGCGAGCTACTGTCAGTTTAACTACTTATTTCAAATTAAAATTAAGACCCCGATTTTTAAGAAATCGTATGGTTACTATATTTCTCGCTGAGCACATGTCCTTTCCTCTCGTCTCTGCCTGATATTTAGTTTGCTAGCTACACTTTCTGTTCGATGCATAGTTTGCAAACTACACTAGCTAGTGCTAGTGGGATGTGGAATCCAAATTAATTTGCATTATAAGCAAAAATTAAAATTTTACGCCATCTATTGGGTAAAAGCATAAAAAGAAATATGATCCAACTCGTTTTTTTTATAAGAGTTAAATCTAACCGGATCACAGACAGTTTCGTTAAATTTGACAGATTGAGTTCATTGACTGAATTGAAAAGAGGTTCATGACCTCTGGTTTCAAAATAGAGCACTTAGTATACTAGAACAGTAGTGCATACATAAACCCAATGCGAACTAATGCTTACAATGCTGCCAAAGCGAACCAATCAGTTCGTGCAAAACCAAAGCATACAAGCATAAACAACGAAAGAAAAACAAAGAAAGCAGCAGGCACATAAGCAGCTGATGATTGATTTTCTTATATAAAAACATGCATTTTTCTTCTTATATTTTACTATTTTGTGACTTTAATATAATAGTGACAAAATCCAAAGTTAGATATTCATTCAGCGCAGGATATATCTGATATTTTAGTGTATATATTATCTTTGAACGAAGAGTATTAAAGGCTGTAGGTATACCCTAAAGTATTCGCCAAAAACGTTGCCTAATGACCTTGAAAAAATCTGTTAAAACGACCCCATACAAACCGCGCTGTAAGACGTAATTCTACGTCAAAATGAATAATGATTAAAAACATGAATAATGAATAAAAAATGAATGCATGAAGCAAAATGAATAATAATTCTTTGTGAATTGCATTCTTTGTGAATAGCATTCTTTATGAATAGCATTCATTTGAATAACAAAATGAATGCATTATTCAGAGTAACGACAAATGAATAATAGAAATGAATAATTAATGAATTTTTAAAAATTGATTGTGAATTCAAAATTTTATTCATGGATCAATTTTGCATTCATTGAATGCATTCTTATTTCGTTATTCACTAATTCAAGATTTTGTAGAATCAATCAAATTGAATGCATTCTTTTACAGCTCTGGTTATTTAGCGTGTACTTCAACCAAATTCCAAAAGAGTGAAAAACTATACTTGGTGCCAGTGACGTAGATAGTTTTTGGTTCTAGGAGGGGTCCGCAAAATAGTAATAACCTGGCATACACTAAGTTAAGTAAATACAAACTTGTTAGAGTATCCATCAAGTGTGTGGAATTTTCACTAGAGAATGGGTGCTAAAAATAAGATTTGCGAAAATAATTTGCGAAAATAAACTTGATCTGGTCTGCACAGAATTTTTCAAAATCTCAAATAGCGATTTGTTTTCTTTTTTGATATCCAAAAAAGAAATAATAAGAGATAATTATAAAAAAAAACTCGCGTGAAGCAACGTACACGTGACAGAAGTGAAACTTCTTTAACAGTAAGAAATAAGAGAGATTTTAGTGTGAAATAGAGAGAGAAAGTATCTGAAAAGAAATTCAATCAATACGAAATGGAATAATAATTTGTTGATTTAATATTTGCATCCAGGGACCGTACCGAATATGGTTTTTGTCGAAAGAGTCACATATTAACTTTTATCTCTTAATTTTTATTTTTTCCGACAAAAATAACAGTCTTTTGTGCCTTATAGTTTTTTTGGGCAAAAATAACAGGTATTTTCTGCCGTTTATTTTTCGGTCAAAAATATCAGGTAATTTATATTTGTTCAAGTCATTTTACCGATAAAAAATTTTGATATTATTATTTTCATCTCATCGGTGAGACATTTTACACATGGTTTCAACAGTTCAATCTGTCATAATAAACATTTGACAATAAAGCGGTCTTTAAACAAAAAAATTGCTTGATATTTTTGACCGAAAAAATTAAAGTCACAAAATAACTGCTATTTTTGACCGATAAAATAAAAGTCACAAGTAACCTTTATTTTTCCTCGAAATATACTAAGCAAGAAATTAACTTTTAAAGAATCAGTTTCAAATTTAAAAGCGACTTAATATTCGTGAGGCTGAGAACATTTGTAACATAATGGTATATTTGAAAAAGTCTTTCGACAATTTTTTTCATTTGAAAATTGTAAAATAACAGTTATTTTCGGTACTTGTTTTAGTTCAGTTGGTGTTTTAGTTGCTTTCGAATGTCTTCTCAACATTGTTACTTTTTGAATGCTAGATTGCATTTGCATAGTACTCTTTGAAGGAGCCTCCGAAAGCAGGTGCAAGTCTTGTTCATTATTACCTTCTGCTTTATGATCAATTATTATGATCATAATTGCTATGTTGATAGAGGGCCTCATAAAGCAGCGAACGTTGATTGTTGAGTGCATCAACTTGGTTGGCTTTAAAATTTTGTTGAGATGTATCAGTGTGTTTTTTGGGGATTGGTTCTTTGTAGATTCACCAAAATACACTGATGTTTCGTAAAAATGCATTTTGAAACTCAGCCGTTGTTGCAATCTCCTTACCTTCATTATTAGTTGCAGACCCAACTGCGGCTGTATTCTTAAGAGCTATAATTCGCTCTCTATATTCACGAACGCGTTCTGCTCCTGTTTTAGCTATTTTTTTATTTTTTTTTTCGTGCATACTTGTAGGATGAAAATTAATGTTACGGTTATGTTAATAATGTAATGTTAATGTTAATCTAATGTTAATGTTAATTATGCTATTTCCAGTATGTTACGCGTTCAGTTTTAATCACATTTTGTTTGGCTATTTATCATGTGCCTACGTGGCGTAAACGTATAGATTCCGGCTCATAAGCAACGATGTTCGGGGTTCAATTCTCGGCATCGGCAGTAATTATACCCTAAACCTGAAAGGTCAGGGTATATTAACTTTGTGCAAACGTTTGTAACGCATAGAACGAAGCGAGTCCGGTATAGAAAAGTATATATATTCTTGATCAGCGTCACCACGTGAGTCGAGCTATCCATGTCCGTTCGTCTGTGTGTTGTTCGTAAACACAGGATAAGAAGAAGGAGTTGAGATAATTGCATGAAACTTCCTACCGACACTCTCATGGGTCCAAGGATCTGCATTATTGAATATTTTTGGAATCTGCTCAAGGGCGTGCCTACCTCCCATACACGGCAAAAATTGAAAACTGCATACATAAGCTCATAATTAACATACAACAATAAAATTGGGTACGTACGTATTTTTTATCAAAACAAAGATGTCTTCGAAAAATAGGTGTCATCCGCCCACTAACACGTCCAACTCCAATACAATACAAAAATTGAAAACTCGATAAATAAATTCATGTTTAACCTAGAATGATAAAATTTGGTTCGTATATTTTTTAAAACAAAACGAAGATGTTTTTGAGAAATATGTGTCATCCGCCCACGGAAACACCCACCTCCATACATTGCAAAAATTGAAACATCAATAAATAAGCTTATGTTTGTCTTACAGTGATAAAATTCGGTACCTATAAATTTTATAAAAAAGCGGAGATGTTTTTAAAACATGGGCGTCATCCACACACGGACACGCCTACCAACGGTATAACACAATATATTTAAAATTTCATAAATAAACTTATGTTTAACCTATAGAGATAAAATTTGGTATGTATGTATTTTATACCAAAACTAAGGTGTGTTCAAAAGTTGGGCGTAATCCATCCACGAACAGGCCTATCTACCATATAACCCCCAATAGCGAAAACACTATAAAAGCATTAACATGAGAGCTACAGGAATAAAACTTGGTATTTGCAAATTTTTCATCAAAATTTAAATGCAAATAAAATATGGGCTACATCCGCCCACAGACGCCCCATTATCAATAATATTATTGTATTTAGAAGAAGTAGGTTTAGGGTATTTCATAGTCGGGCTAGACAGACTTAAGACTTTCTTTACTTGTTTTTTTTTTTTTTGAAAAGTTATCATAAAAACTTATCTAAAATATTTCGCCTCCGGGGGGGGATGGGGTGTGTGGACCCGTGGACTACCCCCATATCTACACCACTGCTTGGTGCTATAAGAACCCTATAATTTTTTACAATATAAAATTTTTTGAAATTTGTTTTTTTATTAATAAAATTCAAAAACAATTTATTGAGGAGAAATAACTTTTTATCTTCAATCAAATACAATTATAACCTTGAATTAATTTTAACCATCTCGATTATTTTGCATAAAAAAATTATGAGTAGGCAAACAAATAATTGGTCGAATTTCGGCCACAAGCGATATAAGTTATAATAAATTTAATCGCAATACCATCTTCACCTATAACATTTCATTTTATCTGCATAATGCACCTTCCAATATCCAGCTTGCTTGCCAAATTCAACTTGGCATTATCAGGTTGTCGTTTTACTTATTTCTTTTTTTGTCGGAAGGTAAACACTGAATTTGGCTAAGAAGTATCTAGATTTGGACTGTTTTTTAAATGGACAGTAGCATTCCTGACTTTTCTGTAAGCTTCCGAGCCTGTGAAAATTATTTCTCTTCTTTATTGCATTAAGGACATAGTGTGTGAACCAGGAACACAATGCATTTCTTAGCCTAGTTGTTCGTGAAGGAACATGCTTTTCAAGTATGTAAGGACTTGGCAGAGCTTAAAAGGGAACTTAGTTTATCATCCACAGAACTTAGATGCTGATAGTTACATCTGATACAGATAGAGACATTGAATAAAGTCATAGCAATTCATGAAACAAGGACAAATAATTAATGTTGTTTTTTACAACAGTTGCATTACGAGAATAATTAAGATTTAACGAGCAAAAGATTCAGTCATGAGGAGATATGAAAATTTATTGGTCAAAAAGAGAAACAACCGAAGGTTCTGACACAATAAAATAAAATTCTTCGTGGTCCTTTTAAAAAATACTGTCATTATAGAGAAAAAATTAGTAAATTTCATATTTTCCCTGTCGCTTGGGTATCTTCTCATCACGAACAACTATTTACTCACTAGTATTTTGGAAGGAAATAGTGTTACGTCAAAAAAGTAACAATTTGAGGCAAAATTTGCAGCTACAGTAAATTCGGTTTATCTGCGTTTACTACAAGATCCATATGAATCTTTCTCTAATCAAGAGTATAATGAGTCAATGACTTGGTTGGTACCATACCCAATAATATGGATTCGGATTAATCAGTAACCTTTTTTAAACATTCACAAGCATACTTTCAGGCAGCTAATGTTTCTGTTTAACATCAGCCTAAATGTTAGGCAAAATTGTTTGTCTAAAGCTCTTCTTTGCTCAGCTTTTATTAAGCCAAGCTCTGCTCATTTGGCATTTAATTACATCTCTCTTACCATACTTGTAAGCTCTTTTTAGCCATTTCACTGCTGTTTAGCTGATTCAGCTAAAGCTTTTAGTTCTGTATCCAACAGATCGCTAATACTCTATCTCGCTCTGGGTAGGATAGACAGCAAAGCAGAATGTCAGTCAACAACAAGCCGATCGCCAAACGCACAGTAAGTTTTTCATTAACAGTTTTATACAAAATTTAATATATTAAGAAAACATGTCAATAAAACGTGCCAATAATATTAAAAAAACAAATAACTTTTCAATGTTTTAAGAACAATGTGATTTTAATGTGTTAAGAAAAAACAATAAAAACCTGACATAAAATTAACAAACAAAGAAACACTGTTTAATGATGTTAACAGAAACCCGGAAAAAAACAAACAATGGCCACAATAACAACAATAACAATAATATTATAAGTGGCCAAGTTTACAGCTTAAAAAGCTTATGAGAGCTTAATTTAATCACTTCTAGCCAAATGTATAAATTTCAAATTATGAACGTGTTGAATTGGGTGCCCCACGCAATGAGGCCAATTGCAACAACCACCCACACAGTGTGCAGCGACTGCTTATGATGTTATTATATTTATTTTTTTTTTTTTCTTAGAGCTTTTGTTGTTTTTATTTGCATTACATAATAAACTCAAAGGGTGTGCTTACATGTGTGCGTTTTTGTTTTGTTATTTTTTTATTTTTTTGGTTTTTTCTCCTGATGTCACTTTGTTTTGGCTTAAAAGCGTCTTAATGCGGTCAGTGAATTTTGAATTTTGAGTGGCATTTGCAATTAATTTATATTCAGCTGTTATAATTTCTGGCTGCTTGCTTAAAGAGCTCAACGTGACATTTTCAACAGTCATGTTGAAGCGTGCTGGCTGTTACTTCATTGCAATAGTTTTGATATATTTTTATTTTTAAGCTAAAATTTTTTTTAACAGTAACTATTGTCTTATTATTTTTACTGAACTTGCACTTAGCAAGTTTTTAAGGTGACATAATAATATGAGTTAATTAAAAATTTTTTTAAAATTTGGTGAAATTTCAGTTTTGGTGTTTTCAGAGTCATAAAGATACAGCCATGCACATGATTATTTTTATTTAACTAAGCTGAACGCTTTAAATAGGCAATATATTTTATGTGTTTAAATTTGCATAAAAGCCATTTTCATCAATGAAATGGGCCATCATTTTTATGCTGCGGAAACCTGAATTTGATCAATTATGAACGAAACTCATGTGAGCTTGTTACGAATAATAGCTTGAAAGGCAAAACCAAAAAGCAATTTGCATACAAACTAATATTAGAGAAAAATATAACTTCCACGATTAACAACTAAGTCACAAATCTGCGGGAAATTGGCTTTTTGACGCACCTTGTTATTTATTTTTTATTTTTTGTTTCCTTTCTTGAGAAAAAATTCAATTCTTTTTAAAGCAAGTATATTAAGTCAACTTTTATGTCAACTAAACTACTGCAGAGATGACAATAAATGAGGTGCAAAACGTTGGTGATTTTTCTAAAAATGTGGAGTTTTCAAAGAATTTTAAAATCGGCATAAAACAGGTAGGAAGATAGCGAAAAAAAAATTATTAAATTGATCAAAGTTCTGTCAAAATCAATGCATAGAAGTTTAATCGTTACTTCAATGAAATACTTAAGAAGGTTTAAGAAAGAAGAAGGGGGGGTCAATAAGGCTGGACCCCATATTTACCCCAATCTTGGGTCCATTTAGAAACGATTGGACCACAAACAGAAGCAATTTCATTCCCTCTTAGGGTCATTTCAAGGTCAAATTATGAAAAAGTTGTGAAATAAAACTCGTCTTTTCGGAATGAATAGGCTTGTTCTGTTCTTTATATTAAGGTTATTACAAGATCAACCATGGTTCAAATGAAAAAACAGATACAAAATGTTCAACATCCTGATATGTTAATTTGTTGGGTCGCTGATTCGAAACTTGAGGTTAGTTTGTCCGTATAAAGGTCATATAAAGCTCATTCCAAGGTCAAAACGAAAAAACGATGTTCAACATCCTGATGTATAAATTTTTTGAGTCGGTTATTTCAAACCCGAAGTCAATTTTTCGGTATAAACGTTATTCCAATGTCAAAACGAAAAAAACCACAGAGAAACTGATTTCAAGGTCAAAATCTTAAAACAGAGATCACTTGTTATTATTTTTTCGTGTCGTTAATTTTGAATTTTGAATTGGTGGTGACTGTGGCATGCAAGTGTGTGGCTTAGCATGCTCGGAGCCTGGGTTCGAACCCCAGCCGCGGTGAAAAGTTTTTTTCAATAAAAAATTTTTCAGAGCGGTCACCACCTCTCAGCAGACAATGACAAACCTCAGAGAGTAAATAATGTCATATAAAGCTTCTTGAGAACATAAACTTTAGCCGTTCGGAGCCGGCATAAGACATGTAGGTCCAGTTCTCGGTCAATTGTGTGCAAACATTTAATAACACACACACAACACAATTGATCATAAGAAGCTCGATCAAAGTCCTTTCAAGGGCTGAAATGGCCAATTTGTTTTGTTGTTTTTAATTTTGAATTGACAATTAAACTTACAAACAACCGTTATCAGTGCAAATTATGTGCAAAGTCCCATCACACAACCTCCTCGTGGTGCACATTGGGTAAAACTAATGGCGACGGTTATGATTTTTCATTGGAATTATAGATTCCCGGGACCCCTTGCAGAATAATCAAAGATTCTATGGTCAATCAGATGCAATTAAACGCCTCAAGAAGTCCTTATGACGAAAATTACAGCTAGTCGAACCTTTTTGGTCAAAGGATCATTTATTCATCTAATATGAGTCAAAATAGTTCCAAAATAGTCAATGCACGTAATCACAGGTAACACGTGTTCACATGAAATCAGAAGCACTACTTGAAAGTTTTTTTTTTTATTGTAAATTTTTTTTAACCAATTGACATGTCAAAATCCAAGTTTCCTCAAACATTAAAATTGCCCTGAATGATGAATGATGAATGATGAATGATGAATGATGAATGATGAATGATGAATGATGAATGATGAATGATGAATGATGAATGATGAATGATGAATGATGAATGATGAATGATGAATGATGAATGATGAATGATGAATGATGAATGATGAATGATGAATGATGAATGATGAATGATGAATGATGAATGATGAATGATGAATGATGAATGATGAATGATGAATGATGAATGATGAATGATGAATGATGAATGATGAATGATGAATGATGAATGATGAATGATGAATGATGAATGATGAATGATGAATGATGAATGATGAATGATGAATGATGAATGATGAATGATGAATGATGAATGATGAATGATGAATGATGAATGATGAATGATGAATGATGAATGATGAATGATGAATGATGAATGATGAATGATGAATGATGAATGATGAATGATGAATGATGAATGATGAATGATGAATGATGAATGATGAATGATGAATGATGAATGATGAATGATGAATGATGAATGATGAATGATGAATGATGAATGATGAATGATGAATGATGAATGATGAATGATGAATGATGAATGATGAATGATGAATGATGAATGATGAATGATGAATGATGAATGATGAATGATGAATGATGAATGATGAATGATGAATGATGAATGATGAATGATGAATGATGAATGATGAATGATGAATGATGAATGATGAATGATGAATGATGAATGATGAATGATGAATGATGAATGATGAATGATGAATGATGAATGATGAATGATGAATGATGAATGATGAATGATGAATGATGAATGATGAATGATGAATGATGAATGATGAATGATGAATGATGAATGATGAATGATGAATGATGAATGATGAATGATGAATGATGAATGATGAATGATGAATGATGAATGATGAATGATGAATGATGAATGATGAATGATGAATGATGAATGATGAATGATGAATGATGAATGATGAATGATGAATGATGAATGATGAATGATGAATGATGAATGATGAATGATGAATGATGAATGATGAATGATGAATGATGAATGATGAATGATGAATGATGAATGATGAATGATGAATGATGAATGATGAATGATGAATGATGAATGATGAATGATGAATGATGAATGATGAATGATGAATGATGAATGATGAATGATGAATGATGAATGATGAATGATGAATGATGAATGATGAATGATGAATGATGAATGATGAATGATGAATGATGAATGATGAATGATGAATGATGAATGATGAATGATGAATGATGAATGATGAATGATGAATGATGAATGATGAATGATGAATGATGAATGATGAATGATGAATGATGAATGATGAATGATGAATGATGAATGATGAATGATGAATGATGAATGATGAATGATGAATGATGAATGATGAATGATGAATGATGAATGATGAATGATGAATGATGAATGATGAATGATGAATGATGAATGATGAATGATGAATGATGAATGATGAATGATGAATGATGAATGATGAATGATGAATGATGAATGATGAATGATGAATGATGAATGATGAATGATGAATGATGAATGATGAATGATGAATGATGAATGATGAATGATGAATGATGAATGATGAATGATGAATGATGAATGATGAATGATGAATGATGAATGATGAATGATGAATGATGAATGATGAATGATGAATGATGAATGATGAATGATGAATGATGAATGATGAATGATGAATGATGAATGATGAATGATGAATGATGAATGATGAATGATGAATGATGAATGATGAATGATGAATGATGAATGATGAATGATGAATGATGAATGATGAATGATTTCATTAAAATCACTTTAGACCAACTCAAAGTTTGTTTCGGGACTTAAAAATATAATTTCTAAAACCGAAGATCTTCCATCCTTTTTCTAGTAGATCTTGACTTTTTAAAATCTGACCAGATTCGTTATCAGTGATGTTTTAGCGTTAAAATAATTGTTTTTACAAAAGAACTGTTAAGAGCATTTTAGGAGAGAAATATTTGATCTACATTTTTCTTCAAAACATATTTTCTGTCCGATAAATAGGTGTTGAGATGTTTGCGAATGACGGGTTTGGATTAGCTTTGAACCAGACTATCTTTCAGGGGGCGTGCATGGTTCTATGGGATACCATAATTTTGACGGGTTGTTAATTATTCTTATATTTTCAATATCAGTCAAGCAATGAAACATAACATAACGAACACACACAAAAATTATGTCAACAAAATAAACTTAATATGCAGAATATATTCTCTTAATGAGGAATTTACAAAAAATACAAAAATACATGAAACCCTTGAGATAAAAATATCATTACACTCTATTGTAGATGCTTAAAAAGAAAACAAAATAAATCTTAAAACCTCTGTTCGATTTTTTTTTTTTTTTAATTGCTTGTTATTGCTTAACTAAGATAGACCCAACGTCCTTCCAGAAGGTTTTTAACTTTTACTTAAAAGTTTAAATTTTTGGAAATGATCCAATTATAAAACAGTTTAATTTTGAAATTGCAAAAAAAATTAATATATTTTTGTAGCTGGTTTATTTTTGTCAAGCATCAAAATGTAGTGGAATGCACCCAACGTACTTCTGGAAGGTTTGAGCGTTGTGAAATAAGTGGGCGTAGCATTAACAAAAGTATTCATTGGGTTACTTCTAATATTTAAACTGGTTTTTAAAAAAAAAAAAAAACATTAAACTTTTCGGTCTAAAAAAAATTCGGGCTTATCTGAGTTCAAATTAAAACAAAAAAAACAACAACTTAAAATAAAATTTACGAAATTTACCCTTTTTACGCCATTGCTAATATATATTGCAAAAAAACAAAAACTATTCTTGTTACTAAAGAGCACAAAAATTAAATTTTAAACAAAAGCGGGTTAAACAATACTATCTGCAAAAATATCACTGGTTTTCTTCAAAAAGTTCAAAACTTCGTTTTTTTCGAAAAAATCGACCTGACAGTTTAATTTGTAAAGAAAAAATATATGTTTTGACTCAATTTCTTCATCAATTTTGTTTTTTTGTGATTTTTTGGCAAAACTTAGTGCTAAAAACTTGACACAAAACAATTCACGATAATTCTCTGTTCGAAAATCTATAAAATTTGGTCATCGTTGTAAATGTTTGTTATTGATTAAAACGCAATGACGCCTATTTATTTTGCTTTTACCTCCAAGTTCCCTGGTGGGGAGTTCTTCTCCCAGCACATGGAATCACCAATCACTATTTGTAGTTATCTTTGCCTGTTACGCCTACTTATTGGCGTTATAAACGTTGTGGTAAAATAAATATACCTCTTATGTAGTACCATGGGTCATACAAGTGCCTACAGCTCATTTTACTTTGTAAAATATTGGTGCTCTAGATTGAATAGTTTGCGTTTATTGCAAACCTGCTCTCACAATCAGAAAATTTTGAATTCTGAAAATAATCGTTTCTTAAAACCCCAACACTTTGCAAGTTAATTTCTCGCACAATGATCATTCAATTCTACTTATATTTGTATATATTAAAGTATGCCACTCAAGAAAAAATTATTTAAGATACAAATTGTTGGTACACAATACAACAAAACGTTTATTCTTCTTAAGTTCTTATATTTTTTAATATTTTGTCAACAATGCTAGCAATAAATTCGAGAATTTTGGAAAAAAGTGATATAAATTTTCTGTTGTTACACAAAACTCAAATCTCTCAAGTAAACTTAAATTTTACATAAAGAATTGATTATTATTTTTTATTCAGATAATTTCTTCTCTAAGAAATTTTGCCTAAATTTACTCACTTTAAAAATACGATAAATCTTCTAGTTCCCGTCTTTAAATTAACTTTTTACATAAGAGCGAAAAATACAAATGCTATAAAAAAATCGCAGTGATTTTGTACGACAGTGTCATCAAGCAACCTTTATCTACTTAAACCAACTTGTTTTTATGACTTTAAAACCCAGTTGTTATCATAAACTTAAACTTCTTCCACTGTTTTTACATCTTTTTTTAAACCCCGTGTCTTCTGCTGTCAACTCTTCAGCCACATCATACCGAAGATTTTACAGTCGTCGTCGTCGTCTTCGTCCTTCGCGCTATTTATGTCTTCGATATCTGCATTTTCATGTTATAAATTTTAATTTTATTTTTATCTCGTTCAACGCAATGACAAGCTACGAATATGCAAATACAAATGGCACCGAACTGGGCCTTCAGCTGTCAGAGGGCCAAAGTAACAAGGCAGTTAAATAAATATAACAAAAGCACCATCAACAAAAACATCTTCCGTCTTCCAAAGTGCCTCGGCTGCTCTACGTACGTACGTAGCCTTAAACAAGATTCATGCTTCTGGTTTTGCAGGTTCCATAAAATAATTATATAAATACAAAAACAAAATCCAAAAAAAAAAATACAAACTTAATATATATCTTGATATGCTTTTTATACATTTTGTTGAATATATTTCAACAAAGCTGCTCATTGTTTAACTGATATATTAAAATTTATCCATTCAAATGGTTGTTGGCAGTCAATCGAGCTCGGTTTAGAGCCGGTCATGACGACAAAGTCGAAGTTGTGCCAAATTGAAGGCAATCGACATAAAATACATCAAAGCTTTTGCCAACAAGTCACTTATTAACAGAAAAATGTTCAAGAAATTTAATTTTCATTTCAAACTGACCGCAAGTTAGTCATTTAGTTGGAACAGAACTTGTTAGCTGTAACCGCAAAGGTGGAAGTGTGGGTTTGGGAAAATAAAGCTAAATAGAACCAGCATTGATTGGCTAGAAAAAAATACAATAACAAAAAGTGATTGTCAAAGTTGATGGATTTCATTAGATTGCAAATAATTGGAATAAAACTATTGACATAAACAAAGTTTTGTGGTTTAAAAATCACATTTATAAAAAATAGTGACAAAAGTAACAATAGGATACTTTTGATACAAAAGTAACAAAAATGTTTTACTTTTCAGACAGACGGTGACAAAAAGTATCAGCATTTTATACAAGGTTCATTTGAATTTTCAATCAAATTTTCATAAAATTTCTATTGAAACATTGAGAGAAATTTGTTAAACATAGTATTCTGATTTCCTTGGTGAGTTTCTGCTTGTTACTTGTGACAAATTTCAAGTAACAATTGATTGTTACCAAATTTCAAGTAACAATTGATTGTTACCAAATTTTTTGAATATGGCGGTTAATAAATTGTTTTTCCTCTGCGTTTTATTCCAAAAATTTTTCTAAACATCAGATTTTATCAGGTTCATAAAGAATTAAAAGCTTTGAATACATATTTTAAAGAAATTTTGATAAAATATGTAGCAAATAATATTCAAGGTTTGATATTAAAAATTTTCAAAAGAAGTTTTTTCATATCAAATTTGTTCTCACAACTCATCGCCACTTACAATTACTTGCTTAAAATTTCTCATGAGTGACAAAAATTCCGCCGCAAATAAAAGCATTTACGATCTCTCACAAACAAAATCATTATTCGTAAATATCACGAACGAAAACTCTTTGCTGCAATCGTTGTCGGTTTATTCACTCATGATCGATCGTTGATTGTGAACGTTCATATTAAAAATCAATGAATAGCTCATCTGGTGAGTGGTGACCGTGGTATGCAAGTTAAGTGTGTGTCTTGGCATGCTCGGAACCAAGTTTTTTTCAATAAACAAATTTTCTGATCGATCATCACCTCTCTTTAGACAATTGCAAACCTCAGAGAGTAAATAATACCATGTAAAGCTTCTTGAGAACATGATCTTTAGTCTTTAGAATTCGGCATAAAACATGTAGGTTCAGTTCTCGGTCAATTGTTTGCAAACATTTCATAACACACACAACACAATTGATCATAAGAAGCTCGGTCAAAGTCCTTTCTAGGACTGAAATGGCTCAATAGATTTTGTAATAACAAAAAATTTCAAAATTTTTGTTACCCAAATTTGAATACTAACAAAATCTTTACTTTTTTGCATATCCTTGATTTATTGGCCAAAGAGAGTGTTCAGGAGAACCAAAACCTCTCCATGGGTAGAGTAACTTCGGGTATTGGTATATGTACGGGTAATGTGATATACCTGCATTTTTGTTAAATACACAATTTTCGACAAGAATTAACATGGGAACATAACGGCACCTCTTTTTCTGGTGCCGTTATGTTTTCACGTGCTGCAGTTTAATGGACCATCTCCTTCGCTGTGTTCGCTCTTATTGTTGTGAAATTGTTTTATTGCTTTGCGAGTGAATAACAATAAATAAAGCTAAATTGTAAGCTAAAATAGACAAATTTGTTAAAGTTTGAATTAAGTCAGCCACAAACTAGGTTAGGTTTTGATTTTCTGCAGTGTTTTTTTACAAAAATAACCTTATTATTTTGAAACCCGTATTCGGATATTGTGATATAGTCAAAGTTGAGTAATATGATATACCATCTATTCAAACCATATCTACTCATTTCATTCATTTTATACTTTGTATTATTTTTGTTAAGTTTTACTGAGCGTATTTGTATTCAGTTGATTTTGTTTGTGTTTTTGTTTTCTTTAATAAAAATTCCACTGAAATAATCAAATTTTATCAACAACAACATTGACAAAACTAAAACAAAAATTGTTCTTTTCAATAACAGGGTTTTTTTATTTTGATTGAAAAAACAATAGATACTGCTGTTCAACACTATTTGATAGCGGTATATATGGCACATCCGAACATGGTATATCACTTTACCCGCCAATTGCTTACATGACCTTTTTTTCCAAAGTTATAAAACACTGAAAAATGCATAAAAAATAGCCTGTGTAATGCGGTATAAGCTATGAAAGATACTAATAATTATAACATTAAAAATACCTATATCACATTACCCGAAGTTGCTCCATTTCTTCGATCCAAAAAAAAAAAAAAATACAGAAATTGTTTTTAAACGTCCCTTTAACTTATGAGTTGGTGTCCGGCGAAATCTATGCTTCGATCCAGCTTAGTAGGCACAGATTGGGCTTTACACACCCAAAGCGAACATAATTTTGTTTTTGGATTTCAGCCTTTTTTTTCATTTTTCCAGTTTTTCACAAACAGATTTCGATAAAATTTATAAAAGTTAAAAATTTGGCTTTAAAATAAAACAATTTTTCAAAGTTAAAAAGTGTTAAACAAACTTTCAGCTGCACCTTCCTACTGGAGCTAAAACGAAGCAAACTGAGATTTAATAAATGTTGTTAGCAACGAGATGCTTTAAAAATTAACTCACATGATCGCTGAGCACTGTCCAACGACTTGTTATGAGTTTTTTTACAGCATTCTTCATGCACTTATACACAAATAATGCACTTTACCCGTGAATAAATGCACAAAGTTACTGTTCACGTTCATGAATTTTATGTACACCAGATTTGTGAACGTTTTTAAATTTTTACATAACTTATATTATATCTTATATTTTATATGGTCTTGTGTTTAGAATACATTCAAGCCGTGTATAATTACCTGAAACTTATAGCCCATCCACAATGACGACAACGGGCGACGGACGACAGGTCTCCACTCTGTCGTTGTAGAGAAATTTCAAAATTAAATATATAAATTGAACACAAAAACGAGCACTCGAAGAGCCGGCATGAAAAAAACACGAATGTAAACAATGGCTGACATTTACTTTTGTCGTCTGTTTTTGTCGCCAAATTAGAATTAAATTGAAGCTGGCTACAGCTACATTTGATGTCGGGCAAAAATGTCGTCGCGATTGTCTCCAAAAGTTCATCCCCTAAGAAATACATGTGAAAAAAAAGTGACGTTTGACGCTCGTCGCTCGTTGTCGTCATTGTGGATGGGCTATAAATTGAAGCTGGCTACAGCTACATTTGATGTCGGGCAGCAATGTCGTCGCGATTGTCTCCAAAATTTCATCCCATAAGAAATGCATGTGAAAAAAAGTGACGTTTGACGCTCGTCGCTCGTTGTCGTCATTGTGGATGGGCTATTATGTACAAGTACACATGATAAGTGAACACAAAATTGATGTAGGCTTTTTATGAACGTATATATAATTCATATTTTCAGTGTTGTTCTCAGTATTTCCATTAGAATTACTGATTAATAGACCAGATAAATTTAGGAAATAATTTAGGAATGTAGTTTGGTATTCAAGTTTCAATGCTATGTTAATGTCGTCTTCGTACTTAACCAGCAGCTATTAAAAAGTACAGTAGAGAAAAGAAGTTAATCAGTCCAATCATGAAAAATTTTTCCCTCGGAATCGGAAAAGGGAGTTTCCATTTTTAAGATAAAGCAGAAGAACTTGAAAATTTTGAATACAAATTTGTTCATCAACCGTCAATATTCTGGAGTTTAATAAAAAAACATGATGTCTTTATATGCCATCCTAAAAATGGAAATTCTCATTTCCAACTCCGAGGGAAAAATTATTTATGATAGGGCGAATAGAATACTGTTGAATTGAGACCTTTTGTACTTCTATATATTTGATTCACTAACTTAGAGTTGCCTTGAAGAGTTATAGATTTTTCTATAATAAGCAATATTCCAATACATACTTACATTTCCCAGCCACCATCACAATTATTGAATTACAAATAAATTTTACGAAAAATTAGTAATAAAATTCACTAATTCAGCAATAAATCAAAAATTTCCATCCATCCACAGGCATCAATTATCAAATAGCTCAACATTTCAAATAATTAATGAGCCAATTAATAAAATAATCATCAACAATTTAACTACTTTAAAAACTTCATTGAGTATTTAAGCAATTAATCAAAATTGCTCATACGTCAAAAAGTTGAATTAATCGATTATTTTTGTATTTATTCAATCGATTATATAGTTATATTCAACGAAAGCTTGAAAAAAATAGCAAAAACAAACTTTGTCAAAATTGTTTGAAAACAAAAACCAAAACGAAGCCTACGTTTAATTGTTTGTTTTGTTAACTTTCAGGTAGCTGCAAGTTTTTCTAGCTGTCAAAACGAGCCACCAACGCCATAAAGCGCTGCATTCAAATGCAAATCCTTCACTGCAACGCTGATAATTGCGCTCAAACTCCATCGTCAACAAGCTATAGCCATCATCAAACCTCGATCAACGATATCGATAAATCTAGTTTTGTTAAAAATACAAACATCAATCAAAGTGAACGAACGTCTTGCTGATGAACTGCTTCGGTGAAGCCAAACGTAATTAACAACTTAATCAAAGTAAGCGTCAAATATTTAAACAAAAGCGTTAAGCGTAAATTCGATCAAATTATTGCATAATTTGTTGAAAGCCATTAAATGCCAACAACAACAAACATAACAGCGACCTTATTTTAAAATCCGATCAAAATAACTTGGCACATAAAAAAAAAGATATGATTTAAATTATTGAAAATCGAAGAGTTGAGCTTTCAACGTTTAGTTACACGTTTTGTTTTAATTCGATTGTTTGGTTTTTTCATTATTGTTGTGTGGTTTCATTTTAAAAATTAAACTTTATTTATTTCAAAGAAAAAAAAATTTTTTTTTTTAAATTTTTTTAAATTATGCATTTATTTTAGCAGAAAACCACTGAATTAATTAGCATTTCTTGCCCTTATAATAAAAGCAACATTTTACTATTAAATAAATTTTATTTTTTTATTTCTATTTTTTTTAGCGTACTTCTGGCAAGATCATGGAATGGTTGAATACTCTGCTCAGCAACTTGCTGGAAATTTTTAGCATTTATTTTAAGTTGGCCATCATCACAGTAATCATCTACTTGCTTACCGCGTGGTATATTCAACATTATGGTGAACTGGATCCAATTTTTCCCAACGCCGAAAGTTCACACAGCAACAGTACCATCAATAAAATCTTTAGATTTGCTCTCAACTTTTTGATTGGATAGATTTATAAGATATTGTTTTGTAAGAAAAGTATTAATAAATATATAGAATGTAAATTATGTTTAACAATAAGTTAAATAATAAAATTTTGTAAAATTAGTAAAATAAAAATTTAAATTTATTTTTTAAAAAAAGAAAAACAAAAATGCCCATATTTTTAAAATTCATAAAAAGCACACTTTTAAAAAATGTATAGTTGTAAAACAGTTGATGTTAAAACAAAAATTACTATCAAAATAAATTGTTGCTCTTCACATTTCACTAAACATCATAAATTAATGTAAGCATAACATCGTCGAGCTAAATATTTATGTTTAAAAAAGACATGTATCTACTACATCCTACATAAATGCTGCAACTATTAAAGTTATCCTTTGAGATAAGCTCCATGCAATTGAATTGATATTTTTGGAGTAAAATTTTTGCATTTTTCGAAAACAAATGCACATCTAACTTTTCAAATTTTATCAGTGTATGACAGAGAAGAGGAACCAAAACTACATAAAATTTAAATTTTTAAAACGTGTCGTTTTTATGGTTATTAATATGAGTTTTACGCTTCTTAAGTTAAGATATTTTTTTATATGAATGCATACTTTTAAAACATTTGATCAGCAAACGAGGAAATATTTATAAGCATTTTTAAATGCAATAATATTAAGGAGATATAAAAAAGATACAAGAAATTATACATTTTAATGCACGCTAAAAGGTAAAGCAGGGAGATGAAAATTGACCACATTTCACGATAAAGCCATGTTTTTTAGTAATACATATTTTTAAATAATTGTTTAGTATAATTTTACCTTATTTGATAAACTTGATTTTAAAAATATATTCTTCATAAAACTATCTTGAAATAAAATAAAATCAAAATCAGGTTAAGGCCAAAATCTATTTTTGTTTCCAAAATTTGAACCAAGAATTTCATGCCTTAGACCTATTTATTCAAGTCTGTCTTGGCTCGAAAATGGTGTGATAGATAAAAAGACAAACAAGCTTAGAATGTTCCGTGAGTGGCGGAAAGCTTTTTATATGAGAATTTTAATTCAAGCCAAATCGTATGTCTTTACTTCAGGCCTTACAATTATTAGCAATCCCCTTCACAAACTTCTCTACGGCCAACTACAAATTTTTAAAGTCGTGCGTAAATTTTGATGAATTTTTATTTCAGTTGATTAGATATAAAGAAATGTTAAATTAATAAAATTAGTTTTATTTAGTTAATTAATAAAATAATAAAATTAAGAAGATCGAATAAATCCAAAAAATTTTGAATTACGAGGATCTTGAACGTCAAAAAAAACAAACAAAAAAAAAAAAAAATTGGCCATTTCAGCCCTTGAAAGGACTTTGACCGAGCTTCTTATGATCAATTGTGTTGTGTGTGTTATTAAATGTTTGCACACAATTGACCGAGAACTGGACCTACATGTTTTATGCCGACTCCGAACGGCTAAAGTTCATGTTCTCAAAAAGCTTTACATGGCATTATTTAATCTCTGAGGTTTGCCATTGTCTGAAGAGGGGTGGTGACCGATCAGAAAAATTTTTTATTGAAAAAAATTTTTCGCCGCGGCTGGGTATCGAACCCGGGCTCCGAGCATGCTAAGCCACACACTTAACCTGCATGCCACGGTCACCAACTAAACGTCAACCGAACGTTAAAAAATTATAAAGCCACTTTAATAATGCACAGCGAAATTGTTTTTAAAGGGTAGTAGCAGTTGTAACCCGGTGTTACTCGGGGTTATGCCTCGAGTACAGAAAAAGGAATATTTTCAAAACTGCTCTCATTTTAAGGTTCAGTGAAATAACGCCCAATAAAATAACGCCCAAAATAAAAAATGAAATAACTCCCAAAATATTTTGGGCTTTAAAAAATGAAATAACTCCCAACATAAAAAAATGAAATAAAGCCCAAAATAAATGAAATAACGCCCAAATCACAAATGAAATAACGCCCAATATATTTTCCATGCAAATCATTTAAAATATTTTGGGCCTTATTTCATAATGAAATAACGCCCAAAATTTGTATTAAAAATATTTGGGCGTTATTTCATTTTTGATTTTGGGCGTTATTTCATTGAGCGTTATTTCACTGAACCTCATTTTAAAATTTTATAAACTATCAACTAAATTTTAAAATTTTTTAAATTATTGTTTTTTGCAGTTTTGCCCCCTCCTTCCATCGAAAATGTTTAGTCAAATTTCCGTAAAACTGTACCTGCCAGACATGATTACACAAAAAATGGCATCTTCGAAAAAAGTAATTTCGAGAAAAATGCCTTTGAAGTTTTCTTAGCATGTAAGCAACGATTCGATTTGTGGATTGTCTTCATTTAATTTCGGTTTTGGTTGTTACTATGCGTTTATTTTTTTTCATCTCTATATAGCTTCTGCTCGTATTCGTTAAACTTGTTTTTTTTTCGTTAGTCTTTGGTTCTTGACTTCGTCTGCCTTCGGCTCATTCCTTGATTTTTGTCGAAAGAACTTTTAAATGCATAGGATCTATTTCAGTAACAGATACAAATGCCTACGAATTTTCATCAAAATTGGTTCATCCGTTTTGACGTGAATGAGCCAAACAGAGTTGATTGAATAAAGCGCCCTCTCACGGAAATTTTCTGAAATTTAAATAGCCTCAATTCTGTTGCAGGGTCAAGTTATTTCACGTACCAAATTTTAGTAAAATCGGTCAAGTCATTTAGGAATAATTAAGTCTTAACAATGTACTACTTAAAGCGCCCTCTTGCGGAAGTCTTTGTAATTTTTTATATATTATGTTTTATCTTGGTTGCAGTTGAACGTTCATACCAAATTTCATTGAAATCGGTTCAGGCGTTTAGGAGTTTTTAGAGTCTTTTAAACGCATACTTAAAGCGCCCTCTTACGGAAGTCTTTGGAATTTTTTATAGCCTATGTTATCTTGAGCGCAATTCAACCTTCATACCAAATTGCATTGAAATCGGTGCAGGTGTTTAGGAGTTATTATAGAGTGCCACGCCCACTTCTTTCTTTAGCTTTATATTGGTTGCAGTTGAACGTTCATACCAAATTTCATTGAAATCGGTCCAGGTGTTCAGGAGCTATTGAGTCTTAAAAATGCACTACTGAAAGTGCCCTCTTGCGGAAATCTTTGAAATTTTTTATATCTTGTTTTATCTTGGGTGCAGGTGAAAGTTCGAACCAAATTTCATTAAAATCGGTACAGGTGTTTAGGAGTTATTATGTCTTTAAAACGGACTACTTAAAGCGCCCTCTTGCGGAAGTCGTTGGATTTTTTATAGCCTATGTTTTATCTTGGGCGCAGTTGAACCTTCATACCAAATTGCATGGGAATCGGTTCAGTCGTTTAAAAGTTATTATGGAGTGCCACGCCCACAGACTTGCGCCCACCTTTTTACACCTCCTATGTTCTTTCTCTCTATCAAACGTACTCGGTGTCCAAATTTCAGCTCAATCGGATAAACGGTGCGCGAGCCTATACAGAACAGACAGACAGACAGACAGAGGGACAAACATTTGATTTTATATATTAGAAGATTATAATGATCTACGGATTATTTTACCCCGTTTATCAGTTGTTTTTGTGTAAAGACTGACTCGCCCTAATCTACATAGGATGTATGAATTTTCGTCACTGAATGAATAAAGTAGTTCACGTATCATTGTATGAGTATGTACATAAGTTTCATGCTTTTTTCCACTAATCTTATGAATTATTCTTGGTATTATACTTGTATGTGGATTATATGAGTTTCGGTCACTAAACTCATAAAGAAGTTTACGTTACCTTGTATATGTGCATGAGATTCATGCATTGGTGTCACTTCTTTCATGAATTGTTATTGTTCTCCTCGTATTGGTACATGCATTTTATACACAATTTTGACAGTTTGTATTGGTACATGTATTTTTTTACAAAAATTATGAATGGTTCATGATCCTGAAATATTTTATTGGTTCATGTATCGTGAACACACACTTTGAAAACTTTAAACATGAGGCTTATGAATTATTCACGTACTCTTGTTTTTTCTACTGTGTATTTTGTAAATTGTTATCATGAATAACTATTCATGTTAACTCATTTATGAGTTCATTTGACTCATGCAATTAGTTACTGGAGCATAAGTCATGAATGCAATTTTAAAACTTCAAAATTATTTTGTACTTTGTTGGTTCAGTGTATCGTCAACGTTACTGTTGTCATGGACACCGAATATTTTTTTTTAAAAAAATTTACCTTTAACGATTTTAATACAAACACCACACCGTTTGTGGACACAATGAATTCATAGGTAGATGCCGCGAGTATTAAACAACATCAAGGATTGTTCACCTTCCATGTCAAGGCACACTATGTCAAATCTTTGTCCCTATCTCCTTATTAGATCGCTCTCCAATTTTTACTATGTACTGATACGTTCCTTTTTATGTTTTCCTTCTCTTCTTTTATTATTGACATGATTTGAAAAATAAACAAGTAAAGAAAGTCTAAAGTCGGTCTAGGCCGACTATGAAATACCCTAAACCCACTTTTCAAAAACAAAAAAAATTTTTATTGTAAATTGGCGTGTCCGTGGGCGCATGAAGCCTATATTTTATATGCATTTAAATGTTGAAGAAAAATGTACACATACCAAGTTTTATTCCTGTAGCTCACAGTTAATGCCTTTACTATGCTTTCGTTATGGAAGGTGGGCGTGTTCATGGACGGACTACTCCCAATTTTTGAACACACCTTAGTTTTGGTATAAAATACATACATACCAAATTTAATTTCTCTATGACAAACATAACCTTATTTATTGAGTTTTAAACTTTTTGGGTTGTATGGGAGGTAGGCGTGTCCGTAGGCGGATGACGTCCATTTTTCAAAAACATCTTTGTCTTGTCATAAAAAACATATGTGCCAAATTTTAGCTCTGTAGGTTAAACACAGGCTTATTTATTGCGTTTTCAATTTTTGGGTTGTATGGGAGGTAGGCGTGTCCATAGGCGGATGACGTCCGTTTTTCAAAACCATCTTTTTCTTGTCATAAAAAACATATGTGCCAAATTTTAGCTCTTTAGGTTAAACACAGGCTTATTTATTGCATTTTCAATTTTTGAGTTGTATGGGCGGTGGGCGTGTCCGTGAGCAGATGACGCTCTTTGTGTTGGTATAAAACACATACATATCAAATTTTATTGTTGTAGGTTAACTATGAGCTGAGTTATGCAGTTTTCAATTATCGCGTTGTATGGGAGGTAGGCGTGTCCGTGGGCGGATGATGTCCATTTTTCAAAAACATTTTTGTCTTGTCATAAAAAACATATGTGCCAAATTTAAGCTCTTTAGGTTAAACACAAGCTTATTTATTGCGTTTTCAATTTTTGGATTGTATGGGAGGTGGGCGTGTCCGTGAGCGAACGGCACCCATTTTTCGATGACATCTTTGTGTTGATACGAAACACATATATACTAAATTTTATTGTTGTAGGTTATTTATGAGCTGAGTTATGCAGTTTTCAATTTTTGCGTTGTATGGGAGGTAGGCGTGTCCGTGGGCGGATTCCAAAAATATTCAATAGTGCAGATTCTTGGGTGCTTGTGACCATGTGTACCAAGTTTCATTCAATTATCTCGACTCCTTCTTCTTATCCTGTGTATACGGACAACACACAGACGGACAGACGGACGGACGGACGGACGGACATGGATAGCTCGACTCACGTGGTGACGCTCAAGAATATATATACTTTTCTATACCGGACTCGCTTCGTTCTATGCGTTACAAACGTTTGCACAAAGTTAATATACCTTGACCTTTCAGGTTTAGGGTATAAAAAATAAAATCAAGGATATGAGAGAGAAAGAAAAAATATTGGTTATTTTAGCAAAACTTGTTAATAAGTACAGTTTGGCTGATAAATAAGTTAATGCCTCTGTAAACAAAGAAAGAAGTTCTTTTAACGCCTATGAACGCCCTTATGGTAAAATGTAGAACCCTAAGTCAAAAGTTCAATACAAATAGACATAATTTTGAAAGCATGAATAGCAGTGACTTTCCTCGACAAACGGTAAAGATGGAATCATGAAAAATATCGCTGAGAAATGAGAACGTGCCCAACTGCAGGTCGTGGTATACCACCTGGACTATCTCTTTTGGCGATAACAAGAAAAAAGGCATATCTCAGTGTAACATAGGGATATTTAAAAGGAACCAGTACAAAAAACATTGAAAATTGCTTCTACATGAAATAAAAATTGCTTGTGGAAAACTTATGTATTCTGTGAGAAAATTGAATTGCAAAATAAGTACATATTTAACTTTTATCTTTATGTTAAAAAAAAATATGACATAGTTAACATTTTTTTTTAAATCTGTTCGTTTTTTTTTTTTTGAGCTCACCCTGAAGTTAATAACAAACTCTAAGACTTTTATATAATTCTATAGATTATAGAATTCAGAAAGTTTAAGGAAGCAAATTTGAACACTATGCAAGGGTACTGGAAATAGAGCAGCAAGGTCTCGTTCGCCTACATCCGGTGAATCTCAAACGTTATTTTAAACTTCTTTTATGCTTGAGTTTATTTTAACAGTTCTACAGTTCAGTTTAAGGGTTTGACATTTCTATAAAAAATCAATCTGAGAAAAAACAAATAACAATAGAACATAAAAATGTAACACAATTAAAAATTTAAGAAGTTTTTTATCTCGTGCAGAGCTATCCATATGCAAACTATCAGAAATGCTTAAAAAAAACATACCGTTTAAATTTGACCTACTTCCGGAGTGGTTTAATTGGCATGAGAAGAGGCCCACCTTGTAGCATGAACTGGTTTAAGTGTATAGTACCACTTAATAAAAAACTAAAGACTATTTTTCCACCAAAGCAAAAATATTTTTTTATAACACTCTAGCGATGTGGCTGATGCTATAAATATTTGAATAGATTAGAATAGAATCTGTTTGTCTCAAAAGCGAACACAATATGAATTAAGGAAACTGCACCTACTAGTTCCTCAGTTATAAAAATTACTCTTGATATTTCAAAAAAATACATGATTTGTATTCAAAGTTTTCAATTTTAAAAGAACAACAAACTTTAACGTATGTTCAATGCAATTTTAAAACTGTTAATTTCAACAACTTCAGTTTCTTCCTGACATTATCTTGAAGTATTTAATTATAAATGAAGATTTTATTGTGATGAGCAAAAACAAAAAAAAAAAAAAAATGCAAACAGCAAACTTTAATTCAAAACAATAAAACTGCACAGTTTAACTGTTGATTCGCCAAAAATTTATTTCGCATGACCAACATTAACACCAAACTATAAAACAGCCATTTCTAAACCATACCTCGTACAACTTAATTTTTTTCTAATTTAATAACAACTAATAGAAAATTCATTACAATTAATCATTCTCTTGTATGTTTGTGGCAGTGTTTGTTGCAGTAGTTGTTGCTGTTATTGTTATTGTTGTTGTTGTTGTTGTTTTCTTTAACAATAACATATTGCGTTATTACGTCACGCAACTTATGTGAAAGTTAAGCTTAAAGCATGCGGCTGGCTGGCTAACTGGCTGGCTGGCTGGCTGACGCTGAGCTCTACGTCTGCTCTGGTTAGACTTTGCATTGCTGCAATAATTTAAATCAGCACTAATAATAATAATGTTGCTGATGATGTTGGTGATAGCAGCTATATATGAATAGCACAATATTGCACATGTGTTTGTTATAGTTTTTATAGTTGTTGGCTTATATTTTATTGCAAATCTAGCTAAATGTCTGAGAGCCACTCACACGAAGGCGGCTTTAGCAAAATATAACAACAAAAGCTTGCGGCATAGACAAGCTTTAAGCTTACATTTAAGCCACTTTTTAACTGTGATATGAACTATATTTTTATATATGCAGCATATAAACGGGCAAAGCCGCTTAGTTAAAAAAAAACAAAAAGACAATAACAAAAAACTTAAATAAAAAAAAATAATAATAACAACAACACCAGAACTGGTTTCTATAATCAAAGCGTGGCACCTTAAAAATTTGTACAGAATTTGAAATAAACTCGTGCTTGTTTCTGGCCAAAATAAGCCAACCAACAACAACTATAACAACAAAATTCACTCGTACACTTCACTTACTTTTGGTACAACATTTAAGAGTTGAGACAAAAACAATAGACAAACTAACAACGAAAAATCGAACAAAGTATCCACGCGATTGTTGTAGTATTGCAGTTATAGTTCAAAAATTATTTCAGAACATTAGTCTTAACATAACAATCTAACTAGTTAGTGCTATTCTAAAAAATAGCAAAAGCAAAAATTGTTGTTCGACTTGTTTTTGTCGTGTGCAACGACTTAGATAAAAAGTACTTCATGTTAAGAGCTCCAGTTTAAGCCACAAAGCGCGACTTTTAGTTCAATCAAACATTCTCCTTAGGCCTTGGAAACCGTTAAGCAGTATGTTGTTATTGTTGTTGGTGCTATCTATCAACTAGATTCGTGATATGCAGTCAGGCAAGCTTAAGATTTCAGATAGCTAGAATAAGTGCATGCAAAGTGAAGTATGCATTCTCCACTTCACTTAACTTTTTGATATAAAAACTTAAAAGACCAAATACTGTTTAAGAAAACATGATATAACAACTGTGCTGATGAGCTGCTATGCTTTCTTATGTGACCTATTTTCTTATAGTCACGTTTCAAAATAAACATTGAAACGTAAAACATTTAAACTGAAACAGGGAAGAGAGGTTTTGTTAATCAAAAAATAATGCTTTTATAAGCAAGTCACCTATTAGCGCAATATTAAAGTAGAACCCAACTGAAAATGACTTTTTCTCAACGGAATTGCCTTTATTTAGGCATAAAAATTAAACTCAGAAAAGTTTATTTTGAAAAAGTTTGCAAGTAAGAAGTTGTTCAAGGTCAAAGGTTGAAAAATTCTATAATTCACTCTTTAGAACCAAAAGTTCCAGACTTTTATCAAAACTATTTTCCACAAAACATTGAGCTTGACTTTCTGTTTTTAACCGTATCGCTCCAAGACTCCAAACTCAATATTTTGCACTATTCAAAATTAAAGTCTTTGGAATAAATATAACTATTAATATAACATACAATATAGATGGTACTTGACATTAATTTGTGCAATCTCCCTTATAACTCCAAATCCTTAGTTGCGATATTTGGCATTTGGACTTTTATGTTTCAGAGTTTTAATATTGAAAACGGAGTCGAATATTATCGGAACTTTTTTATATATAATGATCAGGATACAATAATGGGAGCTAAGTGTAAAAATTATCACGTCATTCCCTCCCCGTTTAAGGTCCTAGAACTCAAACAAAAATTTTCTTAATGTTTCCAATTAGCACGGATAGAAATAAACTTATTTTCTTCAACGTGAAATCATTAAAAAAAAGACATCAAAATTTACATGCTTTTTGACATTTTTTTATTAAAATTGTTGAACTAAGAAACCGGCTCTCCCTATAAACGGAATGAAATTAGAGCTGAAAACAATCTCAAATCAATTTATTTTGGGAGTAATTCTGAGCTTAGCCATAAAGTTCTTGATATCAAGCCATAATGCGATCGTTTATCAATAAAATTAAGATGCTAAAAGATAAAAGACAAAAAAAACTCATTAGTAAAATAAAAGAGCTACTGACAAGATGTCGTCTCAATAAGAAGAAAAGCGGAAAGCAATTATTTGCAAATACCTGGAAAATCCGAACACCACGTACAAAAAGATCGCTAAGGAAGTTGGCGTGTGCGTAAAAACGGTTGAAAGGACCATAAAACGATACAAACAGCTTACCTCTTTATCAAAAACGCCAGGCTTAGGAAGAAAAAGTGGTCCAACGAACCAAGGCGTGGCCCAGAACGTTAAGCGGCTGTTTACTCAGAATCCAGGCACTTCGGTTAGTGATATGGTAGCAAAAGCGGGAACATCGAAGTCAAGTGTTCAACAGATTAAAAAATTGTACAACCTAAGGAGCTATAAAGTACAAAAATTACCTGATAGGTCAGAAGAAAAGGACGCCGAAGCAAAAATGAGGGCTCGAAAACTGTATCGCGATTATCTGTCCAAATTTGATTGCGTGATCATGGACGATGAAACGTACTGCAAAGCGGATTTCAAGCAGTTACCTGGACACGGATATTATACTACAGTTAGAAGGTGTAGAGCATCCACTAACTTTACCACCGAAAAACATACCAAATTTCCAAATAAATACATGGTGTGGCAGGCCATTTGCAAATGTTGCCTTCGAAGTAAGAAATTTGTGACAGATCGCACAATCAACACAGAAATTTACATCAGAAAGTGTCTGGAGCGGCGTTTGCTGCCTTTTACATGTACTAAACCAAGGTTCAGTACTATTTTGGCCTGACCTAGCAACATGTCACTAAGCCCAGAGAACTATGGATTGGTATCAAGCCAATAATGTTACTGTGGTACCAAGAGAAGCCAATCCTCCGAATTGCCCCGAAATTTGTCCAATCGAAAAATATTGGGCTTTTATGATAAGAAATCTTAAGAAGACCAAACAAACCGTAAGTTCGGTCAAAAACCTTATGGAGGACTTTAATCAAAAAGTGCATAATTTTTTTTAAGTGTATTTTTTTCAGTGTAAATAAATTTTCATTTATTTTGTAATATTCACTTAATAATAAACTGAAAGAATTTTTAAAAAAACTTCATTGGTTTTTTACAATAAAAAAAAACAAAAGGACAGTTATTTCTGGGACAGTCTTTTTGTGATTTTTAGATTGTTCGTCAAAAAACTAATATGATCACTTGGGTCCAGTTTATGACATTTTGGTATTGATTATAAAAAAAAAACATGTTCATTTGTGTTCAATGCATGTCATTTAAGGATTATGAATAAAACAAGTTAACATGCTCTCATATGTCTAATCAAAGTAATTTTGGGATGTGACATTTTTTAATTTTAAAATACAAGGCAAAATATGACAAAATTTAAGAGGCTCAGACAAAAAAAAAAAAACAAATTGGCCATTTCAGCCCTTGAAAGGACTTTGACCGAGCTTCTTATGATCAATTGTGTTGTGTGTGTTATTAAATGTTTGCACACAATTGACCGAGAACTGGACCTACATGTTTTATGTCGACTCCGAACGGCTAAAGCTCATGTTCTCAAGAAGCTTTACATGGCATTGCTTACTCTCTGAGGTTTGCCATTGTCTGCAGGGAGGTGGTGGCCGATCAGAAAAATTTTTTATAGAAAAGAACTTTTCGCCGCGGATGGGGATCGAACCCGGGCTCCGAACATGCTAGGCCACACACTTAACCTGCATGCCACGGTCACCACGAGGCTCAGACATCAAACCGAAAAAAAACGATGCCTCGAGGTAAATTCAAAATAAAATTTTCATTGTCCTAATTAGATATTTGATCCAATTCGACAGGAAAATATGATTTTTGAATTATGTTCTGCACTTTTATACACTTTTATAACAAAAAAAAAAACAAATTGGCCATTTCAACCCTTGAAAAGACTTTGACCGAGCTTCTTAAGATCAACTGTGTTGTGTGTGTTAATAAATGTTTGCACACTTATTAATCCAGAAACACTAGCTTTCGGAAAAGTGAGTATTTTGGAAAGAAATACTGTGACGTCAGAAAAAGTTACTATTTGTCGCAAAAGTTCCAGAAACAAGCTACTGATCTATTATGAGTTTTCTCCTTAGGATGACATATGATGAATAATCGCCCAAAACCCAATCACCCAAAATCGAAATTGAAGGAATGCCCAAAAAATATTTTCATGACGATCATTCATTTCACATTTCGGGCAAGAAGACATCTTTTTTTTGGTGATTGTTCATAATGAACATTATAAAACAAAAAATAATTTATTACTGAAATTGAATATTAATCATGAGAATGGTACAATGGTCGACAAATAGAAATACATCCAATTTAATGTGTTTCAAAAAGCATTAATAATTTTTAGCATATTTTATTAAAAAAAAGATCAGATCAGATCATGTTCAGATTTTCCTGGATGTATGGTAGCTCTACTCAAGGGCTATGTTATGCTTGTGCTCATGGGCACATCTTGGCCTCGCATGGTATTGCATCATAGTTGTTTCAATGTTAATTAAAATTTTGAGAGCTGGAGCGAGAGAGTACATTTTCCCTCTACGGTAGAGGGGGCAAATGACTAAAAACATATGTATTTGTATCAAATCACAGAATCAAAAGTGTTGCGTTATGATATTATTACCAACATTTGCGTTTTGACATGAAAATAGTACGCTTTTGGTACGAGATGTAGAATAGTAATAATGAAATATGGTGAATAGCAACACTAAAAGTATTAAAAGTAGCAAAAAGTTTACTACTGTTTAGGGAACATTTGGCTGCAATCTGAACATAGCTCCTTCAATATTTTTGACATTAGAACTCATAAAAGCCTGTTTTGCTCGCACTCCCATCAAACGTCATAGCTATTAAATGCTCGTCTGGCAGACACTTGCAACCGTCAGAATAGGCTGGCTGTTTAAATATACTTTTAAAACTATGCAAAGAATATGCCCTCAAAATTGCACCCTTGTGGGAAGCAGGTTATGAATGACCATCCCGATGACAACTTTGCTGTCTTCTGGCAGATACTTGCAACCATCCAAATAGGCTGGCAATTCTTTTTTTACGCTTTAATATATGTAATATATTAAATCGTAAGAAGCTCGGTCAAAGTCCTTTCAAGGGCTGAAATGGCCAATTTGTTTTTTTTGTTTTTTTTATATGTAAATTACAACATATTAAAATTTTATCCTTGTGGGAGAAAGTTAAAAAAAATGTTTTTTTTTACATTTTCAAACATGTAAAGGATAATGATGCAACCGCGAGATCCCTGCCAGAACGGTATTTTCTTAATAGGCTGATAATAAATCATCACTTGAAAATTTTCTAGCTTTGTGCGGAACGGGTTAGTCAGATGGTTCACTAGCTCTCCTACTAGAAGGATAGATAGAGTGCCTCTTGGAAATGTAGGAGTAATATAAGGAATATTATATTTCCTTGCGAAAAGGAATAGCTTAAATTTTTGAGAATTGACCTCGGCTCTTGGTCCAATTTTTAAAATTAGAGAGAACTGCCCAATCAATTCCGATTAGATTATTATTCTATTCACCTTGTTTAGCAGTAGCAACGCCCGCTAAGTAATCGCTACATCCTCCTTTCTCTACTATTTTGAGCAGTTCATTCATTCACAACGTGAACGATTTTGGTTTGGAAACCATGAAGATTTTGAAAATAATATCAAATCTCCTTTAATGCTAACAAGTGGACATTGACAATGTCAAATAGGTTCAATCAAAAATGTACAAAATAAAAATTTTAATATTTTCGATGATTTAAATGAGGCATAATTTCAAAACCATATCATTAACGGTATAGAGCTGTTTGGGAACCCATATTTTTTTTAAAATTTGCATTTGTTATAAGAGCTCTTTGATAAGCTTCTAACTTCATGGTTAAAAAAGTCGTTTTGTTAAATTCACCCAGCTTAAACTGTCAGAAACGCACTTTATTACACGCAGAGAAAAAAAACGTTTATCGCCAGTTTGCTGCAAACGAACTTCGTTTGTCATGCTTCAAATCATTGTTTGTAAACGTTTGAACAGTTGGCATAATAATGGTTAGTTGCGGGAAACACGTTATTTAGTTGCAAGAAATTAATTTTGTTTGTCATAAACGGCAGTGATTTTTAAATTGCAGCAACCGAAAAATTTGTTTTTTCCAACTGAAAACTTCGTTTGCAGGAAAAAAAATTAATTTGTTATAAGCGAATAATTCTCGACTGACAAAAAAAGTTGCTTGATTTCAGTGATGAAAAGTGTTTAATGTTTGCCATCAACGAAAAGGAAGTATTTTAAGAGTGTGAACAAACAGACACACAATTGTGAATCACAAGCGCAGTCACACAACTGCTACACAGCTCGCTTTCGTTGATGATAAATGTTAAATATTTGCCATAAACGAAAAAAACAAGAATGTAATACAGCTTAAGTAAATAAAAAATTCATTCTAGACAATATCTCACAATAGCTCAATGGAAGCATGCTAGACTGTCACGCGGAAGACGTGGGTTCGATTCTTGGCTGTGTAAGTATCAAAAATTTTAATTTAATTATTGAAATTTTAATTGTTTCATTAACTGCTTCGTCAAAAATAACCGTCAAAATAAGAATAATAAAAATAATAATAAAAATAATAATAAAAAACATTATTTAAAAAAAAAAAATATTTTGTGTTCCTGCTGGGAATTGAACCCAGGTCACTCAAGTTTCTAGACTCGATCGCCAGCACGCTCGGCTAAACTTGAACTTCCAAAACAATGATAAAATTTCATTAAGTTCGATGTTTTTTCGTTTCAAGCAAGAATATTTTTAAGTTGATGACAACTGAATACTCGTTTGCAGCAAATACAGTTCGCAAACGAAGTATAGTTGGTGAATTTTTCAGTTACGATAAACGAAAAATTTCTTTGCGTGTAGTGGAGATACAAGTACGTAAAATTCACCAAAAATGTTTTTCATAGTCTTATCTTAAGCTCGTTCTCCGACATGGGAACAACCTTACATAGGAACTGCCGTTTTCTAGCAATCTGACGAAAGTGTAGTTATCAATCAAGGTATTTCAGTAGCGGAATTCCAAAAAAATTAACGACAATAATCGTTGTCGATATCGGTCATTGTGCTTGCCACTTTAATAGAAAATGACAGTTTTTGTAAGCTTACGACATCGAAAATCGTTTTTTAGCCGTTTGGGAATTCCACTACAGGTCCCATAAATCTTAACCCAGATCAGCCAGCCAATAAGTCTGTAAGGAAATTTTGTTTTAGAAGCCATGTTTGATAGAAAATAACTTTAAAAAGTCATGTTTAGCTCTTGTTTAGTTTTAAGGACCTCTTAATTTGATAATTGCTTATCGCACAGCAATAATATTTTATACAACATTTAGGACCTCATAGAGGTGTACATAACCAAATAGAAGCAATATGAAAAGTATACAAATTTATGACGACACGTCAAGTATTTCTTCAAATGTCTCATTCAATCCAGAACCTGTGTGTACGGTATTTAAATGTCAACGTAGGAGGTTGGCATAAAATTTACTTTTCAGCTAAATGCAAACTTGTTTAAGTTTTTAAAAATTTATAAATGTATGCGAAGCTTCAAAATTGGAACCAGTTTGCAACGATATGATTGAAGATGAGCAAAGTTAATTTAAATGTCGCTAGATGTCAGCCAGCACTGCTGTGTTAAGGCGTTACAATGAAATGTGGTGCGGTATGCGGTGTTGCCTGTAACCGAGCGAGTTTTGATAGTTGAATATTTTTAAATTTTATATATACAAAATTGAATATTCAGGTTAGCTAAATAAAGGCAAATAAATCACTCAATACCAAGACAATTTTTAAGCAGTTTTAAATTTTGGTATCGTTGAAGAAAATATTTTTTTAAGAATGCAGGAGATTTAAGTACTTTATTGAAATTACATGAGTAGCTTAATGTATCGAAAATATTTATCGAAATTAGCAACAAAATTAAAATTAGCAAAAAAAACATGACACCTTAAATAACTTTTAAGGAAATATTAATAAAAGCAGTAACAAAAATATAAAAAAAAATATATATTTTAAAAAGCTTTTTACGCAAATCGTAACAACTATAAAAAAATACAACCAAACAAGAGCGAAAAACTTGCTGAGAGAAATAGAAGCAATCGAACAAACTGAGCTTTTTTCAAAACGTGTTGCGCATGCTTAAAATGCAAACTAAAGAGCGTAGCGCGTCGGCGCAACAGGTTGTTAAGGCGTGCGCATTGCTCATGCGCGTGTGTGTTTTGCAGGAATATCTTAGCTGGCTACATGGAAGCTCAAACGTCAGCAAAAAGTGCAAGAAAACCAAACAAAAAGCTTTAACGCCAAAATCATAGCCAACTTCATTTCAGCCAACTATCTGCAGTGTTAGTCTGCAAATGAGCAGCAAAGTGAGCGGGCTATAAAGTGAGCGGGCTATAAAGTGGTTAAACAAAATTTGGTAACGAAATAAAGAAAAAAATTGATTTAAATAAAATTATGAATAATATAGCTATAGAAAAATAAATATTTGGAATAAAATTAAAAAATTTTTACAAAAGCAAAAAAATTATTTTGAACGTGTTTAAGAGAGTGCTTAAGAGAATATAAAAATTTAATTTAAAAGAAGTGAAAATTTTACAAAAGATATAGATATAGAGTGTGACAAGAGCAAGAAATAAATTTACGAAAACTTGTGCAAAACAGCAAAAAGTGCAAATCTGTGTTTGGCAAAAAAAAATTTAAAAATTTAAACAAAATAAAACTAAAAATTTATACAAAAGAAAATAATTGAAATTCATATAAAATAAAAATGAAAATTTGGCAAAAATATAATTTTTTTTTTTTCTAGCACACAATTGCAGCGAGATTTTCCTGCTCGGCACCACCAATACATGTGCATTTAAATGCAACAAACACCATGTATTGGCAAAATTTTTCTTTTCATTTTCTTTTTTGTTAGCATTTTACTTGAATTTCTTTAAACTATTTCACTTATATGCTGCTTCCTGCTTGTTTGTGTTATATTTTTTTTTTTCTCTTTCTCTATGTCTAACTTTATAATTTTTAAATTATTAAGTTTTTATGCATCTATCTATCTGGCTAATAATATTTAAAGCATTTTATGTAAATCCATCATTTTCCAAAGCAGTTCAAGCGAAGCAAGAAAAAAACGTATACCTCAAGCTGCGTGCATGTGTGTGTGTGAGTAAAACTGTGTCTGTGTATCTCTGCTAAAGTGCAAAAATAAAACTCCACAATAACGAGCGAGCGGAAAACACCTTTTGGCTTGGATTAAAATTTGTCTAAACAACTTAACGACACTTAATTTAAGGTGAGTTAAAATATTTGTTTTTTTTTTTCAAATTGATATTTTTTTATTGATTTTGGCCAATAAAGCAACAAACTGTATACCACCCAATTGATTGCTTATTTAACTCGTTTAAATAGTATCTGCACGGTCTGACTTCTTTTATCTTTTTATCTCTTTCTGGTTTTTTCGAATTTTTTGTGAACATGTTTTTTGCCGTTGTTGTTTTTTTGTGTTTTTTTTTTTTTTTTAATGTATCTCAACTTTAAAAGTGTTGCAAAATTTTTCCAAGCGTTACTAATTGTTTGCTTCATCGCAGTTAGTGTTGCGGCAACATCGGCGCTGCAGCACTAGTAGTAACAACAACAATTGTTACAACTACAATTCCAACAAATTTGTGACTTTTATTAGCAATGCTAACAATAATATAAAAACAAAAAAACAAAAACAAATAAATCGCATTTAGTTGGCGTGAATAAAACACACAATTTTTATAAATGTTTAGAAAAAAAAAACAAACACTAAAATATTTGCCATATTAAAAATATTGCACATCCATAAAATTGTATCAAATGCTTGGCCAAATTCACTTTCTTTTAAGCTCTTGCTTTCGTTATATTTTGCTACGATTTCTATCGCTTGACTGTTTTTTTTTTTATTTGTTATTTTTGGCATGAAGATCGTTATCAATTTTGCAGCCATAATTGAGTTGTTTGCTCGATTTAACATTTTTTTTTATCATATCAAAATGCATAAAAATTTTATGCGAATTTAAAACATGTCACACAGGCTGTAACTGAGAAACTTTGACAAGATTAACCCGAAGACGGTAATGTTATTTTTGAACTATTTCGGTAACATGAACTTTTTTGTGTAACGACCTAAACTAGTAAAATCCATTTATCGGTTAGGTATGTCATAATCAGGGCACCTTTTTTTTGCCGTTATAATAATTTGGAAATATAAGAAACGCACTTTTGAGACTTTCTGTTACCAAATTTTTATAACATTTTCCTCTATCTTTTTGTCTTTTTTAATACTCTTGAAATTTTGTCAATATTTCACCGAAAGTTTTTTATTTCTTAACACTCAAATGTTCCTAGAAAATAATCTCACTTGTTTGCCTTCGGGTCAAAAACTAACCCGAGTAAATTTTATTCATTTTGTATAAGAAAAATTTAAGAAACAAGGGCATAAGTTTACACTCAGCGAAAAAATGCTGTTGTATCAAACAAATCATGTCTTGATATAACAGATTTCACTGTTAAATACCAACCAACAAATGAAACATTCAAATCAACAGTCGGTTGACTGTTGGTCTATAGAACAAGAAACCCATATAAAACCATGCTTATTGAAATTTTATCACTGTTTTGGAAGTTCATGTTTAGCTGAAACTGCTGACGTGTGCTTCTAGTAATCCACTGTTCTAGGTTCATATACCAGCAAGACCAACAAAGAATTTTTACTTAAAATTTTTTTTTTAAATAAAAAATTACGTTAACTTTTTTTCAAGATTACACACTTATTTTGTAGGTTAGTTTTGATCAAACATTGGTATAGAAACAGAATTAGAATTTCAATTAATAAATTAAAATTTTTGATACTTACACAGCTAGGATATGAACCCACGCCTTCCGTAAGATAGTCTAGCACACTTCCACTGAGCTATTGGCAATGATAAGATAAATATAGCAAAACACATTTAAAAAGTATTGCTTAGAGAAGACCTCAATCTCAACAAAACACAAAAATATTTCAACATATGATTTTAACAGCACAAAAATACTTTGAAACGTTCATTCAATAAAGAAAACTGTTAACTTAAACGCAATTCAATCAATCTAAGAGCGTTTTGAAATAACAGCAGCCGAGAATACCGGGAATGGAACGCCGGGAATGGAACGCTTTCCTTTAATGTTGAAATTCTATTTGCATCAAAATCGGCTACAGCACATCCTCGAATAATATTTTCGGAACGTGATCTGGACAATGCATTAGTTAGAGGTTTTGTGTGCCATTTTGTCAGCTTTTCTTTGCCAGAATACTCGAAGAGTCTATTAGAATCACTTATGTCATCGATATTCTGAATGACCTCTTTAATAGCATCCAAATCGCTAGCATGGAATCGCTTTTCTGGCTCGTAACCCATGTCATCACTATCACTAGGTCATTTTCGAAAGCCTGGGACTAGACTCGGATGATTCCTAGCGATTTTTATGTTAAACACGCTTTTCTGTAAATATAACTAATGTTTTTGAAATTTAAATTAAAAAAAAAATTTCTTTAACATTCTTTGCAGTCCTCTGAAAACAATCAATTTGAAATCGAACATGAATCTTTGCTGCAATATCATAGAGAAATGCTTTTAACCCATATTGTACCACTGTTGCGTTTTCACAACACCAACTTCGATAAATATTATAAAAATAACTAAAAAACCGAAAGGTATAAATGATTTACCAAACGATTATTTGGTATTTTCTCCTTAAGCCTATTTTATTTTTAATCAAAATTAAGATTACCAGGGCTGCAAAGTTTATAATACAAAAAATTTATAAAAAAGGACTCTAGCAAAACTGGTAACAAAATGAACCACTGAACTATCTTCTTTGCTTTTATAAATAAGTATTGATTAAAAACCAAACAATTCAAATATTTTTTTAATCATAATTAAAATCATTACTCTTTTGCTTATTTTGGGTTTGCCAAAAAAGAGGTATGTAGAACCAAAAACGATCAATGAAGATATCTCCGATACAAAAACAAAAATCTAACTAGAAATAGTTTTTAAGAGTCCTTCTAACTTTTAAGTCAGTGTTTAGTAAAATCTAAATTTTGATCCGGCAAATTATATATACAAAGTTTTTATGTTTTTTTATATAATAAATATTTTTTACAAAAATTTACGTTTTTGGTGATTTTCTCAAAAAAGTTTTGGTAACGCTATAGCGAAGCGACGTCACTTATCGCCCAATGCTTGGCCGACCCTTTGTAAGAAAATGTATTATATATTTAAAAACTCAATTTAAGTTCTCGAAATATAGAGGAAAATTAAAAAAAACTAATATAAGAAAAATCTTTGAAAAACGTTTTGCTCGCCTTTTTTTTGTGAGCATGATTGTAATTGAAACGAATTAATATCGAAAACTTTAAAAAAGTGCATTTTTGGTTCTTTCCACTCTACTTCTTTTGGCGTCCGTGGTAAGTGTGTGGTGAGCGAGCAAACGTAGCCAACAGAGTCTGGTTGCCCGAGTTCAATCCACACATACGGCAGACATTTTTTCAATAGAAATTGAATTTAATTTTTCTTCTTGGCCGTCTGTCAGGCATGTATAAAGTTCCAGTTCTTGATCATTTATGAAAATCAAAAAATGTTTACATTTTATTGCAAATTAAATTAAATTTATTTAACCAGAATTTTTTTCAATCCAAGCAAAACCAAAGGGTATATGAGCTGTTTTAGCAAAATTATGGTGTTATTGCAAACACCATATTGGATGGTATTGCAAAAAACATTCTTTTAATACATTTATGTACAAAACTTTAGCATAAAATCATAATTCTTTTGAAAAATTGTACTTACCAGGTCTGTTTCCGTACGCACTTCAAGCAAAGTTCAAGCTGTGAGATTAATTTGATTATCTGTCAAAATCAGAGATTTTATCAAAAAGTACGGAAATGACTTCAAGCAAGTTTCAAGCACACGGCTGTTCACACAATTTTGCAATAGAAAAATTGATTATTTGCTTGAAATTCATGAGTTTTTGGACGTAGAATTACGTTTTACAGCGCGGTTCGTATGGGTCGTTTTAACAGATTTGTTTTAAAGGCCATGAAACTTTTTTGACGAATACTTTGGTGTATACCCACAGCTTTTAATATTCATCGTACAAAGATAATATATATACTTAAATATCAGATATATCCTGCGCTGAATGAATATTTAATTTTGGATTTTGTCACTATTATATTAAAGTCACAAAATAGTAAAATATAAGAAGAAAAATGCATGTGTTTATATAAGAAAATCAATCATCAGCTGCTTATGCCCTGGCTTCTGCTTTCTTTGTTTTTGTTTAGTTGTTTTTTGTGTATTGTTGTATTGTTTTTGTTTTACACGAACTGATTCGCAGGTTTCTTCGTTAGGTTCTTGTATGTACTACGTCTACGTTATTGAGTTCTTGTATGTACTACTTAGAAATGAGTGCCCTATTTTCACACAAGATGTCAATCACAACTTTTTCAACTCAGTCAATGAACTCAAACTGTCAAACTGAACGAAATGGATCTGTTATCCCGTTAGATTTAACTTTTATTTAAAAACGAGTTGAAACATATTTTATCGTTTTATGTTTTTACCCAATAGATGGCGTAAAATTTTAATTTTTGTTATTAATGCAAATTGATTTGGATCCGACATTCCACTAGCACTTGCGAGTGTAGCTCGCAAACTATACATTGGACAGAGACAAAAGTGTAGCTCGCAAACTAAACATCGGACAGAGACGACAGTGGCACAAATGGAAAGGACATGTGCTCAGCGTGAGATATATCACCATACGATTTTTTTAAAAATCAGGGTCTTAATTTTTTTTTTAAATTAGTAGTTTAACTGACTGTAGCTCTCAAAACGAAAGTTGCACCAATGGAAAGTGCATTTGCTTTGCCTTCTTTTCAACTAAGGGAATGAACTCAACCCATCAAACTTAACGAAATGATCGAAAAAAATTGAAATTTTGCTTGTTTCTTTTTGCCTGCTGATTTTATCTTGCTTACTTTTAACGTTTTCTTTGTTTTGGTCTCATGCAGGTTAAGTGTGTGGCTTAGCATGCTCGGAGCCCGAGATCGATACCCAGTCGCGGCGAAAGATTTTTTCAATAAAAAAATTTGTCTAATCGGTCACCACCTCACTGCAGACAATGGCAAACCTCAGAGAGTAAATAATGCCATGTTTAGCTTCTTGAGAACATGAACTTTCGGAGTCGGCATGAAAAATGTAGGTCCAGTTCTCGGATAATTGTGTGCAAACATTTAATGACACACACAACACAATTGATCATAAGAAGCTCGGTCTAAGTCCTTTCAAGGGCTGAAATGGCAAATTTGTTTTTTTTTTTTAATTAATTAATTTAATTGTTAATCGGAAGATCAATAAAAAATACGTGCAAAATGGTCAAAACAATCGGACCAAAGAGACAAAGAAGAAGTGGTTACAACTTAAACGGAATTCTGCGTCTATACTAGCAAAACTATCGAAACTGTTTAATTTTTAATAAAAAATCATATTTCAATAAATTCAGTAGATTGAAACCATTAGCACTTATATTTTAGTACCTATACTAAGCATATTTATTTTCAAAAAACTATTAAAAATTTCGAGTTGTCAATTTGATGAAACTGTTCTATCAGCTGTTCATATGTGATCGAATAGTGCTATAGTGCTCGAAGAAATTGTTCAAGCAAAGTTCAAGCTAGTTGCAAGCTCGAGATAGCGACATTTTACATATTCTTCTTCTCTCTCGAGCTCTAAAAATGTGTTTAGAAACGGTTTCGAGTAACTTCAAGTCAGAAATTTTTTACTTATTCGTGTTAAAGTGGGCAAAATACTTGTAGATTATAAGAATAAAATAGAGAACAAGAACATACAAAATAGTCTTTTAGTTAAATCATTAGTATTTCCAGTACTTGGTTATAACATTTGTATTTTAAGTCCTTATTTCTAGTCATGGAATGCAGTCAGTGGCGTAGCGACGGGGGGGCAGGGGGTGTCATCATGCCCCGGGCGCCACTCGCAGAGGGGCGCCAAATCATTCTCAAGACAAACAAAATTTTGCAAAAAAATTTGTTTTGATTAATTAATTCAATAATTAAGTTAGCCAACTGTAGGGTACAATGCTATGATAATGCTGCCCTTATGATAATAAGGCAACATTTGTAAATTGTGATAACCACACATTTAATTTAGTACGAGTTACTACAGCTAACCAAGATTCAATCTTTGTAACATGTTTTGCAATAATTGATAACATACGTCTCTTTTTCTCACGTTCAATATTACAATGGAATTTGTTAAAAATGCTTTAAAAAATCTGTTAAAGAATCTGTAACACGATGGAGCGCCAGAGCGCAAGCAGTTAGCATTATTGTCGAGGGACTGGAATAATACGTAGAACTATAAGAAAAATTAGCAGATGAAAATAATGCCACAAGTGGTACACCAGAAATGCTGCAATCTTTATCTTAAACCGAATTTAAATATCATAACTTTCCCGTATATTTCTGGCATGAACTCTCAGAGAATTGACCGTGTACAGCTCAGATTACAAGGTCCTAAAATTAAGTTTAAAGAAGCGTTCCATGATCTCAAATTATTGGCGACTGAACTTGCAGAAATTCGTAACGAGATATGTGAAAAAGTTATCGAAAAGGCTAAAAATCTTTGTAAGAAATTTGGAATCGAAACAACAATCCGTATAAAATGTTGCCGACAAATGCGCGGAGAATTTACTCGAGATATGGCCTTTCCGCAAAAAGCGAAAAATATGGCGTTATGAAAAGCGTTTTTGTCCGTCTGCATCAGGAAATAATTTCACAACTTACACGACGAGGGACCTTAATTTCAAATTTTGGTATTTACTGGACGTTGAAAATTTATTAAGTAAGGATAATCCGTACAACGATCTTGAAAGAATTGTACAAATATGGGTGAGTTTTATAAAACAGATTTAAATGGAACAGAACTTCCATTTAAAGAAAAAGATGTTTTTCCAAACCTGAGAGTAGCACTTCAAATACTTATTACTATTTTTTAGTATCAATGTATCAATCAGTGTAAAATTGAATAAAATATGTAAAATACAGTACAATGTCGAATTTTAGCGTCTTCACTCAAATGCATCTCCTGACCGTATTTTTGCACGCATTTCTTTCGGCGATAGCTTATATTCTCCACTAAAAATTAAAATAGTTTTCGATTTTTTATGAATTATGGTAGCGCAAAAACTACTCATTCAAATATAAAAATTTGTTGAACAAACATGAAGAAAATTAGAAATTTTATTCGGCTTAGTGTGATTATTAATATTGAACAAGAAGTGTACAAGATGTATTCCAACATATGCTACAATATTTGAAAAAAGTGAGAAAAACTTAAAAAAACCTTATAAATCTTATAAAATTTTTAAAAAACACGTAAGTCCTAGTACTCTGTCCGTTTGCGTGAAATTTCACTCGCAACATTCATTTTTTTGTTCCGTGAAAATTCAGATAAATATTTTGTTGTGTAGAAATTGAAAAATTTGGGAAAGTCATGCTTTACTTCTCTTAATAGACCAGCCTTATTCATACAACATTCAATATATCTTTCGTTCGTGTTTGTAAGAGGAGAATAGAGTTAAAATAGCGAATGTAACATGATCAGTTCGATACAATTGATGTCAAAATTATATAAAGTAAAATTTACTTAATTGAAAGTTATCTTAAACGAACTGTCAAAGTTAGGAATAAACATTTCTAGCAAAGATGTTATGGATACGAGTTAAAAGGTTAGGTAGTTAAGGGCCAGTTAACGATAACCACAAGTGTCTTTAACGCTTTTGGGAATTCCTCTGATGTAAATGCTCTACATAAAAAATAATTTAAAAGCGAAGTGGCTGAATACTTGGGAAAAAAAAGACCACAAAATATAATAAATTATTGTAAAATAACGGTTCGTTCATACCGAAAACGTCATAGTCAAATGTGCACCAAAGTCCAGGGTACCCCAGTTTACCCTACTAGGCTTAACTATAAAAACTTTTTTTGCGATTTTTGTGTTAAGAGACCCTAAATCTATAACAAAATATAATGAACAGTCGTGTACAGAACCTTTTTCTTATTTTGTCGCATAGTGTTATTTGTATTAATGTAATTTAATAAGTGTATTATAAAAATTTGTAATAGATATAAAAAACTATATATAATATATCATAATTTTTTTCATTATTTCATTGGGGGCGCTAAAAAAATGTTTTGCCCCGGGCGCCAGTTATGCTCGCTACGCCACTGAATGCAGTATATCGTTGGATAGGTCTGAAAGAATACTTATTTGTGTTCTTTGGTGTCATTGGCATTAGATGTCATCTTCAAGCAGATATTTTGCAATTTTTATATTTTTTCTTTAGGTACCCTATAATTTCGATTAAAACTTACAAAATAAACATTACAAAATATCTACATGTAGATGACATCTGACGCCAATAAGACCAAAGAAAACAATTTAGTATTTAGTACCTATCCAACGATAGGCTGCATTCCATGATCGGATAAAAAATACAAATGTTGTTACTAAAATACTATAAATACTAATTATTGAACAAGAAGACCATTTTGACTTTTTTTCGGGACACAAAAAAAAAGTTTTTTACAGTTCTGAAACACTTTCGACATAAGCTTTCATTCGGTGTCTTTTTATATTAATTTTTGAAGTGAAACTTTTTTAACCGCGTATACAATATACGGCGAACTAAACGGGGAGTAAAACCGATGAAACACTCTTATGATACGCAGCGAATTCATTCAATTAAATAACTCACCATAAGCCATGATGAAATGGTTTGAGTTCAAATAAACGAAACTAAACAAATTAAATAACGCACCATAAGCCATGGTGAAATGGTTTGAGATCAGACTAACAAAGAAAGAAAATTATTCATAATAGACTGAATATCTATTCAAAATATCGCACACTAAATACAAAACAGTCACAACTTAAAAAACATAACTTTTCAGGAAAAGCGAAAAATAAAACTCTTTGGTTGAAACTGCAGAAGAAAAACAATTTTCATTTAACACAAAAACTTCATTCTTCCAGTTAATGAAGAAAATAACGAAAAATATAGTCAGATATGAGTTTTATAAATTGATTTATAACAAAAATTCTATATAAAAAATTTTGAGTTGTGACTGTTTTGTATTTAGTGTGCGATATGTTTCTTATTTATTTGTTATCGGAAGGAAAAATTAGCTTCATTACATCAAAACTTTAATGAACTGTTAAAGAACTCAATAACAATTCAGATAAAGGTCAGTTTAAACAAAAGTTCATATTTTTGCTTAAAAGTACTTCAAGTGTTAACGATATTTTACTTGCTGGCATTATTTGTTAGTCATTATTTGAAATAAAATTTATTTTTTCGCCTTTGCCTTAGATTCAAATCTGTGCATGGCAAAAAAAATCTGCTCACTTAAAACCAGAATATTAAATATTGCTTATAATTATACTGAAAACCGAAATAAATAACCTGTCTCACAATCAGCTTAACCAAATAAATGAACATTTAATTTAATGTCTTACATAACAAAGGTGCTTCTAAGTCGGTGTTTTGCTGACCAACTTAATAAGCATCTAATTAAATTTTAATGTTTCAAGGTTGAAGGTGATTAACACGAGCGAAAAAAAAAGTAGACTAGACAGCGTTTTTAAAAGCTATAAAATTAATTTTAATAATATATATTGCTTGAAGATAGCAAAAGCAGACATTTGTGCAGTGTTTTTTGGTGCTAAAATATCAAGGATGTTTTATTTAATTTTTTTCCTTTTTTTTTTATTTGAATTTATACTTGCGTATCACATTTCATAATTATGCATAAAAAAAACAAACAATTTTATGAAGTGATAAATGCTAATTAATTTCATTTCAGCATAAATTTTAGACATTTGCTTGGGATTTTCTTAAAGTGTTGCTTCCTCTGCATTGTTATTTATTTGCAACGTTTTTTCCATTCCGCTCTAGTCATTGGGTGAAACTTTTATTTCCGAGTGATTGTGCTGGAAATTGTTTAAACGTGTGTCTTTTCATTTTATGTCATTTTAAATCCGGTTGTTAGTTTTTAGCATAGTTAGTCTTGAACAGTTTTAAATAAATTCGTTTTTAACGAGAGAAAAGTGGTGTTCGAAGAAAAGTAGAAAAGTTGATATAAATATAATTGAAAAATTTTAATTGATAATTAATTAAGTGTAGTCGTACATGTGGCGATATATTTCAAGCATGTTAAAAAAATATTAATTTGTTGCTTCATACTTTTAACCAACTACCATGCAATTTAAAGAAATTTATTCTTTTTCAAACACATACTTATATTTTTAATTCCTGTTGCTATGCTTGTTGCGACAAAAGAAAAGCAAAAAAAAAGACAACTTTAAAAGAAACCTGTATGAATTGTCAACATCTTCATTCAAATGTCAAGCAATCTGGTAACACAAGTCGAAGTATTTGCAACATTGCAATCAGGTTCAGTTGAAAATCTTAGCTGGTTTAGCGGTAATATTCAGCAGCTTCAAATAAAGCTGATAGGGTGGCATAAATTTTTAATTTTTATTTGTTTTCGTGTCATAGTTTCTTATATGACAAAGCTATTGGCTTAAAATTTAAGTCTTCTTTATTACTTAATACACAAGCTGAATATCCTAAGCTGATAACTGCTATACTAGACGTTGCTCGGTATATTATTTTAAATTTATCGAAAGAGTTTCAGGATTAATTTTTTAAATATAAATTTGAAGGGATATTCAAGAACTACCTGTAAGAACTACCTGCTACATTATTTTCGTGGTAATCAGATTCAACACTGTTAGTTGGTTATTCATTAATTTATTGGCATTAAGAAGTACCCAGGAAACTAAATGGAATTGTAACGAACTCTAAATGAAATTGTTAAAGTGAGTCGGCTAAGAGTTCTTATTCTTTAGTTATTTAACGAATCTACCATGAATTTGCTAAATCGTTGGGGGCTTTATTCGTTTATTGGGGCCTTATTTCATATTTAAAAAAAAGGCATTTATTTCATTATGAAATTATATTTTGGGGTTTTGTTAATATTTGATATGATTTTTTACGATTTTGGGAACTCATTTATTTTTTGTGTGTTTTGAAACAAAGTCCTTAATTTGGGACCGTATTTTACATTAAGGGTATTCATGCAACTGGGCAAAACCCTTATAAGCGGTATAAACCGTATAAGTTTATTCTCCTTATAAATGAACTGTCAAAGTTTGTATGAAGAAGCTTTTGCACAAACCAGATATCTTTGCTCAACGATTTAGCTGGGCAAACGAACACCACCTCTGTCCCAGCCCCAAAAATTATCGAAAAAAAAAAAATGTATAGACCACTTGAAAGGGCTTAATTTGCACCTTCAGAATATGTAAATTTTATAATTTGCACCCTTATAGTTTTTGAAATAAATTAGATTGAAAATGGAGTATATGATGCAATTTTTAAACTGTCATATCTCGCTTAAAAATGCATATTTCAAAGTGCACCTTGGCCCGAAAATTTGCAATTTTGTTATTCTAATTTGCACCTTCGTTAAAATAGTAGAAAATTAATCGGTTCTTCGTAAATAATGTAAAAATACGTAAATCGCATGGATGTCAACCATCGTAGGGGGGTGTATTTTTTTTATTTTTATATGTCAATTAATTTGAACGAATGGCGCCAGGCACACTTCATTGTGACCCCATCACAAAAAAGTCCCTAGTGAAATGCGCGGCGCGCGCGTGTCACTGATACGACGCATGCGCAGAATGAGCTATCGAATTAAAACATTTTATTTTGCATTTTCAGAAAAATTCGATGTATTTTCGCTTGTTCTCAATGGTGCAAATTAGAGGAGTAAAGTTGCAAATTATTGACGCAAGGTGCACATCGAAATATCAATTAATTACCGAGATATGAGCATTTGAATTTTGCAAACTTTGACATTTTTTTTTGCAAAAAGTACGAGGGTGCAAATTCTAAAATGCTTATATTCGGAAGGTGCAAATTGAGCCCTTTTGAATGGTATATATACTTTTTTTTTTTGGATCGTTTTCGGGGCTGGGACAGAGGTGGTCTTTCAGCATACATATAAACAGCTGATTGCTGGTTTGTGATGTATCTGGTTTGTGTAAACGGTTCTCCATACATTTCATTTATAAGGCTGATAAACTTATACGGTTTATATCATTTATAAGGGCATTGCCCATTTGCATGAATACCCTTAATGTATATATAGTGAAGTTTATGGCAATATAATAATATGTTCACACGAAGGCGTTTTGGCTGAGAAGCCAACGAAAAGCAGATCTTTATTTGACAGTTCTTCTATGGCGAAAAGCTGAATATTAGCTTTCCAGCTGAAAAGCCATTGGCACGGACGCGACATTCGCACGGTTTTAATTACTCGAAAAGCAAGAAAGAAACAAAAAGAACCGATATGTATTTTAAGTGTTCTAACGCTATGAAAGAGTGCTACATTTTATAAAAATATTGGCAAGATTTAGTACAAATTAGTTCAAAGTACGCAACAAAAAAAAAAATAAGTTTTTTTTAGCTCGTATAGAAAAATGCAAAATTTAGCATAAATTAAGTTTAAGAATTTTTTTTATATATATATACATGCTTATGGAGGTCAAAGGATAACTTTTCTTCGTAGACTTATGAAATATGAGAATTATCTCTCACCTTTTTTTCTCACGAGTTCTCACCTTTGTGGATTAAAAAGCAATCCTTTTATATTTTTAACTTTTTTGGACTAAAATCTAATCCTTTTTGGATTATAATATTTTATACTTTCTGCGGATTAAAAATTATTCCTTTTTGGATTAAAAAATTTTCAACTTTTTGCGGATTAAAAATAAGTCCTTTTTGGATTGGAAAACTTAAGACTTTTCATTGGATTAAAACGTTATCTTTTTTTGGTCGTGTCCTATTTGTAATCCAAAAAAGATTAAAATTTAGCCCAAGATTTTTAACCGTGCTGTTTTTTCACTAATTAGCCAATAATCGAACAAAATAACATCAACTCAGTAAAATTTTAAGTATTTTGAGGTTATCGCAACTTCTATATGTTCACTTCTAAAATATTGACTTTCATAATTGTTAAATATAATAATTTTTCCGTTAAACAGGTAAGGCTCAACCATAATAGACTCAAGCTAGCTGCAACAAATGTCATAATTTATAGGTAAAGCATAGAAAATGTACGCAGAAGCCATACCAAGGAGAAAGACTGTTAAATTATAACGGCATGCTAATGACATTACACCAATGTAGCACAAGTCATTTTGGATATATTAATCATTTGAAAGACGTCAGGCTGACTTTTCGTAAATTTGTTGTGTTGCATGCAGCTAGCTCGAGCCTATTATAATTGACTCATAGATACGTGAGATATAATAAAAAAAGAAAAAATTAAGGGAAAATTTTGGAAAAAACACAAAATTTAAAACACCTAGAAATATTCAAAATAAAATAATGAATGTTAATGAATAAAACTGAAAAATGCCATCAGTTTTTATAAATAATTTGAAATGATAAATTAAATTAATAATATTTTGTGAATCACTGTTGGATTCTATTTGGGATTTACTTAATACTGCACGCAAAGAAATTTTTCGTTTACCGTAACTGAAAAATTCACCAACTATACTTCGTTTGTGAACTGTATTTGCTGCAAACGAGTATTCAGTTGTCATCAACTTAAAAATATTCTTGCTTGAAACGAAAAAACATCGAACTTAATGAAATTTTATCATTGTTTTGGAAGTTCAAGTTTAGCCGAGCGTGCTGGTGTTCGAATCTAGGAACTTGAGTGACCTGGGTTCAATTCCCACAGGAAGACCAAATTTTTTTTTTTTTAATTAATGTGTTTTATTATTATTTTTATTATTCTTATCTTGACAGTTATTTTAGACGAAGCAGTTAATGAAACAGAATTAGAATTTCAATAAGGCAAATATTAAACGCTTTTCATCACCGAAATCAAGCAATTTTTTTGTCAGTTGAGAACTACTCGCTTATAACAAATTAATTTCTTTTCCTGCAAACGAAGTTTTCAGTTGGAAAAAATCAATTTTTCGGTTGCTGCAATTTAAAAATCACTGCCGTTTATGACAAACAAAATTAATTTCTTTCAACTAAATAACGTGTTTCCAGCAACTAACCATTATAATGCCAATTGTTCAAACGTTTACAAACAATGATTTGAAGCATGACAAACGAAGTTCGTTTGCAGCAAACTGGCGATAAACGTTTTTTTCTCTGCGTGTAGACCGATATTAGACTTTCCTAACATATTTTGTATTTATTTTTGTTATAATATTTTATCATCATGGGCCCTTTTTCGTGGGGCTTTATTTCCTACTTTTGGGACCTTGTTTTTTTCTTTCCTGGATAATTTTTTGTAAAAATCTGTTTTTCTAGGTTAGGATTTGGAATGTAAAATTTTGTTCGAAAATATTATTACGTGCGTAGGTTTTGAACCCAGAACCCTAAACAATATCTTAAGAGAAACTTGAAGCAAAATGCACTGAGTTGCTTAGGTCCTCCTTGATGTAGATTTTAAATTGAAATTGATATAGATTTTGAAAGCATATAAACTACACAGATTTCTTAGAAAAACTGAAAAGATATTTTTTTCAAAATTTCAATCCCTTGACAAGGTTGTAACCAGAACTGCTAGCAGCAGATAATTTATAATTGCAGCATAGTTAAAAGGTTTTAAATAAAAACATAGAATAATAAAGCTAAAAATTTGTTTTATATTTACACAGGTATAAAAGGTTTACCATTGCTTGCAGAGAGGAGGTGATCGATCAGAAAATTTTTTTATTGAAAAAAACTTTGCCGCGAGTGGGATTCGAACTCGGGCTCCTGGCATGCTAAGTCACACACTAAACCTACATGCCACGGTCACCTCTTAGATTTTGGTAAGGGAGATTATTCCACAATTTAAATGAAATGCGAAGTTCTGTTGGTCACCAAGACAATGGTATAGGTTTGGGCTTGGAGTGCTGCTCTGGTGGACTTAGAAAACACACGAGCTGGTGGCGTCACAGGCTGCATGTCCTTGAATACTTCCCATGGTAATATGTTAACAGTAGGCTCAGGCAACCACCATTGCATTGATGCCCAAGAGAGTTGAGAGATGAAATGTTTTCAAACCCTACCAAAGATAGTATATCGCACTTCGTTGAATTCTGTCCAGTAGCTCCAACTAAGCTCTTGAAACGTCTGTCCAAATATGCGAACTAAATTGTATAACATGATGATGTATATTTTGATGGTATGGTATGACGGTATAAGCAAGATGCTATGTATGGTTTTATAGAATATACTTAGGTATGATATAATTATATAGTATGATGGTATGGTATGGTTCTATAGTATGATGGAAAAGTAGTTTATACAGTACAGGGATTATATTTTCGATGAAATTATCCTTTTTAATGCAATTCAATGTTTGTTTTTAATTTTTTACTGCTAAAGAAGTTGGAGTACAAGTGGGTCGACAATGCTTATAAATTGACCATAAATTAAAATTTAGATTTCAAATTATCAAAATAGTTTTAAACAAATAAGTTCTTATGAAAGTTCTTATTCTTCTTATTTTTGATACACTTTTAGTACATTTTAAAACCAAAAATAAATTAGTATATTAAAAAAAAGTCCTAAAACTGTTTCTATGCCACATGAACTTGATAAATATATTTTGCAATATGGATTTCTTTATTTAATAAACCATAAAAGAGGTGCCCAAGCTTAATTATATATAAATAAAAAGCTTATTTTATCTTGCCTACAGCCTTTTGTTAAATGGTATGAATTTTTGAATTGATTTTTTGTATTAAGAGACCTATCATAGTTTTCAGGGACCGTAAGATCCTTTCTTAAGAGTTATTTTTCGACTTAAGAAAGAGTTTTTTACTGAGTAAATAACACTTATTTTTGAGTTTTATTTTGTCACTCTGAAATAAAACTTATTTTTTGAGTTTAATTTTTTTTTTTCAGAAAATAGCGTAATATCTTCGCTCTTAAATAAAAATTAGTTTTTGAGTTTTTTTAAGTTACTCAGAAAGTAAAACTTATTTTTGAATTTTGTTTTTTCGCTCCGAAATAAAAGTAAGGTAAAATGGGGAGTTTTGAATCACACTTTGATTTTGTGCCATAACTTTCTCAAAAATAACATAACAATATTTTGTTTTATCTGAAACCGTCTCATTGTAGATAATGGTAATACCTAACTACCTCCAGATGCATTTATTCAAAATTTTTTAAATAAATTTTTAAAAAAAAAATTCGAAGCTTGAAAAAAAATGAAATTTTTGTATTTTCAAAATATTGAGTAAATTTTAAAAACAGATGTGCGAGCTAGTTGTCAAAGTTCGAAAACAAGGTGATTGGTAGACACACTCTGAATACGTGTTGATGGCACAAATGCTTTTAAAAAGTGAGAGCCCAGACTAGTAAACAATTTTGACACTAGTTTCCTGATGTCAAGCAAATTCAACATGGTAGATATTTGGATTCGGATTCAAACTTCCCATTTTACCTAAATTTTTTGAGGTTTTTTGTTTTACTCAAAAAATAAAATAAATTTTTGAGTTTTTTTTTCCCTCAAATACATATTATTTCGAAAAAATAAAACTCAAAAATAAGTGTTATTTTCTGAGTATAAAAATAAAACTCAAAAAATAACGATTATTTATGAGCGAAAAATAAAGCTAAACAATAATAGTTATTTTATGATTTTTAATATAAAACTAAAACAATAAAAATCTTAATATTTTAGAACAGTAAATGAAACAAGGATCAATTTGGTATACATGTTTTATTCCTTCAAAATTTTCAAAATAACAGTTATTTTTGGTTCCTGATTGTTTTGACTACAGATGATTTTTGAAATGGACTATTTTTATAAAGTTCCTTCGACTACTCAACTCAGTATTATATAGTAATAGAAGAAAATTACTCTAAAAACCTTAGAAATAAAGTGGATCAGTGAAAGGGACATGCTTTCATATAAAAACGAAATGAATGACATATACCTAATTGAGGGAAACTTTGTTATCGACATCAAAGTCGTGTCTCTTAAAGTTGTACAACTTGTGGTGCATCACCTCAAAGACTCATATAACCAACACAATAGAAAAACAAGCCCATAGCTATAATTGTCTTTAGTTAAAATCATATCAGAGCTTAAAAGGTTTCGATGGTGATTCATCATGATCCTATGGTCAGGTTTCAAAAATTCAACATCAGTCAAGAAAAGATATATATATAGAAGATATTTTATACTCAAAATGTTAAACTAAAAATATTTATATTCATAAAATAACAAGTCGTTTAATCCTCAAGCTTCAAAAACTTAACTTTAACTTAAAAACAAATGAATTTAAAATGTTAAATTCATTTTTTCAAATCAAAGTTTTTAAAATATGTCTCAAATAATGTTTTGTAACTTCTAATTGAGCATAATTCACAAAAAACCTTATAAAGTAAATAAAAAAAATTATTTAAGTTTTGCTTCAAAGAGTGAATTAAGATTTAAATAATATTTTTTTATTTCTATATCGACTTTCTAAATGAAAAATATCAAATTTTGCTTTTATTTAATTCAATAGAATTATTTTTTTCCTTTTTGGACCTATGGTGGATTTGCACTCTGAATATTTATCAGAGCAATCGAATAAATAATATTGTGTTATATTATGTTGAACGTTATTTAAGTTCTTTTTTAATTAACTATTAACTTACAATCTACTACAAAATAACAAAACTAATTTTGGGTAAAATTTTTTATAATTTTAATACATAATATATTTTGTACTTCATGCCAAATAACTCAAGAAGTAACAGGCTGCTAAAACAACAACTTAGTTATTTACAGAACAAATAACCACTAGACCTGTATTCAATAATTTTAGTCGACACTTCCAATAATTTTTATGTGGCTGGAATTGAAGTTTAGCAGAACCTGATACTTTTTTAAATCTTCTAAAAATCTACAAATTCAGCATTTATGTTTTGGCTAAGATTTCGATAAGCATTAATTTGTTTCTTTTGTTGTTAGCGCTCTTATCAAAAGTCAATCTAAAGTGCAGTTTATTCCGCCTGCCTGACATTTAAAACAATTTAATTTAAACAAATTCAAAACCAACGCCTTTCAACAAAATAAAATTTGCCAAGAAAAACAAGCAACAAATACAAATAAACTGCATCTTGCTGCCGCCTTGTTACCGCGCTCCAATGAACCATCACATACATTTGAGTGAATTCGAAGTATCTGTAGCTGCGATTGAACGCATCCATAAAATGCTTCATTGATTGCATTTCGATTATGTGGTAATAATTCCGTATCGTTATTTATATATCTATTTTTTCCCCTTCCCCCATTTAATTTTCTTTACATTGCACTTTAAATTCGCATTAGTTGTTGTCATGTTATGGAGATTTTTTTGTTTCTTTGTTTTTGTTTTTATTTTTTGTTATATTTTTGCCTATGGTTAATGCCTAAAATGCGTGAAAACGAAAGTGTTGTGCATGGCACATAACAAAAAAATAATCAGCCAATAACCAATCTGCAGATGTTGGCCATCAATGTACTCATACTGTACTCTCTGGTCATTGCATTTGTTTATAATAAACTAACAATGCTATTATATAAGTAACTGCCAATGATGTTCAAGTTGGCCACAATTACATAATAAAAAGCAAATTCACAATGCTCTAAAGTGTTTTTCATAAAATACAAATAAATACTGGGTTATTTGCAATTGTGTCATTCACTAAAATAGGCTAATTATGAATATGAACTAATTGCTGGCAATAAAGCAAATTGAAGTGATGCTTTTGAAGTGCTCAAATATTCACTTCATAATTCAAGTATTTTGTCGTAATTAATATTAATATTTTTCATTTTAAAATATATTGTTATAGGCAGGTGTTGGTTTTTAAGCAATCATGGTTGCTATAACAAAAATTTTTAAATTTTATTATTGAATTTGCGAGTTCAGAAAATTTCTTGCAGTTAACTTCAAAATATGACTCAAGAACGACAACTGCTTTTGCAGACGTGACCAACGACATTTTTTCTTTGTTTTTTTTTTTATGACTTAACAAAAGCGGTAAAATCATTTGTAACCACTTTGTTGCCTGTTTATTTTTAAATCTCAAGCGTGTTTTGCATATTAAAATAATAAAGAACAAAATGCTTTAGCAATTCCAAAGAATAACTTAAGTGCGTACTTAATACCAAACGTTGTCTGTTGAGGTGCTACTCAGCGGAGGTAATTTTTATGTCTACCTCAAAAGAAAAGAAATTATTTTTTTAAAAATTCAAAAAACCTCGCAGAATGTCTTGTTGACACATGCCGTTGAGTAAAGTTGATGTTTGAGGATCATTGACACATCAACAAGAACAAGTTAAGATATTTCTGTTGAAGTACCAAAAAAACGGTAAAACAATCATAAAGTTTTCAAATATTTAATGTTAATTTTCAGGCTTTAATATGAAAAACACGATTTTTTGTTGCACAACAAAATTCTCAAAAATATTTAACGTGTTCACAGCTCAAGCATAATAAGCAGTTTTTTAACTTAACAGCCTGCGATGCAAGAGTGGCTTGAATTAAGGTGTTACAGAACATTCGCGGCAGAGAAAATAGACCTTTTTTTAAAAATTCATAACTCAGTCAAAAACAAACATTTTTCCAAAATTTTTTTTTATTAATGTAGAGAATTGAACAAATTACAAAAAAAAAAAAAATCCAAAAAAATATCTTTTTCACTCCAACAGGGTTTTATAGAGCTCCAAACTGGCGGCAGAGAAAAAAACGAGGAATTGCAAAAATTGTCCGATCTGGAAAAAAAATTACTTTTTTAAATCTTAACAAAATAGGTTATCGTCAGGAGGTTTTTTAAAAAATTTTTACCACTTTTTGGTGATGTTCCAAATTTGAAAGTGTGTTTTTTCGACAAAAAATATTGACTTTAAAAATTCATACAAAATCGAAAAAAAAATTAAAAAAAGCACGTGTCATGCGATAGCGAATCAAATTTAAAAAAAAAAAAACACAAAAAAAACAATTTCGTCAAAAAATGAACCCGCTAAGGCCGCAACCAGTACGAAAAACATGGTTTCGAGACAAACGCGTTCAAAGTTTGTGAACAAAGAAAAATGCAAAGAAAAATAAAAATGCGCTCTCACTAATCCGGCTGTAACTTTTGAATCCGTAAAAATTTTTTCTTAGAATCTTAAGAATATTTACTAAAATACAAAATTATAAATTTTTGATTTCAAAAAAATGGCCAATGTCATGTTCCCCCTTTAACATTATGTACTGACTCAACAAAAGCCCTTTTGAAAAAGTGATCTTTAAAAATAAAAATTTTTTAAATTTAAAATTGAAAAAAAAATAAATTTAAATTTATTACATCTTTTTTTTTTCTTTTTATTTGCAGGCATATTTTTAAGTTATCAAACATGAAAAGAGGGAAACGGTGGCTTCTCGTCTCAGCAGGTAAGCATCTCAAATATGACTTCATTACTTAAATTAGTTAAACAAACTGAAACAATATTTACTTTGTAACAAATTACAACATATTTTGTGATACATTTTTCTTTTTCCAAATTTAAATTTTCCAAATTCTTTTGTTATTATTAAAATTTTTCTTGTAAATAACACCCTGCTACAGCATATGAAAAATTCAGCATTTATGTAAAACTAGAGCTCATGTAGAATAATAAAACTCATGCTAAGTTTTACCTATAATATCAGATTTTTCGCAAAAGGATCTCAAATGTTCCAGAAATTGTTTAAATATTATAAATTGTCAAACATTTTTTTGAAAAACAAACTATTACTTCAATACATACTACAATATTGATTAAAATTTCCACGCGTCTTTCACAGCTATCGATTTTTGGATGGAGATTCGAGTGAAATTTAACATGAAACTAAGCAGAGTACAATGCTTAAAACAAAGAAATTTAAATACATATATTTATTTCAACTTTAACCTTTTCGACGTCAAAACTCAATCTTTTATTCCTCAATTACAGCTTTTCAACAATTAAATCAACAGTTAAATCGAATTGAACTTCTAAATTTGAAAAGTAACCATAGCAGCCTCGATTGTAGAGTGGTAGCATGCTTGACAGCCAACCCACAGGTTTAGGGTTCGAATCTCAGCTAAACTATAATTCTTCGCTTAATAGGTTTTCATTTCTTTCTTCATCATTTCTAATCATTTGAAATTAAAAATTCATCACTTTGTTTTGAATCTAGGATTCTTATAAATTTTCTTACAAACGATATCTCAGAACTACTCGAACTACGATAGACAATTTTTTTTTATTGTGTGTGTTATGTAAAGTTTGCACACAATGGCTCATTAACTAGACCCACATTTTGCATGCCGATTCTAAACGGCTTATGTTCATGTTCTCAAGAATCTTTATATGGCATTATATACTCTCTGAGGTTTGCCGAACAGTGACGGCCGAACAGAACAAATTGTTTTTATTGTAAAAAATTTCAATCAGAGGTCAGGATTGAACTCATGCTGTCCCAGTTTGTTCGCACGCCACACACGGTCACGATCGTTACAAATAAATTGACTCAAATGACATAAAATGCTGCTTTTTTGTCAAATTTGTAACTATTTCTATTAAAAGAATTCCTTAAAATTTTCCAAACTTTGAGTTTTCAAGGTTCAAAACTACTTGATGTTTTATTTTTTGGGTCAAATCCAAAATTAGGTGCACATAATATATTATCATTGGCTGTCAAAATCTGTTTAGCTAATTAAAAGCTTTTATCAGGCAAGCTTCAGGTGCCAAAATATGAGTTCAGGATTTTGGTGAGTTAACAGTTGCCCCACCTGTTTCATCATCATTTGAAAAGGACAACAAAAAAGTTCATCTTCGCTGTGAGTTTCTTAAATTTCTCCATATTTACCTTTAGGTACTTCTGGTGGATATGAATGAACACAATTTGTTTTGTATGAGGTCAAGTTATGGGTTGAACATTGTTTTTTTCGGGTGCTTTAAAATACGACAAATTGGCAAACCATTTTATATTTATACTAGTATAGAAGCCCGTCATATGACGGGTCGTATTCATATTCATAATTAAGTAGCAGACGATATGACAATATTTTTACTTTCACCGCAAATGTTGTTTTGTACCAGTCGCCGTCAATGTTTGTCCTTACTGACAAATATCAAATAAATAAGTGTGCATACTTTTAGGCTGACAGTTAACACTTTAAGCGATATTTGGTTGCATGAGCATGGTTCTGGTTCAGGCTGAACATGTTTTAAAAAGCATAGCAAAAACAACAACCATGAACAGTTTGAGCGATATAGAACACAGAGCAGGACGCTTGTCTTTTATATATTAAGATATGTAATGGTTTGTATAGAAAATTAACTGTTTTGTTTGGTTTTAAAATCAATTTCGGAATTATTAAGCTACAAATTAATTTTTGTTTAATATTTTAAAAATAACCTTTAAAGTAATCGATATCAAAATCTATCGATGTATTATTTTATCAAAACCCCCTCCTCCTTTGGATAAATCCTGAACCAAGAACCAAGATTTTACATAGAGTACATAGATATGTCAGAAAAAAAATGAAATATCTCAGTATAATCTCTTAAGTTATTTAATTTTTCTAATTTGCTTGAGCTTTTCTACCATTTTTCTAAAGATTTTGAACCTGATTTATAGTGAAAACCGTCAATATTCTTAAAAAAAATCATCAATTAAGATAATGAACAAGAAAGTATACTTTAAGATCATGATGGTGATATTTTACTTCCATTGGACCAAAAGCGGAATCCATCTAACACAGAGTTTTATCATGTGGGTTGTGTGCCATAAGTTTTGTATTTCACGGAACGTCCCTTTTTTTGCATGATATTTGAAATGTCCCGCCGGTACACAGCTTGTTCTGCATTTTCAATTATTTTAATGAATGAACTTATACTTTCCAAAAATTATTAAATTTTATTACTTATACTTTTCTTACTTTCCCATTTAAGTAAAATCACCTAAAATCAAAATATAAAAAAAAAAAAATGTGTGTGGCCGCCACGCTCGGAATAAGTGAAACTTAAACCAAAAAAGTAGAGAGTTTATAATTTTGTCTAACTAAAAAGACTCATTTCATATAAAGCTATGAGAAGATTAAGTGACCACCTGTGAATAACCTCAGCAAATCCAATTGCATCCGATTGGCCATTGAATCATCCATATTGGTCAAAATCATCCATGGAATCCATAAAAGTTTCAACGCTTGTGACCTCAGATAATCCCATTGCATCCGATTGGCCATAGAATTATCCATATTTGTCCAAATGATTCATGGAATCCATGAAATTGCCAATGATGAGTCTGTGACCTCAGATAATCTTATTGCATCCGATCGGCCATTGAATCATACTGGCGGAAAATTCCAGCTTAACGTGTCACGGTTGGAAATTGAAGCATAACGTATCTAGTTGAAAATTCCACCTTCAAAAAGTACTGTCTAAAACTTTGTTGATGAAGTCGGAACTTTGATCTGTTAGTTCGGACTCAAACCATTGTTCGATAATTTTTTTGCTTCGAATTTATAAGGTTTTTCGAACACCTAATTTCAACAAAATTCACCTAAATTGACCTAAATTCACCTTAATTCGCCGCCGTTTCATCGGTTTTACTACCCGTTTCGTTTGCCGTGTGTTACGCGGCTAAAGAAGTTTCACTTCAAAAAACGTCAACTGAAAAATATTTATTAAACAGAAATGATTCTTATAAGGAAACTTATTGAGTTTTTTATTAAACACTGCACCAATTTACGCAAAATTTTGTTAATCTTCATCATTTTCAAAAAAATTTTATTATCTCTTAATATAATTTTTTTTTAATCTTTTAAATATTCAACAATAAAAGTAATGAGTTCTTAATTGTTATATAGGATTTACAATTCTGTGAATATAGCCTAAAATTTTTAACCTAACTTTAGGCTTACTCCGCTGCAAAACATGCCTGAGATTAAGATTCGCAGCAATTATCACATAAGTTAATAAGTATGAAAGTCAAACTTCCACTCCCTCAAACTAGTTCCAAACACCAGCCGGTTCTCATCCGGTGTTTTTGATAGGCGATAAATTGTTATAGGAATTATTTAATAGGATGAGGCATCTCACACATAAGCTTTATATTAAAAATGTGTAATCTTAGTTCTTATCGTAGCTTTAGTTTAAGCATAAGAAATTTCAATGAATATTATCCAAACTACCTTAAGAAAATAATAAAGAGATAGAACAATTGGGCCCTTTATCTGCTGTACGTATTCTCCACTTTAAGTCAAATGCCTTTAATCAATGGCAAAACAACTCCATTAAGTCTTTTAAAGTACTTTAACCGAGCTCCTTATGATTCATTTAAAATAATGAAGCTATTTTAAAGTATTATAAATATAACAGATTGCTTATTTACTTGCAATATTTTGGCTTTTAACCATCAATTTATTGAGCAAAACAATCATATTCAATTCGATTATATATTCAAGCATTTTAAAAATATATTTTGACAAATTATAAAAAGCACTTGTTTTCAAAACCATATTTTGAATAATTTACAACTTGTCCAAAGCCTATCAAGAACACACGAACATAGGTTTTTATAACAAAAAAAAATATTATCTCTTAGTTATGGTTACGAGTTAATTTATATTTATCAGTAAAAGATTCATTTGGTAAGAATTAAAGTTTTTGAGTCAAATTTTTCATCTGACCAAAATAATTCTTATCCAAAGTTTAAATAGTACTGTCTTAAGTCTAAAATTTTTTTAAAGAAAACTATCAAATACCAACATATTGCAAATTTTTTCTTCTGCTTTTTGCAAATAATTTCTGTGAAACAATGAGTATTTAAATAAAATCATAAATAACATCATAAAGTTTAACATCATAATTCTCAGTAACGCAACAGCGTCCTTCCTAACGACTAATTGAAACAGCACACTTCAAAAAAAGCCCAACCTCAAAACCTGAATCATAACTGAAATTCTTAAACACATATCAACCAAAAAAGCACGCAAAGCTAACAATAAAAATAGCACAGCAGCAAATTAAATTAGAAAAAATAAGAAAAAAACCACTTTAAAAATTTGTGAAACAAATTCTAAAGAAATCGCATATTAAGCCGCGACTTCAAATTGCATAATAAAATAAACGACAGCATAACATGTTAAACACTGTCTGCTTTAACCTTGAAACTAAACTATTTCATTTATTTATTTAAATTTCATGATGCGCTGCATTGCTACACAGAAATCAAATCAACACTTTGTTGTCTTCTTTTTGGTAATTTTTGCAGTTGCTAATTTTGACAAATTTATTTATGTGGAATTTTTTGATTTGCATGCTTGTTTAGTTGTAGTCAAATCTTTATTGAACAACTATTTAACGTGTTTTTTTATTATGTTTATTTTAGCTCTTTTATTGGTGTTAGTATCACAGGCTGATGCAGCGCAACCTTTTAAAAAAGTGTCAATAGCCACAACAGCAAAATCGACAACAACGACAGCAACAGCGTCGTCGCCTGAAGCAGGCGCAACAACACCAGAGACACCAGCAGCTGCTGTCACAGAAGCAGAAGCATACGACTTGGCAAACGATCCAAAGGTAAGTGTTATTTGTGCTGTAAGTGAATGTATGTACGTGTGTAATAAAATGTTATAATCTTTTGTTAAGTTTGTTAAAAGTATTGCGCTGAAACATGCGCTGACTGCTGTTTAAGTTCACGTTCGTTTCTTAAGTCTTTTGTTTGCATGAATGATATGAAACGACAGTTTTATATCAATTCGATTGCATTGGCGATTTGTTGTTCAATAGAAGTTATGCAAAAATATATGTGTTTATTTGTCAATTATATGTTTTCATGTTAAAGCAATAGTTTATTTTATTATTTTTTTTTAATTAATTTCTTAATTTACCTAGTGAAAGATTATAATATTTGTTCATATATTTTTTTTTTCTTTTTACTTTTTGTTGTTATTTTGCAGCAGTTATAGTTAAGTCATTAATCAAATATTTTGTTTTGTTCAAAATTAGCAGCATGCTGCTTAATCGCTTAACAGCCGCTTAGTTCAAAAACAAAAGACTTAAGACACAAACTTGTTGGATTTTATGACATTCTTAGCATTGTTTGGCTATCATTTCACTGTTCAAACATATTTTTTTATTTAAAATGAGTGACACACTTACACAGTTATCCATACACGTCAGTCTGAGCTAACGCATACAGGGTGTAGTTAAACCTTAGCTCAGTTTTTATGGCATAAAAGCGCTGCATGTCTTTCTTTTCGCCACTTTTTAATACAAATATATTATTTTAAAAAAAAAACTGGTAAAGCTTTTGTGCAGAAACAGATACATAAACATATAAAAAGAGCTCATTTTGTCTTTTTTTTTTTGTTTTTGTGCAGAAATCGTTTTACATTTTTTTTTTTTTTTTTTTTTGTAAAGTGCAACAAGAAGGTCAATTCGCACTACTTCATTTTAGCAAAAAGGGTTGCATAAGCAAGTTGATAAATCTGAGTGATTATGCAATAATTTTACCATAATACTTTTTACAATTTTTTTATAATTTTGTTAAGGTTTTTATTTATACTTTTTTTAATAACAATTGAAATATTTTTCTCATAAGTTAATGAAATTTAAGCTGACTAATTTAATTACTTGAAATTACAGTCGGAAAACGCTGCTTTAAAGGCCGCTGCAGCTGCAGCTGCTGCAAAGAACTCATCACTAACAGGCATTCCACAGATTGATTATATATGGGATCCAAACTTGCCACGTGAGCTGCGCGGGTAAGTTTTAGCCATGCAGTTGTCTTAGAATAGTCTAAAACAAAACATTTCTCTACCACTTTTGCAGCTATAACTTATCCCATTATCCATTCTTCTCCACTGTGCCAGAGGAAAGTGAAATAACCTTTGAGTGTGAGGGGCATCATGACGGTTTCTATGCCTCCATAGAACATAAATGTCAGGTAAGTTCTGTGTAAAAAGACATAATTCTATACACATGGCAACAAAATGGCCGAATTCGTTGATTCAATTTTTGAAAATTTTTTAATAAAAACAAATTGTTTAAAATTATTTGATTCTTACTTCAACTTCTTATAAATGCTAATTACTTCCACCAACAAGGTTTATATATTTATAAGAACTAATACAAGTTTATTTGTAAAAAATTCATCAAAAAAATACTGCAGCTTCCCATCATTAGCAAAACAAAAAAAAACATTAATTGAAAAAAAAAACACACTTCTAACATGGCATGTCGACAATTGTACAAATTGCAGTCATTAGAAATTGCAAACAATATACAAAACCGCCAGTTTACTGACAACAAACAAAAAGAAAAAAGCACACACACAAAAAATATCATTTATTAATTCATTGTTAGCAAGTTGATCTTGACCTCAAAACTAGGTACTAAATACTTATTTAACGCGCTCTTTGCTGCTTTAACATTTTGTCGATGTTTGTGGTTGCCGCTTCTTGATATCCATTCATGTGATGCTCATAATTTGGCAAAAACTTGATTGCCTGACGTCTAACTGGCAACATACGCACACACACACACACATACACACTCACACAAGAAACTCACAGTCACTTTTTATTAACACATGCTTCACTTTTATTTTCATTTAAAATTAATATCTAAACCGGTCGCTGGGTTTTATAGCAATTTATAGCAGCTGCTTATGTACCAGTTTTCATGCAGAGTCCACTCTGACTGACCCACTTGATTGGCGTTGGTTTGGTCCTCAAATGAAAAATAAAAAAAAAATAAAAACATTTTAGCAAGTTTTAACAATTCGCTTATATAAACATCTTAATTAATATAGATCTTAAGGTATAAAAAATTTGTAACATGTTCGAATATGTTGCTTACTTTGAGATTTTGTTCAAGATATTTTGTTTTTGTTGGTTACTTTGATATACCTTTAATCCAGTTTGGTACAACATTTTAGCATCAATTCTCATTAAGTTCGAAATTAACCCTTAAGCACATTTTAAGTTTTTTCTTATTTCCAGCGTTCATGTTGAATTTTGTGCTTTAGTGTATTCAAAGACTTATACAAACACGGTTAAAATCTTGGAATAATTTTTAAACCAATCGTTGGACTAATGCATTCTTTAATCCTTTTTTTTATTAGAATTGATGCTTTTAAAAATACTGGAAATTTTTTTAGTCAAGGCTGTACTTTAATTTAATATTTTGGGAATAAAGTTTGTATTTTAGTGCCTCAGGTTTTAAATTTCATACAAAATTACTAAACGGTAAAAACTCTTGAGTAATTTTTTAGCCAATCGTTATACTAATGCATTTTTTAATCCCTTTTTTATTAGAATTTTTAAAATACTGGAAATTTTTTTAATCAAAGTTGTACTTAAATTTAATAAATTGGGAATAAAATTTTAATATTAGTGCCTCAGGTTTCAAATTTTATAAAAATAACTAAAAACTTGTTTTTTCATTTTGTGCACAATCTAGCAAGCAACAGATTAGCCTGAGGTTAGAACTCGCGACTCTAATGCGATTATTGTCGCAGTCCGTGGTTCGATTCTAGAATGTAGCAAAATATAAAAATGTTGCATAAGCAATTTTTATATTAAATAATTAATAATATAAAATTATAATAATATAAAGAAAACAAAAACAAATAAAAAAAATAATAATATAAAAATAACAAAATTGGCCTGGCTGAGAATCGAACCAGGGTCACGAGATTCATCAAACGAAATCAACAATCGCTTAACCAACTGAGCCACAGAATAGAATATTTTGCGCGTGCTAATTGTGTACTTCAATGTTTACGAAATTTAAAAACTAAACCGATATGAGTTTAAAGTTTAATTTTTAAACCCATGCGAGACTAAAACTTAGTTTAAGTATTTGACGTGGCTTAAACTTTAAAATCATTCATGACTAAAACTTAGTTTAAGTATTTGAAGTGTTTTAAATTTTGAACCCATGAAGGACTTAAACTTACAGACCAATCATGAAACATTTTCTCCCGGGAGTTAATAAAATGTATTTATTTTTTATTTATTTTAAATTTTGAACCCATGAGGGACTTAAACTTATAGCCCAATTATGAAACATTTTCTCCCAGGAGTTGTTAATGGGAGTTTCCGTTTTTAAGATAAAGTTAAAATACTTTTTGGAAATTTTTAATGCAATTTTGTTCTTCAGCCGCCAATATTAATAAGTGTAAAATAAAAAAATGAGATATCTTTATCTGCTATCTTAAAACCGGAAACTCCCATTTACAACTCCCGGGAGAAAATGTTTCATGATTGGGCTGTTAGTTTTACATTTTTTATTGGGCTGTTAAATTTTAGTCAATACAGTACTGGATTGACTAAAATTTATTTTAAGATTTTAAACCGTGTCCCTTTATGTCCCTGTTTTATATAAAATCCTTTCCCCTTGCGGAAAAGTTTAAAAACTACCCATGCATTGAAGGTCGAAAGATTAAAATGTTCCTCTTATACCTTAAATGAAAGGGTCACATGGTTTCTTATGTTGATTTACCATAACAATGTGCAAAATGGGTCAACTTTTACCTTAACACTTAAATAAAACTCAAACGTTATTTAAATAGAACTCAAAACGCCGATTATATCTTATAACTAAATACTCAACACTTAATACTGAATACTTAATTATCAATTCTCTATGCTAAATACTCAATGCTCAATAATTAATATTCAACATTCACTACTCAATACTCAATGTTCAATACTGAATCCTAAAAACTCAATAGGGGTATTTACACTGACTTGGGTAGTTGGATACGTGTAGATTGAGTACTTTTGATTACTGCGAGCACCCTCAACCAGGGTTGCCACCGAAAAAAATATTTTGCAACCAACCACATTAAAAAAAACTACCAAAATGGATACAAAACTACCAAATCAATATAAGCTTTAAAACTCATTTAGGAATACTGTAAAAATGTTGTTATGCTTACATTTATATAAACTTTCTATTGTATATTAAACAAGTAAATTAAAAGTCGCATTTTTTATTATAATCCCATTTTAAAAAGTAAAATCAAATCTCAATATTTTCCCAATACGGGCATTCCACGCCCAATACAAGTCGTGATTGCTTCATGCTCTTCGATTGGCTTGAAATTTTGTCTAAGGGTACTTTTTCCACTTATAAGAATGTAAGTTATTTGTTTTTTTTTCGCCATTTTTTCGAAAGTTATGGAGATACCAATTTTTAATAAAAGTAAAAATCTTGAAAATAGATTCATTTCCCATAAATCATATCTCTATCATATGTTATCCTATTTTTGTAAATGAAGAATTTTTAGAAAGATATTAAAAAGCGATTTAAGAAAATAAATATATATAAAACATAACTCAAAAAGTGAACCTTTTGTTTGTTTTGTAATTTTTAAAGCAGAATATGTAAACTTTTTACCAACAAAAAATTACGTCAAATGATAAGTTTTTTCGCAATCTCAATTTTTTCTGACATCCACTTCACTTTATCGTTCATAACTTCTATACCGTTTGAGATATTTACCCAAAATCTTCAACAAAAATGTTTGCCTTATTAGGACCAATAAAAATTTATGTATATATAATGACCTCACACGTGACCTTCGCCCATAAATTTTTAAAGTTACAATATATATCAATTCAACAGCATGAAATTATAATAACCTTTTTTAATAATATATTAAAGTTTATATAAATTGAAAATTATCTGACCACACTAAAACATATAAAACAAAATAACACCAAAATATTCTTTGGTGAAAAATACATAAAAAAGATTAAACGAAAAATATTTTTCAATACTTTTTGTATATTCCTAAGTTAACCCATTCTTAAGAAGTGCTTCTATCACGCCTTTTTTTTATTTTCATTTATTTTCTTTGAGTTTTATTTAGCTTAAAATTTTTATTAACTACAAAATTGAAAATCTACCAAAATCTTCCAAATTGAAAAAAAATCTACCAAATAACCATAAGCTGATTTGAAGAAAAAAAACTACCAAATTTGGTTGAATTTAACCAAAGCGGCAACGCTGCCCTCAACTGCAATCGAGTACTTATAGAATAACAGCTGATGACAGATAAGTGACAGCTAGAGAAGAGTTGCCACCATATTATTCATGCCATTTTATGAGAGCAAAATTAAGACCATTGTACGGGCGTAAAAATGCTATTTTATATAGGAGTAGTTTTTAACTTGAACTTTGCGGCATTCAATAATTTTATCTCAAAAATTTTAAAATAACTCATTTTAACACATTTGCCTATTTTATTCACTTATAATTTGTTTACTTTGTTTTAGTTGTCAATTCAATTATTGCCTACTTTTGGAAAAGGTGGTAACCCATGAAAAAAGTACTCAATCAATCCACCCAAACATGTCAGGGGGTCAGCTAGAGTAGATTGGTAGATGGGTACTTGGGTAGAATGGCACTTTTACAGAAACAAAATGTATGGCATTTGCCAATCCACCCAACTACCCAAGGCAGTGTGAATACCCCTATTATATTTATAATAAATTTTTTTTAAATTGTATAAAAATTATCAAAAACTGGGATCTATAAGTTATATGCTGACTCCAATCGGGTAATGCTCATGTTCTGTGAAAGCTTTCATAGCAAATTATCTCTCTGATATTTACCATTATCTGCAGAGAGAAACATATAATTCTTAATATTTCGATTTATCTCTCTTGCATGGAGAAGAGCTGGACATTCAGTGAGAATATCTCTGGCGGTTTCTTCATCCTCACGGCATAATCTGCTTGGTGAATCAGTAGAGATATCATTATTTGAAGATATTTCTTTAGTTTACAATATATAGTTATAGTTGCAGTTCACGCCCTTAAGTCGTTTTTCCCTATGTTAATAAGGAACTTGGATTTTTTAGGTTTTATGATCAGCGTGTAGAGATTGTACATTATCTTAGTGCTTTTTCCCCAGTTTTTGCCGCAAACTCTTTTACAAGTTCACAAAGAGGCTATGAATCGGCCAATAATGCGGTCTATGTGAAGGTTCCAGGAAAGTTTGCTGTCCAGGGACCTCTCCAGAATACTTTGCTGAGTTGGAAAAATCTACTTTCTCCCCAAAGAGTTCCGAGCTAGTAAGATTAAGACACAATAACTGTCTTTTTTGAGTTTATAGAGAGACCTTCGTTTAAACATCATCTGTTCATTCTCTGGGCAGTGCTGCTTGGAGAAAGTCAGAAACTGATCTATCAAAGCTCCCTGGTATGATGACTGCTTCGTCATTAGCTTACCCAACCATATCTCTCCCAGTTCATTTGAGTTCAAACAAGAGACTATGTACTACTAAGGATCAAAGTTAAAGTCATAGGGCGCCTCCTTGCGGTCTTTTCCTGGATGTAGTTGCTTTGAGGGAAGAGTATTATACAGATAGGTCTGGTTGACTCAACTACAAAGTGTCGTCATAATGCACCTGCTAATGACTGGTGACATATTAAGGTTCCATTGCAGTCGAAAGATTTTTTCAATTGTGCTCACAAGGTTGTTAACCGCTAACTCCATAGATTTACCCGTCTGGTAGGCATGCTGTTCCTTGCATAAGGGATGCATATACAAGGCATTCACTGAAGTATTTGTTAGTGATTTTCTTCATGGTTTTCAGTATGAAGGACATAACGCTGATGGGTCTGAAAGATTTTGTTTTACTCGAGCTTCTGCCGGCCTTCGAAAGGTGTTTTACTATTACTTTTTTCCAAGCTCCAGCTATATAACCATAGGCTAGACTGCAGCTGAATTCTTTTGATAATAGGGATGTTTGATGTTCTGATTCTTTTTCCTTTTTATCAAATCTTAACAATTTTTCGAATTAAGTTATATCACTCAGATATTTAGACTGTAAATTGATAAAATTATATAATATTATAAATTTTTTGAAAAAATCTATTCCATCTCCAACTTTTTTCAGCTTTACCATCACTGCGTTTATGGCATACGACATGATTTCCTCTGCGCCAATTTTACCGCCTTCGATCAGAAGACCTTCATTTGTCACTTTGTATCTGATGTGGATTGCGACAACTCATACAAATACTGGAGCAGGTATGAGTACATTCTACCTAACCCACACACAAAATTGTTTATATTTGTTTTTATCTTTTAAGAAATGATGCACTTTATATGGCCACAACGACCACTTCCAAGCCAACCACTTCTACAGAGGAACCACCACCATCAGCGCCGCGAAGACGCTTACGTCCAAATAGACCACTCAGACGTCCCATGAATCGTAGACCACTGGACGATTACTACTACGACGACGAGGAGTATGATGATGACTACTATGAGGAGCGTTTGAATCGTCGCCGCAAGCAACGTCCACGTCAACGTAAACCGGTAGTGGCTGAATATGAGGATGATTACGTGGATGACAAACGTTCATTCAGTGATGAGGAGAAGCCGTTGAGGTAAGAGAAATGCCAAGAATTTATATAAAATGCCCAAAAATTACTCAACACACTTTAACTTGCAGACGTCCCAGTTCTCGTGATCGCCAACGTGCTCCTGAGGATGAACAAGATGTTGACGACTATGATGTTGATCATCCCAAAACTGTTGATCGTCCCAAGACTCGCTCAAAACTTCCTTCCGCTTCCTCAAGTGCAGATAGACGCAAGCTTACCGGACGCAAACCGGGTACTATTGGCACTCGCCCCACGGCTGAAGAGCGTCGTAGTTTTAATGATGATCGTCCTACGCTGGGGCGTAAAAATAAACCTACACCTGTTGTTGACGAGCCTGTGGAGTCTGAAGAGTCGCCGGCGCCACCACCACCAAGACGTTTGGCAGGCGCCAGGCGACGCATTGGAGAGAAACGCACTTCAGCTGCTCCTGCAGTGGATGTCGATGATGAATCAGCTGATCACGATGAAACTGCCGAAGAGGAGCAACCTGTTGTCAAAGAAAAGACCACACCAAAACCATTGGAAGAATTCGTCACACCTAAGGCAGTGGGTTCTTCGGTCTATGCACGTCCACGTGCACCACCACGCATTGCCCTGCCTGTGCCTGTTAATGAGAAGAAAAAGTTCCAGTATCCAGTACAAAAGTCCGGTGCCACTACTGGCAGCTCCGCTGTTCAAGCTGATGGCGATGAGGAATACTACGAGGAAGAGTTGTATGATGAGCCAGTTGTTCAAAAAGTTGGCAAAGGACGTCGTCGCACTCAAGCCGCTGTGCCTATTGCTGCTCAGCTCGATGATGAAGATGACTTGCCTCCAATAACACGCAGGCGTGGCAGCCAACCGGAGATATCCGCCAGAAAACCAACCCGCACAACTCTACGCAAACCCGTGACAGACAAAAAGTCACTCATTGCTGATGAGGACCCAGAATACGACAGTGCTGCTGCTCCAATTGAACGTCAAGACAGCCGCACCAGTTCTCGCAAGCGTCCTCTTAGTAGTCGCAACCGGGGCGCATTCAGCTCGGCACGCGGTGCTGATGATGTTGATTTTGTAGATGATGACTACGAAGAGCGTCCACTGAGGCCTGCGCACAGACTGCGTCCTAATAAATTGCCACGTAAAGGTTTGAAGAAACAACGTCCGCAGATTGTTGACGAAGAGGACGAAGTGCCGCTCGATGAGCCGGAACCAGAACGTCCGCTTAGAAGTCGCGCACCTGCAGTGGCTCTGTCTCCTGTACAGCGTCGCAAAAACATCGTGACTTCACAGCGCCTGCGGCAATCGACTGCCGCTCCGCTGCTCGACGAAGTCGCTGCCGCAGACACCGAAGAGGACTTGGAAGAACCTGAAGCGCTGCCTGCAAAAAGTAGTCTATCTTCGGGACGCCAAAATTCGGTACGTGTTGTAAAACGTCCTTTCCTGCCATCACGCGGTGGTAGTCCGTATTTGCCGCGTGGACTGCAGCCAGTTGGCGTGGCGCTCAAGTCGCAGAGCTCACCACCGCAGACAACAGCCAGCACACCCATCGACATGGGCTCCACCATATCGGGTGTGCGCTTACTCGAGCATGGTGCACCTATACTGCGTGATTCGTTAGCGGCACAAGAACCACAACGATCACGTACAACGTTGCCACCACGAGAGCAGCCATTGCCGCCCAAAGTTACACTGGATGAGCTCTACGAAAACGACTACGACGTCACGCTAAACGATGCACTCAATCCAACACTTAAACCGCTTACATCATCACATCATCGTCGCAATTTTGCGCCCAGTGCATTTGCCAGTACTTCGGCAGATGCATCGGCATTTATGGTTAATAACAAACAATCGCCCGCTTTTCATCAACATAACAACAACAACAACTATCAAAATCCAGATCATTTGAATGTTTATCAAACTGTACCACATTCGTCTGCTTCTTCTTCTCCTTCTGCTTCATCTTCTTCTTCTTCTTCTTCACAAACTCATCTTCAGTCTCATCAACAACAGCAATTACAGCAACATCAACAACAACAACAACAACAACTTCTGTCTAATTACAATAGTGATTCGTATTTTTCATCAACAGATAATCGCCGGCGTGCGATCAACCCGGCGCCAGCCTCACGTTCTAGTCGCAACGACTACAGAGGAGTCAGTGCCAGAATAGCGCAACATTTCTACGATGATCTAGAATACTAATTTAACATTCCCAAAAACAAATTCCGTTTCCGCTTCCTGAGTAATAAGTGAGCTAAAATTCTTGGCTATTTGTACTACTTCCTAAACTCTATTTTATTCCACTCTCTACAATTTACTTTCTCTACTAACTTTCTTATTCATTCATATATTAAACTTTTTTTAATTTCTAAGCAGCTTAAGAATAGAAAAACAAAGTATTATTTAGCTGTTTCAGCAATTCTCAGTAGCTTCCGCAGGCAAACAAAACAAAAGACTTAAGCAACAAACTAGCATGTAAGGCAGAATAATTTCTGTTCGTATACATAACAGCACAAGCTAAAATCTGATAAGCGAAGGTTTCAATTCGATGAAATCATGGTCCGTGGTGATTAAACCACAAAAATTGTTGAGACCAAAGCAAAATTGTATTAATTTTCTTATTCGATTCCTTGACAAAATACTTCTTGGTCTGGAATAACCTTAACTGAACCTTTCAAGTGTTGAAAAGGTTTTCACGATTGTACCAGCGCTGATGTTGCTGCTTAATATTATCTTGCAAAGAGACAATTTGATTTTCTAGGATATTCTGACACTTTGATTTTCTAGGATATTCTGCAAGATTTGATAATACGAACTTTGCTTGAGATAGTACTTAAGATAGCTGACAACCATTTTCATCATTGCACAATTCTCTTAAACGGGCGTTTTCCATAACAAATTATCAGCCTCTATTGCCCTGATTTTAGCTTCAATGTTGTGCTTAAGCTGTTCCGTAATTTGAGGCTTGTTCACAAACACTTGTTCTTTGAGATATCACATAGAAAATAATCAGACCCTGTTAAATTTAATGAACGTGCTGGTCAATTTAATCCTTAATTTTTTGACATAATTTGGTCGTGTTGAGTAATTTTGGCACGAGCCATGAGTACTCCATCCTGCTGGAAACAATTGTAAGTTGCAACAGGACGTACAAAATTATCAATCAGATTACAATACCTGTCCCCATTAAACGTCACTGCATTACCAACATCATTATCAACGGGCGGGCGCAATTGACGCTGGTAAAGAACTCTTAGGTTTTGAGTACCCCAAAATCGCTTATAAACATATCCATTTAGATGGAAATGTGCTTCATCACTCATAATTAAATTGTCAAGAAACTCGTTATTTTCTGCGCACAACTTCAGGAAGTATGTTGCCCAAATTAGTCGTTCCTGGTAGTCAATTATTGGGTTTATTGGACCTTGTATGCACTGAAGTGATGTTCTAGACATGCCTAGTTGTCCAGAACGTCTTCGCGTTGATGTTTCTGGATATTCTTCAATACTGTTTCGTGCACAATCAATGTACACCTGGTTCTGTACTATTCTCGGTTTTTCAGTTCGTGGCAAGGTCTACACTGCATCTTGTTGTCGGAAACGTGCAATTAAACGATTAATTGAGGTTTGGCTGGTGCGTTTCTGGTGTTGAAATAATTTCGATAGACTTGTGGCTCCAGTAAAATTGAATGCTTATTGGAAAAGTAAAATTCCATCACTTTGGCCCGTTACTCTTTCGTGTAATTTTGCATGTTGATCCTTGTTACATCGATGATAAAAGTCTGAAAATAAAAACTATTAATTAACAAAAATATTATTTAAATAATATTAGCATCTCAGCTGGTACACCTTCGGCTCCCCGGTTTTGTACCTTATAAGCCATAATTAATATATGCAGAATTGTGATTAGCTAAGCAAAGAACATGTTTCCTTACGTAAGTTGACTCTGAATATCTGTCATTAGATTCCCCATTTTTCCTTTCAGAAAATAAACCTGCTCTTAAAACCATCAGTCAGGCATCTTATTCTTTCGAAAAATGTTTGTTTAGTACCAAAATTATTCAGCCTAACATTAACTGTAAATTTTTTCATTAGTAAACAGGACACTCCAGAGCCTTAATCGTAGTCTGGCCGCCATTGAAAATGTTTATGAATTTCCCGTAGACAAATTTTTCTTGTGAAGTTTCAAATTCATATCATTTCACAGTTTATATACAGGTCGTTTAACAATTTTCTGTCAGCAACAGCACAATTTTTTATTATTCGTTATTAACAATTGTTTCTTATTTTCTATCATTTAAGCTGCTTTTGAAATTATTTAACTTTTCTTACAACTACTTCATAATACAGATTTTTATTGATTAATTTAATCGACTTTGTTCCATACTATTTTATTTTTTATGCTTTAACTTAATACATATTTTTGGAATTTTTAACCAATATTTCTTGCGTCTATTTTTAAAGGTTTCTCTAAAATTATAAAATTGTAAATACAAGCAAGCCAACTCAACATACACAAACCAGATGAAATTAATAACCACAACAACAAAAACTATTGCCAACACTACAACTACTACTACTACTGCTAAATTTCTACAATAAAAATAAAAATTTAAAAATATTAAGTAACAAAATTATTTTTACAAAAAGTTAAACAAATTTTGATTATAGTTTGTATGAAACTCTTTAACTATATCCTTTTTTTTATAAAATACTCAAATTTCGTGATAGAGAAGACATAAATTTATATTAAAATTTATTGTCTTTTGGATACTTATTTCTATCCATATGATTTATATTGATTTTCTGTTTGTTTTTGTAAACTTTATTTTTGTTTTCTTATCACTACTTTTTCTTAACTCTTTTGTTGTAAATTATATTTTATTTCTTAAAAAAAAAAGAAAAACAAAAAACAAGCGCAATTTTAAATTAATTATTGCTGCATATTTAAAACAGTTATGAATAATATTGCAATGTATGTACATTTTTTATATACTATATATATAAGAAAAGAAATCTTAAACACAAACAGCATATTTTTGTCTTATATTTATGTATGTCAAAATGAAAAAAAACAAGACTTAAATTAGCAATTAAAAAATGAAACGAATATTAAAAGGATAATAAAGAAAACTAAATAAATTAAAACAAAAAATTAAAATGCAAATATTTTTTTACAAAATTTTTGCCACAAGTAAGAAATGAAGGCAGGTATTGTTAAATATTAAAAAAGTTAACAAATATTAAGTAAATTAAACTACATTACAAACTGTCTGCATTAAATTGCAAAATCATTTTGTTTTAGGCAATTTTTCAAGACTTCGGTTTCTTCCTCCAAATGGTCCAGTTTCTTCATTAAGATTATCTATAATGCAAACAATTAGCTGAATTCAAAGTTTTAAAGCATGTTTAACACACCTTTGCTGCTGATATAATTTCCTTGGCTATCTTCAGTGGCAAATGTTCTATAGCTTGGGCCAGCTGTATGGGACGACATTTAGCTATATCTTCAATGGTTTTAAAGCCAGCTGTGTACAGCTGCTTGGCGCGATTCTAAAAAGAAAAAAAGCATGCTCATATTTTAACTTAAGGGCACTGAAAAAGTACTGCCTACAATTTTAACAGCCGGCAACTCGAGTAGCGGCTCTAACTCCATTGTACCACAACGATCAATTTTGGCGCTTAGACGTTCGAACAGCGGTTTGTAGCACCAAAACTCTTCAACTTGTTCACAAAGTCTCACAATAGCACTGGCCGCCGAAGTTGCCTGACTTAACATGTTCTGCAGCATGCCACGCTCAATGTTATACTTTTTAGCCACCATTGGCAATGGCTCTACATTTAGAATATCAGCCAATATCAGAACTTTAAACAAACGATTCCATATCAGCTCCATGGGTCCTTGTACCGACAGAGTCTTGGCAATTTTTGCTGCATGCGCTTCTGTGAAGCCAAGCAATTTAAATAAAGCCTGCGTGCTTTCATCCAACGTAGTATAGAGACGAAAAAGTATGCCAGCATCTGCCTCAAACAGCTCGTTGCCCTTCTCATTTGAATTGAAGCAAACCACGAGATACAACAGGTGCGTATAATTGCTGAGCAGCAGCTGTTTCTGTGCCGACTGCAGCTCATTGTGAATATTGCGTGTTCGTTTATAATCAATGCCAGCCTTGAAGGCTGCTCTGCCAATAGTGGTCAAACGAAAGCGCGTTGTTTTGCTAATGAACACGCGACGATCTTGTGAGCGATGCGACGTCAACGTTGAGTCTTGGGTAGTTAAAATGTCGCCATTGTTAGCTTTATCGCTGGAGTTTATTTCCAGCACTTTATTTTTGAACATCTCACGTACAATATTTAAAACTAAGCTCTCAGTTGAGACACCAAGATGTTCAGCTTGTACAGCCAGCAGCGTGCTATTGATGAGCCGGTACAAGTCCTTGCGACAAGCAGCTAACTCCAAACCAATGGCACTGAGCATGACCCCCTTTAGTAAATATATAAATAAGAAAATCAATCATGTTTTTTAAAAAAAAAAATTTGTTTGTAATATTAGTTTTTTTTTTTAATTTGTTTTTAATAATTTAAAGACTATTCAACTGAAATTCGCCCATTTTATTTTTGTACTCAAGTCGTTTTTGAACGCATTATGTCGATAAAACCTCATTTATATGAGTCTTAAAAGAATCTTTATATTTCTAGCAAATTCTTTGAGTTTGGTCCTAAGATAAATTAAATAGAAAGATTTCAAAAGTGACGTCTTTGTGACGATGAGGTCATAAATAATATAGTTATGTTAATGTACCACAGATAAGATTGATTCTCAAGCACAAACTCGTCAATATAAATATTAACACAAGGTCATTTAACATTATCATCAACAACACAAACAAGAAAGTTTTTTAACGTGCTTACCTGGAGACCAATAGCATCATTATGATCCAGTGAACTGATCGCCTTGTCCATAGGTGAAAACAACATCTCACCCACACGCACATTATCGCGACTTGAACTTATCAAAATGCTCTCACCCGCTTCGCCCATGCCAGCGCGACCAGCACGCCCAACCATTTGCTTGTATTTGCACAATGTCATAAATTCGCTGCCCACATAAGGAGCACGGATAATAACACGCTTGGCTGGTAAATTAACACCAGCTGCTAGCGTCGATGTGCAGCAGATGACCGAAATTACACCAAAACGATAGGCAGTCTCAATAAATTTACGCTCATCCGTTGTTAACCCAGAATGATGATAGGCGATGCCAAAAGGAATGGTTTTTGCCAATACTGGACTGAGAACACCGCAGACCTTATCCAGGGCATCCATTAAATCGGCTTTTTCACTCTGGCGATGAGCAAGAAATTTTGATCTTAAACAAAAAAATAAGTAGTAGTTAAAGTAAAAATTTTTAAAAATGTTGTTAAAAAGGCATTTCTTTTAATGTTTGTACCAAATATACGTTGGAGTTTTTATGCGACCTACTTGGGTAATACGCGACTGAGCAGCAAAGCAACATTTTCGCAATTCTTGCGCGAGGAACAGAAGATAAGACAGCAATTATCAGGTGCGCACTCTGCCACCAGGCCAGCCAGATGATCAGGATCGGCGCGCTCAACACTTTTGCTATACTAGAGAAATATGCAAATAATTAAGCACTTTGCTAAATTTCATAATCTTCAAATACAAACTCACATTGAAATTAACGCATCTTTTGTAGATAAAAACTTCCTCCAAAGATTTCCCCGCTGTATTGATTTCTAGTATATCATTGCCACATTTAATATATTCTCGCAGCTCAACCGGACGAAAGCCACGCGTATAAACATCGGCATTAAGAAATACAGAAATTTCCGAAAGATTACCAATGGTGGCACTCATACCAACAATTTGTATGCCAGCTGCAAATGCAAAAATATTTCAAAATGATCTTATAAATGATAAATTTAAAAGCTTACCATTTAGAAACATTACTTTTGTAAGAAATGCTTCGAGAGTGGCACCACGACCTTTTTCTCCAATCAAATGCAACTCATCGATTACCACCAAACCAATTTCATTAGCACGTTTTGCATCTATCAGACTATCAAGCAACACAGCGCCTTTTTCGATTGAAGCAATAAAAATACTTTTACGTTTTTTACGCGCGGTCGGTGGACATTTGCCTTTGCCTGCTGTATATTCATCTACAATGAAATCCAAGGCAATAGCAAATGGAGACATAGCGCTAACCTAGAATTTGCAAATATTTAAATCAAAGCTTAGAATACTCGAAAAAGACAAGGTTTTTAGTATCTTTTTTTAATATTTGGTAAAACTTGCCTTTTCTTGCACAATAGAAACGTAGGGCAGAATGAAGAGCACATTTCTTTGCCTGCAAATTAGTTCGCGTAGCATCAGAATTTCAGCGACTAAGGTTTTTCCGCCACTTGTAGGCAGTGCATAAATTAAATTTTTTCGATTTTGTATAGCCGGCAGATTAAGACACTCGTCCTGCCATTCTGAAAATTATAAAAATCGTTAATTTTGAGGCAGCCACAAACTATCAACTCACTCACCATATAGACTTTTAATGCCCTTGTGCTCGAATATCAAATGTTTGACTCTGTCTGGTAAGCCATAAAAATTGCCTTTGCTGGGAAAGGCATTTACAATTTCTGGAAATGCCTGCGTTTCCCAGTTGATGCGACTTAAATTGCCAATTTCGCGGTGCAGTACTTGCGTTGCACCTTTGAGCAGCGGCTGTGTCAGAGTTGTACGATTTTGTATCTCATCACGTGTTTCGTATTGACTGCCATGTACAATGCCTTCAACTATGGACTTGGATAGGCAAGACGCACTCGTTGAAGTTTCAAGCTTTTCTTTCTGCTTTGGTGCATTGGGTACTTTGAAAGCCACATCGTTTAGGAATCTTTGTGTATTTTGTATTTCAAAATCTACAGGTATTTCATCAAGGACCAAATCACCTTCGCCGTTTTCACCAGATGTAGTAAATTCTTCAAATTTGATGTCCGAAAACAGCGTGTCGTCAAAACCGAGTTCTGAATTAACTGGAGTTGTACACGTGGGACTTAACTGAAGCGCAGCAGTTGTTGGTGGTTCACTTGCAGCACATACATGAGTTATATTTATATCGCTAAATAAGCTATCGTCAACATTCAAGTGATCCAAATCTTGTTCACCACTATTCAGTATTTGGCCGTTGCTGATCAAACAGCCGAGTTTGGAGTTGGAAAAGAAACTTTCATCTTCTTCCTCTGGCCATAACACACTCACACTCGGCTCAATGTCAATTTCATTCCGCGATTTGCACTTTCGTTTAGCATTTATGGGGGAATTAGTCCAATCAATTTTTCGCGAGTTTTTTGACATTTTTTTGTTTTATTTTATTTTATGATTATATTTTTATTTTAACAATAAATAATACTACGAATTTACAAAAGTAAAATATAAATATTGGAGTTTTAAAACTGTAATCTAAGCCGCCAAAATAAACAGCTGTTTTTAGCACAAATAAAACTTTAACCCATACGGTCATAGATTTTTGATTTATGAGGTTAATCCCATTCGATGAATTTTATATGACATTTAATACTATGTTCACACTGAGATCAATTTATGTAATTTCGTGAGATAATTTCGAAATTGTGCAAAAGTGTTCACACTAGGCTTGGATAATTTCGTTTGACGTTTGATTTATTTTTTTGTCAATTTTTTACTGGCCACATTCAGCACTCTCAACAGTTGCCAACTTAAATGTTCAATTAAAATAGAAAATTCTTACTCAAAGTAAGTTTGCAAAATTATTTCGCATAAAGCCGTAAAGCTTCTTGAGAACATGAACTTTAGCCGTTCGGAGTCGGTATAAAATATATAGGTCAAATATATAATATATAGGTTCTCGGTTAATTGTGTGCAAACATTTAATAACACACACAACACAATTGAATTTGTTTTGTTTTTTTGATAATTTAAATTTATTCAGTGTGTTCAAAGAGAGAAGAAAGGAGAAAAAGTTTTAACAACAACAATACGATACAGTTTTCTTAATCTATGTTCCTCTCACTGTTAGACTCGCATTTACTTTCCTTTTTGTCGGCTGCAATAGCGATGTTTAACAGATCTGTGCCGGTATATATTTTGATGTTGTTTCTCATTGCCTCATTGCAAAAAAGGTGTTTTTACGTTTCTTTAGATTAAGGTGGGACAAAACATTCGCGGCAGACCTTTCTTTAAAAATTCAAAACTCAGTCAAAAACAAATATTTTTCCAAAAATGTTTTATTATTGTAGAGAATTAAACAAAGTTAAAAAAAAAAAATCAAAAAAATGTATTTTTCACTACAACATGACTTTAAAGAGCTCCAAACTGGTGGCAGAGAAAAAAACGGCCTAGTGCTTGCAGCGCTGGGAGTCGCAAAAATTGTCCGATCTGGAAAAAAATTACATTTTTAAATCTTAACAAAATTGGTTATCGTATGACAGGAGCTTTTTAAATTGCTTTTCAATTTTTGGTGATGTTCCAAATTTAAAAGTGTATTTTTGCGAAAAATATTGACTTTAAAAATTCATGAAAAAAATTTAAAAAAAAAAGCTCAAGTCATTCATCAAAAACTGGACCGGCTAGTGCCGCAACCAGTACGAAAAACATGGATTCGAGATAAACGCGTTCAAAATTTGTGAACAAAGAAAAAAAAAAGGTTAGCTTCAATCTCCTGTGTAATGGTTTTGTATAAAAAAACCTCTTTTGCCTTTTCGATCTAAGGAACAACGCTTCATTTTTCACAAAAAAAACCACGACTTCACGCTGCAAAAGATGCCAAATAACTGAGCATATAAAATAAAAATTCCACTATATGAGCTATAAAGATGTCTTTTTTCCAAGAAATTCAAAAAAAAAAACCCACCCTTCAAGTAGGTACGAATTAACAACCACCAAAAGTCAGGTAGCAATTAAAACAAGTCTATACTAGCTGCCGTACGTAGCTAGCACGAAAATTAAAAAAATTAAAACTCATAGGAATTTTTCCATGAAATTTTTTTCTTAGAATCTTAAGAATATTTACAAAAAATAGAAAATTATAAAAAAGGCCATTGTCATGTCCCCCCCTTAAACATTATAAAGAAATATAATGTTTAAGCACATTAAAAAGTATGTTTTAATTTAAAATATCGTTATTTTAAAATGCTTTAATTATGTAAGAAAATTGTTTCTATTATGTTTTATACCTAATGTTTTGTTATAACATCGATGAAAAACTTTGAGGAAAATTTATATATCTGTAGGATTCAATTTTTGTTTATTTCTTATTCTGAATGTTCGATTGTCATTCCATTTTTTGTGTGAAAGTACAGATGGATATATTGTGCAATTTTTCAATCACGGTGCACGGTGCGTTTAGACAAAATTCCAATCCTATGTTAAAGGAACGCACTGTAAGACATCTGATAAATTTGTCATGCATATGTCAAAAACAGCTGATCAATTAAAAAAAATTAAAAATAATATAATTTCATTATTCATCATGCCGTAACAAATCGACCGAAAATTTGTTCGTAGAATCTGTTTGCTCTAGGTTTCTGAAATGGGAATAATTGAGTTAGCTGCCAAACTCAAGTGCTCAGTATTTATCTACTGCAAACTTTTCGGGACAATCTTTAACCTCATCCAATACCAGTTGCAGCAGTTTTACTGTCTGACAGAGCACCCAACGATGTGTCGAAGTGTTTCTCTTCCTTTTTCAAGCACTGCCACTTTCCACTTCTATGTTTGCCAATTAAGATCATATAAGCGCCAAAATAAATAAAAAAACCACTACACACGTTTTGACAGCTTAACAGATGAAAGTTTAACCAAATTTTTTTACATTGTTTAAGCACTGAAATTGTAGCTTAAACATCGTAAAAAAAATCGCCACACAAAATATTTCCATTATTCCACATTTTCTTAATATTAAGCAGTTTACGAGGTTTATACCATGTTCTCACTATCGTAATTTTCGGCTCATTCTTAATTTATGCATAAATTATGTCTAAATTAAGTAATTTCGCCGTGGAAAATCTGTCATTGAAATTACTTTGAAATTAAGTAATTTTTCATAAATTACCATCCAAATTAACATCCAATCTGTGTCGGCTCTAATTTTTTCGATTAATAATCGACACATCACAAGGTGTCAATAAGAATAATGCAGGCTTCAAATCAGCGTTTTTGTGTGGCATACGGCAGCCATATACACACAAGTTCGATAGTTAAGAAGCTAGTTCGCCAGCTTGGCACACAAGTTGGCTTGTTGACAAAAATTTTTGATTTTCTCTGTCCAACAAAGCAAAAAAAAAAACATTTCTATAGTTATTTCGAAACCAGGGGTCGAATTACAGCATCCGTGAATGAATGAGCATTCGAATCGAATAAAATTCCGCTCCGATTATATTTTGGTACTACAGCGTTCGATCGAACATGAATCGAAATTTGTTACGATTGTTATCGAAATACTGTCAATAAAAGGAAATAAAATATTTTCATTTGCAAAGACATCAAACAACAAATAAAAATTAAAGTTCATATTCATATTTTCATGTACATAATTTAAAACAAAAAAGAAAACACAACTAATTTGCTAAGCCAGAGATGTTTTTGCTCTGCCTACAATTGACTAACCCACAATAAGAAGATCGACTAGTGAAGCTGCTGGAGATTCATTGAACCAAGTCCAATGGAAACTGCACTCATTGTTGTCCACGATCAATAATCCACTAAATAAGAAGACCACACCGTTTTACAAAAGCGTAGCAGCATGGAAACGGCACATTGCATAAAACTAATAAAGTTGTTGACGGTGCTGTGCAAATTGCTTCAGTTGATGTCTTTGCCTGCCCTCTTTGCAAACAAGCCGTCTTGATTCTGAGAAGTTCATAGTAGAGAGAATCAATTCATTCTTGAGAAACATCACCTGGGTCATTGTTTACATCTAATTGGCTAACAATCAAATCAATACAAAATAAATTAATTATAATTTCCACCAAGCTTATTGTTCCTCATTTATATTCTACACTTTGGTCCTTAAAAATCCTCTTCATCCTGAAGTGCAGAAATTTGCACTGTTGTATAAGGCCGCGTCCATAGAGGACGCTGAAGCTGAAAATAAAGCCAAAAAATGTGCGAAAAAGCGAGATACAAATATATATCTCTCGCTTGTCACACAGCTTTCAGATTCAGCGTATGAATCGAAAAGCATTTCGAACAAACCACCTGCAAGAAATGCTCATTCACGAATGATATAATTCCAAATTCAATAAATTCAACTCGTTCACACCAGCTGAACGATATATTTACTCGTTCCCGAAAGCCATAATACCAAACTGAATTTTATGAATAGAACTCATTCGATCACGGAAGCTGTAATTCGACCCCAGGGTTGTATTGAAACATAAGTGTATACACATACTATAGTACTATGTGGAGTACATTTTAATGATTTAAGTACGATATGAGAAATGTTTGGTACTTTTTGTTTTCTATTTGGTAGTAGTCTATGTAAATTGCATAAGTATACGTGATAACTTTGTTAGGATTCAGTAAAAAATTTGTTTCGAAAAAAAAGACTTGGAAAGCATTTTTGCTTTATTTTCGCCACACAAAAATAATTTTATTTTGAAGCAATAAATACTTTTTTAAGAGTACATTTCTACTCTTCTCAAATAAAACCCTGTGTGTGCCAAACAAATTCCGTAATTTGAACGATCGCTTTCTCGAACACATACAAGCCGCCATATTGTTTGCGAACACGAGTTCCAGATGTGAAAGCCACATAAAGAATAAATTCAAAATAACATCATGCAAACAAAATAAAATAAGGTAACCAAATATGCGAGTTGCCATGGAAATTTCAATAGGGGTATTCACGATGTGGTGTATTTGCCCATGTATTGTGTTTTTTTGATAAATTTGATATCTGTAGTAAAATTACAAAAACAAAATGTACAGTGTTCAAAATACAACCCTGTAGCAATAGCGAAACCCTATTGTATTCTTTGTAAATATCGTTGTATATTTGATCAACTTATCACAAAAACTTTTTGACTGAGCGTGGATGAAGGTACTGGCTGGGTTGTGTGTTTATTTAACCCTGGAACGCTAATGTTAGTCGATTCGACTAAAATCACTTACAAATTTGCAAAGATTTATCTTAAAAGTAGTTTTAATATATGTATTTTTTTAATGAATTCTTTTCTAAAAACTTAAATTTTTTGTTTGATTTATATTCAAAATAAACCAAATATCAACCTTTATAAGGTTTATTCATAGTTCATAAATAAATTTCGGAAAAATCGGTTATTTATATATATGTCAGTCGTTTCGACTGATGATTAGTGTTAACCTTTCAAAAAATAACGTTTGTGTTCTAGGGTTAGTAAAAGTTAATTTAATTCAGGGCTTCGCTTCAATTCTTTTATTTTCTCGTACTGTTAAATGATGAACTACCCAGACTTTAGTGAAGGTTTGTTCACAATGCATTGTAAATATTGTAAATTTTGTAAGAATTTATCAAAAAAACACCACATCGTGAATACCCCTTTATAAATAAATACATTCAAAATAAAACATGCAAACAAAATAAAATAAGGTAAACAAATGAATAAACAAACGTCTCCAAGGTTTCTTTAAAAGTTACAGTTTATTGAAAAAAGTTTGGTGTTTTACAAAATCAATATTTAAAATTGTAATAGTACATGCAATTGTTAGCTTAGAAATAAATTTTGTTTTTCCATATCGAGTCCAATGTTCAGTGTATTTGCATTATTGTTGCTAACGGTTTCAGATTATGAAGACTGTTTTGCTTTTACTTCATGTAACCATTGTTTTCATTGTGAATTCAAAAATTTTAGGAACATGAATGCATAAATTTTGTAATACAAAATGTGTGAACTATTTCGTGAATGTTTTGAAAATATATCGATATATCTTTAATACACAGCAAATCCAGCAACCTTTTATCAGGGTGGCAACGCGATTTCGATGATTAAAAGATGATGTTTTTTCCACTTGCAGCCATAGATGCCAACCAAAATTCACACTCGAAATCACTAAATCACACAACATATATGTAAAAATCACTCGTGTGACACTCACAGCAAAAAAATCACGCACATAGAAAAAAAATCACGCAAAATCACACAAACAGAACAGAAAATCACGCAAAAATCACACACAGAACAGAAAATCACTCAGAAGCAATTCCAATTTTGCAGCATAAAAGAGCATTTAATGCCATACAATTTTACAAATAATGAGATATTTCCTGTTAGTTGGTAATATTAGCAAAAGCTTATTGTTAAAAGTTCATTAATATCTTATTTACTAGATCAAAATTAAGAAGAAATTAATATTTTTTTTAATTCAATATACTATATATCAGTGGAAATAATTTAAATTGTTTGAATTTGTAATATAAACTTAATATTAACTTTTTAAAAGTTGAAACTTTATACCTGTGCTAGCAAATTTCAATTACAGTGTTGGGTTTGTTCGTTAATGTACGTGTTTTCGCATTTACTTGAACGCACTCTTCAACAATAAAGTGAGTGATAAAAAAAATCACGCATGAGTGAAAAATCACTCGCTTCATTTCAGAAATCACACATTGTCACACAGCCCTCAAAAAATCACGAAAAGTGATTTATCACACGAAACTGGCATCTATGCTCAGTGTTGCCAAATTACACGATATATCGTATTTTCCCCGATCTGAGTCTCTGTTGACGATGTCCCGATATATGAGATAAAAACACGATCTGCAAAAAAGCAATAACGACACACGATCTAAAATACTAAATTCATTAAAACGGAATAAGTTTAACTAAAATGCGAAAGCTTTTATACACATTTCATGGAAAAATATCACAAAATGGATATTATTTTTGTTAATTTTTAATATAATATATATAAAAAGATTTATATGCACTCATAAAAAATATAGCTACACTGAGAAATAAAACATACTTTAAAATCAAACAAAAAATTTTAAAATAGCAATTTAATGCTTTTACATTTCTACAAAACAAAATTTAAAGCAAGTGTGTTTGATTTTCAACTACCTATAAACTCCTTTCTTTTTTTAATTTTCTCATTATTATTTCTTTAAAAAAAAAAAACAAAAATCTGAATATAATGACAATTTTTTAATTTTTTAAATTGGTTTGACATATATAGACCAAATGATAAAATAAAACTTATTTAATTTATATTAACTAATATTAAAATATTTAAAATGCAAGCTTCATCAAATGGAGTTAACATTTGGTTTTCGGAGGATCCCGGAGGTAGCTTATTATGAATCTGTTGCCAAAAACTCGGAAAAGCTAAGAAAATGGCATGGAAAAAATTATGCTTTAAAACATTTGTTTTAAATTTTAAAATTTTTATTTTAAATCGTTTTTCATAACAAAAACATTGTTTTAAAAACAAAAACTATTGGTTTGGTCTTAACGTTAAAAACAGTTGTGTTTAATTTTAATGAATTTGTTTCAAGCTCTATTTCAAAAACAAATTCGTTAAATATGAACACAATTTTATTTAATTTTAACACATATTTCCCTCAGTGTATATATACCAATCCAAAAAATTAGTTTTCCTTTGTCGTATTTAAATCAATAGTTAGGAATAAACGAACTGATTTCAAATATATCTACTAACAATCTCTTCTATCGCCCTATAGATGGGGTATTTACATATATTATTAGTTGTACCTTGTACAGTACTACAGGGCTGTACCGTACTATAGAAACTTCAAAGTTGTACTTTGTAGTTGTACACGACGAAATACGATATGGGATAGAAAAAATCCCGATATGGCGCATTGGTTTTCTGGCAACACTGTCTATGCTTGCAGCAGTTGAAATGTCAAACTATTAATCAGAGTTTTTAGTAAAACAATAAACATAAATTTAGCAAAATAATAATAAATAGCTATTTAAGTTGAAGTTGTTTAATACATAATCAAGGTGAAAACTGTGAACATTAAATAAATGCACTAGTTCTGACTAGTGTGGTCAGCCACGTTCCATATAGCTCGTAAATACTCTGAATTTTTTGCAGATAGGGGTTGATAAATAGTACTAAGGTGGTTTATTTCCATTTCTAATGTTTTCATTTTATCAAAATATTAATAAATCCCTTACTTAAAGATGGCAAACGACCGCGAAGTGCTACGTATGATATGGGAAGCGCAAATTCCAATATGTTTCCAAGCGAACTCTGAAGAAATTGTAGGACTACAGCAGCCAGAGAGCTTCTATATAATGGTTCCACGCCTGAGTTACTTACCTCTAGTAGTAGACAAGGTAAAGAAGTATTTCCATCGCTATATTTCTAATGATCAACTAGATGGTGCTGTTTGGTTTGACTATAATGGAGTGCCATTGAAACTACATTATCCAATTGGTGTCTTATATGATCTTTTACATCCAGAAAGGGATGAAATGCCATGGTGTCTGACAATTCACTTTTCAAAATTTCCCGAAGATGTTCTGTTTAAATTCAGCACAAGAGATGTTCTCGAATCATATTTTATGTCTTGCCTTAAAGAAGCTGATGTTATCAAGCATCGTGGCCAGGTTATTATATCGATGCAGAAAAAGGAACACAATCAGTTGTGGATGGGTTTGTTAAATGATAAATTTGATCAATTTTGGGCAGTTAATCGACGTCTAATGGAACCGCGTAGTGATCAGGAAACATTCAAACATATTCCTATACGATTCTATGGCGAAGATGTAAACTACAAGCAAAAATTGGTCTTGCCACTCAATGAAACTGGTCAGAAGAAAACATTGAATGACATAATAGAAGAGCTTTCAACACCAGCTCAAAAAGTGGTTGGTTTTCGAACACATGGCATAGTTATAAACAATGATACGCCATTGCAATGGATGTCTGAACATTTAAGTTATCCGGATAACTTTCTGCATCTGTTTTTAATATATGATAAAAATACTTAATTTATTGAAAAACATAAATATTTACAAGACGAATAAAATTAAGATAAATTAACAAAACAATTCGGATGGAAATTTTTCAATCTTTTCGAAATCAGAAATTAATGAATTTTTATATAATGAACCTTTTAATCTATTTCAAACTTTCTGCACCTTTTTTGCTTTTCTGCGGTTTACTCTTGCATGCTTTGCCCAAGCCGTTTTTATCTAAAAACAGAAACATACATTTATAAAACTTATTCATACGTTTTTTGAAAATGAAAGAACTATTAAAATAGTTTTGTATTTTTTTTTTTTAATATGAGAGAATACATTTTTTAATAACTTAAAAACAATTGTTAAATTAATTTTTCTTTTTTTAAGTTTTAAATTCATAAATTATCTTAATGATATATTATTACAAAGACTTAACACTAATTTTTAGAATAACATAACTCGATTTACACAAAAATTGTTCTCTTTTTATTGCTATTCTAATCACACAGTATGATTTCTTCCTCATATAAAGGATCTACAACTGCATGAAGATTAGTGGGCAGCGGATTAAAGTCTTCATCACTACTTTCAATAATTTCAAGCGAAGACGAAGACGATGATATTTGTATGAGTTCAATATTTTCATTTACACGCATTGTAGATGCTGTAGAAGAACTCTCTGCTGATGCACTTGCCGATGAGATGCGCATTTTTAAGCCACTTGCACTCCTAGGAGTGGCTACTAGCTTTCGTGGACGCCCCATAGGTCGTGCTGTTGGCATACTTCGTCGCTTTGCTGTTTGTTTTCTAGCAAACTTCATTTTTGGCATAGTTTTTGCTGTATCATCATCCGAAGTAGTGGAGGATTGCGAATACTTGCGTTTAAATTGTATTCTTCTGTGTGGCCTCAAGTTGAATGTGGAGGAAGCAACAACTGGGTCGGTGTTTGATTTAACAGATTTAACCTCCAAGTCTACAGAACCTAAAGAAAAATCAACAAGAGACAAATTACAAAAGCAATAACAATAGTTATGAAGGGTGTTCTATTAAGACGTGTGGTACTTTGATTTTGAATAGAACGACAGACCCTGAGCTTCAACTTTGGCACAAAATAGTCCACTAACATAGTGTGGTACCGCTCAGATTTAACATTTTCGGTGTTTCTGTTCTCATCTTCGAAAACAACCGGCCTATGATACCTCCGACCTTTGAACTGAAAAACCAGTGAATTTCGTTTGATGCATTGGTTTTCGACGATCACTTGTGGATTTTCCGAGTCTCAGATATGGCAGTTTTGCTTGTTAACAAAGCCGCCGTTAATAACAATTGCACCTACGGCAGCAATATTCTCAGCTCTGCGTGATCTCCGCACTCTGGTTGGTTTCGGAATAATAAGTACGGACCCAGTTTGATAAAATCTATTCACAATGTTGTGCACAGTTGGTTCACTAATGAGGTGATTGCGACCCCAGTTTTGGTGAATCGAGCTTAGCGTTTGCACTGTCGACTTGGAATTTAAAATCCAAAATTTAACGTTTTCAATGCTTTATTATTTTGTGCAGCGATCCATAACTAAAATCCTATACTGCAACAATGACAATGACACAAAATATGGTGGATAAGAGTCGATAACAAAGTACCACAACTACTATTGGAACATCCTTTATAATCAATCAATATTATAAAACTTCAGTTGAACCTAGAAATGTATATGATTTTACAAGTATGTTTACCTTTCGTAACACGATTAATGAAAACGCGCGGCTGACGCAGCTCTTTACAATCGGCAACCTTCAATCTTTTAATGCGCACAAGCACTTCCTTTGTTTTGAAGTTCAAGTCCTTGTCTTTAGGATGTGGTTCATCCTTAACTGATTTTTCTTCACATGTTGCAGGAACTTTGTTTTTAATCGGTTTTGTTAATGTTGTTTTGGTATCAAAAAGGGGAGTATGTAGCTTTTTTAATTTTGTCTTAGATACTTTCACTTCATTAGGAACTGGACTCTGCAGAGAATAAAAATAATTTATTTATAAATTAAAACAGTGATTAAAAAATAAATATACCACAGATTCTTCGGTTAAACATTCTTCTTTAATGACAGCTGTAGCAGCTACTTTTTCTTCTTCTTGCATGGCAACATCACTTTGTTCATCAGGAATGGTCGGAGTGGTAGTTTTAGTTATATTTTGTTCTTTGGACTCTTCGGTTGTTTGCGCTGATTTGCTTTCTATGGGAACATCAGTTTGGGATTCGGAAGTAGGGACATCAGTTTTGGTCATACTTTGCTCTTTTGGCTCTTCTGTAACATGTGCAGAGCTTGTGTCTGTTTCGCATTTGTTTTCAATCTCAATACCATCTGGTACAACTGCAGTGGTAGTTGTTATTGCCACGTTCTCCTCTGCAGCTATTGATTCTGGACTGTTTTCCTTAGTTACTTTATTTTCAGTTAGAGGATCTTCTTCAATATTTACATCAGCTGTCGGACTTTCATTTACTTCATTCTTAATTTCAATGGCAACGACCTCAGTTGTTAAAGCACCGCATTGCTCTAACTTCTCTTCGGGCTCGATTGGCTGAGCATAGGTTTCCTCTGGTTGTTCTTTAATTTCGGAATTTAGCGTTGTTTCTGGTTCAATTGGTTCATTGATTTCATTGCTAACTTCAATTACATTATTGCTTTCGACAGCCACTGTGGTCTGCTCTACTGTATTTGTAGAATTCTCTAAGCCACTTGTAGCTTCTTCAATAGCTGGTGTTGAAGCTAGAACAGCTTCTGCTGGCACTACAGTAGTTTCCTCTGCAGGTTCTGTTGGAGTTTGTATAGTAGTGATTGTTTCGCTCTGTACTTCCAAAACCTTATGAAGAATTTTAAAAAAATATTAAATCATATTAAAAATAAAAATAATCCAAGTACCTCAACTTCTGGCGTAGAAACTGTAAGTGCTATTGAAGCTTCAGCAGGCACATCGCTTTGTTCTTCCGAATTTAAGTTCTTTTATGGCATAAAAATATAATTAGAAAAAATAACTTCAACTTAAAGATTGTTCATTTCAAACTTACCTTAATCTTATCGGTTGTTTCAATAACATCGTCAGATTGCGAATTTTCTTCACCATCATCATAAGTAAATTTCTGCACTTCCTGATTAAGCTCTTCTTGAGTTTCATCTGTTTCCATTACCGCAACACAATCAGCTGGCTTCATGATATCATTGATTAATTCAAGTGCTGTTCATGTGATTGAATTTTTAATATCTAAAGAAGTAACAACATTTTATATTAGAAAAAATTTTAATATTTACCATGACTAGCATCATCAGCTCCCGTTAAATCGGCCAGCATTATGACAACATTTTGTTGATCTTCTTCTATAGTATCTTCCGCTGCTTTGGTTAAAGCTGCTTCTTCGGCTTGTTGGACAATTTCTTTTAAAGAAATTTCGTTAATTTCCATGGATTCATCGATGTCTGTATCTAAGGCAGCCGTTATTATAATCATGTCGGTATCAATATCTACAGCCTCATCAACTTCCATTTCTTGCTCTGTTTCGATGGGTTTAATTTCTCTGATTACTTCTTCTTGTGTATCTTGATCAGTTTCATCCAGCTCAATGACTTTGTTTTTATCCACAGTCACATCTTGCTCAGGCACGTCTAGCTCTATAACCTCACTTAGATCTTTTTCCATATCTAGCTCAGTTTCGAGTAGCAGATCATTAATTTTGTTCGTATCTTTTTCCATATCTTGCTCAGTTTCGTCAAGTTCAATAACATCTTCACGCACATCCTTTTCCTTATCTAGCTCAGTTTCGTGCAGATCAGTTATTTTGCTCGTATCTTTTTCCATATCTTGTTCAGTTTCGTCAAGTTTTTTAACTGCACTTATATCTTGTGACATATCTAATGGCTCAGTTTCGTGAAGATCAGTAATTTTGCTCGCATCTTTGTCCATATCCGGCTCAATTTCATCAAGTTTAATAACTTCACTGCGATCTTCTTCCATATCTAGCTCAGTTTCGTGTAGATCAATAATTTTGTTCGTATCTTTTGTCAAATCTTGCTCAGTTTCTTCAAGATTTATAATTTTACACTCTTCTGTTTCCATACCTTGTTCAGCTTCATTGAGATCAATAACTTTGTTTTCTATTTCTTTTGCGGAGACTTCTTCGTTTGAAACTTCTTTAATGCCAGCCTCTTTTTCAGCAACTGCTTTGTTGGAAGACTCTTTATCGAAAGTTTCATTGTTGGAAGCCACTTTGTCGGACTCTTGTTTGTCTGTAGCTTTCTTATGGAATTCTACTTCAGTGAAATTTTTGCTTTGCTTATTCAAATCGACAATTTCATGAATATCATATTCAGTTGCACTCAAAGTCGTCTCATCTAACAAAGCTTCATTGAGAGGTGCACTCAACTCAACTGGCGATGATACATTTAAGGAAATAGTCGTCTTAAGATTTGAAAATTTTACAAAAAGATTTTCAGTTTCTGTTAGCACAGCGGATGTTTTATCTACAGTTTGTAGCATTTGTGCATCAAAATCCCAGATATCTGGAAAAGGTGCAAAGCCAGGAGTGGCATTGCTATATATGGAACGCTCTTGTAGCAATTCTTTTAAGTTGCGTTTGGCTACATTTGGCTGGGCATCATTGCTGAAATCATCACAAGGTTTTGTTATTTTGACAGGAGTTTTTTCGCGAACAGGTTCAACTTTCGGCTCTGGTTGTTCAACTTTTGGCTTTTCCTGTATTTTTGAACGATCTATGTTCATGTTGACTGATGCTAGAGCTGCAGCAGTTCTTGCTCGCGTTCTTCTTGTGCCAATGCTGTACATATCAACTAGTTGTTCGATTTCCTGGCAACTCGCTGGAAAAATAGAAAGAAAAACCAATTAAAAAATGCTCTGTTTTTGATTGAGTTAAGAAAACTAAAGACTCAAAAGACTACAACTACGAAATGAAGTATTGGCAAAGAAATGTTCAACTTTAAATACGTTTAATTCCTAATCCATTTTACTTACGTTTAGCAGCTCCTCCAACATCATTGGAACGTTTATCATTTTTCACTTTAGATTTATCTATTTCCATGACATCGTCGTCTTCGTCATCGTCATCGTCATCATCATTGTATTCATCAAATCCCAAATGATTATCGCGAACACCTGCCGCATCATCGTCGTCTTCATCTTCATCGATATCATCATCATCATCGTCGTCGTCATCGTCATTTTCACTATCCTTACCACGTTGTTCTTTACCAGAAAAATTCATAAGATTTTCATAGCCTTCTTCAATGGAGCCATAATCAAGCTGTGGACGATTTTTGTATTTTTCATAGTTAATATTAAGATATTTCAAGCGATCATTAGCTTCGGCCATGTTCAGTTCGACCAGACGGCGTTTCAACTGCGGCACCTTAAGCAGTTTCTTACAGCGTTTGCGCAACTCATCCCAATTGACGGCCCAGGCAAAGCTTTTGTTGCGCGGTAAAAATGTGACCGTTAGCAAATCTTTAATAGTTTGCTCTGACAACTTAAGACTGGATAAAGATTTACTTAAGGCCTCATAGTCCGCATTTGGTGTATCATGATTTCTTATTTTTACAATTTCTTTCACATCAATTGTTGAGCTAAGCAGACCGTATTTGGCATACTTTTCATTTTTATCAGCAGAGTCAAGATTTGTTTCGGTGTCGCCATCAACATGTTGAAGGATTCGATGAAAACGCATGCCACAGCGTATAACAGGAGCATAATATTTTCTAATGGGATTCAAGTAGAAAGCTGTTAGCCAAAACTCCTGCTCCAGAAAGAAATGTTCGTGGAAAAGCAGTGCCAAATCTTCATAATGCTTGGACAGTTTTGTTTCTATGCCGAGCATAAAGTTGGTTGTTAAACCTGGATGATAACGCCAAGTTTCGATGACGTTTACCTCGATGCCAATGATTTTAAGTAACAAAACAATCTTGGCACAATGCCAGCCATCATAGGTCTGGGGAAATAATAAAATTAATTTTATAAAACGAACTGCATAAAAGAACTAAAAAATGTATATTAAAAATTGTCAAAAATAATTTTTGATTTACCCGATCCGCCAGCATGCGATACACATAGTTAAGTATCTCCTCGTTATTGGGCATATTTTCAAATATGGCATCCGTATTTTTGTCGCGTACCAACTTAGCATCTACAGTCTGCACAGTTTCCTCCTCCGAGCTATTCTCACAATTACCCATATTACACGCACGATTGCCTTTGCAAAATTTGCTCTCAAAATCGGTGAGAACTTTAACAGTTTGACTCATGCTGTGTGAGTTGCTCTGCTGCTTTCGCCTCAGCAACTGATCTTTGATATACATTTCACTTATTTCACGTTCATTGATATAAGTATTGAAGATATTTTTATAGCGTTCTATGTGCTCGTTAAAATGTTCTTCATTCATATTGTTCATCTCCATAAGCTGATTGCCGAGTATGTAACTGATGTAAGATTGTGATATAACGCCGAATAGCGTGGAGAAAGTTTTCTCTACTACTTGATTACTAAAAATTTCAATGAATTCATTTATAGACACGCTCAAGTTGATGCACGTCAAAGCTATAAAACGCGCTGGAGTAAAGGTTAGCTGAGCAATAGCTGCAAAAGGTTTGTCATAATTTCGCTCCAAAAAGCTTTGGTGATAGAAACGTATATTGTTCATCTACAATTTCAGCGAGAGTTAATTATTATAAAGCATATCTATTGTAAAAAAAAACTTGCCATATTGTCTATAACAAAACCACGGTTGCTGTCCATTTCATAGACAGTCATTAAGTAGATGTGACATATATTAATGACAGACTGCTTGAATTCTGGAGGTATTTGTGGGGTTATATTGCCTGGAATATCTTTGGCTCGCTCAAAAATAGCATTCCATGCGGCTATGACACGCATAGACAGCTGCTTGGCGCCCTCTAAGTAAAATGAATCGATCATCTTGACGAGTCGCGCCATAATCATGAAAATGTTTTCCTCCCGAAGATAGTCAATATCTGCAAATGGATTAAATTATTAATTTGTTTTAATTTTTTTAACATCATATATCGTGTAAACATACCTTGTTTGCACGCCTGTTGTTCAATTTCCTCAATAGACAGGTCCAGCGTCTTTTTCTGCTCGCTACTTACTACGAGAAATTTGCTAACATATGCCGGCGACCAAGGATATACATCCCACTTGAACATATCAGCCCAGTTTATCAATCCAATCTCGGGTAGCTTTGCTAAAATATGCTCTACGCGCCGCATACAATACAGCAGACCTTTGCACATCTTCATCTCACAACTGTCCCACTCTCTGCTCAACCATAGATCCAGAGAGTAGCGTGCCAACCATTTCATCACCATTTGTACATTTTTTGGTGGAGTGTAGCTTTTGTTGGCCACTGCGTTACTGGAATTCTGCATGTGTATCTCACAGATTTCCCAGCCATAAATAAGCAGCGATATGCGTTCATCATACATCAGCTGATAGATATCTACATCGGAGTCCTGCATCGTATACAGAAACTTGTGCTAAAAGTTTTGGAGAAATATGTTGTTAAAATGTTGATTTCATCATTTGCATAAACTTACCACCACAAATTCATCGAAACCAATTTGTATGGCACAACGCCGAAAGGAGTCTTTATCCTTTTTCAGCAAGGGCAAAAATAAATGCATTTTTCTTGTTTAATATTTTCTCACACAAAGGGAAGACCTTATTCTTTCAAAAATGTACACCGTTCAGTAGACGCTAGTGGTTCTTCGTTTTGCTATACATTTCAGCGTTTTCTGCATTTATTACTTTATGTTTATTATCCTAGTTACTCTTTGTTTTAATGATTTTTGCACAATTTTCTTTAATATTTAAAGCAATAGATTTATTTTAAGACAATTGAAAATTGGACGCTAATAAGAATAAATAACAAATATCAACCGGCTGATTTTGAAAACGTCAAAATGTTTCGAACTTCGAAAGATTGCTAATGCGTTCGGAGTGTTCTGCTATCAACTAAAACTAAACATGATGGAACTAACAAGGTCGACGTGACAGTTCTTTTGCGGAAAAAGGTTATCGAAACCAGAGTTGCCAGAATGTGAAGAATTCGCCAAAACTATGAAAACGTGGAATTACATAAGTTGCATTTTGCTAAATTCTTTCACTGACAATATAAAAGAAATTTAATTTTTTTATATATTCGGCGTTCGGAGTCTTCTGCTATCAACATATGGGCATCTTCCAAAATAGGTCCACCAAAAGTGAAGAAAAACATTCAAATAAAGCACTCTAACAGCTTTTAACTTTATTTATTTTATTTTGATTAGTATTACTGCTATGTAACTTGAAAATTCAACTTATTATGATGCATTTTTATTAAAATTTACAATGAACATCTTTACTGTATTTTGCTACTGTTGGAAAAATTTGTCGCGTCCATATTTATGCCATATCTATTTAAAAAACAGAAAGAGATAATTCTAATATTTCATAAGTCTACGAAGGATAGTTTTCCTTTGACCTCCATTAACATGTATATTATATATAAAAAAAAGTTCTCAAAATTAGCTAAATTCTGCATATTTCTATACGAGCTTAAAAAACTTATATTTTGTGTCGCGTCCGTTCCATTGAATGATTGCTTATTACTTTGTACTAATTTGTACTAAATCTTGCCAATATTTTTATAAAATGTAGCACTCTTTCGTCGCGTTAGAACACTTAAATACATATCGGCTCATTTTGTTTCTTTCTTGTTTTTCAAGTAATTAAAACCATGCGAATGTCGCGTCCGTGCCACTGGGAGATGCCCATATGTAAGTAACAAGGTAGACGTAACAGTTTTATAGAGAAAAGGTTATCAAAACCAGCGTTTGCAGAATGTGCAAAATTTGCCAAAACTGAAAAATTAAGTTTCATTTTGGAACTTTTTTTTTGTGACAAAATAAAAATTAAAGTTTTTTTTAAATATGCGTTACTAAAAGGATGGACTGTTTGGTATTACTTTCAGAGACGTATTAAAATAATTGGACGTCTATGTTATTGAGTTTGTTTGCTCCAAAAAACCTTTGGCTAAAAAAAAAAGCCTCAAAGTAGATAACCGTTTGAGTTTTAGAAGCTGAAGCTGCTGTTTCAATTTCCTTAAGTGAAAAAGCTGGTGTATCATTGTTCATCGATGCTAAATTTAATTATTTAAAGTGGAAAATCAATTTTACCAAGATATCGTTTTATTTTTTGTTTTAATAGTTGTTGCATCTTAGGTCAACTATGCATCCCATGTTCAACTATGCGTCTTTGGTCAACACATTTTTCTCGTGCAAATATTCCATAATAACACGATTTGATTCTAATTGCAACCTTCAACATTAGTTTAACTATAATTTAACTATCATTCAAATTCAGTTCACAGTTCATTTAAATTCAATAGCTTATATAATGTAATCGAACTATGGTAATACTTAATAATTTAAAAAAATGTTTCATCTAAATGAAAGGTTTTACTCTGATTGAGTATAAAAAGTATTCTTCTACTCTGAAGTGATTCGTGTGCGAACAATTTTTGATTAATTTCCGACACCTTGGAACACCTTAAAAGTCGAGAGCAATTGTATTAGCGGCCTTATGCATAGATTCATCCAAAATTCGTTATCTGTCACATTGTCACAGAGCTGCTTTGATGCCCTGTGTTCATATTTTTCGAGTATTTGTTTCGATTATTTGATGAAAGTTTTTTTTTGGCACAGTTGATAAAGTATTTGGTATATTATATACCTCGTTTACCCTGTACGTTAAAATGCATTCGTTGATATCGGTTTGTCATAGTTCGGTTTAAAGAAGAGTGTTTATACTCAAACACTGAGTCAATTTCAGTGAAAGCGATTGTAGAATTGTCCTGACAATTTGACAACTTAATTTACATTTTATCACTGAGCTCAACAAAGTTTGACAGTTGAAGCAAAGTGACTGATTTTCAGAACGGTTGCAAAATAAAAACTAGTTACTTCGTACTTGAAATTTTACATATCGATGAAAAATTAGATGTTATTGTATCGCTCTGAAATTTTGAAGACGTTTTGAAGTTCAGTTTAAGCAATGGGTTGAATCAAAGTGGTTTCGATCACATCGACTTGAAGCGTCGGATAGGCAGGGTATGAAATATATTATTTCGGGAGAATATTTTACATTTTGACTTAAATTTCAAAAAATGTTGATCGATTTAAAATAAGATTTTATCGAATCACTTTGACATTTTGAAGACGGTTTGAATTTCAGTAAAGCTATAGTTAAATCAAAGCGACTTTGATCATTTTGACTTAAATAGTCGGATATTGATTTTTCTTGTCTCGGTAAAAAATTTTGCCCTCTGAGAGTTCAGAATATTTTACATTTTAACATTTTAAGCTAAAAATGAACTCTAAAAATGTTGACCTTTTCTTTATAATTTTTACATAAGTAGATACATTCTTGATCAGAATAGCCACCTAAGTCAAAAAGTCAAAAAATGTTGACCATTTCTTTATAGTTTTTACATAAGTAGATACATTCTTGATCAGAATAGCTACCTAAGTCGATTAAGTCATATACGTTTTACTGTCTCTCCATCTGTCGACACAATTACAGCCGTAGTTTTAAAGCTATCGTAATGAAATTTTATGTGTAGTAAGATTTTCTCTAAAAAAATTAAGATCATGTTCGGAAATGGACTTAATCTGATCAAAACCACACATAAAATCACTTTAAATTCTATAAAATCTATAATTTAATGACTTTAGTGACTTGAAATTTTGCAAATAAGATAAAAATTAGCAAATTACTTTAAAATTTAGACAATCGGTTGAAACTCCGCCTACCTCTCTTTAAAAATGACATCATAAAACCTGAAAGTGTCTAAAAATTCTATAAAATATTTATCTAATGACTTGAACTTTGTCACATATGCTTTCATATGTAACATGAACGCTAAATATTAAATTCTGGTCAATACTTCCCTTACCTCCCATCGAAATATCAAAACCTTTATATATGTCATAAAAATTAATGTATTGACTTGAAACATTTGTTCATACATTATTCTTGATATTTAAAACGAACTCTGAGGAAGATAATTTCTTACTGGATATATGTAATGGCAGCACAAAAATCGCCACTTTATTTTATATTTTAAAACGGACCTTTTTTAAACAGAACAAAAAAACGAACTGTGATATGAACCAGTTCAATGGCGGTTAAGCAAAAAAAAATTTAGTTTCTTAATAAAATCTTATTTTAAATACATGTTATTAGATAATTGTGCATGTGACTACATTTTTTCATGAACATTTATATATTATTGTTTAGATTTTGAAATGATTAGATTAATGACGTTTAAAATTTTTTTTAAATTTTGTTTTAATATATAAATGACAAATTATTTTTAAAATAATTTCAAAAATGTAGTTATGCAAAATGCACAAATTTCGATTGTAGTGTCTTTCCAGAAATCAAAAATTGCTTTTTAGTAATGCTATTTAAATCAAGATAATTATTTTTTATTGATACACTCAAAAAAATTCTGTAGTAAAAATAAATAAAAATGTATTCAAAATAAATGTAAAGTAGTAGCTCACCGTCCAAATAAAACTGTATTTGTTTTTACTAAATAAATTTATTTATTTTTACTACAGAAGATAAAAACTGTTTATTGCAGTAAATTTTACTACAAGTGTAATATATTTAACTACATTATTTTTAAATAAATATGAAAACCAAATTTTCGTTTTGCAGCATTTAAAATAAAATTTTACTACATGTGTAGTAATTTTTACTACATGTGCAGTAAATTTTTCTACATTGACCAAGAACTAATAAAATAGGTGTCTTATTTTTTATTGTAATTTTTATTATATATTAATCAGAATATTGACATTATTTAAAGCATTTTGTATTCAAATTAATAAACAGTTTTCGCTAAATATTATATAAATTTGGTTATAATTATACAAGAAAGAAATATTTGTCACTTGTTTACATTATAAGACATTAAACACAAAAAAAATTAGCAGCCCCCTGCAAGTCCGTACAACGCTAGGCCGCTTTCATTCACTACGAGCCGCAGCATCGCGAAATGGTGTCTAAAAGCGCTAGCAAAAAGCGTGCATTATACAGCAACAGCTCAAAAAAGCGTCATGATATGCTTTCGAAAGCCTGAACACTTCAGTCTCCACTATGTAGCCTTAGAATAGTAGACCTTGGAATAGTAAGAAGGTGAAGCAGAGCTTAATGCAAACACATCCGCTAGAAGAATAATAACATTAGAAATTTAAATGTGATTACTTACCAGCAGGACGTAATATTTTCAATATTGTTTTTTTTTTATTTATTTTTAATTTTGAAGAACACAAAAATATTAAAAGCAAAGGCAAAGATTCCTACTTTTTTTCTAAATAATTTAAAATATTTTTGTATTCACAAGAAATACATCTGAACAAATACTTACTACATATAACTACATCTTGTAGTACAACCCTGCAAACATTTTATGAGGCTCTCCAAAAAATGACTCTAAAAAGAGTGTTTTTATGCGTGTTTTATGATGACTCATTTAATAGACTCATGAAAGAGTCTTTAATATGATTGTTAAATGATTGCTCAAAAATAAGACTCATGAAAGAGTCATTTTGTATCTGATTTATGAGTACTCATAAAAGAGACTCATTAAAGAGTCCTAAATATGATGGTGATATGATTGTTCATAAAAAAGACTCATAAAAGGATCATTTATTGATTGATATATGCGTTATCATAAAGAAGACTCAAAAGAGTCTTATATGCGAGTGGTTTATGAGAGAATAGAATTGGATTATTGCAAAAGCACCATATCTAATAAATAAATAAGAACTTGATTGAGCATATTTTTATTAATTGTATAAAACTTTGTAACTGTCCGTAATGGACACATGCTATTCTGACTTCGCTTTTCGGAGAATTGTTTGTTTGCCGCGATATAAATGCTTTGAAATTGAACTACAACCAATGTTCGTTGCAAAAAGACAATAAGAACTTATATGAGTCTTAAAGAGTATTAAATATGAGTATTAAAAGAGTATTAAATATGAGTCCTAAAAGAGTACTAAATATGAGTCTTAAAAGAGTTTTAAATATGAGTCTTAAAGCCATCATTACTATGAGTCCAAAAAGACTCATAAAACAGTCATTATTATGAATCATATTTTGGGGCCCACAACATACGAAAATGTACTCATAAAAGACTCTTTTTTGAGCGCATTATGACGATAAAACATCATTTATATGAGTCGTAAAAGACTCTTTTAAGAGTCATAATGTTTGCTGGGAAATTATTCAAGTGTAAATACAGTAAAAAGATATCGTACAACTACATTTGTGTTTATAAATAAATAAAACTACATATTTATGAAATAAATACACGTTGTGCAGTAACTTTTACTACAGTATTTTTTTGAGTGTATAAACAATTCTTGTTTGAGAGTGTAGCTATTTAAATTTCTCTATTATTTACACCATTTCCAGTTAAAATGAAAAATGCAAAATTTTAATTGTAGAGAGAATTATAAATATACTTGTATAATCCATTAGGAATGCCATTTCAAACAACAAGCTATAAAGGATACAATTTATAACCGCTATTTTTTCTCCCACAGACTATAGCGCTCGAAGAACTACTGTCACATTAATTAAATAATTTGTTTTTTCGAACTTTGCTTTTAACCTCAAACTTTTGTATTGACGCAATATTTTTATCTTTATTTAAAAAAAAATTATTTTAAAGAATTCGCAAAAGAATCCATTCGGCAAAAACTTAAACGAAATGTTAAGGCATGTAGCCAAGCAACTTGGTCCGAAATTTATCAGAGGCTTTGCCACCAGCAGACAAAATAATCACAAAGTTTGCGTTGTTGGCGGTGCCGGTGGAATTGGACAGCCACTTTCCATGCTACTTAAGATCAATCAACTTGTTTCCGACTTATGTGTTTACGATCTTAAAGCCGCAACTGGCGTTGCTATGGATCTATCGCACATGGACACCGGTGGACATGTCACTGGCATCTGTGGTGTGGAAAACTTGAAGCACGCTTTGAATTGTTCCCGTATCGTTATCTTAGCAGCAGGAGTGCCACGTAAGCCTGGTATGCAACGTTCAGATCTCTTCAAAGTCAATGCTGCCTTGGTCGTCGATGTTGTGCAAGTTTTTGCAAAAGTCTGTCCGAAGGCATTGCTTGTGATCGTCACTAATCCTGTGAATTCACTTGTACCACTTGCTGCAGAAGTGCTAAAAAAAGCTGGTGTCTTCGATCCAAATCGTCTCTTTGGCGCTACAAGTCTCGATGTTGTACGCGCACGCACCTTCATAGGCGAATTTGGTTCTATTGAACCAATGAAGGTACAAATACCAGTGATTGGTGGTCACTCTAATCTGACCATTTTGCCAGTTTTTTCGCAATTGAAACCACTTATTAAGGATTTGGATGAGGAGATTATCGAAAAGTTAATCAATAAAATTCAAGAGGCTGGTGCAGCGGTAGTCGAAGCTAAGGGATCAGGCTCAGCGACCTTATCAATAGCCTATGCAGTTGAAAGGTTCACTAACTCATTATTGATGGGCTTAGATGGTGTTGGTGTAATACCCATTGAATGCTCTTATGTTTTTGCCACAACCGGAGCTGAATGTGAATTCTTCGCTACGCCATTAAGATTCGGCAAGGAAGGCATAAGTGAGAACTTGGGTATACCAGGCTTAAATGAATTGGAGTCAGAAATGTTAAAATGTCTCATTCCGATATTGAAGAAGGACATTGAGCTGGGAAAGGAATTTGCCAAAAATCTTAAATAAACTTAATATGTGCGTAAATATTGAAAATATATTTAAATGAAAGAATTTTGCATGGTTGTTGAAATGTTCTCATTGATTTTATTATTGTTGATTGATCAATTTTTAAAGGGTTTTGTTTTCAGATTTCAAAAACCAATAAAGTTCTAACAGATCCTGTAGGTGATGTGAAAGCGGCTATTCATCATGCTTAACTGTTGAAACAAAGCTTTTAAATGCAGACAATACGGTATCTGTTAAAGAGTACGCAAAATCAGCTATTAAATCATTATCAGTTGTTTTCCTAAGCACTAAAGTGTTTGTGGTAGCTCGTTTAATTGATGAGTTCTATTTACATTTGAAGTCAATAAATTAAACATCCCTGATAAGAACAGACATTATCTGCATTCATAAACAAGTGGTTTGACTACATTTTTCCATGCTTTTAAAAATAAATATAAAAATCAAAAATAGAACTACAACTACATCTTGCAATGTATGCAAATAAACAATGTTTCTGAATAGTGTGTACAAAATTTGAAGTACTTCTTGAAATAATTATGAAGTTGGGATATATTTCCAAAACAACAGAAGTTAAAATTCTAGCAAAATGTTTGTTTTTAAATCACCTTTACCTTTACCTTTACCTTTACCTTTACCTTTACCTTTACCTTTACCTTTACCTTTACCTTTACCTTTACCTTTACCTTTACCTTTACCTTTACCTTTACCTTTACCTTTACCTTTACCTTTACCTTTACCTTTACCTTTACCTTTACCTTTACCTTTACCTTTACCTTTACCTTTACCTTTACCTTTACCTTTACCTTTACCTTTACCTTTACCTTTACCTTTACCTTTACCTTTACCTTTACCTTTACCTTTACCTTTACCTTTACCTTTACCTTTACCTTTACCTTTACCTTTACCTTTACCTTTACCTTTACCTTTACCTTTACCTTTACCTTTACCTTTACCTTTACCTTTACCTTTACCTTTACCTTTACCTTTACCTTTACCTTTACCTTTACCTTTACCTTTACCTTTACCTTTACCTTTACCTTTACCTTTACCTTTACCTTTACCTTTACCTTTACCTTTACCTTTACCTTTACCTTTACCTTTACCTTTACCTTTACCTTTACCTTTACCTTTACCTTTACCTTTACCTTTACCTTTACCTTTACCTTTACCTTTACCTTTACCTTTACCTTTACCTTTACCTTTACCTTTACCTTTACCTTTACCTTTACCTTTACCTTTACCTTTACCTTTACCTTTACCTTTACCTTTACCTTTACCTTTACCTTTACCTTTACCTTTACCTTTACCTTTACCTTTACCTTTACCTTTACCTTTACCTTTACCTTTACCTTTACCTTTACCTTTACCTTTACCTTTACCTTTACCTTTACCTTTACCTTTACCTTTACCTTTACCTTTACCTTTACCTTTACCTTTACCTTTACCTTTACCTTTACCTTTACCTTTACCTTTACCTTTACCTTTACCTTTACCTTTACCTTTACCTTTACCTTTACCTTTACCTTTACCTTTACCTTTACCTTTACCTTTACCTTTACCTTTACCTTTACCTTTACCTTTACCTTTACCTTTACCTTTACCTTTACCTTTACCTTTACCTTTACCTTTACCTTTACCTTTACCTTTACCTTTACCTTTACCTTTACCTTTACCTTTACCTTTACCTTTACCTTTACCTTTACCTTTACCTTTACCTTTACCTTTACCTTTACCTTTACCTTTACCTTTACCTTTACCTTTACCTTTACCTTTACCTTTACCTTTACCTTTACCTTTACCTTTAACTTTACCTTTACCTTTACCTTTACCTTTACCTTTACCTTTACCTTTACCTTTACCTTTACATTTACCTTTACCTTTACCTTTACCTTTACCTTTAAAAGGTTTTAAAGTGTGATGATGGAGTTTTCTTTCTGAGAAGTCTATCAGCAAACCCTGAAAATTTCAACCCGAAATTCTCAGCCGCATCGCGGGGCTGTGATATGGTTAATGGTGTGGCTTCCGAAAGAAAAATAAGTTTTTTCAGGCAGAAAACTCATGCCGTAAGAAAAAGCCAGTTTTTATCTCCCAGCAATTTAAGAATCTTCCCTTTCATCTCTTTCTCTTACGAAAATAAAATTAGTGAGATAGATCGTCGCAATATTGGTTTGTAGAAATGGGGTGTTACCCCTTATCTTAATTGTGTAATATTCCTTCTACAACGCCCTAAAATCTTTTACACTTTCAGATAAAACTAGTGAAGAAGTTTCCTCGGCTTGGCCGAATCAAAGAATCCTGTGAAGCCGTGTTGAAGTATATTCGAAGCTATGAAGGTTCTAACCTTAACTTCTTCTATGTTCGAAGTTATGAAGGAATTGCATGGGAGATAGGTGATGAGCACAACAGGTAGTTATACGTTGCACCAGGTCTGACTAAAAGCATGAAAACTGGTACGACGAGAAATCAGCGACCCCTACTTTATGCCAGTCTGACCTGTGAGGATGGGTCTTCGGGAGCATCATGGCGATTGTGGCTTGCTACCCATACCGCAGACAGAGCTAACTAGCCTTGCATTCTGAACGCGGGTATACATACACCGCAGTACGGAAGAGGTGTTAGATAGGCCTCCACCCAAACCAAGGGCTATGACGTGTCTACACAAGATGAGGCTTATTTGATGTCTCTTAATCATCAAAGCGGCATTGGCCGATGCAATTTTTCTGTCCCATCCTATAGAGCACCGTAGACTGTACGGAGGTGTTTTAAACAATTCCAAATTTTAAAGTCAAAATACTTGATTGTAATGCCGCAGATTGCAAAAATTATCTAAATGGCACCACCTATAAAATGCACCAAAAATAAAGGTGATTTAAAAAAAAACATGCAAAGTTTTAAAATAGATTGAAATTTAAATTAAAATTGAAGAAAACAAAAATTTTAAAAATGGAAAACGAAAATATAAAAAAAAATCTTTGTCATGTGGTAAGCTGCAATTTTTCAACTGTTCAACTTAAAGTCCGCCAGCTTCTTCATTTTATTTATAAAGAACTAAATTATTGGTAATGGACGCCTTCGAAAACTTTCGAAAACATTTTAAATATATTTTCATAGGTTAATTGAATTTATGAAAGTACATAAATATCTGGGAATATAAAAAATCTGTACACTTTAGCTCTTAAACGTCCAGAATGTACCTTATGGAATAGGTGATTTTCAGTAATTCTGTGAGATTAAGATTGTGAAAAAAAAATATTAAAAATTCTCTCATCAAAAATTCTCAAGGATGTTTGCTTTTCTAGAATAAATTGTTCCAAGCCCCGAAAAATCGATAGAGTGGGTTAAATCGAGTTGCTTCCAAAAAATCATTTTGTTTTTAATGGCGAAAACTTTTTTTCAATGAGCTTATGACTGAATTTAGCTATATTTTTACAGCATTATTTGATCTATAAATATTTTCTACCAATATCATCTGAAAGTCTGAATATCGAGAAAATTTTGCAGAGTAATTGCGAGCCTCGGAAAAATCTTTTGTGTATTTATTGAAACTTGAATTTAAAAAATTTTTGTTATTGAATTAATGATGACTTGAAAGAAGCTCAATTTATACCACTTTATTGATTTTTAGGGGGTTTCAGATAAATTAATTCTTGAAGAGCACCCTTGAAAAGCCCACCAGTGGAGCCAATTAAGTGGATTATAAGGAATGTAATAAAAAAGTATGACAAATTTGGCTTCAAGGCTCTAAAAATGTTTGCAGACGCCCAAAAAAGATAACAGAGATGAACGTCAAATAAAAAGAATCTATTATTCAAACCGGTACCAATATGCAAGACTAATGACAAATCGTTTCACACGATGACTCAATAAAAACTTAGTGACAGAACAGTTCAGAGGCATACTGACAATGTGGATCTAAGAGTTCGAAACCCAATCTAAACAACTTGCTGGTGCCTCGAATGAAAAAAAAAGATTGCAATGTGTTAAATTTTATAAAAATTGGTCTGAAATGGACTGGACATTCGTAGTATTCTCAGATGAGTTCAAATTTGCGCTACAGAAAGTGGTGGTAATGTTGTTGATGGTGGTAAGTGGTAAGTAATGGTTTTGGGGACGATAAGCAACTATGGTGTAGTAGTAATAATTATGCTGAAATATTCTATAAAAGTAGCAAAATATATCGACATCATCAATAAAGTTGTGAAAGCAATTTTCAGAACATGAACATTTGTGCCACAGGGCAAAAAATGTAGATGTTAAATCTTTTTTAAGACATGTTTGTACACAAGGTCTGTTCTCGTACTTTTTGAACTAAAAATGGTAAAACTGTCAAAAGCCTGAGACTTTTAATATAATAAATATCTCTCGAAAAGAGAGAAAAATACAAAAAAGTACGGGAACGCTTCTCGGACTAAAATTGTAAAAACTGTCAAATAAGACTGTTTGTCCAGCGTTGGCTTGATGTGGAGCAGAGAACTCCAATGAGTATCCGACAGAAATCAGATACTCAAATCATACCCGAGATACCCGAGTTTCTTGCTGTTATCTGCCCTATTCATACTCACTAAAATATGTAAAATACTTAGATTCATTCGCTCATTAGCATATTTTCGGGTAAGAGTTCATACTTATATTCGAGAGCTGCGTGATTCGAACCACTTCGATTTATTTTCAATGGGTGTGTTGAGTTAGTGTTTAGGAAGGAAGCTCGACCCGAGTGTATTTTGAATGTATCCTGAGTACTGCTCTTTCTCTGTCTCTATTTTGTTTGGATTTGTTTTATGCTTATGTTTTTTCATGTTGAAAATTATTCGGCCTTGTACGTTTATTAGTTGTAGTATTTTGGGCTTTGGCCGTAAAAAAAGAAAACAATATTTAGGTTTTCTTTTGTTTTAATTTTATTTACTCCGATATTTCGGCTTAATTTTTAAGCCTTTTTAAACAAAAGAAAACCTAAATATTGTTTTCTTTTTTTACGGCCAAAGCCCAAAATACTACAACCTTATGTTTTTTCGTAATCGTATTGTTTTTGTAGGAATTTTGTTGTTGGTATTTTTCTGTTGCACTCTTTTTATTAGCTTTTATACATTTTCCCATATTTCTGGTTTCGATTTTATTAGTTTCAAAGAAGTTTTGATGCATCGCAATTTCTTCGCTAACTTGTAAACAGCTGATTTTAAGCTGTTTGACACTTTTACCAGAAGATATTTCTCCGGCTAAAACTTGCAACTTTTTACAAGGAAGGGACTTTTTTACTCTCTCGATTGCACTCTCTTTTACCATTTTTTCGAGTACGGGAACGCTTCTCGGACTAAAACCTGTAAAACTGGTAAATTGCACTAAAAGTTAAAGTGCGGGAACAGACCTACAATTTTATGTATAATTTTAAATTTCAGCTGTCAAATCATAAGAATTCATAAGAAATTGTACCTTTACTTTGTACAATAGGAAATAGTCCTGACCTTAATTCTATTGAAAATTATTGGCGTTACATGGGCAGCGGAATTTGGGTAAAAGTGGTCCATTTCAATTATTGATTTGAAACGGATTATATCGGATTTATGATTTCAGAAGAAGGTGAAGACTATCTAAAATTAACTTTTTGAATCAAAGCCAAGTCGCATACAGAAAGTCATAAAAAATAGATGCGGAAATACCAAGTATTCAGGTATTAATTTATACTAGTTCTTTCCCGTCAAAAATGACGGACCTGGTTTTCCGAAAGGACAAAACATGAAATATTGACTTTCTTTAAGCTGAATTAGAAATCAGTGTTGGTCACATATTAGATTTTAAATTGCGCAAATACCAATTTTTAGTTCTAAATATTTATAAAATACCTTAAAGTAAAAACGAAAACCATAGTAGGTGCGACGAAATAAGTTTAAAAAATTTTTATAAAACTGAAAATTTCAAAATGAAAAATATATAAAAAGTTTTAGAAATTTTAAAAATCACAAAACAAAAATGCCTAAAAATATGCTCTGAAATTTTTCAAAAAAATTAAGCGTTCCGCACTCACATTTTACGGAATTATGTTATAGTAATAATAATAATAATTATTTAATTTTTTTAAATAATTTTTTTCGAGTTTTCTAGTAGTGTTCCAACAAAAAAATTGTATTTTTAATCGATTTTGGCATATTTCTTTTAAATCAGTGCTTAAAAAAAATTCACCCAGCAACTTACAGGAAACACACCCAGACACATCAATGCATTTTAAGTCCCACACATGCAACAATAATTATGGCATTGTGTTTACTTTAAACCCGCTCAAATGCACATCAAGCTATAACATATAGACAGTTTTTATTTGCTTGATATTTTCCCGGGTTAAAGCCGCAACGAACGACGCGCATAACTCAATCAACGTTGCACATGCAAAGCCATAAAAGATGGAGTTTTAATATATTTTTCCATTTTTGCGGCACTTTTTTAGGATTGTTGCTGCAAAGAGGACGAAAGTGCAAAGAGTGATTGAGAGTGGGTAAATATGATTCTATGTGGCTTCATAAGTCGGTCATAAATTTGTATTATTTCTTAGTTATGTTTGCCATTGACTTTTGTTGTCAATTGTTTGAGGACTTTAGCTGCGGCAAAATGTCAATAGTTTTCCTTTTTAATATAACATTTTTTAATATAACATTATAAGAATTTAATTCAAACAATGGCGGGCGAGGGAGGGAAAACTCCCATCTATTACTGCCAAAGTCTTCAGAATTTTATAAAATGTTATTTTATTAAAAAAAAACTAAAACTAAAAATATATTGAGCTGTTGGCGTTGCCTAGCGAAAACTAGTGCGTAGGTGTGAAATCACTTACCACTCAATCTTAAATGCTTAAAAACATTTAACTCCGAAATATGGCTGAGTTCACATTTTCAATTGCCTAACAGCGGGGTTGGCTTCCCAGCGATCAATCAGCATGCCGCACTTATCATTTTCCATACCGTTATTGATAGTCAACAGTAGCACAGGCAACACACAGGAAGTAGTGTCATAAATTATTCCATCATCAGCACACAGGCTTTTAGCTGCACAATCGTCATTGTTAATAGATTTTTCCACACAAGCGCAACAGGTTGACACCACTTGTCGTCAATATTTCAATCTTTTTTCAACGCTAGGATTTTTATTTGTTTTTCTTTTCTTTTCTTTTCTTTTTTTTTTTTTTTTGTTTTGTTTAATTTTCATTTACCCTACGCAACACCCTTTAGTGCGTGTTACCATCTAACAGCTTTGCTTAGATGATGGCAATGAATATTCATTGCGAACAATCATGGGTGGTGGTGGTTGGATATTGCATTTGAAAGAAGCAATAAAAAAATATGCATCAACAATGTACCAATGCGAAACCCACTTTAATGGCACCTTTTGCAATATAGAAATCATGTTTCACATAATCTCCAGTAATAACCGCTAAAGTACTGCTAAGTGTCCATTTGTATGAATCAAACAGCGAGTGATGCCAAGTTACTCAGAGTGGTGGGTGTTAAATTAAACCCACCGTGGTAATTGTTGTCTCGAAATACTCTTGAAACACGAGCAGTGAACATGTAAACAACATCCAATGAGAAAAACAATAAAAAATAATTTGTCGAAGAAAAACTTCGTCTTAAATGATTTCCGAATAGCTCGCAAACAGTGGGATAAAAATAAAAAAATCAAGTGATAAAAAAGTTTATTTATAGAATAGAGTCACACCGAAATGTATGGAAAAAAAGTTGCAAATGTTTAAGTTTTAAATGATTTGACCTCAGTTTTAAACTCGATTTGACCTCAGGATCAGAGGATTTGAGTTTTTAAGTCTATTCAAAAAGTTCAAGTCTTGCACCATTTGTTAGTTTGTTAGTAAAATTTGATAGTTTTTCTTGTTTTTTTAGAATCCTTGTAAGAAAATATTTCCATAAAATCTAGTGGATACTTTTTATAACGCTATGACTTATATACACGGAAAATTGAGCGATTGGGTTGAATTTTTTGCTAGAAGTTAAATTTTTGGAAAAAACATTTGGATTTATTCGATTCCACTCTTTTGGTTTGTTAAAAAATCAACTTAAACAAGTTGAAATTAAATTTTTATTTTATTTTGATACAGAAAACTGTATAAATAAATTTTATCACGAAAGCTTTGAAATATATCTTTACAATTCTGTGACGACAAGGAATAACCGCTTAAGTCGTTAGGACAAACTGAGGTTATTACTTTCATTGGTTATTACATTTTTATGGTTGTAACTTGAAAATTAAATGCTTTGCGGCCATCAAATCTAGACAGCAAAAGTCAGGGTACCTGACATTAGATAGCAATTTAAGTTTTAAAAATGCTATCTTGAAATTTTGAAAATGAGTTTAGCTGTTATCCCTTGTTGTCACTGAATTGGTTCTGGGAGAAAATTTTGTCATATAAACCATTGATATGAACGAAGTTGTCCTAATTTTAAAACTATTTACGTAATAAATGCACATTTACACGTTTTGAATGTCTTCTGGTTCATGTTACCTCTTAGTTTTTTTTCTTAAAATAATAACAGAAGTCTTCATAAGCAAATATAAATTGAAATTACTATCATATTACAATAATTGTATCACAATGGTCACATCCCATTATCGTAAAAGTGTTGATTGATTTCAAAAGCATCTCACGAAATCATTAAATTTGGTCTAATTGTAAACAAGGGCGTTTAATACCGGGAAAACCTGAAATAAATAACTACCAAACATATATATAACAAAAAAATTTCAAATTATGAAAAATATCACTCGCCAAAAATTGCAAAATGAGAGTAGATGAGATGATGTTAAAAAACAGCTTTATATGCGATAGTGTCCCATTTTGATGACAAAAATTGAGGATGGCATAATGGATATCTAATGATAAAACTAATCTAATTTTTTGGTTACCTAACATTGAATCGCTACCCATTCAAAATTGTTAATTGTAATAAATATTGCATCATTAATATTAAATATTAAACATTGTGATTTAATTTTCTATTAAAAAGATGTGGTATATATAAAAAAATTAAAATATCATATCTTAACAATTAACCATTGAATGGTTAAACTTTGACAATTTCATAAAAAAATGTTGGTTAGAACTTTTTTTTTTTTTGGTGTATATAAATAAATATGTCTTTCTTTGAAAAAGTAAACTGCAGCTTCAACATTTTTTTAAGGAACAAAAATTGCATTCCATTTGCTAACCGTAGTCATCGTTAGCATGGAAAAAGTCCTTGTGATGGTGCATTAGAAACCATCAAGAGAATTGTTAGAAAAGGCAACCTGCAACGAACCACAGCTTTATATCAAAAATTCCGAACAAAAAATTATTTTTTGTTTCTAAAGAAAAACATTGATCCAAAGTTAGATTACTAAAATATGTTTTCATCAAAATCGGACATTATGCAGCTCTCCCGTTAAACTCTTTCATATTAATTCATTATTTAACCTCAATAGAAAATATTGAAAAAAAGTTGTTAGACATTCACACAAAAATTTTTTAGAATTTGAAAAGGAATGGTATCACTGTATTTCAGTTCTCGAGATTTTAAATCCTTGAAAATAATTTCCTAGTGGATTCAATAGAAATTTACGAAAACGTTCATAGCTGAAATCAGTTACAAATTTCAAATATAAGAACTCGATCTTACCCACTGTAATCAATTATTGAGTAAACCAAACCAGGCATGAGCGTAGCAAAAATTAAAAACAACAGGGGGCAAGTATTTAACTATCTCATAAATCACGATAAATCGTATAGTCGACATTTTTGTTTTTAGGTTACTAATTATTTTCAATTTTGCCAGTTACAACATGAAACGTTTAGAATAGATTAATTCATTATTGACACTTTCGTTCTCTATACTTTCATAATATCTCTTTATTAGAGCGGTTAGAACATATATGAGAAAAATTAAGGGTATTCTTTTTTTGGTGCGCGTACATTTTCTGAACTTTTCATCCTAATAATAATAAAAATATCTTAAGGCCCAACAAAATTTAAATTCTAGATATTTCGCAAATTGTTTAAAGGTCATTGTTTAAAGGTCAATGTAGTGTACAAATTGAAACACATATTGAACATATTTTGATTAGAAATAGTTTATGATAATCCAAACTTTTTGAATTTTTTTATTTTTAAGACAAGCATGTGATAATTTTTGACGATATTTTAGACATGCAAATATTATGTTTTTTCCTCATATATTTTTTTTTCTTATTTAGTTTCAACATTTTCATGTTTGTAATTTTGTATTTTTGATCATAAATTGATCAGAGATAGTTAGTTTTTATGAATTTTTTAAAGGAAATTTCAAGGTCATGCACAATTCGCTCTATTATGCATTTCACGGGTGGAATTTTAAAAAACTAACAAGGAAAGGTCCCCAGGTGACAGTCTGCGATTTAAATGATTGTTGGATATGTAACAAAAGAAAACAATTTAAGGTTGATGTATTTTTTAAACGTACTCAATGGATGGTTAAGGATTTCAAACTCGCGTTCAAAACTTTGTGAAAATTTCGTATTTTGTTATAATTTCGCTTTTTTCTATAGAAATATTTAGAAATATAGAAATAAATAGAAATAAATAGAAATAATTCGGTACCAAACAAAAGCTCTTACAAAAATACACATGATGGCATTATTTGTGGTTTCATTTATTCATAAGAAAAGTTTGTTGTTATTTTGTTGTTGTAATTTTTAGTAATATTTAGTCTATATCAAAGAAGTATGTAGACGCAATTCTTTCATATTAATTTAAATTGGACTTGAGGCAATTTGTTAACTGACCCTTTTTTTTTTTTTTTAAAATATGTAACTGTTTATAATAAAATTTGTGTTTTATTAAAATGCATTTATTTTTCTTAGACAAACAATTTTATTAAATTTAAATTACCCAATATGGGTATCAAAAATTTTGTTTGTTATGGTCTATCCTCATGTTTAAATTTAAAAAATAGTTTTAATCATGCATAGTACCAAATACGGAAATTTTTACGATATGCAAAAGGAATGGAATGCATTTTCTCATCTCTCTTTAAAAAAATTTTTTGATTTTTTTGCAGGGAAAATCATAAAAATCTGTTCTAAATTTAAAACCTCAACTTTGTGGATGAATGAATGACTCCTCAGATATTCAAAGAATTTCTTTATTGAAATTTTATAATAAAATAAATTTATTTTTAAAGAAGTCCACGTCTTTTAAAGTGTATTTTGGCCTTAATCCGTTTTGATATGGTTTTTTTTAAAAAAAACATTATATCCTTAAAAAAGTATCACTCCCTGTAATTTTTTATTAATTATTTTTAATTCAAAATTTTTTATTTTACCCTTCATTTATGTGCTATAATAATTATTGTTAAAAAGTACCAAATGTTAAAAAAACTACATATGACTTCAATATTAATTTTACACAAGAGTACTACCCCCTTGATTATTTTTTAAATTTAAAAAAAAAATATTTTGCATAATTCTTATATTTAATACATTTTTGCATTATTTTATTACCTAAAACTACCTATTTCCTAAAAGATATTTAAAAGGTCGATAAAAGTAACTTAATTCATTTTGATTGATCAGCAATATAAAATTGTATATTAATTTTTTTAAGAAAATTTCAAGGACACACGAATTTGCTCTATTGTGCACCCCTCAAGCAGAATTTAAAAGAAACTAACTTTATGATCTGAAAGGTATAAAAAAGGTTAAAATCGGCCTTTAATTCTATTAATTGGTGTTACGACGGATAATTTTTTTAAACATTTTTGAATGTTTTTTATTTTTTTTCACAATTTTATCCCATTGTATAGCTCACAAGTAGAATTTAAAGAAACAATAACATGACCTGCAAGACATTAAAAAGGTTCAGACAGGTCAGTTGGTCGTACTTTTACTCTCTATGACTACGCCCATGTTGCTTTCTCAACATACGTACAAAGAACATTCGCGTGCTAATAACTAAACCTCCCACAGGACACCCGTTGTTTGTTGCACTGAGTACCTTTAGCGTTGGATTTGGATTTGGAGTTGGTTAAGTAGTGCCGATTGACATCCCGCCAATCTAAATGCAATTAAGAAGATGCTTAGCACATATTTATAATTCAAATACTTACCATAAAAGTATTAACCATTAGGGAAGCATTATAGCAAATAATTATTATCTGCCTGCTTTAAGCTTTATTACTATAAAAAGTTGTGCAGCCTTAACCCTCACTTTGGCACTATTTACATATGTAAATATCCCAATTTTAAATTTGCCATAACTCCTTTCTTTTTTATGCGATTTGAATATGGCTTGGACTCTGTGGCTATTTTTTGGTTTTCTTTCTGAAAATTCAAAACTTGTTTTGAATTTTAGAATTTTCTGATACTTTTTGGAAATTTTTCATTTTTATAACGTTGTTTGGTACATATTTACATATGTAAATATTTTGTATTTTAAAGGCTTTTATGGTGTTTTAACGCATTTTTTAAATTAATAATAGAAAAAAATGATAAGGAAAAACTCTTCACATTTTTTTATTTATACATATTTCGTATTTGATAGCTTATATTGGGAAAATATTAATGAACAGAAATTTTTGGTTCGCTGGCACAACAATATGTCATGTTTTGATATTGTAGCTGGAAGTACTAATTTAATGAAAAAAGTATATTTTTTGTTGAAATTGGTTTTTGTTTATTCATTGGAACTATAAAGTTTTTTCAATTTGATCTTCATACTTACATTTTGGTTATTTCGTAAAGAGCTGGACCGTCAAGTGTGCATAATATTTAAAACGCTATATCGTAGGAAATAATGCATGGATTTCAATGGCTAATAATTCTTTGAAATGGTTACAGAAAAACCTTTCTTTTGATACCCATAAAGCTAGATATTGTTTGAAAAAAAAATACGACTTTTCCAGGCCCATTTTCCCAACTTCCGAACCCTATAACTTCTAAACCACTTGAGAGCGGTGTGTAAATTTTTCCGGAATTGGACTTAGAAGGTGTTAATACATATATTCCACCTAAAAAATCATGTAAATTTTGAGGTTCTGTTTATCTTTAATGATGACAAAAAAAAATATTTACAAATGTAAATATGTGCCAGATTACGAAGTAAAAGATTGGTGCCAAAGTGAGGGTTAAAGAAACAAAATTTATTTTAAATAACATAGAAATAGAAATGTTCCCATTTATAATTGAATTTTATTTAAATTAAATACACTTTTATTGCTTGCAAAAAAAAATATAAACCGCAAAACTTTGACGACATTTAACAACACATACATGTGTTGGCAACACTTGTCAGCACTTCCTGTGTGTTGGTGAGAATTTCCGCTATTCGCCGTTTTTGTTCGTTTGTTAGTTCGTTTGTCGTTCGATGGGTTCGTGTATGACACGATTAGCGGTAGCTTCGCGTTGTGTTGCCACACTTTTTGCATGCTTTTGTTGCCTATAAATAAATGGATTCTGGCCAACTAGAAGCATTAACAGTTGATCAACAGGTTCAAGCAGAACCAACAGGAAGAGCGACGAAACAGTTAAAAGAATAACAACAAGTGTAACGGTAGCGGCGGCAATTTACGCGGCAAATGAAATTAATAGTCAATTTTGAAAAGTGTTGATTTAAAAAGAAAACATTAATTAAAAAAATAGATAAAATAAAAATTGATTAAAGTGTTGTTTTACACGAAAATTACCAAGTTTAAAAGGTATGTTTATGAGTTAGTGACTGTATTAAAAAGACGAAATCTGGAAATATTTTTAAAAATAATTTATAAAATTTGAATGTGACTAAATAAGTAACATTTTTAGAAAGCAAAAAAAAATATATTTAAAAATTAAGGTATGCAAATATCAAAAAATTAAGATAAAAATTTAAAGCGGTTTTTAACTTTACCGTGCCTTATTAAATAAAGCGTTTTTTCTGCATATGAGTTGCTGAAATCAATGAATTCCTTTAAAACACCCACATGCATTGAAAGGAAATGAATCTATCAATCAAATCAAATCTTAAGCGTTCGCGGTCTGAAATGTCATAAAGGACCACGCACTGGTCCCACTAAAAATTTATTGTGGAAAATTTAAGTAGTTTGAGTGAAAATCAATAATATATAGAGAACCAGCCAGTAATATAGGAGTCATTTTAGTACGATTTAACCTATTTGATAATGCTATTTAACAATATTTAATATTAAAATATTTTTTTTTTTCATTTTTTATATATAAATATACATATATAAATGCGTTTTACCCTTATGTGAGGATATTACCAAAAAAAGTATTTTAATATTAAAAAGTATTGTTAAATATCATTATCAATAGGTGAAATCGTACTAAAATGACTCTTATATTGCCGGCTGGTTCCCTAAAATGAGTCATTTTTTTTATACCTTCTTGATTTTCACTCAAAATACCTTAATTATCACAAGAAATTTTAATTTTAAGTGAGACCACTGTTTAGTAAGAAAACATTTTTAAATTTTCCTGAAACCTTATATCTTTAAAAATTTTGCATGCTCTTTCCGAATTTGACTTCAAGTTAACACAATCTAACGCCATTTTTTAAATTAAGCGGCTTAAAGATAAAAAAATGTAAAAGACAACATTTTTTAAATAATCGTGACTTTAAACATGAAGCCCATGATGTAGGGTGGTGTGTCTTCGAATCTGAGAGTTAGAAGGAATTCAATATGCCGGATTCAAGATTTGACCAAATATAAAGCAAACTTTTTTTTCGAAAATCAACTGATTTGCAGCAAATTTGGTGTTAGCGTTTTTTGGGATAGTTGATTAAGAATCTGGAGTCAACTCTTATCTTCGAACATATTTTCTAATGTTACTTAGGCCCAAACATTTTAATTCTTCAGTTCAAAAAATGTTCACAGTTGCTGTTTATTGATTAGAAAGTTAATTTTATTGGTGCTGTGATACTTTTAAAATGCCTTTCATAGAGATTTTATTTTAGAAAAACCACTCTTATTTAGATATAAATCTTATTTTCTATATATCTGGAGGCAATAAATGATTCATACACTCAGAAAAAAGTTTCTCGGAATATGACAAAAAAAGCATCATATTTAGAGAAAAATGGTATAGACCAGACCATTCTCCAGAGAATGCTATTCTCTAATTGCGATACTAAAAATTCTCTTAAAATTATAAAAAGCTTCCATGTAAAAGAAAAATATATAAAAATATATCGCTTTCAGAGAAAAACACTTTTTATTTTTAAGAAAAGATTTGTTTTTATTGAAGAAAATACTTCTCATAGTAAATTTTTTTATCAAAATATAAGAAATATTTTTCATAATCAATAAATTTTTCTCTATAAATGAGAAATTTTTTGTGCGAGAAAAATACTTATCATTATTGGAGACATTGAAATATTTCCATTTCGTAGAAGTAAAGAAATATTTCTTCGAAAATGTGAAAATTTATTCTAATTGAAGAAAATTTTATTTGAAAAAGAGAAAATTGCTATTATCGCAAATAGAGAAATTTTTTACTGGAGCAAGGTATGTGTTTTTTTCTGAGTGTAAATACAGTAAAAAAGTATTAATTTTATTAAATATCAAAAATTTCACTAAAATTTTATATTTTATATAACTAAAGAACAAGAATCAAAAGAACATCGAACATAAAATTGTTTCCAGCAGGTAGTTTTCCGGTCTTTAGGTGAAGAGGAACGCTATATAAGTGCAAATGTATTATCTTTATTATTAAAACGCAAAGAGTTTCTTGTGACTTCAACTACTTACAGATTAATGTACCGACCGATTTCAACGAAATTGTCTCCAAAAACTGTGAATTTGCTGGATTTAGTTTCCAATCTTCTTAAAGAGCAATACAATTTTTGTAAAAAATATTTTGTTTTTATTACATATCGACAAATCATATAGTTTTTAAGTTTTAGGCTCACATATTATCACACAATAAGTTCATTCAAAAATGTTTTATATATGTACACATTTCGAAAAAAAACTTTAGACAGAGAGTCACCCACGTTTCCGGACGATTTGCATTATTTGAGATCTGCTAACAAATTCCTTTAAGTGTCTGCAAATTTAAAGAAAATTTAACCTACACCAAAAAATTTTATTTTTTGTCTGTAATTTCGATATGATTTTTTCATATGTTGACTTTGCCACTCACGTTTCACGTCGGTGTCACTCACGCTTCAAGACAATTTTAATTTTCTTCTTTCGGCAACGTGTTTAATCTGATGATTAACTAAGCAGAAAAAATTATTAATAATAAAACTAAGGATATTTTTACAAAAAAAAAAAATTATTGAATGAGGAATATATAAAACATTGTATAGTTAACAAGTATATTTTTATTTTTATTTCTTTAAATAATCTTGTTGCAATATATGTTTTCAATGTTTTTCTCAATATGAATCCTGATTTAACTTTAGATTTTTTCTATATATATTTTCATACGCTTCTTTCAGGTCCTTTTTAGTTTTTTCTGGATGTTTTCGGTATCTTCTTGAGTTTTCAATACAAAAAAACCCAAAATTAAATATAAAATTTCACTCACGTTTTACTCCTTCAAATGGTTTTTTAATGAAAATATACGTATTTGCTTTATTGGAACTATTTGCAAAATGTAATTATCTTATATCGAAAGTAATAAGTCGGAAACATGATAGAATAATTTTACCAGGTAGTGTTGACAAATGTTGATTCTCTCAGCTACAATCAAACGAGCCCTTGTCAAAAACAGCTGTGCCACATTCAGCTGTGTCAACTGTTGTGATAGCAACACATCGGGGAGCGTTATTATCGGTATTGAAGTTTCAGAAAAATTGTCAAGTTTATGAAATATCAAGCTTTGTATCAAATACGAATGAAAATTTTACCGACAAATTAAAAATTTTCTATTTTTAAATGCATTTTAATGCGCAACTTCATATTTATGTGCATCAAGTTTTGACTTAGCAGTTGGCAACTGTTGGGTACGCTGAATGTGACCAGTGAAAATTAATTGTATGCTATGACGGATTGTGAGCGCTCTCTTTCTTGTTATATTTTTTGACAAAAGTCCGTTTCCAACAGAAACGACAATACTACCTTGGAGTAATTATATCATGAGTCCGAAATATACATTTTGTCAGACAATTATTTTCCAAGATTATCGAACTTATCAAAAATGAAAAATGAAAAAATGAACCGTTGCTTAAATTTTATTATTTTAGTTATTTACTCTAACAAAACCTCAAAACAGTTCATGTTTTCGCAAAAAATGAAGTAAAAATTGTTTCGTTTTTTAAATTAATACCACTAAGGAATGGTCCCCCTGGCGACAGTCTCCGATATGAATGATTTTCGAATATGTGATAGAAAACAAAAATCTTTTCGTTTCTTGACCATCATTTCTATGGAAACATAAACAAATGTGGTACCAAATGAAAGCTTTCAAAAAACCACACATGATGGCATGAGCATTTCGAAAGAAAATTTTGTTGTAATTTTTAATAATATATAGTACTTATCGAAGAAGTACATAGACACAATTGTTGCATATGCATTTATGCTGGATTTAAGAAAATTTATAAACTGACCTTTCTTTATTATTTAAAATTTTTAAATCATTTATAATAAAATTTTCGCTTTATTAAAAAAGCATTTTCTTTAAAGAAAAAATTTTATTACATTTAAGGTACCGCATATGGGTATCAAACATTTTGTTATTTTATGGTCTATCCTCTTGTTAAAATATTTTATGGGAAAAGTTTATATTTTATAGGGCTTCCATATAAAATCTGTACTTTTTACTTGTTAGTCTCGTCGCATGAAACATCAAACAAATCTTTTCTAAATTCAAAAACTCAACGTTGTGAATGAATAACTCCTCAGATATCCAATGCATTTTTTCATTTTAGTTTTCTAATTAATACCATTTAGTCGAAAATAAGTACACGTCTTTCAAAGTGTTTTTTAAAAAATATTTCAATTATTTAAAAATACCATATATTTTCTCTAGATCTTTAGAAAAGTGCTGCTTCCTGTATTTTTTTATTAATTTATTTTAAATTTTACCCCGATGATTATTGCCTCATCGGGCAAACTTCAAAGTAGCCACCTCAGTCAACTTCTCTCTTACATATTTATTGCTGATATGTCTGAAGCTTTGTATGTTGTTCCACATATCATATATACAGATATCTGACAAATGTAATATGTATTTAATTTTGAATTCGACACACTATTCTTACAGAAAAAAATTTAATCCCTGAAAAATTATTGTCATCAAAATATGTTTTCCCTAAATTAAAATAAAGGCTACATTATAGGATGGTCCCGTAAGAAAGAAATACTTTTTAGTATTTTAGGGCTTAATGGGGTTGAAAAATAGCTTCCATCACATTCCAAATCTTGGGGTTATACTGGCCTTAAGCTGAACTTTAAATTTCACTTCGATCATATTATTTTTATGACAATCACGCTTCTCGAATTAATTTTAAAATGTGCCAAAGAATTAAAAAACGTCTGTGTAACTATTATACATCATTTTAGTGACTCCAGTTCTTGAATATGGAATGTGCAACAGTCTAGAATTCAATTCCCGAAGTGCATAGTTAAATAATAGAATCTATTCAACAAAAATTCTTACTTTTTGCCTTGAGAGGCATGTATGACGCTCGGGGCTACAGAAACCTGCTACCATATGAAGTTCATATTATGAACACAGACTTAGAGTCATGAATATATTTCCAACAAAGTAATAATTAATGAACTAATAAGGAGAAATATGCACAAGTTCATAAACAGGTGTATGATTTTTAATACTATCAGAGAGCACTACTTTCCATATGAGTTTAAATTCATATTCAACCTGAATTTATATTTTTTGACACTTCAATGCAAAGATATACAAAAAAATTCCAATTCCCAACTTGTACTTTATTCAATGCAACTAAACAAAAAGCAACTTCATATGTCAAAGGGTGCTTCGTTAAAGCAGACCATGTTTATTTTTATACTTCCTCGTTACATGAGCCTAAGATTTTGGTTAATACTTTGAGCAAAGTCTGCCCTTCAAACGTTAAATTATTAACATACTTGTTAATAATTTAGAAACAGTACTTCTACCCAAAGCAATGCGAAGCATCTTTTTCAACAGAGTGTTGATATCCACACACAGCTAAGAAACGCAAACTTACTGCTAATAGCAGCATTGGGAAAATATAGGATGGCCGTACAATATGATATCCATTCGTCATACACTTCAAAATCAATGAAAATCCACTTTGTTGACACACAACTGTGCATTAAATCCAGAAGAACATTTCGTTATTCTTATTAAATTGTTAACTTTAGATGCATAACAACACTAACGCCAGTTTGGACAATTCCAGAGTGACTACTTTAAGACGCCTCTGATTTTTTCCACTATTTCCTTTCAATTTTTAGCAAAAGGTGACATTGTATGGTTTAAAATTTTAGTTTGAAAATAATCGCGGTTTAGCCGTAAATCGGTTCATATAAGCCACTTGTTAAGTACACAACACAAAGCATTATTTTATAATTAAATCAACATAAATAAATTTACATTCCTTCCAACTATTTCATTTTGATTTTTCAGAACAAATCCTTTTAACTGTAAGGTCATATTTTTAAATTTTAATCTATTCATAACTAAGATATTGTATAATTATAAAACCGATGAAAGCTAGTTAGTTCTCCATTGATTCTTTAAGCTTAATTAGCATAGTTCCTTAAAATGGATTTGCTAACCTTGAAATACAAATACAAATATTCTATTTTCTCATGCGTATCAATTGTTTCCGCAACACGTATCACATGGAATCCATATCATCATATCATCAAATAGTTAAAGTTGTACTGCGTCCTTCTACACAATGAACTTAAGTCCAATTAAAAAATGAAACACATCAAATTCATTGTTAAATAATGATACTTTGAAAATCGATTAAATATAACCTTGACGTGATGGCGCCAACTTTGGCAGATAAACATTTTTTTTTTTTTTTGTGCAATAGCTTCTTGCTATTTTGCATAAAAATTGAAAATTTGACATTTTGAATTTTCTAGCTTTAAAGTTTAAAAACAACCAAATGAACCCATAAGTGAAGGTTTGCCGAAAATTAAAAATTTTGTGAATTTTATCAATATTAAAATGTATTCTTTCTGCTCTTAAGTTTTCTCATGTTGTATAGAGTGGAAATTTCTTAATCTTGTGGGACAAAATTGCAAATTTTTCAATTATTTTTACATAACACCGATCGACAAATATTTGGACACATGAACAAAACCTATTGATTCTGAAAGTAGGGCTAAATAAAGATACCCGTGCCTGACTGTTCTTCTAAATCATCTCATTTAAAGACACGAACTTTTTTTTAAAAAACCAAAAATTCTTCTGAGTCAAAATTTTAATGTAAAATTGTCTTCTGAATCCGAATATGATAAAATAAAATAAATTTAGCAGAAATTTCTCATACACTGAAAATATAAACTATTGGTTATTTTGCCTAGTTTTTAAAGGATCTCCAGTTCGGACATGCAACTGAACGTTAAAAAATTATAAAGAAAGCCAATTTTTTAAAAAAATTCGACGAAACCTAAAGGTTAAAGCGTCATGAAATTGTTTCGTGGAGGTTATAAAAAAAAGCCAAGAATTATTTTAACCCCTCTTTATTAGTTGTTAGTTGTTTTTGTGTGAAGACCGACCTGTCTTTATGTATATAGAATGTGTGAATTTCGGTCACTCATGAAATATCATAGTTCATGTTCCCCTTGTATATTTACATACGTTTCAAATTTTTTTTTCACTTATTTCATGAACTGTTCTTGTTCTCGTCGTATTTGTACATGCATTTCATGAATATTATTCACAAAAATTATGAATGATTCATGTCACCCTTGCATTTTTTTAATGCATTTACGACATTTTTTATTGGTTTATGTATCTTGTACACAAACTTTATGAACTTTAAATTCTATACACATGAAATTAATATGTTCTTGTAATATTTGTTATGTGTGTTTTGTACAGCAATACCATGATTAGTTCATGTGATTCATGTTATAGGATTCTGGACCAAAATTCATGAATGCGTTTAATGGAGATTGCGCTTTTTATTTTGGTTCAGTGTAACGATAATTTTTTGTTCAATCAAATATGATTTTTCCCGGAATAATTCAAATATTATAAAAATTTGTAATAAATCAATTAAAATTTGTACGTTTTCTCCATGATATCAAAACAATTGAGACACGATACTATTGTAAACACATCTCCCATACAATCCATTATTGTCTAAGATGTGTTCGGTTGTATGGAAGTCATCTTCCCACGAACATGTCTATCTAACAGTGATGTTCTACGATAAGTAAAGATAGGAGGGAGGGCGTCTCAGATATTGTAACGTAACCAAAAATAAAAAAAACTCGCAAAAACTTAAATAAATAACACCAAATCATTTAAAAAATTTGTATCCATACATCTTCATTATTTTTAATCGCTTACTTTTCGGCAGTTGTTTCTTTTTTTTGCTCGTTCATATTATTTTTGGTGATTTCTATCCGATTTGATTATTAGAGGCCTTGATGAGACTCCTCGGTACAAAAATTTGACTTGGATGACACTTTTATAATCACAAATCCACCTGGCCGGTCTACCCTCAACAGGGTAGAGAGAATAATGGCTCCTCCCAGTAGAACTGACATCTTTGAATTGAATGAAGGTAATATGTCGCAAAATTGTAATTTCAATAATAAAATTTCAATAATAGTTCTTTGTCAAGTTGTTAATTTTTAAAATAGCCACAAACATGGTAGTGTACACGTAAGACCTTCATGATGCTTAAAACTCAAAAAATCTTCAATTCTCAAAAAAAAATGTATCTAATTTAAAATAAATCGGATTAAAAAGTTATATTTAAATACCTCAATTTCAAGGAAGCATCTTTACAAAAACACTGAATTTGATGCTGAACGGGCGCAGCCGGATATTCATTCAAAGACTAGTCTAAGTAATATGAATAAGATACAGGTGTATTCTGAATGGGTCGAAATGGAATTCAATTTCGAAGAATCCCATAGTTTCTAGCTTCTTCAATTCCAGTAATTCAGAAAATCGACTCATGGATTGATGATGGAACAGTTTTTCTTGATGGAAATAATTGATTTTTAAAATTATATCTTAAATTTGTCTAGTGATAATAGCACATATACTAAGAGCTTGTCAAGATAATAATTTTTTTAATATATTTTTAAATATTTTTTAATCAATTTTTTCATATTATTTCATATACTGCCTTACTTTATAGGGAGAGGGGAGGGATTTTTAATTGCACTACAAAGAGTAATGGAGGGAGAGAGGGCTCCAAAAAGGTTGAAAATTGGCCACGTAGTTTATGAACGATCCCTTATGTCGTAAACAAGTCATCGTAAACTTGTTTTATTTTTCAAAATAAAAGAAAATAAATAAATATATTCATTTGAATTATTTTTTTAAACAAATATTAAATTTAATTGCTTTGTTCATACATAAAACCCTCAAATTTCGTTGCTCCTTTTGATTCTGCGGTGCCCGAACGTAACACATGTTTTTTTCGGTGCAAATATGTACTAACATGACACGATGTTTAAAAGAAAAATTCTTGTGGCTACAATTGGCTCTTCGAGGTTTTGAAGGGGTCTTCAATACAAGACATTTAACGTTATGTACTTTTTGCCCATCGCTACCTGAGTGCTAAATTAAACGAATGCCATAAATTTAAGTTTACAAAAAAAATTATACGAAAGTTCTAAAAGTTTGTTCATGTTAGTTTCAAATACGAACAATACGATATACTTCAACTTACAAATTGATATGAATCACCTTAAATTTTTTTTTTTTAATATTTACGTATTTATTTTATGCAATTCGTTGTTAGACAACAACTTTTTAAATAAATTAAAGGTTATTGAATAAATCTTATATTTTTCCTTTGTGTGTTTGTAGCGTGTGTGTGCTGATGAAATTACACATAAACTTTCTTTGTCAGATGTTGATTCGAACATGGCACACACGGCCAAAGCCGCCACTATTACTTTTAAATAGTTCATACAAAATTTTTGTTAGCATAATTCTAGGCTTTGAATGGAATGAAAAATTAATTTTGAATTCTGAATTTTTACTTCTGTTTGCATTATTCAATCATGCTTAGAAAAGTCTTATAAATTGCACTCAAAGTAAGCCTATTCCAAATAAAAACATAATCATTCATCGTTTCGATACAATTATTAAAATAACACAAACTTTAAATTATGGCAAGTATTTCAAATCATGTTTGAAAAGGATTTCAATTATTTTGTTGTAGATAAACCTACTTCAAACACTCTTATTGATGTATTATTCTGGTTGTAAAACTCAATTCCGATTTTCACAAGTCATGTTAACTTACATTAAAGTTACTTTTCGGCAAAAATTTAGTAATTTAGTCTTAAGGTAGGACATAACATTCGCGGCAGAGAAAACAGACTTTTTTTAAAAATTTATAACTCAGTCAAAAACAAACATTTATCCAAAATTTTTCCAAAAAAAAAAATTCAAAAACATGTATTTTTCACTCCAACATGGAGTATGGAGTTATAGAGCTTCAAACTGGCGGCAGAGAAAAAACGGGTCCTCGTGGTTGCAGCGCTGGGAGCAAATATTATCCAATATGGAAAAAAATTACTTTTTTAAATTTTAACAAAATTGGTTATCGTGTTCCAAATTTGAAAGTGTGTTTTTTCGAAAAAAATAATTCCTAAAAAATCGAAAAAAAATTTAAAAAAAAACTCGTGTCATACGAAAGTGAATCAATTTTAAAACAATACAAAAAAAACTTTTCTTCAACAAACGAACCCGCTAGTACCGCAACCAGTACGAAAAGCATGGTTTCGAGATAAACGCGTTCAAAGTTTGTGAACAAAGAAAACAAAAAGGTTGAAAAAGAAAAATTCGCTCTCACCAATCCGGCTGTAACTTTTGAACCCGTAGGAATTTTTCCATGAAATTTACTAAAATACACAATAAAAAAAGACGATTTAAAAAAACCGGCAATTTCATGTCCCCCCTTAAGCCGGATTTCAAGCGTGACTTCAACATGTGTTTCTTGCATACATTTCCACTTCACTAAGCCGAGTGCTAGTTAGCCGCACACTTCCTAACAAAACGTAAATCGACGACGAAGTTCAAAATTTCCACCAAAGCCAAGTGCCGGTTATATTAATGTGAGCACATTAATTTTTGATGTTTTTCAAAAAGGAATAGCATTTTGTTTTTTTTTTTTTTTTTCTTGTGGATGCTTAACTAGAACCACACTTTTGTTACTCAAACTCAAATGTGCCCATGTGGGTGGGCGTCTAAGCGCGTCATCAGCGCGTTACCTTTTTTTAGTGCTGGTTTATTTGGATTTAATTCGATTATTTTATTGCTCCTTCAATGCTTTTTCTATTATTTGTAAGCTTTTATTTAAGAAAACAACATTCTAAGCACGATTTTTTCTATTTGATTTATTTATTTATTTATTTGATTGGTTATTTGTTTACTTTTGAATTTCTTAAATATGTAAAACGGGTGATGATTTTTAAATTTCAATTGCCCTACGCCATGAACCACGCAACCAACCAGCCAGCCAACCAACCAAACCAACCAACCAACCAAACAACCAAGAAACATCATTGACAGCATTCCGAGCCACCACAAAAGCTGGTGTGACGAAATTGTTCTGTTTTTTTTTTGGTATTTCTTGATGCGAGTGAGCTTCATGATGAAACGAAGGTCCTGTTCAAACATTTGTGTTTTTTTTTTACATTTTATGTTTTTTTTTTTTCTTTTTTCTTTTTTTAGCCCTTCAACAAATATTGATTCATCTGTTGGTTTACCACTTATGCTATTTTATTTTATACCCTCAATTTTCTCGCTAATATCAACACTTATTTTATTTGTATTTTATTTTTTTTTTTCATTTTTGTGTTGGTTGGTGGCTTAAAGTGTAGTTCAACATTTTAATTTACTTCAGCATGCCAAAGATATATATTGTGCCTAATACAAAAATTCCATTGATAACATGAGCTACCACCGGGTTGTGGCTGCCTGCCGAATGGGCGCTTTAACTATAACCAGTTCGTTATGCTGGTAATTTGTTAAGTTTTACAATCGTTAAATTTTTGTGAACATCTACCTCAGTCTACCTCCGCTGCTACCATGGCCAACCACTTCACTATGAAACATGGCTGTGACGTTTCTGCTGGCATGGGCTGGAGCGGATGCGGAAAGGGTTGGTCTTTGTGTAAGTTATATTCAAAGTGTTGAGACATATTGTGTTGGGCTGAGTTGAGTTGAGAAATATTTAAGTGAAACTCATTTATAATAACTGATAATAACTCTAGATATAACAACATCCTCAAGGTACACGCTACATTTAATTTTTGGCATGATTTGTTTACTGTTTATATCAGGTGGTTCTGATTGTAACCACAAGATATTTAGCTTGTTTACCCAAATTCCATTTTTGATTAAATATCTAAAGTCATATGTGGAGGCCGTGGTCGTGCATGCTAGGTGTGTGGCGTGTGAGCCAACGAATGCTGAGTTTAACTCTTACCTCGAGCAGGTTTTCAACAATAGAAATCAATTTTTCGGCATAAGACATATAGGTTCAGTTCTTGGACCGTAAGACATAAAAGCTCGGTCAAAGTTCTTTCAAGAGCTGAAATGGCCAATTCATTTTTTTTTTACCTTAAATCATTCATAGCTTAAATAAACCATAATTCTTCTGCTTCAAAATTTGAGCATCCAGTTATTCAGTCCCACATGTAGGGTACTTGTAGATGTCCTGCTTAACTTTGTGTATATCTAAAGAAAATTTTTAAGTCTTCAGGTATGTCAAAAACATTATACTTTGTTAAGTTAAATTTGTTTGATTTACATGTTATTCGTTAGCTATGAAGAGCTCACAATAAGCTCAATTAACTGAGCTCAAAAGTAATAAATCGCTTAAGATAACTCAGTTTGAGGGTTAACTTGTATGAATAAAAAAAATTGTTAGGGTTCAAGGCTTTACAAAAAAGTTAATGTGGCTCATTTTACTTAAAATCTTAAAGCAGCTCATTAAAGATAAAAAGTTAAGGAACATGTCATGGAGCGTCAGCATATTTGAACTTTAGTACACATAAGTATCAAATTCTTAAAAATTATTTTTATGCTGAAAATTTAAATTTATTTATTTAAAAAATATTGAAATTATAAAAATAGAAAATTGCAAGCAATGGCCCAGGCAATGTTGTCGTTCAACTTCAGAAACGATTATAAAAGCCCAGCATTTTAATATCACGCTTCCTCCAAAGGAAATAAGTTTTAAATATCTATGTTTTTTCTGTTAATTTTATGTTGGCCTTATTTTGGAAATAAGTTCCAGCAAAAATGGTGTTTGAAGCGAAAGCGGTGAAGTCAGCCCAAAGAAGTAATTTCTGTTCAAAAAGCAAATCGGCCAGTAATTAAGGAAATTCAGTTCATGTTAATGCCAGGTCATAGTTAACTGCTGCGACTCTTCAGAATCTCTGAGATTAAGTTAATATGTTTTAATGTAACCGCTTTGCGGTTAAGACCTTACTTCATGCCAAAATCATTATCCCTTCTTTTCAAAGTACCAAAAAAATTTCAGACAATACGGTGGTTAATTTAGCGAATTGCATTAATTAATCTTATATGAAATGAAGAATGAAAGCAAATTATGTGAAAAGAGAAAGTTTAACTTTTGGACCCTTTAAACAGTTGGTAATTGAAGTAAAAGGCATGCATAAATTCATGAAAACATCATTTTCTAAACGGATTTAGCAATAATCTGAGAGTTGATAACCGACAATTAATTTTGATAATAACCTAAATCATATTAAAGTCACGCCTACCTCATAGAGAAACTGACGTTTTTATTCAAACCTCTTTGCTTATCCTATTTCTCATTTCTGTAACGAAAAACTCCCGTTTACAAATTTCCTCATGTCAAAATTCACTTTCAATTCACCTTATTTTGAAAAGTCACCCTTTTCAAAATACACCTCGTTTAAACAGATTCTCTTAACAGATTTAACAGCAATATTAGTTTGTATTTCCATCAATCTGAGCGTCGTTATCAGCCTGTGAAGTTTAAAAATAATCAAAATCGGACAAAAAATCAAGCCTTACTTTCGCTTGAACAAAATTTGAATTTTGAAATTCCCCTTTACAAAATTCCCCGTACATTTTTTTTTACAAAATTCCGATTTACAAAATTCCACTTTATAAAATTTCCCTTGCACAAAATTTCAATTTTGAAATTCACCCAACAAAATACCCCGCATCAAAATTCACCTTCACAAAATTTGAATTTACTAATCAAATTTTACCTTTTTTAAAATTATATTTTACGAAATTTCCCCTAACGAAATTGCCTTTTACAAAAATTCCCATTTACAAAATTTTAATTTATACAATTTCTCTCTTTCGAAAAAAAGCATGTGCTTTTTATCAATATCAACATATTTTTATTAAGTTTTTTTTTTAGAGTTTGATAGGCGAAATTTTTAAAAGAAGAATTTTTGTTAAGGCGGAATTTTGAAAATGAAAGTTTTGAAAAGGGGAATTTTTATGCCCTGCAAAGTTATAAAGACTGACGAGTTATTTTGATAAAAATGTTCCTACTATGCATATTTATGATGAATTACATTGTGATGGTCGCAAAAAAGATGTGATCAAAGAGGACGGTTTTATCCTATTTTGGGAACGGGGAAGCGAACTGCTTCATTCGTTTTTTTTTTAATTTTTTGCCTTCACAGAAAATTTATTGTTAAAAATTTAGCCTCTAAGCCAAGCTTTTCGAAGTTTGATGTCCTATTTTAAGGTTTTTAACTTGTATCTGATTATTTTTTTGGCTAGATTTCTTTGGAAAATATGTTTGGAATATCTCAGGCTTTAACTTTTGTCAACATACTAAACACCAAAAAACTTCACCTTTAAGTCAAAATTCTGAAGTATTGAATTTATTTCTGACTTGTTCACAGTTTTTGGATTACAAACAAAATGTTGAAATTCATAGCAAAATAAATGGTCTTGGAAACCATTACTTTCTAATACCGAAGAAATTCACCACTAGAGGTAAAAGCTTTATATACTTACTTACTTACTTAGATGGCGCTTACAACCGTTGGTCGGTTTTGGCCTGGTCTAAGAATTTGCGCCAGCCTCTTTTGTCGTGCGCTTGCTGGCGCCAGTTGGAAATTCCAAGCGTCGTCAGGTTATCCAATGCCTGGTCTTTCCAACGGAGATGCGGTCTTCCTCGTCTGCGTTGGCCACCGCTGGGTACCGAATCCAATATTTTTTTCGCTGGAGCTTCGTCGTTCATTCTCTCGACATGACCTAGCCAGCGAAGCCGCTCTATTTTAATACGCTTGACTATATCGATGTCGGCATATAGCTCATACAACTCGTGGTTGTATCGTATTCGGTACTCGCCATTGACGCAGATTGGACCATAGATCTTGCGAAGGATTTTTCTCTCGAACGCTCCCAAAGTCCTTTCATCAGAGCTGCTCATCGTCCAGGTTTGTGATGCGTATAGTAGGACGGGCATGATTATTGACTTATAGAGCGTCAGTTTTGTTCGTCGAGAGAGAGCTCTGCTTCTCAATTGCCTACTGAGCCCAAAGTAACACCTGTTGGCAAGAGTTATCCTTCGTTTAATCTCAATACTGATATCGTTGGAGGAGTTAATACCGGATCCCAGGTAAACAAAGTCCTTCACTACCTCAAAGGAGGTGTTGTCAACAGTGACGTGGTTTCCAAGACGCTGGGACTGTTTGTTTGTTGACACAAGATACTTCGTTTTATCTGCGTTCACTGCAAGACCCATTCGACTCGACTCTTTTTCTAGCCTGGAGAATGCTGCACTGACTTCGCGCGTATTTTGGCCAATGATGTCAATATCATCAGCATACGCCAGCAGCATAACGCTCTTATAGAAAATTGTGCCGCTGCGTCTCAGGTCAGCAGCTCGGATGATCTTCTCCATTACTATATTAAAGAAGTCGCACGATAAGGAATCACCTTGTCTAAAACCTCGCTTGGTATCGAACGGAAGGGAGAGGTCCTTCCCGATTTTCACTGCGCTGCTGGTGTTGTACAGTGTCATCCTGCAAAGACGTATTAGCTTGGCAGGAATACCAAATTCACACATGATGGAGTATAGGTGACTCCTTATTGGACTGTCGAAGGCGGCTTTGAAATCGACAAAGAGATGATGCGTGTCGATTTGTTTTTCGAGGGTCTTTTCCAAGATTTGTCGGAGCGTGAAGATCTGGTCAATGGTGGACTTTCCAGGTCTGAAGCCACACTGATAAGGTCCAATCAGTTGGTTGACGATGGGCTTCAGTCTTTCACACAATACGCTCGACAGGACCTTATATGCGATATTTAGAAGGCTAATCCCACGGTAGTTGGCGCAAATGGTGGGATCGCCTTTCTTGTGGATTGGGCAGAGCACACTGAGGTTCCAATCATCTGGAATGCATTCTTCCGACCATATTCTGCATAGAAGTCTGTGAATGCATTTAAACAGAGCTTCGCCACCGGTCTTAAACAGCTCAGCCGGTAGACCATCGGCTCCTGCGGCTTTGTTGTTTTTAAGCCGAGCTATAGCTGTTAAAACCTCGTTATAGTCGGGCAGCGGAACTTCAACGCTGTCATCCATGATTGGGGTTTCCGGGATATCATCTCCACTGGCGGGATTGTTGTCAGCGTCGCCATTTAAAAGACTAGAGAAGTGTTCCCTCCATAGCATCAGTGTACTCTGGATATCTGTCACTAGATTCCCATTCTCATCCTTGCAGGAAGAGGCTCCGGTCTTAAAACCATCGGCCAGGCGTCTTATTTTTTCGAAAAATTTTCGAGTCTCATTCCTGTCGCCATGCATCTCAATTTTCTCGCACTCACGCATTTCCGCCTCTCGTTTTTTTCGCCTGAAAATGTGTCTCTCTTCCCTCCTCTTCTCTCGGTATCGCTCCATAACAGCACGCGTTACAACCGACTGCAGGGTGGCTTTGTAGGCGATGTCCTTCTCTGCAGTGGCGTCGCGACACTCCTGGTCGTGCCACTGGTTTCGGCGAGGGCGATGGTAGCCTATCACCTCTTCGGCAGCCGTACGCATAGAGTGGGATATGTGCGTCCACTGTCCGCATATATCGTCGATCGGAGGAGTGCTTTCTTGAAGCAGGAGTGAGAGTCGAGTAGCGAAGGCTTCGGCCGTCCGTTTTGACTGCAGCTTATCGACGTCTAGCTTTCTTTGTGTAGGATTGCGAGCATTCTTAGCTGCGCACAGACGTGTGCGGATCTTGGCTGCGACAAGATAATGATCCGAGTCTATGTTAGCACCACGGATCGTGCGTACGTCTAGTACACTGGAAGAGTGTCTTCCGTCAATCAAAACGTGATCAATTTGGTTGCATGTTTTTTGATCAGGGGACAGCCAAGTGGCCTTATGAATATTGAGATGCTTGAATCTAGTACTACTAACGACCATGTTTCGTGCTGCGGCGAAGTCAATCAACCTCATTCCGTTATCGGATGTGTTGTCGTGGAGGCTGAACTTTCCGACTGTTGGACCAAATATGTTTTCCTTACCCACCTTGGCGTTGAAGTCACCAAGCACGATTTTTATGTCATGACGGGGGCAGCGCTCGTATGCGTCTTCAAGGCGCTCGTAAAAACTTTCTTTGGTCTCGTCATCTTTTTCTTCTGTCGGAGCGTGCGCACATATTAGGCTTATGTTAAAAAATTTTGCCTTGAAGCGGATTATGGCAAGTCGTTCGTTCACAGGAGTGAATCGCAGGACATGATGCCGTATTCTCTTGCCAACTACAAATCCGCATCCAAACTCGTGCTTTATATATTACGTCTAATTTTTACAAAAAAAAATATTTATTTCGATATTCTAAGGGAGTTTTGTGCACATAACAAACAAGACATACTAAATTTATATAGGATATGATGACTTTAGTGCAATTTTGTTCACATGTTTTTTGATAAATCTGAATATTGAATTTTTTACGTAAACGCCATGGTACCAACTTGCAAACTTAACTCAAAATGGATGACATCGTAAGTTACTTATATGAATATAAGTAGGCAAAAGTTATGATGCAGAATTTATAGTTTTGGCAAGTACTGTCACGAGAGTTTATCAAAACCTAAGTCCCTAAACGATGATATCAAAAAAATTGCACAGTGTTATACACCGTTTTCTTCACAATAGATTTATCATGTTTTGTTTATAAACTCATCCTACAATAATTACAACAAAAAATTATTTATACTGTATCTCATTTCTTTTCATATGCCTAAAAGATGTTATCGAAGAACTTTTAATTGATGCTTATTTATATCTTGTAATGGCAACCCTGATAATTAAACACACACAAAAATAGTCTTAATCGATTCAACATCCTTTGCTACTTATATAAATGTGAATAAAATCTTAATATGTTATGGTTTTAACAAAAGAAAGGTAAAGCTATATTTCATAGGGGCCAGCTAAGTCAAACCATAATCTTGATAGTTTTTTATATATTTTAACCGAATGAATGATGATGATGATGATGATGATGATGATGATGTTTTGTATTTAACATACACCCAAAATAATATAATCGAAGTAAAGTTTATCAATAAACTTGAAGCATGAAGCACTTGAAGTCAACATGCGAATTTGATTCCTTTACCTCAGTCAATTCGTATTATTAAGCAATTTCATTCACAAACATCTCAACCATCAACTAAAACTTTAAAGCCGTAAATATTGATGAATTTGTAATTTCAGTTCATTTAAAATCAACTCGCTGTGGATTTGCAAATTCACATATCGCACAATACATCAAAAATAAATTGATTTGATTAAAATTTTCTTATAATTATAATACCAAAATTTCTTATTTAAGGTAGAGATAGGTATGCTCTGGAAATATTTGGGGAAGAAAAAGTAATGGAAGTCGGTCTCTTCTTGCTTCAGCCTTTTGAAAGGCACCCTGAGAGTGATGGAAGCCAATTTTATAAAAATTTTTTTTTTAAAAATAAATAAACTGTGTATGGTTATAAGTTGTATAAACCCTTTAAGGGTTAAAAATAGAAGGCAAGCATGTTGGGATAAAATATTAAAAACAAATTACAATGTGGGTTAGTCTCATATTTTACCCTTCTAGACACATCCTGGGAGTAGTTGGGTTCAATTTCCTAAAAACAAAAATTTTATATATGAGACCCTAAGGGGGTAAATATAGGGGTAGGTATGTTCCCGAAAAATTTTGGGAAAGACAATTTAAAGGGGGTCAGTCGAACATTTTATTCCTATAAGAGCAACACTTTGGTTCTTTATGTTATGGATGTTTTTATCTAATTTATCCCTTTTTGCCCAACTTTTAACCCCGATGCGGGACAATTTAACCCCGCGCCAATCCCTTATTTTTTTCAAAAGCATTTTTCTGTCAAACCGTGACCGTGGCATGCGGGTTAAGTGTGTGGCTTAGCATGCTCGGAGCCCGAGTTCGATTCCCAGTCGCGGCGAAAAGTTTTCAATTAAAAATTTTTTCTGATCGATCACCACCTCTCTGCAGACAATGGCAAACCTCAGAGACTAAATAATGCCATGTAAAGCTTCTTGAGAAGATGAACTTTAGCCGTTCGGAGTCGGCATAAAACATGTAGGTCCAGTTCTCGATCAATTGTGTGCAAACATTTAATAACACACACAACACAATTGATCTTTAGAAGCTCGGTCAAAGTCCTTTCAGGGGCTGAAATGACCAATTTGTTTTTTTTTTGTTTTTTATAGAGTGATAGGGGTAAGTATGTTCCCGAAAAATGTTGGGGAAGAAAATTAAAGGTGGGTCAGTCTAATATCTAACCTCTATTGGAGCAACATTTATGTAATGATATGGATGTTTTCATCTAATTTTTACCCTCTTACCCAACCTTTAACTGCAATGCGGCACAATATAACCCCATGCCAACCCGTATTTTTTTCAAAACCATTTTTCTGTCGAACTTCACAAAATTTAGGCTTCATGTGCATCAAAATCTAAAATTCTTGCACTATCCCATCCCTGATGCACACAACTTCCGTAGAATTATTAATTTTCGACATACTTGACCAAAAAGTGTCAATTACATCAGTTATTTTTAAATATTTCATAAACGGGATTTTTAAAAATTTGAGTCAAAGGGATTTTTTATTGGATTAGATAGTTTCACACAAAAAAATTATTTTGTCACATATGTATATTTTTTTTTTTTTTTTTTTTGTCTCACTATTACATAACTCTGTTGTACTGTTAAAATATCCCTGTCTCTTATCGTACTAATTCAAATAAACAATTTCAAATAAATATCAAATATCAAAATAAATTTTATCAAAAATAAAAATTTCCTCCAAATAGGTCCATAGGTTTATTAGTTTTTGATACCAAAAAGAGTCAGTTTAATTGTTTTTTCTAATATTTTGAGCTCTTCATATGTGCGTCTCGATATATTCGTCCCCCTTTGATACCCGTTAAAATGGTTGTTTTTAACATATCTCTCTTTGTTTCCGCTAAATGGATTTATAATGAAATGGTTAAAAAATAACATAATTTTGAAACTCTGACAAGAGATTCGGATTCAGGGATCCATTTTTACCTAGTGTTTGCACCAGTCAATTCGTAAGATTTAAAAAAAAAGATATTTTAATCAAATTAAAATTAAATTCTGAGATCAAATACTCAATCAGCGACCTCTTAAAATTGTAATAAAATAAAATTTTAAAACTCTTAAAAAAAAATATAAATAAGTGGCATATAAACTCACGTACGTATAAACATAGACATCTAAACTCATAAGAAAAAATTACAATATTTCGAAATTCGGGAAACCAATTCGAATTTAGCGTCCAACTTTGCGCTAGCACAGAATTTGTAAAAATTAAAAAAAATTAGGTGGTAATCTTATTCACCATCTTTTAAATGAATTTTATAATTTTAACGTCATATTCGAATTGTCTTCCATGCTTTATTTTTTATATCTTATTTTGAGAGTGAGAGAAGAATTTGAGTTATTCGATAATTTCTCAAGATAATCGTTATTTCGATTTATTCGAAAAACTGAATCACTCATATCGGCATAGAGTCGAGTTGTAGTAGGTACTCATCTCGATTTTAACTTGAAGCAACTAGCTGAGGGCTAGTTTTTTGTAATCATCTCGCAAACGGAATTTTTTAATATTTCGGTCAGAGGCTTCTTAGGATAGCAAAGAAACCATACAAATTCTTGTGACTCTTTTGGAAACTCTTCTGCTAAGTACAGCTCATGAACAGACTGTTGAGCAGCTCTCCTCATATCCCCTTGAAATCCGGGTTTGCTCTCAAAAATACTGTTCAAAGTAGGTGTTTCAAAGGTTTTTATTTAAACTAGTTCAAAATTGACAGCCGCATTAAAAGTTGAGATAATTTTTTTTTTTTATAAATATCACATATGGTCCAACTTGAGATTACTTATTACGAAATAGCATTTTGATTTTCCTGCCAACAACCAACACGTACCAACAAATACATTTTTTACGTTTTCTATTACCTCGATTATAGTTGTTTGGTTTTCAGCATATTCTTCCACTACTGTACAATAGTAACATATTGAAAAACAGATGCCATTCTTAAGCTCATTGTTATTGTTTGTATTATTCGCTCCCCACTTAAGTTAAAATTTTCATAGAATCAATGGTGATTTCTCAGATTAACTTCTTTGTAGAAGCATCCAATGAATTGATGGCATTGTTAAGCCGTTCAATCTAAAATATATTGACTTCCGCTGGTTTACTTTTATCCTTTCGACATGCAATAGTGATAAACATATGCACATGCTTGACTAACAGACATACACCCATGCATACATACCTCCCTCCCGCATACATGCTACTCGCCTTCAATAGCATACGAGCTGAACGAGCTATCTTATCACTTTTAAGCTCATACATTGTGTGCTCGTATGTCCACACATGAATATTTCAATGGAATCATTCAATATTTGCATTAAAAAGTGGGGTTTATTCGTATACAAAAAAAAAAAAGTAATGTTTTCCCAACATCCACGCACGCACTTCTACACTTGAGTCTAATAACATTTTTACAAGCGTGTACTTAAAATATGTCATATTTATTTGACGCATGTTAGCAGCGTATTTATGTTGTACTAGTATGTTAAGTTTATGTGCATGACATTTTTTGGGTGTCGGCGTTAAGATATTGAAATTTTGTTAAAGTTCTAGTAGTACATAATTTTAATGTCAATATCTAATATGACCGCCTATCTATAGGGATAACAACCATATATCGTATATTTAATGCTTTTAAGTTACAAACATAATTCATTTGTATTTCCATTCGGTTCTAAGGGAGTTCCATAAAACTCACTTTAACTCTCTTTTCTCAGCAACTTAACTAAGTTGCTCTTCAAGCAGTTTTAATCAAACAACTTAGTTTCATTTTTTCACCACTTTGTGTTCGAGCACATGCCGCAATTCATTTTGCACCTTCCTTTTCCGGTCAGACACTTCAACTTGCACAAAATGATAAATATTATTTCTGTGCTGAAATGACAACAGCAAAGCAGGTGAAAATAAACTATGCTGCAATTGCGATATATATTATATATTCTCTTCGAAATAGTGTAAACAAATAAAATACCAAGAAACTATATTAAAGAACAGTTAAGATTTATGACTGTGTGCACAACTATCACCTAACCACCAAGAACTGATGATGAACTGACTGACGATGAGGCACCAAAAAGCTAGAGCAGATCAATAAATTAAGCCATAAAAGTTTATTAAGACGTTTGAAAAGTGTCGTTTGGTACGAACTTGAAAAATAGTGTGGCAGGATAATATAATTTTGAACACAAGTTACAATGTCAAAAATACCTACAGCATACATTCGTTCAAATTAAATCCGCAGTTGCAATATATGTATGTGAAGTTATACATGTAAATTATAACATTAAAGCGGAAAAGTATCTCGTTTCTGATACCCAAATGTATCTGATAGTAAATTTTATGTAATTTAAGAAACAAATCAACCTTTAATTGAACTAAAAACAAATAATTTAATTTGTAAAATTTGCAAATAACACATTTTTCAGATGAACTGTCAATAAATTAAACAAATTTATTACATTGAATTTCCACTATTTAAAAAGTAAGGTTAGTCAACCTCAAAAAAAAAAGGGGAATATAAGGATAACATTCCAAGTCACGTGTATTTCAGTATCAAACCTACCCAAAATTTAATCAAATTAAAGGCCAAATCGTTTTAGGTGGTGATATTGATCAGGCGGTAATGAATGATCAATGAAAAAAACGGAATTTCTTTTCGTACTACATTTATTGAAGAAAAAAATCATATTTTAATAAGATAATGCTCCAACTCACAAATCGATCGAAACCATGGCCAAAACCAAATTCCACGAGCTACACTTCGAACTGCTCCATATCCTCTATATTCTCCAGTATTGGTCCCCAGCAACTATTATCTGTTTTCAAACTTAAAAAGGTGGCGACAAGGAAGGAGTTTCGCGACAAATGAACGGGTCAAAGTGGAAACTGAAGTGTATTTCTAAGATCTGGTTGTATGTAGCTTACTATTCAAAGGGCATCACATTGTTAAAAAACCGTTGGAAAAATTGTATCGAGCTGAAGGGGAACTGGTCCCCTTCACGCCTTAAGTTCGTTTCGTCAAAGATCAATTAATAATTTTTAAAAATTATATATATATATATTTAAACCATACTTAAGTTTACCACATTACAAATATTAACACCGTCGATCATCGTTATTACTATCATCCTCGTCATCATCATAAGTCATAACTTGAAGCTTGAGTCGGAATTTCTCATTACTATACGTTTCCTTGGTGGTGACCGTGGCATGCAGGTTAAATGTGTGGTTTAGCATGCTCGGAGCCCGAGTTCGATCCCCAGTCGCGGTGAAAGTTTTTTTCAATAAAAAAATTTTTCTGATCGGTCACCATCTCTCTGCAGATAATGGCAAGCCTCAGTAAGTAAATAATGCCATGTAAAGTTTATTGAGAACACGAACTTTAGCCGTTCGGAGTCGGCATAAAACATGCAGGTCCAGTTCTCGGTCAATTGTGTGCAAACATTTAATAACACACACAACACAATTGATCATAAGAAACTCGGTCAAAGTCCTTTCAAGGGCTGAAATGGCCAATTCGTTTTTTTTTTTATATGTTTCCTTATAAAAGCAGTCCTGACAATAAGCCTTCAAGTATATTGAAATTTTGCTGTGAAGAATTTGTAGTTTGAATTGCTATGATTTTTATAGCATCGTTGAAGTCTTGGTATTTCGCAGTGGCTGGAAAATATTCTTTAACTATTCCGCTGCATGAATCAGGGAACACGTCTTTTATAGACTACTCGCTGAATTGCAAGCTCAGGTCCTACCTTAGCTTTTTGAGGCTATTGTAACCTCGCAATTTCAACATGGATTCATGGATTTTCTGGAAAATTTGCATTATCTTTCTGGAATTTACATCACTTTTTAGAACATCGGAGAAGACCTACAAACAGATGTTATTTATACAGACTTTAGTAAAGCCTTCGATGTTGTAAATCATAAAATCTTAACTTTAAAAGTGTTCCTTTTCGATTCTCCAACATATTTAGTGCGATAGATTGAATCATATTTATTAAATAGAATACAAAGTGTTATTTTTAAGCTTGTAAAGTCAGACGACTGTCCTATTACTTCCGTCGTACCATTTTAGATAATTTAAGTAAAACTGCCGTATCTGGGTGTCGAAAGATCCACAAGTGATCGTAAAGAAGCCAGTTCATCCAAGACGAGTTACTGTTTGGTGCGGTTTATGGGTCGGAGGCATCATCGGGCCGTTTTTTTTTCGAAGATGTGGACGGAAAAACCGAAAATGTCAACTCTTTGTTGGAGGACTAGTTTGTGCCACAGATTGAAGCTTAGGGTCTGGACGATATGTTGATTCAACAGGATGGCACTACACCACACACAACTCGCCTCAATTTGGACTTTTGGCGTTGCAAATTGCCGAACCGTGTAATTTCTTGTCACTTTGATGTGAATTGGTCGCCCAGATCATGCGATATGACTTTTTCGCAAGACTTTTTCTGTTTAGTTACATGAAGAATAAAGTATATGTGAATGATCCAAAGACGATTCCAGACTTGAAAATCAATATTGCATCGGTGATTTGGACCATTCCGGAGGCCATGCTACAATTAGTCATCGGAAATATGGTTGAAAGAGTGGATATCTACGTTATTGTTGCGGTGAACATATCGCAAAATAATTTTATACAAATAATCCTATTGCGTGACCTTTCAAACGAAATAAAATATTTGGAAAAATTCCGAACCGTTTGTGTTTTATTCGAAATCAAGTTATGTCTTAGTGGAATAGCCTTTATATATCAGGACAAGATCATATTAAGCCATAATTCCTTACTGTAGTAGTACAAGTAGTACAAGTAGTACAAGTAGTACAAGTAGTAGTACTGAGCTGTAGTACAACACAGTATTTCACTTTATAACCTACTTCGAATTACTTTCTGTTCAAAATTGAACCAGACTGAGCGAAAGCAACAACAACAGTGGTCATAAAGCTAATGATTTTGTTTATGGCTGTTAACACTCTTATAGGCTTGAGCGTCGCACATAGGGGTATTTGGGTCGAAAAACCGCTCAAAAATATTTGTTTGTCCTAAGTAAATGATATTTGTCTTGTTTCTTGCTTGTTTCGACCAAATAAAGGTGTAAATTAAGTTTCTTAAGGAGGGACATAACATTCGCGGCAGAGAAAACAGACCTTTTTTTGAAAAATTCATAACTCAGTCAAAAACAAACATTTTCCAAATTTTTGTTTTTATTATTGTAGAGAATTGAACAAATTACAAAAAAAATATTCAAAAAAATATATTTTTCACTCCAACATGATTTTGTATAGCTCCAAACTGGCGGCAGAGAACAAAACGGGGCCTCGCGGTTGCAGCGCTGGGAGTCGCAAAAATTGTCCGATCTGGAAAAAAATGACTTTTTTTACATTTTTTTTCACTTTTTCCAATGTGATGTTCCAAATTTGAAAGTGTGTTTTTCGAAAAAAATATTGACTTTTTTAAAATTCATAAAAAATCGAAAAAAAAATTAAAAAAAAAGCTCGTGTCATACGAAAGCGAATCAAGCTTAAAAAAATACAAAAAAAAAGAATCGTCAAAAAATGAACCCGCTAGTGCCGCAACCAGTACGAAAAACGAGATAAACGCGTTCAAAGTTTGTGAACAAAGAAAAATGCAAGGAAAAATAAAAATGCGCTCTCACTAATCCGGCTGTAACTTTTGAGCTCGTAAAAATTTTTCCATGAAATGTTTTTTCTTAGAATCTTAAAAATATTTACTAAAATACAAAATTATAAAAATAAACGGCCAATGTCATGCCCCTTTTCTCTTTCATTTCAAATTTTCTCTTTCATCAAACTAGACACCTATCAGAGACAATGAAATCTGGGGGAGGGGGGCGGTTTCGGGCAGCATTTTTTTTCGGTTTTTGCTTTTTGACATCTTTCTTCATTAGCCTATACCAAAAATGTTACCCAATAACACCAAATAATATAACAAAAGGTTCATACTAAAAAAAAAAATTTTAAAAAAATTTCCCATTTTCATACCTTCATAACAAATTATATATCTATATAAATAAAGCTTAAATATCCATAAAAAAAGTTGTATTTTAAAGTACATACCTGCAGCAAAATCTTATAGCAAGAAACTTATTTCACAATATTAATAACAAAAAAAAATATTTGTTTAGGTGTGATGTTTTTCACTCAAATTAACTCAATAACAATGCAAGCTTACGATCGATGACTTTCAACTGATGCTGCGACGAAGAGTGTGCATTAAAATTAAAAAAACAAATGGTAACTTATTTAATGAGTATTAACAAAAGCTAGAAAATAATTTTACTTCTCAACTTTACATTTTGAGAAATTGATTAATGAGCGGTTTTTCGAGCCAAATACCTCTATGTGCGTCGTTCAAAATTGTTTCTTCAATTCTCTAGGTGTCTTGCACTCGGAACACTTTTCGCAATCTCAATCGATCAACGCACAGTATTCGGCGAATATTCGGTCAGAGTTATGGAAAGGCAATTCACTGTAAAAAACTCAATATTCAAGAAAAAAGACATCAGTTGAATTTGACATAAGTTTGGAAGAATATTTCCTGTACTTTCAACTACCAGGCATCAATTATGAAGTTATGTTTAAAATAACCTTGTCCTGCAAAATAACAGTTTATAAAACCGAACATATAATAAGCAAAATAGTGTTTCTTACATTTTTAGGTCGGAATATCTCTAAAACCGAATAGGTTGACCACAGATTCGAACTCAGCGCATCAAAAATCTTCGAAAACTATTTCTAGATTCAAATTTACATTTTTGTTTTTTTTTTACTTTGATTTTTAGGTGTTTCACTAATTCAGCCAAGTCTGCCTTAGTTCGAAAATGCTGTTATAATTAGTTGGGACAGGAAAGGAAATCAAGTTAAAGAAGTACAGAACGTTCTATGTGTGAAAGAAAGCTATATCAACAAAAGAATATGAATCTGAGGCAAGTGTTAGGCCTTTATCTCAGTCAATTGAAGTTTAAATGTATAAAGGTAACCCCTTCAATATGATACTGAATATAAAAAAATAAAATAAAATAAATATAAAAATGTAGTGATGGTCTGCTGAATTTGAAAACTTTTCTGCAAACTTATCGCTCCATTAATCATCAGATTACAGTACAGAATCAAGAGAATAGGCTAGGAATGGCAAAATTTGGGATTCACATCTATTAACCCCGGGATTTTTGGGACTTAAGAAATTTCGGGATCATGGATTTGCCATCCCAAGTAGTGACTTCAAGCTCAAAAAGTCTTAATGAAACTTTAGACCAGGAAGTGGATTCAAATGATAACAGTCACAGTGTTAATGAGCAATCATCTTAATATAGCACGGCCATCAACCTCTCAGTTTTGACAGAAGACTTTGACTTTTCCTTAAAAGGGTTGAGATGTTAAGTTAGCCCTTCAATATGATACTGGTCGATCTGGTGGTATCACTAAATATAGGAATGTTGTGACGAGAAATATGCAAAGAAACGAGGTTTGAGTTTCGAGGTTCGAGGACTGGTGGTTAAGAGTAACATTAATTTTCCTTTCTCACATTTAATTATAAATATTAAAGTCGTAAATATTGATAAATTTTCAATGTTAGTTAATTTGAAATTAAGAAAGGTTAAATAAAACGTTGCACTATAGCCAGTCGGGGATAGAAACTGGGACTTCTGGCTTGGCACTCCGTCCTTTTCGGGTAATTTGACAAACGGCTTTTTCCTTTTTGTCGATTATATGGCAACATTAGTTGCGCGTGTCGTTAGTTTAGCTGTTAAGATAAGCTCGTCTACAGATAAACTTACGAACGAAAATAAGAGGAGGAGTAAAAATTGTTTTCTTTTAGTCTAGTTTAAATCACTTGAGTGATAATAAAATCGTTATAAATTGAAATAATTGATTATTTCAAGTTAATTATGTGATTAATATCGTTTCAAGCTCAACCACAAGAATCACTTGAATTGACCATACTTGCAATTCTTTCAATTCTTCCATTTGCTACACTTTCTAGTCCATATGGTTAATGATGATATTTATATTTATATTTAACTTCCAAAATATTTGCTTGTCACTTTCAACAGTCGAAAAACATTAGCACACCAGGAACGGTCCGATTCCCATCGTGTTCTTATGCATGTGTCGAATACCGAAGTGGGCAATAAATTGTAACTGTTATTACACCTTTTTACTTTAAGCTCGCGTGCGACCAAATTATTCCTTGGGGGGAAACCTGACGTTGCACAGTTTTAGGCAGTGCTTTAAAGATTCTTTGCTGCTTCTTGTGAATACCCCTGCTATACATGCCTTCCTTGTTAAAGCACAAGGGTGGGCTTGTAGCAAGGCTATAGCATATCAGACATAAACTGAGTTCGGCTCTTTATAAAGCAATGTATTTTTGAAAATAAATATTTTATTATCGTCTCATTGAGCAACTTCATGGCGCAGTTGTGGTCATGGCAGAAAGAGTGGGAGTCGGTTTGGAAATATGTAAGAATATTTTTATTTATTTTTTTTTCTTCCTAGTGCTCCCTAAGGATTTGTATTAAATGGCTTAATTGGCGTTTATGTATAAATACGTCAAGGTTATGTTTACACCACAAGTTGCAAAAAGGAATTTTGTTGTTTTAAGTGTGTATCGAAAATGTATGTTGATTGATACTGTATAAAGAAAAATAGATTTAATTTTTTTCTTTAATTTTTTTTTTTCAATAAATTTTGGATTTTTGAAGCAAATTTTTTGACCTCTTTAAGCTGGATGAAAAAGAAAATTTGAACCAAACCGAAATTATTTTGATTTAACTTTAATCTCGGCTAACTTTTAATTGAAGTAAAGGAAGTAAAATTTTGTAGAGATAAAAGATTATTTTTTAAGACACCTTGTCATAAGCCGATTATTCTTCTCTTTTTCTCAATCTCTCTCTCGCTCTTTCTTTTCATTTAATTTTAAATTTAATACTTATTTTTATTTTGCTTTTTTTAGACAACGTTAAGTTTTTGCGGCAATAACATGACACTCATCTTCAGCTTCAGCAGTAAAAAGATGCCAGGCGTGCGTAATGCTGCCACCGTGCTGCAATTACTCTCCGTACTGACATTTATCAACGCTCGGGTTGCATTGGTTTCATCGACACAATCAGCCGACATGACAGTCGACAGTGCAATTAATGAAAATTACGCAAATGCCGTTAACAGTTTATCCAACGATGCCATGGAGAAGCGCACCTGGCAACAGCTGCAAAGTGCATGGGGGAAACGTGTACCGGCCAACAATGGCTGGAACGTTGAGGCCACCGACGATGACGCATTATTTGCCGAGCGTTGGATTCCTATTTTGACAGCTGGTGGTGGCCCTCTGACAGAGAATCATCCTGAAGTTTTGAAATATTCTATGGTTTATTTGACAAATGCAGCTGCGCTGGAGCGTTTAGCGAATCGACATCAAGCGGAAATCTCAAATACTAATGACGATACTGACACCGCCAGCTATAAGTTCAATGATGATATCTTTGCACCTTCGGACCTAAGCGATAATGACAGTCTGTCAAGCGAGAAGCGCAACTGGAAGAGCATGAATGCAGCTTGGGGCAAGAGAATAAATACTCCAACTTGGAATAAATTCAGGGGTTCGTCCGACGAGGGTTAATTTGTATGCAATTAAATAAAATATCATTATTCTATAATCTAATTTGTAGGTGTTTGGGGTAAACGTGAACCTGGCTGGAACAATCTGAAAGGTATGTGGGGTAAGCGTGCTTCAAAGGACTGGCAGAAACTGCACACTGGTTGGGGCAAACGTGCACAAAATGCCGAAGAAATGAATTAAGCGACAAGAAAAAACTTCCACCAAGTATTGAATCAAACGAACCGGTCAACAACTTTTATCGAACTCATCTGAGTTACTTTCAAGCCATAAAAAGTATTTCAATGATTATTAATCTATAGTCTACAGTTATTTATGAAATATACATATTTAAATTTTATAATATATAATAAATGTGTATGTATAAAAAAGTAGTCTTTAAATTATTTACATACAAAAACGCATGAAAGCTGATAGTTTATAGTTTTACGTCTTTGTTTTATTTGTTCGTTTCATAAAAATAAACGAAAGTCAAGCAATTAACTTTTGTAATTTTTTAGTTACTGAAATTTTTGAGTTTTATTATCAATAGATTGCATACTTAACAAATAAATATTAAAAATCAATCGATTTCACTAGTCAATCATTATTTTTTTACTAAAATTAAACTTATTAGTATAATATCCGAAGTATTGCTCAATTTTATGCATTTCTTTTGAATTTTTCAATATTGTAGTTAAAAGTGTTGAATAGCTTTTAGAGTCAATATTATTATGGGTAAAAAGATCAATTATCAATGTACATTTTTATTAAAACAAAACTTTGTATTATAAATGTTATAGATTAAAATAAAATAAAGAGACAAGCAAGGGAAAAATAAAGCAACCTTATAATTGTGGTTTTCATTTTAATGTTCGTAAATTTACGCACAGTAAGTTAGTAGATGGTGAGATAACACAAGCTCAGTGATGCCATATCTGAAAATAAAGCTGCGAAAAATGCTTAACTTTTTTTGGTTTAGAACTTGAAAGTCAAAACTTCGAAAACTTAAAAATATTTTAATTATTTTTTTTTTGATCCATTACTGCCTAATGGGATAATTAAATGCACAAGTAAGTATTGATATGTTTAAAATTCATGCGCGGGCTATATGAGAGTTATTGCTGTAATTTTTTTTTCTATAATAAAGAGGAAGGATAGTCTTAAGAAATAAAAAAAGTGGAAGTCTATTTTTTGCGGTTTATCTTTAGTTTTTTAATGATAGGGAAAAAAAGGAATGAGAAAAACAGAAAAAGCACACTCTTTCCAGATAGTTTCAAGTGTCCTCTAATGTGTCAACTATGAAATTAAGAAGAACCAACAGCGTTTTCTCAACACCCCTGGCAGTTATAACTGGCAGTTATTGATTAACGCCTCTTGTATCGCCTTTTTTGAAAAAGTATGGTTCTTAAGGTGGATTCACTGACCACTGACGTTTAGTATGTTTTTTATTTGAAGTTTTTTCGCTATAATAATACGTCAGTTCATTTACTATGAAAGGGTTTAGTAGTGGGACCAGTTCTGGCCCTTTTTGGAACTAGTTCAGTTTTATTTAAAATTTTCTGCAAGGTCCTTTTTATTTTATTACTGAATCATTTTGACCGGAATTACCAGAATGGAGTTTCTTGAGTTGGAACTGAAATATCGCTGGCCAAATTCTAATTTTTTTATAACAATTCTAATAATAATAATTCTATTAATATAATTCTGTTCTATTAGCGATTTAGGTGGACTGATCAAAAGTACATCTATTCCTTTTTTATACCCTAAACCTGAAAGGTCAAGGTATATTAACTTTGTGCAAACGTTTGTAACGCATAGAACGAAGCGAGTCCGGTATAGAAAAGTATATATATTCTTGATCAGCGTCACCTCGTGAGTCGAGCTATTCATGTCCGTCCGTCCGTCCGTCTGTGTGTTGTCCGTAAACACAGGATAAGAAGAAGGAGTTGAGATAATTAGATGAAACTTGGTACACATGGTCACATGGACTCAAGGATCTGCACTATTGAATATTTTGGAATCCGCCCACGGACTCGCCCACCTCCCATACAATGCAAAAATTTGAAACTGCATAACTCAGCTCATAATAAGCCTATAACAATAAAATTTGGTGTGTATGTGTTTTTTATTAACACAAAGATGTCTTCGAAAAATGGACGTCATCTGCTCACGGACACGCCCACCTCCCATACAACCCAAAAATTGAAAACGTAATAAATAAGCCTCTGTTTAATCTACAGAGCTAAAATTTGGCACATATGTTTTTTATGACAAGACAAAGATGGTTTTGAAAAATGGACATCATCCGCCTACGGACACGCCTACCTCCTATACAACGCGAAAATTGAAAACTGCATAACTCAGCTCATAATTAGCCTACAACAATAGAATTTGCTGTGTATGTGTTTTTATCAACACAAAGATGTCTTCGAAAAATGGACTTCATCCACCAACGGACACGCCTACCTCCCATACAACCCAAAAAATTTAAAACTCAATAAATAAGGTAATGTTTGTCATAGAGCAATTAAATTTGGTATGCACGTGTTTAATACCAAAACTAAGTTGTGTTCAAAAATTGGAAGTAATCAGTCCATGAACACACCCACCTCCCATAGCGAAAGCGCAATTAAGGCATTAACTGTGAGCTACAGGAATAAAACTTGGTATGTGTAAATTTTACATCAACATTTAAATGCATATAAAATATAGGCTTCTTTCTCCCACGGACACACCCATTTTCAAAAATATTATTTTTTTTTTTTTAAGTAGGTTTAGGGTATTTCATAGTCGGCCTAGACCGACTTTAGACTTTCTTTACTTGTTTTCTTTTAATCTTGTATCAAGTTTTCTAAGAAGGGAGGTAGAAGGTTTGAAAAATTTCTGAAAAATATAAAATTTTGACTTACGTCTTAAAACAAGGCCGACGATATTTTATTTTTGAAGCTTAAAACTAAACAAGAATTGAATTGAAAACAAACATTTTCCACATTGAATTGTAATGTTGCGAACAGAAAACGTGGTGATCATTTAACTTGTCGTAATTCGTTCTACGGAACATTCTTACAGAGAAAGCAGGATAGCTGTCGCAAAGAACTAACTGAAAATCGACCTTTAAACGCTGCTGTGGTCCTCTAGCTATATTTCTTGATTCAATTGCACTTTCTTGTATATAGAGCCAAATCTTTCGTCAATATTCACTGCAGTGTGGAAAAAGTCGATCGAGTTCTTGAGCTTGGCTACGAATTGAGGTGTTTTGGTTTGAATGTCTGGGACCAAGTCGTTTCGGTGCCTTCCCGTCGTGACCAGGCCAGTATCTTGGTACTTTTTGATTTTGTTGCGCACACACTTTTCAAAAGGCATATAATTACAAGAATCATTTGTTCGTATTTTTTTAAAATCACACTAGCTTGTATAAGTTAAAATTTGCAGTATAACACTCATAAAACCACTTTTCACTATCTAGAAATCAAAAAATCTTTCTGTATGGTTTTTTCTCAAAATTTTCCAAATATCTGACGGATTGTAGCATTTTCTGATCAGCCAGCATATCAATCAATAGACTGCGTAATTAATATTTCAAAATGCGTGCAAATTATTATTTTAATCAATTTGCTTAACTTTTTATATTTTAAAAGTCTTCGAACAAAAAAGGTCTTAAAAAAAACAAATTTCGGTTCGAAATTTAGAAACATTTCTAATGTTTAAAATAAGCATGATTTGCTGTTTTAAAATTCTTACAACAAATAAAAATGTGGTAATGCTAATTGAGTTTCGATGTTTGGAAGATCATAGAAGAGTTGTATCAGATAACCCGAATTGGCTTTTTGATTTAAAATCATCCCCGAAAAGTAGTATTTCATACTAAATAATTGCAAAAAACGAAGTAAATATTTTTAGTCTTCTAACTGTGCTATAAAAAAAAACCGGTCCTAAATATTCTTTCCCACACCGTAACTTCATATTTTCTGTTAAATTTTCCATTCTTAACATTAAACTGAATAACAATTTTTTTTTATTTTTTAAATCATAAATTTTAATTTTTATAAAAAATTAATTTACTGATACAATTTTTAAAACAATTTTGATGTTTGTGGTTTTTGGTTTTTACAAAAATTATGCTCAATGTTAATTTACAAAATAAACACGAATAACATTATTATTCATAAATTTTTGTTATGGTTTTATCATTTTATTGTTCCACAATTGAAACCAGTAATGAAAATTTATCCATTATTGGACTTGAGTATTCCGGAAAATGTGTCGAAAAATATTACAAATAAATTATCTGGTCGATTAAAAATTCTTCCCCATCACAATTATTCCAAGATGAAGGCTATTCTTTTCAAAATAGCTGGAAAATAATGACTTAATGAAGTGTTTTTCTTTAATAGATAAGAAAATAAAAAACAAATTTGAAATCTTAGGGATCTTAGGGACCTGCGCTTCCTTGCATACTTCATTCTTTGCTTATCGCAAGTTTGGTTTGATTTGTTCATATAAAAAGATACAATCTTACGAGATACGCAGTTATGCAGAAGTTACGCAATGATTTTAGTTCCCTTACAAAATACACTTTCAAAGTTTTCATACGTACCTACTATGTACACTACGTTTTCTGCTTGTGTGTATTTTAAACGAGGTGGCAGCTCACTAGCGGAAATGGAAATGTCAATCCGATGTTGCCAGCATTAAACAAAAAAGTTATTGCTATTTTAATTTTCCACTGTGTTGAAGCCGGAAAACAGTTCCTGTGCCATTGTTGTTTTTTTTCACTTAAATTAAAATGAATTCAAAACTAAAGTTTTTGAAATACTTACGATAAGCTTAGAAAACTATGTTGGAAAATACTTTAAGTGGGCGCTTTGATTGTTTTCAATTTCGATTTAATGTGAGTGTCAAAGAAACAAACAACAATTAGCTGCAGGAAGCAGTGTACACCGATTATTGATTTTTTCCGCGCGAAAAGAAAAAACACATAACTCTTAGATATTCATGTTTTTTTAGTTAAAATGCTACACACTGAATCACCACATCAAGGCTTCTATGCGCCATTGAGTCAGTTAATGACCGATTCTGATTCCGAAGAAGAAATACACAATTTGAGCAAACATCGAAAACAACAGCAACAATTGCAACAACAACAAAATAAGCGTTTGGGCAACCGAAATCCACCAACTACATTGGCATTAAATCATAAGCATCAACAGCCGCATTTGCAGTATCAGCGACAGCTTCAGCAAGAGCGTCAGCAGCAACGACAGCGCCAACTAGTGCAGCAACAACAAGAACACTATCAGCGGCAACAAGAATACCATCAAAAACTTCAAACCAATTCGTGTGGGGGTAAGTGGGAGGGTAATTTAAGATAAGATGACTTCATTAAAACTCTGTTAAAGTAGGTAACGGCCAACCACCCAGTAGCTATACCACAAACATGCAGAACACTTTTCGCTCCGTTATGATGTCAGATGCTGGCTTGAATGGTGATGCGGGAACACAAAACTGTGCTGGCGGCAGTAACTTTTCTAGCTTCAATAGTGACTACGACGAACGCCAACACATCGATGCCGACAATGTGGCCATATTAGGCGGCAGCAGCAGCGACTCGACAAAAGATTTAACCAATGAACCGATGTCACCAGCACGCCGTGTATGTTTTACAGCATCTTTGGTGCTCTGCGTTTTTGCAGTGTGTGGTTTCGTCTGGATTGTGCCATGTGGACCTGATGGCAAGACATGTCCAGCACCATTGGATCGTATTAAGACGCACAACTGGATCAATAACTACACCAAGCTTGAGCTTAAAGGTGATGTCAATGTTGTTAACGGATTGCGTAGCTGGGAGAACAATTTGATATTTCTCTATCGTGGCGATGTTTTTTTTCCGGAATTCGATCCGAAAAAAACTAAACGCAACGGCATCATTTGCCTTATAGGCAGCTCTGGAGCAGTAGCTTGGTTTGATGAAATGGTAGATGAACCGGTGGCTATAGACTGCACATTGCTAGACGTTGATCGCAATGGAAAAACAGATTGTCTGGTAATCGATGAATATGGTGAGCTAGGTGCTATAAATCCCATATCTGGACAATGGTACTGGAAGTTTCGCGAAAAATCAACTCAAAAACTAGACAGCGCCGATTTTCCCATCATGCTGCCCGATTTGGATGGCGACGGTGTGCTAGATATACTAGTTGCAACAAGCGCATCACTGGAACAGAAAACCAAAAATCTTATGAAGGCGCAAGAACGTACGAACAACACGCATACAACCCAGGAACTGAATGCATCGAATGGACGCAATTATCTGCGCATACTTTCGGGACGCAATGGACAGCCCATTGGCGAGGGTTACAAGCTGCATAACTGCGACTATTTGCGCAAGTTTCAGCTGGAAACAGCGCAGACCATCAGCTTTAATTGCGTGCGCAACAACACTGAAGTTCAACGCTCCAAAACCTTGGCCGAACTTTTTGCGTTGATAACAAACAAATCGATCGTTAGTCGCAAACTAGTACCGGTCTCTAAGATCTCGCAGCATCGTCATTATGGTCAACGTCGAGATATTGATGCGCAGCGCAACATCTACTCGCTGAGTGGACGTGAGCTGGTTGTGGAGAATCGCGGCAAGTGCCCCGAGGACTGTAATGTAACGCTGATACTTAGCGATGTCAATAGCAAGGATGGCAAAGTCAATGTCATCAAAAATTTTACCAACACCGGCATGTATGGCATGGTGCCAGCTCAGTGGCACTTCAAAAATAGCAAATCCAAGATGTCTGGCTTTGTAATGAAATTCTGGAAGTGGAATAAGAGCATTAAACAATCACAAAAATCCAAAGACCGAAATATGGATATAAATCAAAATTCAGTTCCAGTTGGATCAAATAATAATGTTAAAAAACGTTCCACAGATCATGAATTTCCAACAGCTGACTTCAACGCCTTTGATCATGTTGTAGAGAAAAGCAAAAGTTACACCATAGAGGCTGGCAAGCAGAAGAGTGGACGTTTTGAGCGAAATATCGTGAATATGACCGGTAAACAGCAGCGTCCCACCAACAATAGCTATAAGATGCAAATGATTACCGAGACGGTGATTTTGGTTATCTTCATAGGTGCCGATACACGCATCGAGAATACCTCGCAAAGCAGCATCATACAATTTTGTCATAACGAACGCAATGAAGTTGTTTGTCAGCCCGATCTGAACAATCAAGAAAACTCAATGTTGATTGCAGATCTCGATCAGGATGGCTCACAGGAATTGGTCTCATACGTTTCGACATTTGTCAATGAAAACGAGTTGGATCGCAGAGATTGGAAACTGGTGACATATGTGCGTCTATTGCGTCTACAATCGGAATTACCACAATTCTATGATGAAGTTGGTCACAACTAGAAGAAGTAAATATAGAGTGAGAATAGAGTGAAAAAAGCACATTTATACAAAGGCGGCTAGTTAACATTTGTGACCCCAAACATCCATCTCTGCCAGCTTCCATTTGTGCCATTTAGCTGCAGCTTCATAACATCATTCAGTTTTAACTGATTGATAATCTCTCAAATTTCACCCAGAGATAGTTATAGAGAAAATTACTCAAATAGTTAAACACATTTTATGAATTGGAGAAAATATTAAAAACTTGAAATTTATTTGATTAGCAAAAACTACATTCATGTTATTCCATACAACCAGAAACTCCAAGCATAACCTAGAAAATACTTTTGTTTTTGCATTAAATAAGAGTAGAATAAAATTTAAAAATTATATACTACATCAGTTTTGATCATATTTAATTTAGGGTTTCTTCCTTTCTTGTTCTTATTCCCTTTTTCTTATTCTTAACCATCACCTAATTTCCGAACCAAGGCGGACTTCACTGAATAGGTCACTTGACAACTGAAATTTTTGGTTGAAGGGAAAAAAAAGAATGCTCACCTGAATATGCTATTCTAAATTACATACTTACTTGTATGGCCATAACAACCCGTTGTCTGGTTACGGCCAATTTAATCAGCTCTTGCCAGGCGCCTCTACTTCGACAACGCATTATTCAATTTGTTTCTCCAAGCACGATCAGACGATTTCGTCGGTCCTGATCAATCCAGCATTGGCATGGTTGTACTCTTCCCCCTATAAGCACTTTTTCGCTGCAGCTTTTCTATTCATTCGATAGACATGACCTCACTCAGCGTAGTCACTGAATTTGTTATACGCTGAACTAAGATAGTCGTTGCCAACTCGAACAGGACAAGAGTTTTCAAGAGGAGCTATTCTCTCGAACACCCCAAGAGCAGTAGCTTTCTTTCTTTTTGCTTTTATGAAATTGAAGAGATCGCATGATTACGGGACGCGTTATCTGAAAGCTCGTTCAATATTGAATAATAGCAATGTTTATTTCCTACCTTGTCGGAGCTACGTATATTGCTTAACGTCATCCTGCTGAGTCTTATCGAATTTGCAGGCATACCGAACTCAGACATAGTTGCATTCAGACAATCCCGTATCGGACTATCGAAATTTATAATCACCAACGAAATGGGGGGTGTCGATTTGATTTCCGTGGGTTTTTTTCAGGATTTAACGTAGTGTAAAAATCTGGTCTATGGTGGACTTGCCAGGACGAAAGCCACTCTGATTAGATCCAACCAGTGTTTTGGTATGTGGCTTCAATATTTCAAACAATACGCTCGAAAGTAACTTATACGCAATTGAAGTAAGACTACCTCGACAGTTGAGGCAGATTGTCGAGTTCCCTTTTTTTAATATAGGACAGAACCGAGATTTTAATTGTCTGGAATCTAGCTAGCCTTCTGCTAGCCCTATTTTACTGATAAGTTGGTGCATTCACTTACTTAACTCGCCGCCGACGGTTTTTAACAATTCAGCAGCCACGCCGTCAGCACCTGCTACGGTTGTTTTTGAGTCACTGGATCGCAACTTTAACCATGCCATGTCTAGGTGGAGGAATTTCTACTCCATCATCGTTGATTGGTTGCATCCTTTTGCATTCTCCAACGGCGGAATTGTTGGGAACGTCGTCCGCAAGAATGGAAAAATGCTGCCTCTTGTGTCCATCTGTAATCAGGTCACCATTTTCATCTCTACAAGTGGATGCTCCGGGATTAAAACCTTGGGTTAGACACTTAACCTGTTGATAGAATTTTCGTGCAACCTTCTTGTCCTGGTACTATCTCTATTTCCTCAAGCTCACGGTTTTCCTGCTCCTTTTTTACGACTGAACATGCACCTTTCTTTCTTCCTCTTTTCGCGAAAGGCAGCAGTTGTGCGCAAGGAGTGGCATATGTGCACTCAAAGTCCGCAGCGTCATCGAGTCCAGAGTTCTAGTAAGTTGGTTTAGCTTAACCGAGAGTTGAGCGGAGAAGGCCTCGGCGGTCCATTGTGATTGCAGCTTATCGACATCTAGATCTCGTTGCATACCTGTGTGTACATTCTTAGCACTTCAAAATCGCTTGTGGATCTTGACTGCATCAAAATAATGGTCGGAGTCAATATTAACCCCCCGCAATGTGCGCACATCCAGTACGCTTAAAGCGTGCCTTCCGTCGATAACAACATAATCAATATGGTTTCGCGTGGGATAGCCACGCGGTCTTGTAGATATGGAAGTGTTTGAATCTGCTGCTACTGACTATTATGTTTCGTCGATCAACCTTAGACCTTTGTTCGAAGTGATTTCGTGGAGACTGAACTGACCGACAGTGAAGTCAAAGTTGCCTTCTCTTCTTCGACCTTCGTGTTGAAATATTCGAGAACTATTTCATGTCGAGGGCCGGGCAGTGATCATACAAGATATCTAAACTCTCGTCAAAGCCGTCCTTGACCACATCACTTTTTTTCTCCATCGGGGGCGTGCGCGCAAATAAGGCTTATGTAGTAGAAGGATTGTGGCCAACCTTTCGTTCACAGGTGCGAACCGGGCAACAAGGTGGTGAAGTTTGCGGTTATGCCGAATTCAGACAGTCTTTTTTTTTAACAGAGGCATATTACCTATAAACAGTCCGGACATTCCAGGTGCATTTCTGCAAATCATTGTCTGTTTTGCGTTTGTAGTGATTTTCAACGTAGTAGTAGTTCATATCCGAGACTGGTTTGGTTTTCATTGGGCGGATATAATGTGGTGGGGACCCAAACCCTACGCACATTCACTTTTTAAGCTCTTGGAGAGACCTTTCAAGTTTTAAGTCAAGAGGAGACAGTTAGTTTCGGACAAGGAGTTTTTAAGGCGACTCCGACTCACCTTGAAAGTACCACTTGCAGGCTATGTTGATTTTTCGTTCAGGACTGCCTGATTGCGGCTAACCTCAATATCTAGTGACCGTTCACTATCCGCAACCCGTGACTTGTGAGTCGTTTTAAATTAAACAGGTGAGTTTCTTTCTTATTCAATTTAAAATCTATATTTTTTGTATACAGTGGTTTTTTCTCTTCGTTGTTTATATTTATATCTTGTCTGGTTCTAGAGACATTCCCACAAGACATCATGGAATAAGCAGTTTAATGCTTTTTTTATAAAAAAAAAATACTGTATATAAACATTCAAGTAGATGATTCGACAGAAATAACGGTTCTTAAGCGGTAAACAACAATAATAATAATAACACTCACTTGTACACTTACATTTTTAAAATGCATGAATTAAACTTTATACAATTTTTGCTAACTGCAAATTCGTTCACGTACCAATTTTATGTTATAGCATTGTCGAAACAATGTACCAGCAGGGAAGTCACACTATTTGAATGTGTATTTTTGGAAAATTTTGCGGGATCTGTTAGCACAAGATCACTTTTTACTTTTATTTTATTTCGTTGTTGCTGTTGGTGTTGCTGTAGCTGAGTACTTGTTTCCGTCTCATTGTGATTTAATGTTCCATCTATGCTTAGCGCAGTGTGTGCAAAACGCATTGTGGCGTCCTCTGTGCTACAATGTTTTGCCATATGTATTGTAAGCAACGAACGATTGATTGTGGAAAAGTTGCATTCACTGCATCTATGCACAATATTATCAACCAACTCGGGATGCTTTTGTTGCAAGTGTTTCTTTAAGTTAGACAAAAATTAAAATTAAATAAAATACAAAATCTTATCAAATATTTACACACCTGATAAGCGACACTCTGTATGGATTTGTAGTCGCAGAAGGGACAAATGTACATTTTACTCTTCTCATGCGTCATTTTGTGCCGTCTAAATGCATTGTGATCGTTGGCGCGATAGTCACAGGTGGTGCACTTGAAACGACTCGCTGCCTCATGCGTACGCATGTGCAGCTTTAGTGAGGATTTGGAAGAAACAATACGATCACATATCTCACAACGCATTACTTTCTGCGCATCTGCACTCTGCTTGCACATGTGTTCACGTAACGTTTTCTGATGTGAAAATGCCGAACCGCAGTCATTGCAACGATGCAACGTTGCTGGGTTACGATTTGTACTCGTTGCTAAGGATGCAGTTGCAGTCGTAGCTACAGCCACCGCATTTCGATGCCAACGTCGATGATTTTTCAACTGTTTGCTGTTCTTGAAGGCCTTATCGCATTGATCGCACTTATAGTTGCGCTCTTCGGAATGTATTTTAGAATGTGTATTGATGAGGCGAGAATAGATGGGCGTTTTGAATTGACACAGCTCACAGCTATAGAGCTCCATGTCGACTTGATGCGTGCGCCAGAGATGCGTATGTAAAGTGTTCCAATTGGAGAAGTTTGTTGACTGACATTCTGGGCATATCATCGACTGCGAAGACATGGTTGAGCTGAAATTATATGGGTTATAATGAGTTATAAGATGATCCTTAACTTTTTATTTAAATTTAAAAATTGTATATTTTAATTTAATGCCCAACTAATAAATGATTGCCCACCTGGTGTGACACCGTTTGTGATAGTCTAGTGTTTCGGGCTTTTTGAAACGGAAGGCACATCCTTGTACATTGCATTTCATGCCCACATCAATAGCGGCCGCATTGCCATAGAGTTTACGTATTTTGGTGATGCCTGTGCGATTTGAGCCAAAGGGGCGTCCACGATTTGAAGTGCCACCTGTTATGGAAACTGCGACTGGTTGATCTGCAGCATCGTTAAGCTTATCTGCAGAATTTTCTATAAGCAGATTATCAGCCACATAAATGCGTCCTTTTTCAGGCGCTATAGCTGTCGTGGAGGATTGTTTAAAGGGCAGCGGGTTTTGCATGACTGAATTTGAAGAGTTGACAACCATTGCTGGCAATGGGAGCACTACCGTCTCTTTGACAACTGTTGTTGTAAAAGGTTCAGCATCACTTAAGGCGGGCGACGTTGTTCTTGAAGCATAAATCAACTCTGACTTTTCAGTAACTGGCGTGCAGGACTCTGACGTATTGATGTTGCTTAGCTGCTCACGCTTTAGCTCGCCTGGCATGGCCAGCATAGCTACTGGGCTCTGACAAGAACTAGTCTCATGCTGCTCACTACTTTGTTGTATATCTGCCGTATCTGTGCCTTCAAAATGTTCCGTAGAGGACATCAACATTTCTACGGCATGATTATTTGTAAACATAACATCATGCTGCTCGGAAGCTGTCACACTTAGCGGAAACTGTGCCGCTTGTGACTCTGTAAGAGCGTTTCTGGAAGACGTTTCTTGTTCGTCCGTCATCTCTTCTATATCCAATACCGAGATGACGGACATTTGTGGTGTTTCCAAATCGTACAGCTGTTTTTGTAGCGCCAAATCCGTGTCGCTCGTCATTCCACCAGCTTGCGTGTGCTCCGTTATAATACAATCCAGTTCGGCGCCCAACGAATAACCGCTTGTCCAATTGTGCAGAGCTTGTGTATCCTCGGCTTCATTGATTTTCAGGTTTAAGCTACTGTACGAGCTGGTTTCCTCTGAGTTTTTGGAATTTTCGGCAGATGCATTCAAGTTATTGTTGTTGTTGATATTATTGTCAATGTTGTTATTGTTATTCTCAGCATAGTCCTGATTCTGTGATGCATCCAGATTAGGTGCTATCAGATTTTCCACCTCTGTTTTGTTCATTAGATTTAACTCATCTACTGTGCGAAGATGTAGCGTTCGTCGTTGTTCCTGAAATTGTGGCTGCTTCAGAATTTCAGCATTTTTAATGAATATTTTTTGTTTTTGCTGCGTTGTGGTTGCTACTTGGAATTCTAGTGGGTGTTGTTCTTGCATTGTGGGCAACGGTGGTGGTGGCGTTGATTCGATAACTATTGGTGCAGGCTCTGTTGCTGCCTCTAAATTTGTACTCATTGCTTGTAGCTCTGACTGATATTTTGGACTACTGAGCAAAAAATTGTTGCTATTGTTTTGAGCCAACGCATATGAGTCCAGGTCACTTATGTTCTGCAAAAATGTATTGCTTGATGAATTGTCGTATAGCAGTGGCGGTTCCACCATGTTGGGTATACATAGATGCGTTGACCCATCGAAGACCTGCGCTTGTGTTGTTGCCACCTCCGCTTCCGAATCGCTTAAGAAATTTCCTGTATTCTGTTGCTGCATGGACTGGGACATAAAATTGAAATCCAAGCCACCTGTAGCACCACTTAAATTTGTGGGCAGCACAAGTGGTTCCTTGAGAATATCAACATTTTTTATATAAATCTTTGGACGTCTAGGCTTCTCGAAAGCACCCAATTCCTTAGCTACTATATCGTTTTGCTCCAAATCAATGTTGTTGCCAAAGTTATATTGATTGTCCGCCTCCAGAGCTTCACTCAAATCATGTTCGTTGCACTGACCGCCAACACCGCCACCACCGCTAAGTATATTCAAATGCTGCATTTCAAAGTCACGTCGCAATAGAGCTGGTTCTCGCAGCACATCGACACTTTTTATTGATATCTTCTGTTTTGTTGTGGTTTGGTGTTGTTTCGGCAAATTTGAATTAACGTCCAGCGTTAGATCTTTACCCGAAACATTAGGTACCAGACCCAAATAATCACTTTCAGCAGCACCAACGTCTGTTAACAGCGCATTGCAGCCATCTTCAAAGTCTGTCAATTGAAAATAGTTGCTATCGTTCAGCTGCAGCAGTTGGTCTTCGAAGACTCGTGGTGCTGGATCGCGCAAACAGGCAACATTTTTTAAGAATATCTTAGGCTGCATCTCCTTGGCGTGCTCCTCAACAGAGTGCTTGGATTGTGGCTGCAGTTGGCTAATCTGCTCATATGCTTGTAGCAGTTTTTTGGCTTCCTCCAAGCACATTTGGTGATCTTCACACAAATGCACAAACAAGGAGTTGTGAGCATAAAAGATATTAGAGCAACCTAGAATTAAAAACAAAAATACATTTATATATATTTTTAATTATGAATCATTGAGCAAAATATTAAGATCTCACCTGGGCATGTCATGCGTCTTCGATTTTCCGCAGGAAAATAATCATTGTTGCTGTGATGATTCGCATCGACATGCTGCTGCACTCCCGTCTCGCTCAAGCTGATGAATGCACATTGCGAACATTTATAAACCGCTGGCAACGATGTGTTTGCGTTGGCCTCCTGCAAGTTGCTATTGTTGTTTTTGTGGTTGTTGCTCACCTTATTGACATTGTTCATAATTTGCTGTTCTTGTAGCTCAGTCAGCTGCTCATTGCCATTTGTTGAAATTGTCAACGTAGGTTCATTGGAAGCATTGCTACTTCGACCACTACCACCAGCCTGAGCATTAGGTGGCGTTGGTGTTGTATTTGCATTGTCTTTGGTATTATTTTCGGCACTTTCCGATTTAATGGGCTCGGATTTGATTTCTTCTTGGTTTGTAGTTTGACGACGAAATACGTTTCCGTAACTACTTCGCGCCGGATGCACATCTGTGGTATGTATTTGTACAAAAGGAAGACTGTTTAAAGTGCTGGTGCTGTTGTTATTATTATTGTTGATATTATTGTTGTTGCCACTGCTATTATTGTTGTTATTGCTGGTGTTGTCGTTAAGATTGCAATGCAGTGTAGTTGGCTGCACATGCCCAACATGTTGCAGATGATGCACTGAGAGTTGCTGTTGTTGCGGCTGTTGTTGTTGTTGCTGATTATGAAAACTATTAGTTAAGGAATTGAAATAGTTGAAGCTATTGGTTGTTTCAGCTTCCACTAAATGTGAAGTCGATAAATCCTGTTTATAAAATAGAAGGATAATTAAAAAAAATTGTGAATTTTTGCAATTATTTACCTGAAAATAAAAGTAACTATCATTAGAAAAGTTACTATCGTTCATTTTTATCACCGTTTCGCAAGTGCAACATTAAATTATTCTATTATATATATTTTAGTTGAAGAAAATAGTTTATAGTTTTTCTGAAAAATGCAGTGTCAACAAAACGAAAATGTCAAAAGCATAACAAAAATCAGCTGTTTTTTGCTGACATCTGATAACAGCTGAGGTAAGGTTGTTGTACGAGCTTAAGTAAGAAATTAGCAAAGTGCGTTCGAAATCATGAAGTTATTCATTTAAGAATATAAAACAATGCAAATAATAGTGTCAGACCCATGACTCAATAATTATAAGGTTATCCCGATATTTGACGTCTTCTCACGAAAATGGAGATAGATACCCTTATTTGAAGAGGAGAGCATTTTGAATGACACAAAAATCTCACAGGTGCTTGAATATCATACTATTTTTTAGTACAATATATCTTTAAATTTCTAGTCAATACATTTTCTGCTACTTCTGCATTTTGAAGCATCCATCAGATGATTTTTAAAGGTTCTGCGACTTCACAGAGTCCAAGCTTGAACAATTTTCACGAATTTATTGCCTCAAAAAATTCAATGAAAGCAATGCATACTGATTTTGTTTTTTTTAAGCAGTAAAATATTGAAAACACATACTTTTTTATTAAAAAAAAAAAACACAGCACAACACTGAAACATACATTTTTTTTGAGGAGACCACAAAACCCTGTTTGTCATTCATTTTCGAGAGAGAATATTTTTTGTTTACAAAAAATAAGGGAATGTCAAATATCGGGATAACCCTATAAATTATTGAGTCATGGTCAGACCGAAAACAAAATTTTTTTAAAAAACACTTTATTTTTTTAAATTTGTTTGCTAAAAGCTTTCAAAAACATAATAATTTAAGCAGCATATAATAACGATAAATATTCTTTGAATATTAGAGTTCGACTTTAAAATAATATATAGAGATAATTTTCAAAACTACTTTAAGAAACTTTTTAGTATTTAAAGTTAAATAACTTAATATATAGTCTAAAAAAAAGCTTGTCTTCATTTACAAAATGAAACAAAATACAGTTATCGTTTCGTGCTAGGCCCAACTCCTACGATCAATCATATGACTGTGAGTTTCACGTTTTTGTTCTACTTAATACCATTAAAGATTTTGATGAAAGCGACCTCACATCTGCAATTGAAATGTAAGAAAGAACAGAATTAGTAGTATCCAACCAAATATTCGGTTTCGGTCAAATTGAAACCGAAACCGAATAATCGGTCAGACACTAAAAATGAAGTATAAATAATTTTGAAATTGTACAAAACTGCTCACACTGAGTTTTGATAATTTCAGTTAACTTATGATTTTTTTTTTTTTGTCAACTCATTATTGGCTACATTCAGCATATTCAACAGTTGCCATATTTAGTATGCAGTTAAAAATAGAAAAAATTCAAACTTGCACAACTATTTCGCACATAGCTGCACATTTTATGCCCATTCATTGAAAACATCGCTCACCTTAGTTTTAATGAATGGGTTGGTATGGGAAGTCTCAAAAAAATAAATTATCTGAATGTGGCCATTACCATTTCCTTCATTTGCACAAATAACGGCATAACTCAAAACAAACGAAAGATAATCTGTTTTCAATGCAAGGTAATAGTACGTTCACATAGACTTCATTTAACATGTTAAACAAAAAAGCTTTTTCATTTAACTCAATCGTTCACATTGCCTGAACTTGTTTAAAATTGACGGCTTGTTTGTTTACATTTTGAAATAAATAAACAGAAATGTTTTGATACGACAAAAATTCTCTGCTCTGCAGCTGCTGCGCTCTTCGTCAGATGATGAACTTGTCCTTTTTTGATCACGAATCCCGTGAACAAACGCTTCCCATTCTTGCACAATCGTGTGCTCATATGGAAACATTCGCAAATAAGGAGGAAAGGAGGAGAACCTGCTTCATAACATACAGTTATGTGAACAATTTTTTTTTTGAAAATTTATAAAATTTTATATTATTTATTTTTTGACAAATTTATTGACATATTTTGTCAAATTATAAAGCTTTTTTCAGTTTTGGGAGTGTTCAAAAAAAAAACAAAAGCTTTTCTGTCATTAGCAAGTACACACACCAGAATTTGAACTCGTTGAAACACGTTTTTTAACATGTTAAATGATTAAACACGTTTCATTTCCAACAACAATTGTACGCATTTAACTTCATCAAAACTTGATTTGAGAACTTGTTTTTCGATTTAACTTCATTAACTCGATTTAACATAATTATCGCTCAATGTGAACGTACTATAAGATAAAATTTATAACTTTAAAAGATGACATGTATAATTTTGAAGGCTGAGATGGAATGGATAACGAGATTGTTATTACGTCAAAAAAGGTGTGTTTATATTTCAATTTTTAGGGCTTCAAGGGAATTTTGAGCTAATTTCGTGAGTTATTTCAACGAAATTCGCTTGTTTTAGGTAATTGCAAAATTAACAAAGTGCATGGGAAACTACCATTTTTTGTATATCATTTCAGTAAAATTGGGGAGATTACGATTTCCGGGGCGCCGCGATTTGACGATGGATTCCAAGAGTACTCTTAATAAAAATAAGAATAGCCAAAGGAAATGTTTTGTTATCGATTTGTTTTCGAGTTATCGATTTTTTAAATTTTATTTTTTGCTATAAAGTCTATGAAGAAAATCGGCTATATTATTCTTAATATATAACCGATATTAATGAATAAGGTGTTATATAAAAGGTTATATATAAGGCTTTTAGAAAATTTTTAAATTAATGAAATTTGTTGAGTACTTTGTATTTTATAGGCATTTTTGGTCAATAAAAAAATATTTTCTTACACAAAACCGTTATTTTCTCAAAAATTAGCGTTATTACTATGAATTATAAAAAGTAAATTATGAAAGCTTGAAAATTGATCTTTCATTTGATATATAATATATATAATTTATTTGACTTTTTGTGGTGTTTTTTATGATACAATGATTTGCCCTTGTACGGGAAATTGCTTATTTCACTCATTTGTACCTTAGATGTTTTGCTTTCTTACTCCATATTGACGAATATTGCCATTACAATAAATAATTGTTTTTAAGGCAACATTGTAGCTACAATATTTATATGAATTAACGGGATTTTCAAGTCAGTGAAAAAAATTTGGGGAGATTACGATTTCCGGGGCGCCGAGTTTTGACGATGGATTCGAAGAGTACTCTTAATAAAAATAAGAATAGCCAAAGGAAATGTTGTGTTATCGATTTGTTTCCGAGTTATCGATTTAAAAAAATTTTTTTTTGCTATAAGGTCTATGAAGAAAACCGGCTGTATTATTCTTAATATATATAACCGATATTAATGATTAAGATAAAATTTAAAAGGTTATATGTAAGGCTTTTAGAAAAATTTTAAATTAATGAAATTTGTTGAGTACTTTGTATTTTATAGGTATTTTTATGCAATACAAATATATTTTCTTACATAAAACCGTTATTTTCTCAAAAATTACCGTTATTTTTATGAATTATAAAGAGTAAATTATTAAAGCTTGAACATTTATCTTTCATTTGGTATATAATATATATAATTTATTTGACTTTTTGTCGTGTTTTTTATGATACAATGATTTGCCCTTGTACGGAAAATTGCTTATTTCACTCACATTTACCTTAGATGTTTTTCTTTCTTACTCCATATTTACGAATATCGCCATTACAATACAATATTTATATGAATTAACGAGATTTTCGAGTCAGTTAAAAAAATTTGTATTTTTTGGTCGACCAGTTAATAAAAAAATATAAATATTTTTATCTATCGAAAAAAAGGTAAAACTTTCAGCTTATCAAAAAATATATATTTTTAGTACCTTAAAAACGAAAATTTTGCAGAAAAAAAACGGTTCCTTTAACTAAAAAATTCAAATCTAATATATATTCGCTTATAAATTTAAAAACATTTTTGAAATTATATTTGTATTATAAATCGTTGAAAAGGCATTTAATTACCTTTCGAATAGCACGTCAATCTTTAAGATCCATTGGATATTGGCAAAGATATAGAAAATTTTGTGAACAGATTTTTTAACAAAGAAAACACTTGGAAAATTTTAATTTTATGTAATATAGTGTGAAATTAAATAAAAAATGTATATTTTTATATGTCAAACAAAAGGTTGAACTGTTAGCTTTTCAAAAAAAATATATTTTTAGTAACTTAATAACGTAAATTTTTTAGAAAATAACGGTTCTTTTTATTAAAAAATTCAACTTTGGAATAAATTCGCTTATAAAATTAAAAATATTGTAGCAATGATATTTATAAGATATATATTTGCAAGGTCATTTAATGACCTTTAAAATGACATATCAATCTTAAGGATCCATTGAGTAACGGCAAAGATATAGATGTTTTTTTGAACAGATCTTTTAACAAATTTTTTTTTCAAGAAATCGATAACTCGATAACTAATAGAGTTATCGATTTTTTGTTCGGCGAATCATGTTTTTTTGTTGTTCTCTACCAGAAAACATCTTCAAATCGCGGCGCCCCGGAAATCGTAATCGTGCCGTAAAATTAAATAAAAGCTCAAAATAAGGTAATTTGAGTCAATGTTCTGAACATTGACATTAATAGCGTTTTCTTTTCACAACAAAAAATTCTGCCCTCTGGAGGTGCAGAATTTTTTCCATTTTGACCTTTTTTTGACCTCCATTTTGACCGTTTTCGAGTTGGCACCCTTTTTGAAAATCTTCGAAAGAATTCAAGATAAAAAAAAAATTAAAACTTCAAGAAAAGTGTTGACGTTTTCCCTAGAAGAGCTCAATCTTTTCTGAACTGTCAATGGTAACGTTAACTATTTTCCACATAAGTCATTTATTTTTTTATTCAGTTGGTAGCATTTCAGGTTAGAATTTTCCGAACCGTCGAAAAAGAGAAGGCAGAAATTCTGCATTTTTTCTACTTTTAACATTCGATAAATGAACACGATTCAATTTTAAAGGTCATAATATTATTTGAGAATAGAACGAAAAAAATGCAAAAAAATCAAAAAAATGCAAAATTTTTTTGAGAAAAGAAAACGCTATAAGAATTTTTTTGTTTAAATTTATGTTTTTAAAATAATACAATAAGGAAAATTATTGAAAACACCTATATTTAAGATAATTTAAACACCTAAAATATATGTCAATCAATAAAGATATAAAACACAAAATATTGCATTTATGAAATTGACTACAAAATTGTTTATTGGTACGACAATATATTAAAAATGTATGAAGAAATGGTGCAGAAAGAGTTTGAGGCTATCCGTATCTATTTCTGTTGCTTATTCATGATTTCATAAAGTTTTTTGTGCGTGGTATTCCACACGACAAGATACTGCTTGACTGAATATAATCCTAATTATCAGTATCATTCTACCATTTTTCATCAAAGCTTGAAATATTCTAGAAACATTACCACGTCATTTGCGTTTGAATTAACTAATTGCCAACAAAACGTCGACAATACTGCAATTAACTACATGCAATAGTAGACAGCGTCGTCAAATGTGTAGTTTTAACTAGGGGTATTCACGATGTGGTGTATTTTTGATAAATTCTTACAAAATTTACAATATTTACAACGCATTGTGAACAAACCTTCACTAAAGTCTGGGTAGTTTATCATTTAGCAGTACGAGAAAATAAAAGAATTGAAACGAAGCACTGAATTAAATTAACTTTTATTAAATAAACACAAAACCCAGCCAGTTCCTTCATCCACGCTGAGTCAAAAAGTTTTTGTGATCAGTTGATCAAATATACAACGATATTTGCAAAGAATACAAAAGCTTTTTGCCATTGTATTTTTGCTACAGGGTTGTATTTTGAACACTGTACATTTTGTTTTTGTAATTTTGCTTCAAATATCAAATTTATCAAAAATACACAATACAAGGGCAATACACCACATCGTGAATACCCCTACTGTTTATTTCATTTCAATTTTTTTAAATATTTCACACAAATTACTTGAAGGCAATAACGGTACCAAGTTTGTTTTGGCACAGCACCTTTCGATTGTGTAAATTTATAATTTATAAATATGTGGCAACTCCTTTTATTTGTACTTCTATAGAAACGTCAAACATTTTCGTTCTCAAACGCGTTAGAATTTTTTCGCAATTTTTCTATAAAATAAAAGTGAAATAAGCTAAATATTAATTATAATTGTTCAATTAGATTGGAAATAAATAAATTAAATAAAAAATGCCGCGTATTATGATCAAAGGAGGCGTCTGGCGCAACACTGAGGCAAGTGAAGCCGCACAGCCCGTTTCGAGGAGCACCTCTTGTTCTATGCCTGCAACCGGTAGCAAGATTTAATGAATTTTTATGTAAATTTTAGGATGAGATTCTCAAAGCAGCCGTCATGAAATACGGCAAGAACCAGTGGTCACGTATTGCCTCACTGCTGCATCGCAAGTCCGCGAAGCAGTGCAAGGCACGTTGGTACGAGTGGCTGGATCCCAGCATAAAGAAGACCGAATGGTCACGCGAAGAAGACGAGAAGCTGTTGCATTTAGCCAAGTTGATGCCAACGCAATGGCGCACTATTGCGCCCATTATTGGGCGTACAGCAGCACAGTGTCTCGAACGCTATGAATATCTGCTGTGAGTTGGAAGAACATGGCCTTAATTGTTCTTTAATGATTTGCTTGTATTTTTAGTGATCAAGCTCAGCGCAAAGAAGATGGTGAAGAAACAATTGATGATCCACGCAAACTGAAGCCTGGCGAAATTGATCCCAATCCTGAAACAAAACCTGCACGTCCAGATCCAAAGGATATGGACGAAGATGGTGAGTGTTGGAATTGCATTTTTTTCTAAACTGTCTATTTATCTTAATAAAAACATTCTGCTAGAATTGGAAATGTTGTCTGAGGCACGCGCGCGTCTTGCCAACACACAGGGCAAAAAGGCCAAACGTAAGGCACGCGAAAAACAGCTGGAAGAGGCGCGTCGTTTGGCCGCTTTGCAAAAGCGGCGTGAGTTGCGTGCTGCTGGCATTGGTAGCGGCAATCGTAAACGCCTTAAAGGCATCGATTATAATGGTGAGATACCATTTGAAAAGCGACCCGCACCAGGTTTCTATGATACCTCAGAAGAATTGGTTGAAAAGCTTGAGCCCGACTTTAATAAAATGCGTCAGCAGGATCTAGATGGTGAACTGCGTTTTGAAAAAGAAGAACGCGAACGCAAAAAAGATAAGCAGAAACTTAAACAACGCAAGGAGAACGATGTACCGACTGCTATGTTACAGAACTTGGAGCCAGAACGTAAACGTTCCAAACTAGTGTTGCCCACACCACAAATATCCGATCAGGAATTGCAACAAGTTGTAAAGCTGGGACGTGCGAGTGAAATAGCTAAGGAGGTGGCTGTCGAGAGTGGTGTTGAAACTACAGATGCATTGCTCTCAGACTACTCAATAAAGCCACAAATAGCGGCTACACCACGCACACCAGCTCCTTACACCGATCGCATAATGCAGGAGGCTCAAAATATGATGGCGCTGACACATGTCGAGACACCACTTAAGGGTGGTCTAAATACGCCATTACATGAATCTGACTTCTCCGGTGCTTTGCCAAAAGCCGGTGCCATGGCTACTCCCAACACAGTCATTGCAACGCCATTCAGGTAAGCAAAGAGTTTTAAGAAAATTCATTTTATTCTTTTTAACAAAAAATGTTTTTACAGAACACAACGCAGTGGAGATTCAGCAACGCCAGGTGGCTTTGCCACTCCTATGTCTACAGCTCTAGTGCTGGCTGGTAAAACACCCGGTGGTGCTACAGCTACAGGACAAACGCCGGCCTATGTGCGCGACAAACTCAATATTAATCCAGAAGAAAGCATGAGCGTTACTGAAACACCTGCTGTTTATAAAAATTACCAAAAACAATTGAAAACTACGCTACGCGAAGGTCTTGCTACACTGCCAGTGCCACGCAATGATTATGAAATTGTGGTGCCCGATCATGATGAGGGTGAGGCAGCTAGCACTTCCACAGATAACGCCGTAGAAGATCAGTCGGACGTGGATGCTCGAGCTGTTGCAGAGAAAAAGGCGGCTTTACAGCGTGAACTAGCTAAACGTTCACAGACCATACAACGCGCACTGCCACGCCCCACTGAAGTGAATACTAAAATCTTGCGACCACCCTCAGAAAAACAAAACCTAACTGAATTACAAAAAGCCGAAGAACTGATTAAACACGAAATGATAACAATGCTGCTATATGACTCGGTCAAGGATCCCGTGCCCGGACAATCACAAAACAAAATGGAACAACTGCAGAGCTACTTTAAATCTAATCCATACGAGGACTTTACTAAAGACGAACTAGCTGCTGCCAACAAGTTGTTGGAGGAAGAAATGGATGTGGTTAAGCAGGGCATGGGACACGGTGAGCTGCCAATAGAAGCATATTCGCAGGTGTGGAAGGAATGCCTCTCTCAGGTGTTGTATTTGCCCTCGCAAAATCGTTATACGCGTGCGAATTTGGCCAGCAAAAAAGATCGTCTTGAGTCTGCCGAAAAACGGTTGGAACAAAATCGCCGTCACATGGCCAAGGAGGCAAAACGTTGTGGTAAAATCGAAAAGAAATTAAAAATACTCACGGGTGGTTATCAGGCGCGTGCACAGGCATTGATTAAACAGCTACAGGATACCTACGAGCAAATAGAGCAGAATACTTTGGCACTGTCCACATTCAAATTTTTAGCTGAACAGGAATCTATCGCTATACCGCGTAGATTAGAGGTAATTTTTTTTTTTAATTATGTTTAATTATTATGGAATGAAAAATTACGGGTATTTTATCATAGTATAACAAATATCTGGTAAAGTCACTTGTGAAAATATCCGAAGTCTATTCGTATCTCATCTTCCAACTATATCTCTAAGAAATCATCGTATGTTTGATGATGTAATTCATACAATCAATTATTCTTTAAATGAAGCTATTGCTAGATGCATTCGTTTATGTAATAATCATTCTCAATTTCTAGATTTTAATGTTAATTTAAATGAATTTCGTTTAAAATTGTTTATTTTATTCAATTAGGTTAAGATCTGTATTAGTCTGTAAGATTTTATAAATCCGTAGACCGTAAATAATAAATAAATAAATATCAGCTTATCTTTAAGTCCTTGAGTTGTGATGGTCCTAATGAAAGTCACTGGATGCCTCTGATTAGATCTTGCTAATCTTGCTGGATTTTTCTCTCAAACGCTCCCAAAGTTCTTTCATCAGTGCGGCTTATCGTCCAAGTTTGTGATGCGTATAGTAGAACGGGAATGATTATTGACTCAGAGCGTTAGTTTCGATCGTGGAGAGAGCTCTGCTTCTCAATTGCCTACTGAGCCCAAAGATATATCTGATGGCAAGAGTTATCCTTCCTTAGTTAATCTCAATGCTGATATCGTTAGAAGAGTTAATGCGGGATCCCAGGTAAACGAAGTCCTTCACAACCTCAAAGGAGGTGTTGTCAACAGTGATGTGGTTTTAAGAAGTGCCTTTATCCACTGATTGAGCCGAAAGTCACCATTGTTTAAATAACTCCGAACGAAATAAAGCGAGATATCAAATGATTTGTTTTGATTTTTACAATTTTAACTCAGAGAGAGAGAGAGAGAGAGGATTGATAGCTCTGCAGTTCATTCTTCCATTAGAAATATATTTATTGACGACTGATTTTCATATTTTTTTTTAATTAAAGATTTAAATAAGCTCATTTGCTATCGGCTTAAAACTCAAGCTTAAAATTTTATATTTATCTTTTCTTTATACAGTCGCTGCAGGAAGATGTGCGTCGTCAGATGGATCGTGAAAAGGAGCTACAACAGAAATACGCCAAACTGCGTGATGAATTCCAAATTTATAATCACAACTCAATGGAGTCTATGGAGGAAGAACAAGCAGCAGCAGCTGCCGAGGACAATTGAAGAGACGAAACACTCGCTACTTTAACAGATTTAAAGCTATTGTTGTTTTTACTAAATGTTGCTCATTTTTATTTCAATCAATAAAATTAAAGTAGAATGTACAATATGCACTTAATGGTATAATATATATAAATAAATATAATTAGTTATATAATTACAATAATTTATTTGGTGCCAGAATACTAACGGTTTGCTTTAAAAAAGTTGTTTGTTTTTTTAGGCAGCGAAACTTTAATTAATCAGCCATTATTTCAGCCGTTTGATTGTGTGTGTTTGTCTAAATATACAAATGTATATATATTTAAATGTGATAGTTTTGTTTTGTTTTAATTGTTCTAAAATTTATTTTATTAATTTATGCCATTTTGTTTAGTTTTTTTTTTTGTGTTTTTTGTTTCTTTGCTAATTTTTCTAAACTTTACATACGCTCTACAATTATTATCATCAAAAATTTAGATATATTTTTTGTTTTTATTAGCACTTGAGTTAAATTCTTATCAGTTAAAAAAAATCAAGCACAATTTTTATAGATAGCATAAAATTGAACATAATTTTAAGACTTACAAACTAATATAATGAAGTAAGACATGCATAATAGTTATGATGCGAACAATACAAATACAAATACAAAGACAAAGTTATATAAAACATTAAATTATACACAATGAAACAAGTGTGCGAGCGAGCACATCCTTCACAAGATGCATAATTTTAATTAGAAAATAAACGAAAAACAAAGTTTATATTATATACAGTTGTGTTCAAAATGCTAGCAATGGTTAGCGAGCTTCTTATTCACAAAAATTGCAGTTTGCACACGCGTACTTGAAATATCATTTAGAAATCAACGATGGATAACAAACGCATTGTAGACATCTTTATGTCGGAGATGATATGACAAGTGAGCAAGATAAAATTTCCAAATCATGCCAACAGAGAGGCGAAGCAATGGTTTCGGTTCAAAACGAGTTTTTGGACTATGGAATAATATAAAAGTTGGTCGAAAGAAGTATTAAAAGTTCGATCTCATATAATTGTAATTAAATATTTTACTGACAGCCGAAATAATCGGTTTTTCACAAGTTTAATAATAAGTTTTATTAATTAAATCCTTAGATTGCTATAATTTTGAACACAACTGTGCAAATAATGAATACTAATCTATCAGCAAACGTTTATCTATCATAATTTATAGAAATTTCTTGCGTCACTTTTTTGCACCACTCGGACAGTTGATACTAATGAGAGCGTTAATTTGTAAGAAAAATAGTATACTTATTATTTAATATATTTATATTATCACTAATCGTCTTCGTCATCGATGGCAGCGCTGTTTCTAGACATTTTCATATAAGCAGCACAAATACACTCACAGACAAAACGATATTGGCTCTGAAAAAAAAAACAATTCCATCATCTTAAGTCTTTTAGACAATTTTCCTCCAACTTACCACGTTCTGCACCATACAAGCACGCTGATCACGCATTGTGCGCACAATATCCAAAGGATAAACGGGTTCTCTTGCTTCCATTAGTGCCAGTGCAGTGTCCATTAGAATAAGCACACCTGTGCGTCCAATACCAGCAGAGCAGTGCACTATCACAGGCGGATTTGCAGCGCTAATACATCTTTAAGAAACAGCAACATTAAAAATTTCAGCAATTTTCATTAAAACATTAGAAGACTTACTGATGCACACTAGTTGAAACGGGTGTCTCGTCCTCCGGTGTAACACCATTACTTTGGGCACACTTGCGCTCACTCATCAGTCCACCGTTATCATCAGCATCGGCATCTAAGAGTCGCACTTGTTTCAGGCTTTCTTCAATCTCCTGCAGCAGCGTTTTATTGCGTGCAGCACGCACACGTTCCGTAAACTCTAGAAATAGATTCGGATCCGATGGCACACAGTGGTCCGGCCAGGCCATGTACTGCATGTGTTGTATGTGACGACGTTCGCCTGTGCGTTTGTCAATTAAAATAAATTCACGAAATACAAAACTGCCCGTTTCGTCGGGTTGTTCGCTCAAACATTTTACTGAGAAACTTTCGCCGAGAATCAACTCATCACCGGTTACTGGCCAATATTGGTGACATTTTTGACGGCCCGCTTCCATTACTGTGGTCAGCATTACCACAAGGTGACTGCTTTCCTGCTGCACCATGCGCCAAAAGTCATGTGTGGTAGTGGCGAGTGGACCTTGTGTAGCAATATAACGGTTTACAATGCCACCCGGAATTTCCATGTTGACATAATTGGCATTAATATAGTCACCAGTGGTGGAATTAACCAGCGAGACGCGCGTGCAATCATCTGAAAAGAAGGAAAAAAATAAAATTATGATCAAAACAAACGTATGAACAACATTTGGTGCAGCTTACATGGCGATATGTCCCTATAACGATTTTTGGCCACATTCTCCGGTTTTCTAGCTTCGGTTATAGCTAAATCTGGATTTTTGCGATACATCAGTTCGTACTGCGCCAAAAGTGCTCCAGACGCCAAGCCATCACTTAACAGCAAAAGACTTTGATTGAAGAGCGCATCACCATCAAGCAGATTAGAATGCGAACCAATTTCATCATTTTCGGGCACATATTGATAGAGTGGCTCCTCCTCCGCTTTTGACATTGGTGCCCGCGAGTTGGGACGCACTGTCAAAAGCAGTTCGCCATTGCGATAGTCACGAGATTCACGTATCATGCTAACCACTAGTTCGTGCTTCAGTCCATGCACCTCGCGGCCATTGATCATGACCACTTCGTCTCCTTCACAAACACGTGGAGTGCAACGATCTGCCGGCGTGTTGGGCACCACTTTCGAAACCTGCACCGGCAAACTTAAATCCACGCCGCCCTTAACATTGAAACCAAAGCGACCTTGTTCGTCTGCATGCAAACGTATGGTGACCAAATCACTGCCACTATCGTCATTGTTGGTAGCACCATTAATGCGTGATGTAGTGCTAACAGCGCCCATATGTACACCATTAGCTGATGGTATGGGGCTGTGAGTGCCAGAACTATAGGCGGGCGGCATGGGTGAGTCATAGGGACGTGTGCTGCAGTGTTCAATAAAGCCGGCATCGCTAAAAAACAAACAATAAACAAATTTTATAACACAGCAGATACCACTTACATTTGAATGTCGTAGTCGTCGCTCTGTTGCTCCCAGGCTTTGCGTGGCAGTCCATCGGTTTGTTTAGACGTTACTTTATTATCGTGTGGACGGCTTGTTTTTGTGATGGTCAAAATAGACGTGGGCGCTATATTTAAGGCATTAATAGCAGCTGTTTTGCCATTTTGTGATGAGCTGCCATTGCTGTCGGAAGAGCCGCTGCCACCATTGGTCATTGCTGCCAGCTGAGGTGATGTAGTTGTGCTGGTCACACCGATGCCAGCTATAATCAAGCGTTTGCTGGGTGAACGCACAAAAGCTTTGTGTATTTTGCCACGTTGTCGTGACTCCTGTACAGCCTGCAGCTCAGTGCGACCAGAATAGTAAAATCTTTTGAGAGAAAAAAGCAAGTAGGATTTGCAATAAGCAGTTAATTTGTGTTAAGTATATTTATTACTCACTTGGACCCTAAACTGATGTTGAGGAAGCGCGATAATCTATGCGGACGTTTTAAACGAAAGAATGAATGATGCTCTACGCATGATTTCCAAAGTGCCTTGGCATGTTTGTGCGAATTCATGCTAAAGCCAAGCAACGTATCATAACTTTCGGACTGAAAGTGTTGTTGGATTTGAATGGTTATTGGGAATATGTAATGATTGCTTTTTATCACACTTACCGGTTCACGCCGCAGTTGTATAAAGAAATCTTTGCGTTTAAAGGAAACTTTGACCATTTTCGACCACGAAAATGTATTAATACGCAAAGCATTTTGAAACACCAGCAAACCTATTGCAGAAACACCCAGTTGCAGCTCTTTTCCATTCGAATCCTTAAATAAACAACGTAAATTGATCAAAATTATGAAATAAAATACATAATTTTTAGAGAAAAAGGAAAAAATTTTAAGATAAAGAAAGAGAAGATGAAACGCTTTCATTCTCAATCTGATATACTTAATATTCAGCCTTATGTAAGAGGCATAGTTAGTGCATACCATCCTCTTCAGGGCTTTAAGCGTAAGGTGTAAAGGACAGAATACCAAGAGGTGCGTTGGCACTTACTCATATTTTTCATGAAGCTTAGTCAGAAAAAGGTCTAGGATTTTATGACTTAGGAAATCATTTCGTGGGAAAAAAGTTGGTTTCTTCACTAGTTCTGTGTCGACAAGGAATAACCGCTAAAGTCGAGTTAGGACAAAGTGAGGATATTACTTTCATTGCGTGTTTTTCTCAACGAAATACACTAGTACGCAAATTTTTATGGTTTTACCTTGAAAATTAAATGTTTGAGACCATCAAATCTAAACAGCAAGTCATTAGTAACCTGATATTAGGTATCAATTTTAATCTTAAAAATGCTCTCCTGAAATTTTGAAAATGAGTTTAGTTGTTATTCTTTGTCGACACAGAGTTGAATTAACTGGTTTGATTCCGCAAAAAATTTAACAAATTGATCTTCAGGTATTATTTGGCGAGAATGATATAACCAAGCCGGTTTGTGGACATCAAAATCGCCAGCAACAACTATTTCACAGTTAGGGAACAATTACAAAATGCGCGTTATGAAATCAAAGAGATATTCCAGTTTGTTAAAAGTAGGTTCCCTCCCTAGATTCAGGCTTCTTTAGACATAACAGAACTGCAGCAAAAGCAAACGGACTCTGAACTTCACACACATGCAGCAAAACTCCGGATCGGTTCAGACTCCGCTAGCACTGATACGCTACGTATGTTATCATAAAAAGCGCGATGCCCCTATGCAGAGAAAACAATGGCAGTAAGTGATACCCAGGTATAAAAAAAGTGTTAAGTGAAAAATTTTAACTGTTCACAAACATGAATTTTGTTTTTAAATTTCAATATATCTCAGCACAAAACTTTAACTGTGTACTGAACATCATTCATTGGTTATCCATTTATAACAAATTTACAAAAGGTAGATATTATATGGAAGGTTTAGTAAATGCAGTAAACCAATTATCGTCAAAAGATCACTTAACACTTTAGTGAGCGTAACCAACGATATATAGTTCTATATTAGTTCATAGAACCAAAAAATTATATGAATTTTTGGCAAGTTTAATGCTTATTGCTGATATTGCAGACAAATCAGGTCGGCTAAAAAAAGCTTTTTTGTCTACTTTACTATTACAACAACTTTGCTTTAAACTTTTTTTTTGGTTTTTACGCTATTCTACTTACCGTTGCTTTGTGCAAATCAATGCCATACAAATCTAAACGTTTTGCATGCTCCAAATAGTTGTACTCAGCATCTGCAGGCAACTGACCACGATGTAGTTTATGTAGCTCAGATATCTTGCGTTCGGCCTCAGCTGTTTGTTCAGTCAACAATTGCATGTTGCTCAGGTAGCCAGGCTGATGTTCAACAGGATTAAAATCGCCTAATTCAGCTGGAGAAAGAAAAAAATTAAAAAAGCTGTTCAGAACAATATAAAAACCAACTTACATTGCACCGTGTAGCTAGCTAGCAGACATTGGGTATTTATTGAGCATGGAAGCTTGCTAATGAATACATTGCGTTTGATTTGCAGATAGAATTGATAGCGTGTGTATTCTTCCTGCAGGCGACTGGGATCACTTACGAAAAACTGCAAAAAAAGAGTTAAAAGTAAAATTAAGTTTTTGTTTAAAAAGAGTTTAATAAAGCTTACCTTGACTCTAAATTCTAATAATGGAACGGCATCGTTATCTAGAGCTAAGCTGCTGCATTGCTTTTTGAATTGTTTGTGTGCATCGACCCATCGCTGAAAAAGTGGTTATAATTCAGAAATAGGTTATTTAAAGAAATATATTTTTTATACTTACAACAACATCACCAGGTTTCTGTGGAAACAGTAGGCCAAAATAGTCCTTTTCGGAGAGTTCTAGAAAATGAAATACTTGATCGAGTATTTCAGATCCTTTGGCACGTTTCTGAAAATGTAAACAGAGTGGATGAGTTTAATTATAGTACAAAAGAAACTTAATATTATTAATTTTTAATGGTTGTTTTGAGGTTTTGATAAATATTGAGCTTTCATTAAAATTGGTTGTATCTTGTCGAAACCAAAAAAACTTCCCAATAAGCTAGAGTTTGGCCAAAAGTAAACTTTAGCAAATGTATTTGGGTTGCATGAATTTTTTATTTTATAAATTTTTGTTTTTGAAATGGGATATTTTAGGCGTTGTGTTAACAAGATAAGATTTTACAAAAAACAATAATTCATGAATTTTTTTATTTATTTATGAAACATAAAGACTCTCATAAATGATTTATTTTTGTTTGTTTTAGACGCTTATCGTAAACCTTACATTTTCTAAGTAAATGAGTTTACATTTGATTCAAAAATTATTTTGATGTTTTTTTTGTAAATGAGTTCGCAAATGAATATTAGATAAAACATTTTTGTATACAACTAAGTTATCAAATGCATCATGGTTAACACTTTAACAAACATAATTTTTAAACTTTATTAATACTAGATTAATTTGAATAATTGAAATGGCCGAATTGTAGAACAAGTGGACTGTATCACAGATAATACGAATTCGATTCACAGCAACGATTAATTTTTTTATTTTTGATCTTCGTAAAACTTTCATTAACAGTATGTTTGTGAAAAAAATAGTTTTTTTATCTTTACTTTAATTGGGAAAAATTTGTCATTTTAGATTTAATACTTTTGTAAAATCAGTTACAAACAAAAAAAATGTTCGTTTTTAGAAAGCATTTCAGTTTGGATACATGATATAATAACTCCAAGGTAGTATTGACGTTTATGTTGGAAACGGACTTCTGTCAAAAAATATAACAAGAAAGAGAGCGCTCACAATCCGTCATTGCATACAATTAATTTTCACTGGTCACATTCAGCGTTCCAACAGTTGGCAACTGTTAAGTCAAAACTTGATGCACATAAATATGAAGTTGCGCATTAAAATGCATTTAAAAATTGAACATTTTTAATTTGTCGGTAAAATTTCCATTCGTATTTGATGCAAAGCTTGACATTTCATAAACTTGACAACTTTTCTGAAACTTCAATACCGATAACAGCGCTCCCCGATGTGTTGCTGTCACAACAGTTGGCACAGCTGAATGTGGCCAACGCATATAACAACGAACAGCTGTTTTTGACAAGAGTTCGTTTACTTGTAGTTGAGAGAATCAACATTTGTCAATACTACCTGGTAAAATTATTATATCATGGTTTGGATATAATTCTTTTCTAAGTGCCGAAAACGTACTTTTCCACTCGAAGATGATATATATAAAAAAAATTAAAAAAAATATCAACTTTTATCACTGGGTTAATATAATAAATTATAAAGCATTTAAAGCATTTAGCAATTATGTAAAGCAAATTTCAATACCAACTGCTGTGGTCAAAGAAAACCTCTTTAGATTAATGTGTACGAGTAAATATGAACTATAGAGCAGCAGCATGTCTGAATCAATTTATAGACTGTGTTTTAACACTTTGACTGCTGGTTGGTTGGGTTGCATGCTTACGATCAATGAGTGTAAAAAATAAACTGCGTGCGTAAACAATTAAAACGAATATTATTTCAATTGTTTGCTCGTAACAGAAAACAAGAAGATAAAATAAAAAATAAAAATAAACATAACAACAAAGAAATAAAAAACAACAAACAAATTATTTGCTTGCATGTTTTTTTTCAAATGCTCAACAGTTATTAATTACAGTAACAATGAACCAGAAACAATATTTAAACTTTCTTTTTTCTTAGGGTCGAGAGTTTATTTTTGGCTTAAATTTATCTGGCTGAAGATAAGACATAGTAACGTGTACGCATATATATATTTTTTTTTTGTAATTAATGAGTACCATCATTAAGTTTTACGTGTTTTCAGAATGATTCATGATGTGTGTCGGTGTGTTGTTTCGCAAACAACAGGTTTGATAAAATTTTAATTAACCTAATGAGGCTAGAAGATAATAAATGAAGCATACATTTTAAGCCAAGCCAGTGCATTGATTATATTTTTTTTTTGCTTTTATTAATTATGAAGGTTTTCTTTTAACTTTTAAATTAAGAAATAAAAATACAAAAATTCGACATACAGAATTGACACAAAAGTACGTAGGGGCATATTTAGTCTCTTTAGTACTAAGATTAAAGCATGTTGAAAATTTGCGTAGTTATCTACTTTAATGGTTTAGTTACATTGTGTTATTACTAAAGTACTTATATAGTATTCTATATTTATAGCAGTGGTCGGCACCCATGAAGCACATGCTTTGCCAAAACTCTCACGTATTTTCATGCTCTTTCACTCACTCGACAAACAACTTTTGCCGAAGCAGCATTGTTTTGAATAATATGCAATTTTTTGTCTCACTTGCACTTACAGTCTGATTTTTAATTTTGCCGACCACTGATTTATAGTAATGAAATTCAATATTCAACATGACTATAATATGTTGACCTCATAACTGACATTTCATAAATTTTACAAGAATAGCAATAGACTAAATAAAACAAAAACGGAACCCATAGTTTTTTTATACCTCAGAACAACTAAAAATAGGTATCTTTTAAATGAATTAGTATTAATGGGCAGAATTCCGAGAAATTATACAGTTGAGCCCCAAGGCTATCAAATATATAATCATTTTTAAGCAGAAACATGTCTTTCTAGGAAATTGAAAAAACGTTGTATGTTCAGATGAAACAAATGTGAATATATGAGCATCTAATGGGGTCATGACCGGTTTCGTTGATTCTTCGGATAGTGAACGGTCTCTAAATATAGAGGTTAGCCGCATCCAAGCGGTCCCGGATAAGTGGTGTCTGCACAACAAATCCACATAGCCCGCACCTGGCACTTTCAAGGCAAGATGGAGCCGCCCTTAAAAGCACCTTATCCCTAACTCTTTAAGTCCTCTAGATTCTGAACTTGAAGGGTCTCTAGAGGACTTTAAAAATGGAATGCGCGCATGGTTTGAGTCTCACGACATTATAACCGTAAAATGAAAACCACACCAGCCTCGGACATGAACTACTACTAACCGTTTAAAATCTTGGACTAAATTTTAGTCAATCCTGTACTGTATATATGACGACACCGAAATTGTATATAAATTTAAACCACATCAAATACTAAAACTTAATTTAAGTCCTGCATGTGTTTAAAATTTAAACCACGTCAAATACTAGTTGGTGACCGTGGCATGCAGGTTAAGTGTGTGGCTTAGTATGCTCGGAGCCCTTGTTCGATCCCCAGCCGCGGCGAAAAGTTTTTTCAATAAAAATTTTTCTGATCGGTCACCACCTCTCTGCAGACAATGGCAAACCTCAGAGAGTAAATAATGCCATGTAAAGCTTCTTGAGAACATGAGCCGTTCGGAGTCGGCATAAAACATGTAGGTCCAGTTCTCGGTTAATTGTGTGCAAACATTTAATAACACACACAACACAATTGATCATAAGGAGCTCGGTCAAAGTCCTTTCAAGGGCTGAAATGGCCAATTTGTTTTTTTTTTTTCAAATACTAAAACTAAGTTCTAGTCCCGCAAGGGTTTAAAATTTAAACTTTTAACACCTATCGGTTTAGTTTTTAAGTTTCGTTAATATTAAAACACACAATTGCACGCGAAAAAAATTTTATTCCGTGGCTCAGTTGGTTAAGCGGTTGTCGATTTGATTTGATGAATCGAGTGACCCTGGTTCGATCCTCAGCCAGACCATTTTTTTTTTTTGTTTTTTTTGTATTATTATAATTTTATGTTATTAATTATTTAATGTAAAAGTTCCTGTAAAATTTAATTTTTTGCCACATCCTAGGATCGAACCGCGGACAGCGGCATACATCGCATTAGAGTCCCCAGTTCTAACCTCGGGGGCTAATCTGTTGCTTGCTAGAGCATGAACAATATGTAAACGGAATACAGCTTTTAGTTATTTTGTATTAAATTTTAAACCTTAGATACTAAATTTAAGTACAGCCTTGACTAAAAAAAATTTCTAGTATTTTAAAAAGTTTCAATTCTTATAAAAAAGGATTAAGAAATGCATTATTCCAACGATTGGTTTAAAATCTACTCCAAGATTTTAAACAGCTTATTTATTTTGTATTCAATTTAAGGGGGGACATGACATTGGCCGTCTTTTTAAATCGACTTTTTTATAATTTTGTATTTTAGTAAATATTCTTAAGATTCTAATTTTATGGAAAAATCCTACGGTTTTAAAAGTTACAGCCGGATTAGTGAGAGCGCATTTTTATTCTTCTTTGCATTTTTCTTTGTTCACAAACTTTGAACGCGTTAATCTCGAAACCATGTTTTTCGTACTGCTTGCGGCACTAGCGGGTTCATTTTTTAACGATTTTTTTTTTTGTTTTTTTTTTTAAACTTAATTCGCTATCGTATGACACGAGCTTTTTTAAATTTTTTTTTCGATTTTTTATGGAATTTTAAGGCCAATATTTTTTTCGAAAAAACACACTTTCAAATTTGGAACATCACTAAATATTGAAAAAAAAATATTTAAAAAAAGCTCCTGTCATACGATAACCAATTTTGTTAAGATTTAAAAAAGTAATTTTTTTTCAGATCGGACAATTTTTACGACTCCCAGCGCTGCAACCACGAGGCCCCGTTTTTTTCTCTGCCGCCAGTTTGGAGCTCTATAAAACCATGTTGGAGTGAAAAGTATATTTTTTTGAATTTTTTTTTTTTTTTTGTAATTTGTTCAATTCTCTACAATAATAAAAACAAATTTTGGAAAAATGTTTGTTTTTGACTGAGTTATGAATTTTTAAAAAAAGGTCTTTTAAAAAAAAATACACTGGTAGCTAAAGTTGTTTCAGCCTAACTAAGCACACGTGCTTGAAGTTACATACAGAAGCTATGTACGTGTAAACGAATGAGAGTTTCAATCTGATTTTAAGCTAGTTACAATCTGGCAGCAACCAAACATACAAATATAGTTTACATATTAAAAATTTCAAAATATTTTAATTTAAAACTATCTTTAACAACATAGCCCACGGTGCTGATAATTAGATTGATCAATAACGTTTATCAAATTATGCAGACGCACAAGCCACACAAAAGACTTACCTCAATCCGAAAGGTGTGCGTGGTGTCATCTAGGAACAGCACGGTGACGCATTGTTGTCGTTGCTTCTTATCACGCGCCAGTTCTGCACTGCGTAATCGATAGCTTGCACTCAAGTTACTCCAACGGAAACGTTCAAGCATTGCTAAGCTCCATGGTAGCAAAAGTTATTAGGTTAGCTTAACTTGAATATGAAATAGTATTTTTTTTTGGTTTTTATCTTTTGAGCGAAAAATAAATAATGTGGCGTTTATCTTCTATCGTGCAACCTCTTTAGTAATTATTAGATACTATTTATTAATAATAAAATTTGATTTATGGATGGATTTGTTGAATTGACCCTGCAGTTAAGAGAAAGAAAGAGAGAGATAGAGAGAGAAGAATAACAATTAGTTAAATATTTTATAGTGTTCTGACTAAACTTATAAACATACATATATAAAACTCAAGGACATAACAATAGCTTATAATAAAAAAACAAATAACGCAGACATAATTGTTACGCATTTGTTGTCATGGTAAAAATGCAATAAAAACACCGGCAGGGCAGGAATTTTTATCAGTTTTTCTGTTAAGCACACAGTAGCTAATTCAAATCAAAAACAAAAAAAAATGGTTATGGGAAATCCTCATTAATATTCCGTGTAGTCATTCTGTCTTGAGTGTGTTTTTTTTTTTTTTTTTGTTAAATTACTTTTTTTTTCTTTAACTTTTCGTTAAAAGTTAATCATCGACAATGATTATCAAATATTTCATCACTTCCGGTTAAGCAGGCATGACAAATGTCTTCAACATTGTCCCACAGACATCATTCAGCGAGTGCACTTTTGATGTTGGCTGAGCCAAAAACGTTTTATTTCAATTTGTTTTTGTTTTTGTCATTTTTGTGCTAGTGTTTCTGTGTGGTGTGTTTGGTTTTAAAGAACTAAAATTATGCAATTAATGTCACACACAGTCATGAAAATGATGAACATTTTATCACGAACATAAAAATAAAATATTTTATACTAAACAATCATGAAGAAGAAATGCAAGTATAAGAAATATTTGTGCTGCCAAAGAGACTAAATATTAATGCGCTAAAGTCGGTGGTAGTAGTAGCAGGAAAAATATTAATGAAATGCAAATTTAATAAAAGCAAAAATAACTAAAAATTATGACTTTTTGTAACTAGTTCGGAGTGATCATTTAAGCCAAACAAAGTTTGCCGTTTTAACGGTTTAAGGTAATACCTTACTTTAGAAAGACACATTTAAAGCCACTTTATGGCTTAATATTTTGAAATATTCAATTTTCCAAAAATATCATTATCGTATAACTTGTGTGTAGAATTAGTATACAAACAGTTATAAATCGATTGCCGACTAATAAGTCCTACTCACTGAAAGTATGATCGAACCATGTTTTTCGATCTTGTGCACACGATTTTGGAAGAACTATTAAACCGATTGGCCTGAAATTTTGAGGCATTGCTTAGAACATGTGTAAGTTTAGAACATGTGCCCATTTTTTTGATATTTCATTAACTGTACTAAATTTGCACATAAGAAAACGTCATCTTTAACATGCTTGTTGATTTCAGTCTTGCTAATTCAGAGATGGAGTGTTCTCCATGGAACAAATATTGTTTTTTTTTACTTGACTTCAACGCCTTATTAATTATGATGAATACAACAAACGGGAGTACCACGCTTTGCAGCTCATTTCACTCAAAATTATCATTCTTACTATTACAGTGCTTTTATTATACCAAAACAGTGTTTAGCCTCAAAGTATGCACACAAAATGCATATATCTCTCAAACTATAATTAGGCTATTACCGTGCTTTTGAAATTTTGATCTTCAGAAAACTGTCTATCGAAGTCAATAAGCTGATGCATGTCAAAGTTTTTCATTGTTTCATACCGATATAAAAGATGGCACACCTTGTACATTGGAGTGAGTCGAAACAATTTGAAAAGCTAAGTTCTTATTTTAACCCTACTTCCCTGTTTCAACTGAGTCCCTTATTCTCTATTAGGCTCAAATTTGATACTATTAAAGAATAACCAAAAAAATTAATATTTCAACTCAAATAAAAAATCCGAATCATTATTATTATTATTCATTTATGTATTCTGAATACAAATTAAACTTTTGGAAGTAATCCGGGCATAACGGTACTCATTGCCAATCAACGAAATACCTTCGATGCCTTCAGGTACATACTTTCTATAAAAATTAAATAAAAAGAACCATAATTGTTATTATTTTTCTCTTTACAGAAAGCTGTACAGACATGTTCGAAATAATAAGAACAGGCGAAGTGAAAATAGAGAACGTTCTTACAAATTTTATAGGTAAGTAAGTTTCAAAAGTATGGCTTTCTACTATTTTTATTGTACATTATTTTAAGCTTCTAAAAAATACTAAAAGTTATGGTAAAACTCATATAAATTTTTTTGGGCTGTCAATAATGTTGAACTATGTGCAAAATCAGCTGTTCGAAAAAATAAGAACAAATTGGAAAATTGGTAATAATTTCAATTTTAATGTTATTTAAATTTACAGATTCGTATAATTTGTGTGTAAGTAATAAATATGAAGTAGCCCCTCCACGAATAATGATTTCTTCGGCACATCTAGACTTCACAGAAGCTATCAAAGTCTGGCATCTGGAGAGTGGAATATTTTCCCATGTATTCTTTGCTGCATGCCAAAGTTCCTCCATATTTTTGGGCCTTGCATATTTAACACCTTTTTTCAAATCCACCATCAATCCAAAGATGTTCAATTGGATTTAGGTCCGGCGATTGTGCCGGTCAATACATAACATGGATATTATTGTCCTGGAACCAACGATTTGCTTTCTTTGAGGTATGCTTTGGGTCGTTGTCTTGCTGAAAGACCCATCGCAAAGGCATTTCCTCTTCAGCGTAAGGCAACATTACGACTTCTTAAATATTATGAACGTAATAGGTGGCATTAATCTTCCCAACGATTTGGACTAGAGGTCCAACGCCGTTCCACCCAAAGCACACCCATAGCATGAGCCTGAGACCGCCATGCTTTATAGTTTTGGTAGTGTACTTTTCGTTGAATTGTTGATTAGGAGGGCGTCTAACGTACTGTTTACCTTTGCCGTGCTTAAATTGGACAACTTTTGTTTCATCGGTTCATAAGATATTACGTCAAACAGTGTCAGGTTCATCGATAAACTTTTTGGCAAACAGAAGTCTGTTCTTTAGATGTATTTTTTTCAACAATGGTACTTTTCTTGGACTTCGTGCTGGTAAATTAACTGCAATCAATCGTTTCCTTATCGTCGATGTAGCAATTGGGAGGTCTAATCCATTTCTAATCTGTGTAGACGTTATAGAGGGGTGCTTTTTAACGATCCGTGTGATCGCATTATCCTGACTTTTGTTGGTTTTCCTGCGCCTACCATGACTTTCGATCTTCGGTGTTCAGTTCATAGCATTTGTTATCATTCCATTAGCAATTCCAAACTGTTCCCTTATGAAATCAAACATTTTCCCTTGGCTGAGCAATTTTTTTCCATTAACTTCGTAGTTCGATAGAGTAATGCTTGCTTCTTCCCATTTTAAAAGAATTTTTCAACAAAATAAGTCAGTATTCTGCACAAAAAATAATTTAATTTTTCCAAAAAAAACATTTATTTTTCGAAAAAATTTCCATATACAATACAATAAAATTGGTTCAGTGAAATAACGCCCAATGAAATAACGCCCAAAATAAAACATGAAATAACGCCCAAAATATTTTGGGCTTTAAAAAATGAAATAACGCCGAAAATAAAAAAATTAAATAAAGCCCAAAATAAATGAAATAACGCCCAAATCAAAAATGAAATAACGCCCAAAATATTTTCAAAGCAAATCATTTAAAATATTTTGGGACTTATTTCATAATGAAATAACGCCCAAAATTTGTATGAAAAATATTTGGGCGTTATTTCATTTTTGATTTTGGGCGTTATTTCATAATGAAATAAAGCCCAAAATAAAAAATGAAATAAGGCCCAAATAAAATGAAATAAAGCCCAAAATTTTGGGCCTTATTTCATTATGAAATAACGCCCAAATTTGTATGGAAATTTTTTGGGCTTTATATCATTTTTTATTTGGGCGTTATTTCATTGGGCGTTATTTCACTGAACCAATAAAATTTACTATGTTACAACTTATCAGGTAGGTTTAATAACAGGTAATTTCTCTCAAGATCGCTTATATATTTTCAAAATCAATATTGATTTCTGTATCAGCTGTTCTTTTTCGCTCTCTGCATTGTTTTCTTTATGACAATTCATATTCCAATGAGAATTGTCAAACGTACCTTGTTAATCATATCATGTATGAATACAATACAAGGCCACAAACTAGTGGCAATAATTTTATTGGGATTAATGCACTTGGCTAAATGTATTATGCACTTATTTGCATACTTAACAAAAATCACATCCAAAAATCAAGTGGTCCACTTACGTCACGCGATTTATTATCACAAGTGGCAATTATACACATTAGTTTGAGAATTAATGCCGTGGCGCATAAAAGCCACAAGCATTATTGACACCAATTTTTGGCAGTAATACTCTTTAAATACACTTGGATTTAGTATTTTTTGTCGTATGAATTATTACCACTAAGAATTTGGTGGAAATAATGCACTTTTTGCGGCAATAATTCACATTCGTGGTGTTTTGTAATTTAAAACTGTGGTAATAATGCTCTCTAGTGGCAATAATGCGCTCTCCACATCCACATTAGTTCATGGTGTCGTTCTCCACGCCATTAACCTGCTGGCGGCCGGAATTTTTTTCGTTGATACATGTCTAGTTTGGTGGGATACTTCCATATAATCATCCTCCAATGGTCCCCGGAAATGTTCGAAAATCATGACATCACCACTATAGTGGTGTTGCCGGCCGGCACCGGTAGAAAAAGTTTCATCGAAATTTTCATTTTCGTTTTTTGGATATTTTTATGTCTTACTGAGGGTTTTCGGGGTCGCTGATCACGAATCCGTTGTCAGAATTTCAAAATTCCAAGTTTGCGGCTCAGTACTGTTGGAAAATTGGTCCCAAATAGAATAAGATGCATGCGCAGTACAAGGCCGCCATCTTGGAATTTTGAAATTCTGACAACGGATTCGTGATCAGCGACCCCAAAAACCCCTCAGAGAAGATTTTTAGGTACATCAGGGAATATAAGCATTTTGAGCCACTAAAGTGGGGATGCGGCCGTCTGGAGGTTAATACAAATATAAATTATTAGAACAGAAGACCCTCATCTATGTAGAAAACAAAAAATTATATTTAAATAAACGATATGCAAAGTGGGACAAGGTTATAAAAGTTACCCTTGTTTATAATTGAAAGCTAAAAACTAAAATATTGATATTTCTTTAAACATTTTTAATTAACATTTTAGCGCTAATAAAAACTCAATACAAAAAGACAGAAAAAAATCGTGTGAATTCGTTTAAATTCAATAAAAAAACAATTAGAAAACTTGTTCTTACACTGTAACAATTTTTTTTTAAATGTTTTTAATTAGCTTATTAATTTAAATACCTCTTTAATTAGCACTTAACATTTTTATTTACATTTTATTGTTTACAAGTAAAATAAAAATGTAACGCTTCTAACTTTTAGAAACATTTTATTGATATATTCTTAAATTTGTTTCTTTCGTATTCAGTTTTCATTGGAAAGTCTATTTGTAGTACACTTAGAATATAATATTTGATTGATGCAATTTTTATTTTCGATTATTGAAACTGACACACCAGCTGGAATGTGTCCACATTTAGAAGATGATGCGGGTTTGTTATTTAAATGTATTCAATAGTAATGCATACAAGAAAAAAACTTAGTCAAGAAAAATCAATGATTTCTCAAAAAAGTCGATAAAGGCTTTATTTTATATTTAGCTGAACACTTATTTAATAAGTGTTGAATACTGGTTTAAAATATAAATTCGACAATTCGAAGGCTCTTTGTTTTTATCTAAAAATTAGTACTGAAGAATTGTAGGAAATTTGCCCAGTAGTCTAAAAAATAAGCTCAATTTTTGTACAACAAATTGAACAATTATTTTTAACTATGTATAATAAGATGCATAAGAAAAATATAACAAAAAAAAAAAAAAAAACAAACACACTGCAAGAATCTAATACCATTTCGTTAACATTGTATGACATTAAAAAAAATATTTTAGTTTAAATTAATTTTTTTTCGAAAATTAACTTCATTCCACCAATTTAATTATAACCGCGGCTAAAGAAGGCATTAAGATTTTTAAAAATAGAAATTCCGACCCTTGACAAAAGCTACGATATTATTTGCAAAAAATTTTGTTATAACAATTAAATTAATTCATGATTAATTTACATTTATAACGGCTGAATTTATTATGAATTCAATATGTATGCATATAAAGATAAAAGAAGTTTCAAAAGATAAGAATAAATCAATAAAAATAAAAATATAGGTTGTTGTCACCATAAATGTGTACATTCTTGTCACCAATGTGTGTGTGTCAGTTGTGTTGCGTGGCAAGCGTTACCAAGCAAATGCAAATATGTTAAGGGGGAAAAACATTGCCTGGCGGCAGCAATAAGTAAAAGAAAAAAGAAATGCACGCATATTTCAAATGTACACATTTTTATAAAATGAAACTTTTACCATTTTGTACTTCGGCAATGTGAGTTACTGAATAGGTAAAAAGTGTTGCCCGACTGTCATTAACGAAAGAAAGAATCTGAGAATACTTTTTAACATAAGTAAATTTTGGACAACTCATGGTTAAAATCAAGAGTGAAAATTTCAATTGCTTTCTAAATTTTAACTGACATTTTTCAATTTAAATTTGCTTAACTCTTATCCTGTATTTAAATTCTTTAAATTTTTTTACTCAATGAATATGAATGTATTTATAAATCTTATATTTCTGAAATGGTTATGAGAAATAAGTGCAGCTTATCGTTGTTTCGGAATGGGATTTACAAATAAATTTTTTGCAACCAATTTTGCAAAAATATTCAATGTTTAACACATTTTGGACAATTTTGTCCAGTGCCTTTCGGTTCATTTCGATAGGAAATGCCGAATTCGAAACAAATTTAAATAGGATTCAAGATTAAGATTAACATTTCAAAAGCAGGTATTATATTCTTAATGTTGAAGACCAGTTTTGTGCTTTTTTTAGAATTATTTGTTCTTCTTGTGGAGTTATTTGTAACCGTTATTTAGTATATTATTTTGGATGTTTTACTTTTATGCTAATTATTATGAATTATAAGAAATGAATGAGTTCATATGATCTTTCCCGAAAAATTATAACAGCTCCCCAAACGTATTCTACTTGCAATAATATATATTGTTTAGCGAATAACTCTCACTATCCATTTGCAGAAACATATATTCTGCAAACTCTCTCTTCAGCCCTCTCAATTTGCAATTATTTAATGCTTGAGAGTAAATAATTAATATTTGCATAAAATTTGTTTTCCAAACATTATTTTATTTTTACACAAATATGATATACTTGGGTTTAAACAAATTTCTTTTGCAACGAACTATTTTCTAAGCATTTTATTATTCAGGCCTGAAGAATTTTTCAATCACTTGTGAACAAATATGTATTACGTACAAATAATAAATTACTACATACAGCTGCAAACTAATTTTATTTATGTCAAGGTGTTTTCCAAAAATGTCTGTATAGAACTTAAGTTTAAACAAATATCTTTTTGCCACAAATATGAATTGTTTGAGATCAAACATATATTACTTGCAACAGGCTATTTTCCCAATAAGTATATGCCTATCCCTAAAAAAGTTTAGTTGCAAAAATATATTTTTGCCACATATAAGAATTGTTTGAGGGCAAACATATTTTGTTTGTATCAGGCTGTCTTCCCAAAAAGTATATGCTTACCCCTAAAAAAAAAATTGCAAAAATGCAGATGAACTGAATTTGTATCAAGATGTCCCCCACAGCTATACGCACTATATGTACTGTGATCTATGATTGCTCCAATTATTTAAAAGACCACTACTTTACGGCTTCTTTTGCTTACTTTATACATCTAACTGACCACGTGGTAGTTTCGTGAGGCGGTCCAAAGAAAGATTTAAGAGATATACAATTATCAAAAAAACAATTAACCCATAACTCTAACAAGGGACTTCCGCTTGGAAAATTAAGGAAATGGCTGCCATCTATCGTTCAGGCTTCTCAGTTTTTATTCCTTTCTACGTACTTTCAGTTAAACGGGAAATATTTTTTACCATGTAATCGAACTTCCTCTTATTTTGTATTTGAAATAAAATAATATATGAGGTCCTCATGATAGCTCGCAAATGCCTCGTATACCACGTAAACCTCGCAAGTTTTCACTGCGTATATCAGCTGTTCTCGCGTTTACGAGATGCTTGTAAGATTCCAGTGCATTTTCAGTTCGTAAACTTCATATGTGAACCTCATGTTGTCATTTTGTACTGAAACAGCTAATTTACATACTCGCAACTTGAAGGGTATGTTCATTAAATGGCGTATATAAATTTGCGTTAATACGAATATGCGAGATTAAGAGCTTTCATGAGGACCACTATTATATTTTTTACGTAAATTTACACATGTAATAATTCATTAATAAAAATTAAAGAACACATTAAAACATTGTTGTTTTTATAACATTAAAGATTCAACGGTTCGTTAATCACCTCATGGTAAAATTATATGGGCTAAGAGAGAAAACCCACAAAAATTTGATCGATGATAAACCTTACGATGGCAACCCAGAAGTAGAAAAGCAAGAATGCGTATTGCACGTGAAGAAACGAATGTACCGAGCACTTCAAGGTGTAAAAAAAACTCTTAATGAGTACATGAAGGCGAAAAAACAATTAGAGGCAGTTGAGAAGAAAAAAAAGGCCGCAAAAGAGATGAGCAACGTTGGAAGTACTTCGAAAAAGCGTAAGACGAAGAGAGACTCATTGATCAACACTGAGCCGCTGAAACCTAAACCGTTGCAATTGACTAATAAGTTAATGTCAAAAATAAGTACTTACATTGCTTGCTTTATGACAATTCATATTCCAATGAGAATTGTCAAACGTACCTTGTTAATCATATCATGTATGAATACAAGTTAATGACAAAAATGAGTACTTACTACGGATTGGACGATGAGTACTTACTACGGAAGAAAGTCGTGTGGGCTACGTTCTATCACATGACATCGACAGACAAAAACCCTCAGCACTTTTACTGTTCAGATTCTTGGTGCGAAAATCAAGAGAGTACTTACGAAAATCCAGTAACGTTTGACGAGCAAGTTATAGACCTTATAAAACCAGTGTACGAGACTTAAGCATCTGATGATTTGTTGAAAAGATGCTTGGGAGGAAATACCCAAAATAATAACGAAAGTTTTAATCATTGTGTATGGAATTTCGCTCCGAAGCACATTTTTACTGGGAAAAAAGTTTTGGAAATTGCTACTTTTACGGCTGCTTGTATCTTTAATGAGGGTTTTCTACCTGTACTTAAAATTATGGAGGTCTGACAATAGGTCAGACAGCCAGGGACTACGCAGACACTGTTGACAATGCACGGATTTTAAGGGCGGAGAAAACTGCAGAAGCCAACTGTAAAGAGGCCAGAACCTTACGTAAAGCTCTTCAAGCTGCTGCTAATGACGATTTTGAGGAAACAGAAAGATTGCTGTATGCACCGGGAATAGCTGATAAAATAATGTAAGTATTATTTGTTGCCAAAACTTTAAACGCGTTTTTCTCGAAGCCATGTTTTTGAAATTTCGGTGAAGCATTGACTCAAAACTATTCAACCGATTTGGTTCAAAATTTAACTAGTTATTCTACATACAAGTTATTCAATAACTAACCTTTAAAACATTTAATTTTTTAATAATAAATTGATGTTTTTAAACATTTTATCAACAAAAAAATTACATTTTGAGAACTTTTTTTTCACAAGTCCGCTATTTTTTTTTTTTAATTATGTATATTATTGGCTAGTTCATTAAAATAAGGTCTATCTTAATATATAAAAGACAAGCGTCCTGCTCTGTGCCCTATATCGTAAAACATGTTCAGCCTGGACCAGAACCTGTTGTAAAATTATTCATTTGAAATTTTTGTACTTACTAAACCTTTTGTTCTATATCGTAAAACCTGTTCAGCCTGTACCAGAACCTGTTGTAAAATTATCCATATGAAATGTTTGTACTTACTAAACCTTTTGCTCTATATCGTAAAACCTGTTAATCCTGTACCAGAACCTGTTGTAAAATTATCCATTTGAAATGTTTGTACCTACTAAACCTTTTAAGACCTGTTCAGAATAGACCAGAACCTGTTATTAAATTATGTATTGGAAACTTTTGTACTTGAAGACTATCGTCATTTTCCTCAACTACTATACGTCAAACATCATTTCTTGCTATTACAGTGCTTCTTAATTAACAGAACCGCAACCTATTCGGTCTGCATAAACTGAACAGCAATTATTACATTCCGTGACGTTGGTGTCAATTGGAATTGCTAGAATTAAATCACAATGTTCGGTCTTCTGATCCAAGTTTTAGCGATTGGCTACTCAAGTTAGGAAATGGAGATGAAGATATCATAGAAATTCCAGATTATTTTGTTTGTAAAGGTTCCCTTATTAAATAGATTTTTGGCGATACTTTGAGTCCGAATAACATCAACCGTTATTCCAAAATTGCTATCCTGTGCCCAAAAAATTCCGATGTGAACGAAGTCAACGAGCAAGTTCTAAATATTTTAGTTGGTGACACAATGCGAGATCTGAGCACGGATTAAATTGAAGACAGTGATGATAACGATAAACAAAATTACCCTGCCGAGTTTTTGAATGAATTTTATCCTACAAGAATGCAACTGCATAAGTTAAACCTCGAAATCTCAATATTTCAATACCAAAAGAGATATCTGTAATGGAAGGTGGTTAGTTTTGAAAAACCTAAAAACTTAATTAATCATCGCACAGGTATTGACAGGCGTACTGGCGAACATTAAATAGTTTTCATACCTACAATTGATTTGGCCCCGACAAACACAGATTTGCCTTTCACTCTCCGGAGGCGACAATTTCCAGTTAAACTGACATTTTCAATGACCATAAATAAATTGCAAGGTTAAATATTGCAAAAAGTAGGAGTTTTTCTAAAAGAACTGGTATTTAGTCATGGGCAGTTTTAGCGGGCTGATGATGTAAAACTAAGCATTAAGCAAGGGACAAGGTTAATTGGTTAAAATTTTAAGAATTTTTTTACTAGAAATGTTGCATATAAGAAAGTTTTATAAAAATAATTTAATAAACATGTTTTCAAATAAAAACCTTTGTATATAAATCCAATAAATTTTTTGTCGCATTTTGTACTCTAAATGGTTCCTTCCCGTCGTAGGACGGGCTTTTACACTAGTACAATAATAATCTTTTTGATTTTTTCATTTCAGATGACTACGGAAGGCTGTGTGCTTCCCCGAAACAGCTCATCATTCTTGAGAGGACTCCACTTTGAAATAAATAAATGGAAAATTAAATAAAAACAATTTTTTTGTATTATTTAAAGCAGGGATGCCCAGTAGAGTGGGTCGAAAAAAAAGTTTGAAAAAACCACCCCCAATTTTAAAGTTGACTTCGAGAGGATTCCGAAAACAAAAAAAAAATTTTTTTTGGACCACCGGAAAAACAGCCAAAATGGTCTTTTTCGCATAACTTAAGCATTACATGTCAGATCTTAAAAACTTATATGTCATTGAAAAGGGCTTTACGAGCACTACAATGTCTTCTTAGAACATTTTTACTTCTGAGGTCATATTCAACTAGTAAGCCCCATTAGCCCGATTTATACCCCTTAATTTTTTTTTTTTTTTTCTCATAAGATTAAATTCCTTCAAATTTGTTTGATTTGTGTTCAAAAAATTATTTATTAAGTTCCTTTTACAATTTTGTTTATGTTATGTAATTGTTCTTTGACTAAACTTAAAGTAAATTTTTTATAAAAAAAAGGATTATATCAAATTTTTGAACTATTATAACTTCTTTGTTTTTAAACTGAATAAATAATTTTTTGAACACAAATTAAACAAATTTGACGGAGTTTAATTATATGGGAAAAAAAAAGAAATTTAAGGGGGATAAATCGGACCAATGGGGCTTACTAATTGAATATGACCTCAAAAGTAAAAATGTTCTTAGAAGACATTGTAGTGCTTGTAAAGCCCTTTTCAACGACATATAAGTTTTTAAGATCTGACATGTAATGCTTAAGTTATGCAAAAAAGACCATTTTGGCTGTTTTTCCGGTGGTCCAAAAAAAAAATTTTTTTTGTTTTCGGAATCCTCTCGAGGTCAACTTTAAAATAGGGGGTGGTTTTTTCAAACTTTTTTTTTTTGTATGGAGGCCGACCCACTCTAATGCCCAGCGCCTAACTCTTTCCACTCTTTCCACTCTTTACAACAACTTTTATGTTTTCATGATTGTTGTAATTCGACGAATTCAGTTTGAAGTAAAATCATTACATCTTAATGCTTTGTTGTTTTTTTAAGAGCCATCAAATGACGATATCTTGCATTTGTATGTTGTTGTTTTTGTGTGTTCAACAATTTAACTTGTGCGCTTGCAAGCGCCCATGGGTACGGTCAGCATAAGTGTTGTTGTTTGTATGTCCTTTTGTTTGTTTTGCTTGGGCGCTGCCAGCATTCGTGTTGTTGTTTTTAACATGCTCCACTCTTTCCACTCTACAACAACTTCAATATTGCAATGATTGTTGTAATTCGCCGAATTCAGTGTTCAGCTTCACCCTTACTTCTTATTACTTTATTGTTGTAATTGCGCACATTGAAGGATTCGTGTTGTTGTTTTGTGTGTTCAATATTTATGAACTTTTGCGCTGGCGCATATGTAAGTTTTATGCGCGTTTTTGTTTTTATGTGTTTTTGTTGTTAGAAAAATTTTTGTGCCATGAATCCAAAGATTTGTTGTTGTTTTTGGCTTTTTGTTGTAATTGTTGTAGCACTCTTCAAATAATTTGTCTGGGCATCACTGATTTAAAGTACTAAAATAAATATGTAAAAGTTACAGAACGATCGTATATTATTTACTTGTTAAAAAAAGGTCACGAAAAAAGTCGAAATTTCGGCCGTCACACCGGACTATTACCTTAATAAATACGATATAGGATACACTTGAGGTGCTTTCACAGGAACGGACATGGGTTTGGCTGCGCTCATATCTATATAATTAATAGGCTAAGGTTTTTTTTGTGACTTCAACTCCTCCCAGACCAATGGACCGATTTTAACGATTCAGATGTCATTAAATCAGGTTAAGGCTGTAGATGTGCAATCCACTTTTAAAAATTGTGACTTCAGGGGGTTCCCAACCTTTTAAAACAGAAATAAAATTTTTGTACAAAAATCCGCCATTTAATCGATTTGAAATTTAGTTTGAGAAAAGCTTATGAATTGATCGAATTTGAATTTTTTTCAAAACTAAAAATTTTTAACCAAAATTTCCTTTTAACCAAATTTCGTTCCTCAAATGTCAATTGTCCGAAAAATGCAGTTCCAAAATCAAAACCACTTTCCACTTTCCGAGAAAACAACTCAGTCAAATTTTAACGGTTTCCAAAAAAATTTTTTTTTACGTTTTTTCATTGAAATGTTGTATAAATCGATGTCGTAAGTGTTCTGTGAGTGTCTTTTTTGTATTTCTTAATTTGATCTAATATTATTTGTTCTCTTGAATTTTTCTTTACTATGTTTTTATTATTTTTATTTAGTTATGTCTTATAATTTGGAAATTTAAGATCCGATATTTTATAATAGTAATAATTTTCATCTCAGTATTAATAATAGTGTAAGTCCGTCTTCGTTATTTTGCATTTATTGAGACTTGCTAAATCGTTATTGAGGAAAAACGCTTCTTTATGGAATAGCATGCATTAAGCATTAATTTTTCTATTATTATATTTTGATTAAATTGCTCGAATTCGGGCAACAGGTTTATTAGTAAGAGAAATTTGTTTATATTGAATAGCTTTGAAAATTGTTCAAATTCACAGAATATTAAAACTCAAAAAAGAATTACTATAAACTCTTGCTTCTGGAAAACTGGAAGGGGCATTTAACAATGAGCGCGGTGATTTAAACAACAATCTAAGAGTCTTAAACTACGATGAATGTTTAAGATCCTTGAATATCTAATATTTGAATATCTTTTATACTTCTCCTTTATATATAATTTAATTTCGATAAATAAATTCATTATCAATAAAAATAAATATAATTTTTTTGTTCATTCTTATTTAATCATGATAACTCTTTTAAGTTTTAAACGATATTTCCACAGTTATTTCTTCTACGGCAGTAACGTAACGTAACATTTATATGTTTAGGTCTTACATACTCAAAAGAAAATAAAATCGAAAGAATAATATTTCTTTGGCTGTTTGTAAAACAAAAAGTTCGACTGTGAATAAATGAAGATAGTTGTTCTCTCAAATAATCACGTTGAATTTATTAACAAATTGAATATAATTGCGTAGTTAGTGCTGTACGAAAATAAGTTTAGCCTGTCTGTCACCCAATCCTAGCGCGCACAATTTTGGACAATGCGCATTAAAGAAAACACAATATCACAAACAAACTCGTTGTTGACGCTATTTTATATTCATGTTCATGTTATCTATCATGTTTGTTGTTATAGATTATTTATTAAAATCAGTCGAATTGTATTCCCCATTCCATTTCACAATATTATCTCGCATTATGACCTTTATTTGGAAAGTGTTTAACTAGGTAGATTTCCAATTTGAGGCCTAGCTGTACATGTGAGATATATTTATAAATGACAGCTTCACAAATCTTGAATATAGTGTATGTTTTTTTGTTGTAGATCACAATTTTTGTTGAAATTTGAGTGTAATATGTGTAGATTAAGTAAACAAAACAAATAATAAATGTCTTTAAACGATAACGAGAGGCATCAACAATACAAATCATGTTATGAAATGGTATTTGGAAACTTGCATGTAAAACTTGCGCATTTTATAGAGTAGATTTATGAGACACACAAATATACTTAAAACTATAATTACGCTAGTCTGCTTCCTTTAAAAAAAAAATCAAAGGTGCACTAAACGAAACAGTTGTTTTATAATAACTAAGTAACAACCTGTTAATGCTACGAAAACTTCAACATAAATCTAGAGTTCCAAACTTGGTAACCTGTAAACCTAACCAAACCACAACATAATGAGTTCAGCTCAATTATGCAAAGTTACACCAGCAAATAAAAAAAAACAAAAAAAAAATTTTTAAAAAATATGGGAAATGTCGAGCATGGAACGGATGTGACTAAATGGCTCAAATAGCAAATGTGGTACTCTGGCAAAAATTAAAGCAGTTCGCGAGTAATTTTTTTTTTATAGCTTTAAAAAGCTGCGAGATAATTAAAAAAAGTTGCGTTCATTGACCTAAAATGACAGTTTCTTTTTTTTTTTCTTTGTTGCCATCGTTATTTATGAGTTTAAATAGCTACCTGTACTAAAGCTTTTGTCGTTTTTGAAATTTAAATTAAGTGGAAATCATTCGTATTCGCTTGTATGGAGAGTTGCTATCGGCGGAGGAAACCACAAACAAGTTATTTTATGTGCAGTACATATGTGGATTGTTTATAGAATTTCTTTGTGTTCTGTTGAATTGTGGGCGGATGATTGCATCCGTGTTGTATTGGTGGCTATAAGATAGCAACTTAGTTTAACTACAGTCGTGTGTTAAACAAAAGCAAATTTGCACTAACACGCTTGTTTTTACGAAATTATAAACATATTTTAACGTGACAACGTTACTTGTTACCGCGTTTGTTGTTCAAAAAGTAATGGCAGACATTCTGTAATGAAAATGCAACGGCGTTGCATGAAATTATTATTAGTTAAGAACAAGAATTATGGTAAATGGTTAGGTACGTATATAAGAGTTGAATATTTTGCTTAATAAAAAAAAGCAATATAACGCCACAGAGTGAACTGTGCAATGTACAAAACTTAAAAGATTTTGTGTTTCGAAATCTTGAAATTTGATGCCTATCCATAGGAAATTGTGCAATTATTAATACTAGTATCGCCTAGGGTCGAAATTCGACCAATTTATTGATTGCCTATTTATAATTATATGCGAGATGGTTCAAATAAGTTCGAGGCTATAACTCTTAATTGATTGGAGATATAAAGCTATTTTCTTCAGAAAAATTATTTTTTTATTTAATTATTTCTTTCAAAAACAGAAAAACAACATTTTAAAAAAATTTAATTTTGTCAAAAAAATCATAGGGGGTAGCCTTGAGTTTTTGATGGCACGGACAGTTTATTAATTTAGTGTCAAGACAAAATAAATTCACCTAAAATTCGGTATAGACTTTGTAAGAAAATCAAAAATGCAATTTTGAGTTTTCGTTTTTTTTGCAACAAAAATCATTTTTACCCCATATTTTAAGAATAAATCAAATTTTATGGTTTTTTTTTAAAAGGAATAATTTAAATATAAAAAAACAAAAAACGGTATTATTTTCAAAAGTTTTTTTAAGTTAACTGATAAGACTTAGAAACAAAAAAATGAAATAAATAAAATCTATTCACAGATGGCGGAGATATTTGCTTCAGAATTTAGAACATTCAATTTGAGACAGTTTTTTGCTCTCTCTTGGCATTTGGTTGAAACACACGCTAAATAACTAACGACAATATTAAGAAAATTTATTAAAAATACTTTTGGTTAGAACTTTGCTGTAATTTTTATCACATTTGAAAGAAAATTTAACAAACTTTTAGAAAAAATTAGAAAAATTGAAAAACCGTTTAAATCCGACCAAGATATACACATGGAAAGTCAAATTTTTGAATTCAAAACACATTTTTTTACAAATTTTACAATTCACGCATGGATAAAACTACATTTTTTTAAGAAATTGTAACTTTTAAAAAAAATTCAAATTCGACCAACTCAAAAACTCTTCCCCAACCAAATTTCATATTAATCAAAGAGCGGGTTTTTTCTCAAAAATGTAATTTCTCTCTTAGAAGGTTGGGAACCCCCTCTATCAGATATATCCTTTAAATATACATTCTGCACATCTGGACAACATAACCTTTCGAATGGTATAAGTTTCATTTATTTTGAGTTTTAATTAATACCAAAAAAGCGTACGACAACCTTTAATGTTCACGTATTAATATATAAGATTTTACAAAATAAGAACTTTAAAAAAATTCTTAGATTTTGAGCATAGCTTTGTGGACTGGTTAACAAAAAAATCCGTTCTTAAAAAAAAATAACCAAATAAAGCGTTTTTTTAAATAAATATATTTAAAAAAGCGTTATTTTTTGATGAAAAAAATCTTATTTTCTTAATCTTATTTTCCACGAACATATATGATGTTATTGAAAATTCATACTCTTACATTTCGTTTTCTATTCCGTCCTACAAATATTTAAAAATTCTTAACCTTTTCGACTGATAAATCGATAAAAGTACAAAAAATTGGTCATGGAAAATGTTTGTATAATTTTGATTGTTCATCAAGTCAATGTTTGACTTCAGCCTGAATGTTTCTGAAACTCAGCCAAACTACAATTAATAAAAACAACAATTAATTTTTCCGGTTAAATAATGTTTGACCCGGCAAAAAAATTAAAAATATTTTTCAGAAAGTTTTTATTAAGTATTTGAATGCGTGACGGGTGTTACACAGATTGTGACGGGTGTTACAAGAGAAAAATCTCTATGTTAAAGTAGCCGAGCTCAAGTACTTAAAACAAATTTTGTTCATGACTCGTGTTTCTAATGTTAATTTAACAACTACAGTATATTATATTTACAAAAAAAATTACACTGCGGTTTTGTTACAGTCGAAAATACAATAGAAATCAATAAAATAGAATTTAAATTTCATCTTTTTACAAAAACTTCTTTTATTATATTGACATATGCGCTGACAACGTCTAAGTAGATAGGCATTATGTTAATATTTGGTGTATGGTATAGCTGCGGTGACCATTCGTCCTGTATTACAGTCTCGCATTTTAGCAAAATGTCCCGGTGAATTATTTTTTTACAATTTTATCCCGAAAAAGTTCCATTTTACTGTTTTTAACAACTTGTATAAAATTTTTGTTCAAGTTTTGCAACATTTTTACTCCTACCTTTACACAAAAAAAAAAGAAAAGATCCTCATAAAAAAATTACAATGTCAACATATCTTAAGAAACATTTTTTCAAATACTTAGTTGACAATGCTTCAATAAAGCAAAATTTTAAACATTCAATAAAGTATCGCCTTCGGGTCGAAACTCGACAATTTTTTGCTTGCCTATTTATAATTTTTTTTTTTTTTTTTTAGAAAATAGAAAATCAAAAGTGTAAATTTGAATTTTTCTCTTTTTTACAAAAATATAATTATTTCTACCCCATATTTTGAAAAAAATACTAATTTTGTTATTTAATAAATAATAGAGTTTAATTAAATTTTTTAAAACATATATAATAAATTTTTGCCTTGGTAATGGTTATCGTGGAATGTTCCTTATATTAATTTTTTGATAAAATATCCAAAAATCACATACATCATACACGAATGGGCGTGTTGATTTTTTGGCAAACAATCACATTACGGCTTGATATCAAGAATATTATGGTTAAGCTCAGAATCAGTCCCAAAATTAATTGGTTTGGGATTGTTTCATTTGAAATTTCTCTCCGTGTGAACACGAAATACACGTGTAGTTGCAAAGGTACGTGTTCACGTATACACGTGTGCACGTTTTCACGTGTTCGTGACTTTCACGCATCTAAGCTAATAAGCATCCTATCTATTTTTAAACACTTTTGACTCGTAAAGGATAAATAAATTATCTTTTGCCCAATATGTTCGAACGGCTGCAATTTGCTTGACTTGAAGTGAAATTTCACGTAAAACACTTTTTTCATACAAACTAGTCCCTCAAATGATTTTTATGGGATATTTTGCATCAATGCTGAATAAGTTCGAAATTAACCCTCAAACAGATTGTAGGTTTTCACTTATTTTTGGAGTTCAAGTTGACCTTTGAGCTTTGGTATTTTGAGAGACTTATAGTAGAATTCTATAGACACATATTTTTGTGGGGCATTTTAATCCTCTATAGATTTGTTTTATGCACTGAAGAGTTAGAGGGTTAAAATATGTTCTACAAAAATGTTTCTTATATCTCCCAAACCCATCCTATAGCTAAAAAATCACCTGGTTTCTTGCTACGATTCTCCATAAGAATTTAGAAAGATTAAAAACGACTTTAAATAATACTCAGAGGCAAACTTTCTGCCGTTTACGCCGATACTCGTTTTGGTCTTTTCTACCAGAATCTGTTGTCGGTACCTTGTTATTATTTGTGTTGAACTGTGGCATCAGAATTTTTAAAAAAGGTTGAATGTATAGCTTCATAAATTTAAGCGAATGAAGTTGAATTTATCTATATTTTCCAATATTGGATTCCTGGACATAGTTTTGGACTAACTAATTTTGCTTAGAAGGTATCAAATCAATGGTGTCCCTGCTTATCAGATATCTTACTCGAAGATTTAATATCATCCATAACGACATCTGCAGAAGATGCATGATGCATAGACAAAGAGGCAAAAGCAACCATAACACAATTTCTCTGTACAAGTCCAGCTCAGGAATATTTTCTTAGGATAATATTGGCGAAAGTGTGTCTCATGAGAGATAGTCTCTTCAACCTACAATAACTTAAAATTAACATCAAATTAAGTTGAACAATTGCAAACCTAAATTATGGACGGATTTTTTTTTATTGACGGATATGAACAGTTTCTTTTATGACTACAAATTTTTTAATTTATTTTAATTGCAAACTCTATAAAAACACGCTATTTATAATGACTCGCACTTATGTTTTTTGTTTAAATATGATAACTCGATTTAACGTAGCCCAAGTCCATCCGGTAAGGTTAGAGTTCCTACTTATTAGAAAAATGTCAATTGAAAACTAAATGTCAAAATTGTTTAAATTTTTAGATAAATGTATAGTTTATAATGCAATTTAAAAATAGCCAATGTTCTTCTTTGGGCAACATATTTTTAAATTTTTCGTGAAGTTTTCATAAAATTTTTAAAAAACGCTTTATAACTTTAAAAAATTCTATATAAATGAAAAAATGTAACGATGCAGTTAGAAGTATGCCAAAATTCTGTGCAATTTAATAGATATAAATTTTGTTTTTACTCATGTCGTTCCAAAGTTGAAGCTTTGTAAACGTTCGTTGAATCGTTAAATCGATAAAATTTTTTGCTAAAATATGCAAAGACTTTCACCTACCGTATGTCAACATCGATTATTTATAATTATTAACTGTTTTAATCTTCAAAATAAACTTTGAGTTTTTGTTAAGAGACCACAGAAACTTCTAGATTCAAAACATGATTAAATTTTGAACAAAGCTGTTAGTAATTAAAAGAAAAGCAAGCCAAAGAATAAAATGACAGAAGTTTAAGAAGTAGTCCTCATCATTTAGGGCTTATATTTGTTTTTGTTATTCAGGTTCTTATTGTAGTGGCTGTCATTTGCATTTTCTTTTTGAATTTATTTTGGGGGCTGTAACCATGAAGTAGGTGGCAGCAGCATACCTTATAAAAAATATCTATAACAAAAGCCAAACTGAAATTGCTTTGATTTTGGGAGCAGTTAAAACACACACAAGACCCTTTATCAGACTGACTGACCGACCGACCGACGGATCGAGCCAGCGCAATCAATTAGGGTGGAAATGCTAATGTGCACTGATAAAAAATACACGATACATTTGTACAAGTTACAAAAGAAGTACGATTGGAAAAAAAAAATAATAGGCGTTTGTTATAAGCATTTTTTTTTTGTGCGTGGATACGAAAATTCGAACTAGTTCGATATTAAAATTGCCTATAATTTAACCCAAATGTAATGGGGTTAACAAACAAATTGGCCAACAACTCAAAGATACTCCGGAGGTTACCGTAGTCAGTAAATGCAGCAAGTTTATAAATTTATGTTGATCTCGTGCCATGACGACATCAATTCGCACCCGTGCTTTAATTAATACCCTACTTCCACATAGACAGACTTGGCCCAGTCGTGTGCTCAACATTTATGGGGCTTCATGCAACGGGGTAGTGATGATGATGATGATGATTCTTGCTTGTTCTATTTTAGTGCTTATTTCATATGCAACTATAATGTAATACTAATGTTGTCGCTGGCATGTTGGCGCTATGCTTGTCAGACTGTCTGTCGGTCGATCTCGTACATTTACCTCATTTTATGGGCATTCGTACGATTTTAAAAGCACATTAAGAGCATTTTATTGCTGCACTTGCAGTTGGGGCTGCTTTGCATTTTAAATTGTGCAATCGTTTGGTTGCTGCAAGTGAGTGTGTTGGTGTGTGTACCTGAATGCGTGTGTGCGTTTGAGTGCTTGTAAGAATTTGTGGTTAATTTCTGATATTATAAACTATTACAAGGATTTCTGTGGGTTAAGCAGGTGAAACACTTTTATAGGGCTTCATAAAAAGAAATGAAAGTGATTTGTAGAGCAGAGCTTCAGGGCTGAGCATTGTTTTATTTGTTTTCACTATTTTTAGGTATTTTAAAGCCTGCTTAATAATAACAATCCAGTTGAACAGTTTTGTTGAATCTACGAAGTACCAATCCAAATAAAAAAGCACTGATGCTTTGTTAAAATGCATTTGGAACTCCACTTTTCTAATTTTAAGGTTGGAATGCTGCCACATTTATTTTTCAAATGAAGAAATTTCAAATTAGTGATATTTTTGTTAATAATGAATGTGGTGATTTAACTTCTGTATTTCAATCTAATATCGATTAAGAACTCATTCTCACTGAGCTTATTTATACCTCTTCATAATAATGCTCTTCCATACGCTGCTTTTGACATTGATCAGACCAGTATTAAACTCTTTGTGGATTGTGTTTTTAAACTTTTCATTATCGTGGGCTATATTCCTCCTACAAGTACCCTGGAGCTAAACAATGCTCATTGATGATTTTTCCAATTATCAGCATGTTGTGTTTGCGGATGATTTCAACTTTGTCAACATTACTTGGAAGATTGATTGTGAAGAACCCTAACTTCTCTTGTTTAATATACACTGTCCTAAAGAAAACCTTTTAGTTGCCTTTTCAAGTCATTATGACTTAAACCAATGATATTTCTAATGATCATAATTGTACTCTCGATTTTGATTTCGTTGTCTGGTCTATAAAAATTGAAATGTTTCATTAGAATCTTTTATTTCAACAATGGTGCATGGTACGAGTCATAATAAACATATATTAACTAAGTTTTAAGCTTATCAAAAACAAAAAGTGGTCAAATGAGAACTTCCTGTACAATTCTAAAAATACGAATTTGGAACGAGCTCTTTTTTTTGAGTTTGTGGAAATCTATTCTTAAAGAATAATAGATAAATATAGATTAAAAGATTAAAGATTGCAATGCATTAAATGTGCACCCAAACCAAAAAATTGAACTTTATCTCAATTCTAATTGAGTTTTTATCATATTCTCCTACATCTTCTACTTTAGATAACTCTCTATGAAAAAGTTTAAAGATCTATGGTTAATTTTTGATACAAATTCAAGACGTACAAAATTTATAATATGTACGCCTTATAGTCGATAAAAAAGTTCGACAACTTTCATCAACATTCTGAAATGTAAAATTATAAGGATTGGGTTCTAAATTATTTATATTGATTATACAATTGAACTGCTAGAAAATAGTAATAGTTAATAAATTAAACTGAAAATTGTAAACACAAAAAAATCTTTAAAATAATAATTGAATTCGTAGAATAAGACTAACTAACTATAGAATAGGACTAATAACTACAACTTGTTACTAATTTTAAGCTTGCGATACTGTCACAAGTGATATAGGTACAAGCAGATTTTTTTTTTATCTTAATCGATAACTGGAAAAATAGTTTGAAATATTTTGTTCAACTTAACAGTACGAGTTGAAATTTTCAGTTATTAGCTGAAATCTTTAGTTCCGACTTATAACACAATGAAAGCGTGCATTCATAAATCTTCGTTATTTGCCGCTGTACCTTCATTCTGGGGTCATTAACCCCAACTCAAATTTTGTATATCAAGTGTTTTTGAGACGAATTTTTTATGCACGCTGATGAGCATCAACATAAACCTTTAATAAACCAAGTTTATGCTACTCCCTAAATACTTCTGTAAAGGAAATTCAGAGACTTAAATAGATTGTAAAAAAAACTGAAAAAATAAAATACTGCAACTTACCCTATGCTGCTGATATGCACAGATTTGCTTCAGACTTAAATATTGGACTTGCTTGTTGCTGATATTTTGTTTAAGTTTTTGTTTTGTTTTAGCTTTATATTGGACGCATTACTGAGCTGCCTACACGTATGTTTGTAAAAGGACAGCAATAAGGGAAAGATGGCTCATTGCATTTCTATGGTTAAAAATAAAGAATCTGTTATCATTGAAATCTGCTTTTCTTTTCAAGCAACTGCTGCTGATTGCATTGCCGCTGTCTACTGTGGATTAAGTGGAGTTTAGTTCTTGCTGCTCTTCACTTCAAGGATTAAAGATGAATCATGAAACACTTGATGGTCGTTGGCTGCAGCGGCGTTTAGACTGCAACAATATATAAGGGCTTCGCTTGCACTTTGTGCCTTCTTTGTTCGTGTTGTTCGCTGCTTTTAGTCACAGTCCCGGATTTTGAGCAGAGTTATTCTTGGCCAAGCGCAATATTTTACCATCCTAACACTATTTTAAGTTGTAAAACAAAATCACTTCACTTCTTCGGCTACAATCTTTCATATCTCATCATTTTTATATATTATACCACTTATTTTTAATTTTACTGCATTGTTTGAATATTTTTATTATAATTAAATTGGTATCGCCTCCGCACAAAACCACAAAACGAACCAGACAAGCAAGACGTAGAAAGCAACAAAAGATATGCAAGTCGCTCTTGAGAGGAAGAACTCACTAAATTAATTCGTTTTAATCGAAAATCTTTTCAATTCGTTCGTTAGTTTAAATAAACAAGAACTTAGTCGCAGCAAATAAAAGTACACAAAAATAAATTAAATAGATTATTTTAATTAAAATATGAAATAAAACAAAATTTTCGTTTATCCGAGCTGTTAATTTGACGTTTTTACTAAGCACACAACGAGAATTGAACTGAATGAAGAAAGAATGCTGAAAGCAAAGCAAAACGACGATTATGATGGCGACTCTTTCAATAATTGAAGGTACGTATGAAAGAGAGCGATATATGTACTGATTGCACAAGAGCTGCCACCTAATGACGAACGAAGTAATATAATAATACTACGTTTACAATGCACATTTAACTTTATGTGGCTTTCACATCTGGAACTCGTGTGGCAAGCAATATGGCGGCTTGTATGTGTTCGAGAGAGCGAGCGTTCAAATTACGGAATTTGCTTGGCACACACACGGTTACATTTGACAAGAGTAGAAATGTACTCTTAAAAAAGTATTTATTGCTTCGAAATAAAATTATTTTTGTGTGGGGAAAATTAAGCAAAAATGCTCTCCAACTATCGAACCTGTGTGGAAATGGCCGCCGTGTGGCACGCTAGAACGCAGATTTGAAGCCTACATAATAGTGGTATTCACCATGTAGAGCAACTGGTCTGGTAGATGAGCTGAATAGCAGATTAGCTCTAAACAACATCAAAATACATATGATGTAAATTAGCTACACATTAGCTCTTCCGCTGCACACAAGCCCATGAGTAGATTTGAGTAGCTAATCTACCACAGTAAAATGCAACTCTGTGTTTTACGTTTGCTTATATTTTACTTTGTTTTTGGGAAACTACAAACAGCTGTTTTAGTAGATCTTTAGTAGAAAAGCCACATGGCTAAAAAGTGTGTTCACAATTTGTTATGCTATTCCGCTATTCAGCTTATCTACCAGACCCGTTGCCCTACATGGTGAATACCACTCATATACCACGTTTATATAAGTCGATATGATCGAAGTCGCTACGACTTTGCAAAAACATAATTTCAAACCGTCTTGAAAGTTTCACAGCGATTCAATAAGAACTCATTTGAAATTGATTTTTAAAATTTCAAGTCGATCTGACATATACAATTGCCTTAAAATTTATCTTTATTTTCATTTATTGTTGAATTCAGCAATTCTATTGTCATTTTTAAAAAATTCTGAAATTCAACGTCGCAGCAGGCAATTCAAAAATTTTAAAAACTTTCAAATATTTGTGGATGGAAGAAAAATAAGCATAAAGGCTCAACCAAGTTATGCGTAAGCAAGCAAAAGTTAGAGAGCAAAAGAACGTACTTGCTCAGCAATATATTGCGTCGCCCAAGTTGGGCGTAAGCAATTTTTCGTTCAGTTTCTCAATTTTCGTTTACTTTTCAAAACTTGAGTGTGAGCGCTCGACACCGTATATTGCTAAGCAGAAAAGGGTTGCAACCTGTTTAATAAATAATTTAAATTTTGATTTTAAACACTTATGTCTCGAAATTTTATTAAAAATCAGTAAAAAATGTATGTTTTAGACAGGTTTTATTTATTAAGGGAGGTCTGTATTCAAATTGACCGCTTTTTTCAATCATAAAGCATGGATGAATTTACCAACTTCAAGAAAATATTTTTTTATAATTTTAGTTGGCAATCTTTTTCGACAAAAACAAATTATTTTTTATTTGTCTTTTCATTCGAATCAATTTATATTGAAATTTTTTTTTAATGCTTACTTTGTTTTTAATTAAGTATGGAAAAGTGTGTTTTTGAACTTTTGTATACTTTTCGTTGACTTCTCTCTGAAACTTTTGTATGCTTACGCATAACTTGTTTGAGCCTTAAAGGCTCAACCAAGTTATGCGTAAGCATACAAAAGCTAGAGAGCAAAAGAACGTACTTGCTCAGCAATATATTGCGTCGCCCAAGTTGTGCGTAAGCAATTTTTCGTTCAGTTTCTCAATTTTCGTTTACTTTTCAAAACTTGAGTGTGAGTGCTCAACACCGTATATTGCTAAGCAGAAAAGGGTTGCAACCTGTTTAATAAATAATTTAAATTTTGATTTTAAACACTTATGTATGAAATTTTATTAAAAATCAGTAAAAAATATATGTTTTAGACAGGATTTATTTATTAAGCGAGGTTTGTATTGAAATTGACAGCTTTTTTCAATCATAAAGCATGGATGAATTTACAAACTGAAATAAAATATTTTTTTTTATTTTAGTTGGCAATCTTTTTCGACAAAAACAAATTATTTTTTATTTGTCATTTCATTCGTATCAATTTATATTGAAATTTTTTTTATGCTTACTTCGTTTTTAATTAAGTATGGAATAAGTGTGTTTTTGAACTTTTGTATACTTTTCGTTGACTTCTCTCTGAAACTTTTGTATGCTTACGAATAAAGGCTCAAACAAGTTATTTTATTTTTTTTTTTTTAAGTTCATTTATTAATCTCATGTTTAACAATATATATAAATACAACAAGTAGAGCAATGATAACTACTTACAATAAAAGTTAATATGTAAATGTCCTAAATAGGTGCTCAATACATACATTTATTTAAGTTTTGACATTTAATTTTTGACGTTTAAATTTTGACATTTAATTTTTGACGTTTAAAGTTTTTGACATTTTAACATTCATAAATGACAAGACTAATTCTAACAAGAAATCAACAATAACGATTGTTAATGCTATTTTAACCAAGATTATTGTTATTTTATTGTTAGAATTAACAATTTTTGACAGAAAAAAATATTTGACATTTCCTTTTCTTCTTGATGAAAACAGTGTTAAGGGGTTCTACACGCTACAACGGCTGTACAAACGTTTGTTGTAAACCGTGCAATATGCAAGCAACTAGTCGCATGGTTGCATCCACACAATACAATCGTCGCACATAACCAATACAATTAGGGAATTCACAGTTTGCTTCTAAAGTTAACACCTGGCAACTTTAGAAAGATATTTCAATCGAACTGTAAGCACCTCTTTTTGTGTTTTGGAGCTAAATTGCAATAATAGTTTTAAAAAATTTTAAATTTGTTCAAAAACATGCCTCGAATGAACGGAAACGAAGAATTATGGAAAAATGTACTTACTTCTTTCGCAATCCATTCTTCTTCCATTTTTTGCAACAAAATTAAATCAGCTGATTAGTGATACCACATTAACACAAAAGAAAAACATGAGCAGAAGTGAGATAACTTTAGCAACAAGTGGTATCTCAAGTTTGTACGTAAAACAAAAACAATCAAAGTTAACACGTGCTAAAATGTTCTAAAGTTAATAGACGGCAAAGTTAACAGAGTAGACAATACAGAACTGTGAGCACCCTAAATATAAAATTAAATGGTTAAGTCTTCAGATTCGATGTCAGATTCGTGTGATAAATCACTATTCGTGATTTTTTAAGTGCCGTGTGACAATGTGATTTCTTAAATAAAGCGAGTGATTTTTCACTCACGCGTGATTTTTTAATTACACAATTTATTGTTGAAGATTGCGTTCAAAAGTAAATTAGTTTCACTGATATACAGGGTGTCCCGCAACTGAGTGCAACTGTTAACGTCGGTGAAAGGTTGATCGAATTGAGCAAAAAATCGTATGGGAAGAGGGGTCTATTTACACATTCTTAGGAGCTAAACTGTTAATTAGTATTTCACGATTTTGATTCAAATTATTGTTTCTAGCACAAACTTACAGAAAACTTGTTTTGAGAACTCATTGTAAAGGCAATAAAATCACCATTTTAACGGTATATCAACAAATCCCACCGATTTAACCGTTCCTGAGCTGTGCTCGTCTGAAGATGAAATCATTCGGTGGAAACATCTAAATTTCAACTTTGAGTCCAAATTTCTCAGAATTTCATGAAATACATTCAATGTTTTCATAATAAATCTTGTAATTTATTTAATTTTCTTTTCAATGACACTTAAAACATAAACATATCTTTAAAAATAAAAAAGTTGACTGTACTAAAAAATTTATATATATAAAAAAACAATGATATTATATAATGATATTTTATCCTACCTCCATATGTTTTCTAAAAAGTTGGTTGGGCTTAGAAAAAACACAGGACATAACAACTAACCATGTTCATATAAAAATCTTGCTAAAATAAATGCTAAAAAAATTAAACTATAAGCTGCTATAAGTATAATTAAGTATATACTATAAGAGCTGCATTAAGAGTTGAAATTATAAAGAAAGAGAAATTATGGAGAATCCAATACGCCGGTTATAAGTTGGTGCAAGTGGACGATGTTAACACATTTCCTTTTCTCACTTAGCATTGCGTTTTCAATAGATTCAAATGGTCCTCATGACCGAGCGTTTCTACTGCCCGAACAAACGAAAAATTCATCGCGAAAAATTCGTTAGACATGTGGTCCATCCAACATGTCGTACATATGAACGCTGTTAGTTAATTTTTCATTAATGGTATGCATGCAATGCCAAATATTTTCCGATGACGTGTATCGGAAAATATTCGCTGTTATTGTACGAGTTACCTCTTTTTACATTTTTTTGGTTAGTACCGTTATATTGCAGAAGTGGCCATTTTGTTTTGATAAATGAGCTGAAAACTAAATATTTAAACATATTAATAAATAGCTTCATAATTAAGATGAAGACAAAGAAATTCCAGATAAATTCTTTTATTATTTGACAACTGACAACATGCATTTTGTTGTTTTAAAGGATTCTCAGGTTGAAAGTTGAATATGAAGTTTATCGTTTGTAATAAATATTGTAAAATATTTGAAAGATGTCAACAACTCTTTGCCGAAAGTTTTCGGCCCTGTTTTCGCATCAAAATCGTGAGTTAAACTGAGAAATTTGCCGTATATCAAATACCATACAAATTTTGACCAAGAGACTTATTGTATTCACTTTCGTTTCCTACTCCGTACCATCAATTTTGACAGTCTCATGCGAGTAGTTTCTTTGTATAAATCTCTTCTATCCAACATTGTTGGATGACATGTCAGATCGTTGTGTTGTGTGTATATATGTTAGGATATGGCAGCACTTTCAACTTTTTGATCGTATTTATAATGCCATCTAGTGTGGCATAGCATAACAAACGAAACAAGCAATGAATAGAGCTGCCACTCAACCCAAAATGCCATGAGAGCTGGTAATATTTGGGTTTGGTGAATATTGTAATTTTTTTATATATTATTAGTAAAATTATTTTTCTTACTTCCAATTAGTTACTTATATCTCAAGCAACTCAAAAATGTTTTATGTATGATTGTTTTTTATATCAATTTAAAAATTTGCTTGATTTCCACAAAACTAATTGGACGAAACGGTAGAACCTCAACAATTTTTTTTTGTATCCTGCAACCTAATGGTGTAAACCAATTACATGCTGCTTACCTTCCTTGCTTAAGGATATTTTTACTCTTGCGACGTAGCATATATTTTTGTAAATTACATGTTTAGGCAATTAACACAAGGAAATTTAACAGTTTACACTGTTTGAAATGTTAACGCGAATATAATACTGTATAACTATATAATTATCTCTAACCTTAATGACATAAGTTGATGGAATAATTGATCAAGATGATTTTGTAAAGCGTTTGTAAAGGTGTTTGATAAGAAAACATTTTTCGATTAGCACATTTCTCGCTATAAAAGAGATGTGTTTAGATTTATGGTAATTCAGTTTCGAAAAAGTATTAAAAATGAATAGTTTTCTTGCAATATCAACGCGACTGTTTCCATCGGATCCCAATACCGGAAATATTGGTTCAATTGAGCAAAATATTTGGTTGGCTCAATTGGCTGGTGTACCAATTTTGGGTCTTAAGACAGAGACGAAGAGATTAAAAACTGTTTTAATGATCTATGGAATAATGATATCTATATTTTCAACATTTCTCTATACAGGATTTGAAATGTACGATATAATTCTATATTGGAATGATATAAATGTGTTGACACAAAATGCCTGCTTGTCATTGACACATTTATCGGGATTAGTTAAGGTTGGTTCAAGATTCGTGAGACATTTTTATAAAAATAATTATTTAATTTTTGATTTTTACAGTTAATTTACACTTTGTATCGCTGCTCAGACATACAATATATTATAAATGAGTTAAAAAAAGCTACAAAGAAATATGTTTTAACTGAGAATCAGGTAGTATTTCACTGATAAGCTAATATTTTTCATATGATTTGATATTGAATAAATTTAGAGAGCAGCATTTCTACGCGCAGAGTTTGAAAATAAAATTATACTATTTATCTATACAACTATGGTTGGATTTACAGCTTGGGTGGCCATTTTTATGCTATTCTATAGTAAGCTGTGTGGAAAAAGTAATAGTTTTTTGTCTTACTAACTTGCAGACATTCTAGATCCCTATAATTTGGCTGGCAAGATTTTTCCGTATCGCGTAACGCTGCCTACATGGTTACCGTACACTCTGCAGTTGGTCTATATAAGCTTTAGTTTGCTCATTATTGCGCTTCAAATAGTCGCTATGGATTATTTAAATATGAATTTTATTAATCAAATTCGTTTGCAGTTAAAGGTTCTGAATTTGGCCTTTGAAAATCTTATGACTGATATCGAAACTGTAACGCCGCCAAGAAATGGAATCGTTTACGTAAAGACAAGGTCATTGACACCACACGAAAGATTGACTTCAATCATCGAACACCATTGTTTGCTTATTAGGTTAACTTTCAGTCCAAATTTGTATAATTTATAAATTTTTGTACTTTCTTATCATTTTTGTAAATTAGACTACGTGCCGACGTGGAGAGAGTGTATAGTTTTACGACTCTCGTGCAATTCTTTACTTCACTGCTTATCTTCGCGCTGACTGGGTTCCGAACTACTGTGCCCTCGGAGGGTCTAAGTAATATCATGCTGATATATTTCTATTGTGGTTGCATATTATGTGAGTTATTCTTGTACTGCTGGTTTGGCAATGATGTCTTTGAACAGGTTTTTCCTATAATTGATAGTAAAATTTGTAATTTTATTATTGAAACATTGGTTTTAGAGTAACACTTTATCGTTAAGTGGCTATAACTGTTCCTGGTATCAATTTGATCAGAGTTTCAAGCGATCACTTTTGATATATCAAATAAATGCTCAGCGGCCATTTGTTTTTACGGCTGGAGGTATTATGAGCGTCTCTTTGCCCAGTTTCACTGGCATTTTGAGCAAGTCCTATACGTATATCGCTGTGTTACAATCACTCTATGGAAAATAATTGCCTAAAACATTTCTCACCCAAGATGAAAGACAAAATATTTATTATCTAAAAAAAATAGATTGATTTTGTTAAGCACATTAAAAAATATTTTTTCATCTCTATTTTTATCTATATTTTTAGAATGTTTTTATCTATTTATAATTATTAAATAAATTTTGATGTTGAAAATAAATTATGTTTTTTTATTAAAAAAGAGAAGATCTTTAGATTTGTTTGCTTCTGAGATAATTTTATTTGAAATAATTAAAATTTTTTTATTTAGCATATCCTAAAAAATCTTGACTTACGGATTCTCAAGAATATTGTGTCCAAATTTGAAGTCGATCCGATTAAAACAAACGGAGATATGAATTTTTAAGTAAGTGTACCTCGAACGTACAAACGTACGTGAACAAAACTTTAAATTGTGTGATTTTCCCACAAGTTGTGTTTTCAATGTCCGTGTTCACTGACATTTAAAAACAACTTGACCGATGCATTGCAATCTTGGTACACATTTACTACACATAAAATACCACCACCCAACGATTAGGTATTTTTTTTTTTTACATTAAGGGGTTTCCCATCCACAAAATGTGGGCATTTTTCATGGAAAATAGCAGTTTACGCTTTTGATGGCCACCAACAATTTTTAAATGAAAAAAAAATCAAAGAACGTTGGTGGAGGATTTGATGATACTTTGACTAAATATTAATGGTTTTTGATTCCAGATAATTTCCGACCGAGATATAGTGAACACCGCAAATTGCTATTTTTCTAAGACGTTCTGGGGAAAGCTCTGTCAAGCCGGATTTTCAATATTTCCGCATAAAAGGTACACTTAATAGTGTACACAAAGTTTCAATAAATTTACTCAAGCTATACTGTTAAAAAACAATTTACAAGCAAAGTGTTTTTTTTGCGCTGAAACCCTTACCTCGCCCTTAAGAAAGGCAACAGGTAGATCATTAAATGATCTAGATCTTATGATAGATAAAATATAAGATTTTTGCGGATTTAACCAGACTGTCTTAATGTTTTTTGATCAAAATTGCTTATTTTTAACAAATCGTTATTAACCCTGGCACATTAATTCTCGATGAAGAACTGTGTTTATCGAGAGATATTGAGTTGCAAATCATCTGTATACACATGCATTGATATATCTATATCAGTGGTGTAGGTATGGGGGTGGTCCACGGGTCCGGACCCCCCAGAGCCATGAGCCAAATATAAAAGTTTTTGTTAATTGATTCTAAAAAGTTGTTATTTTGCGATTATCGAAAGAATTTTATGATTAGAAAATATTTAAGATATGTTTTATGATAACTTTGTCAAAACAAAATTACAGATTTTTTTATAAAATTGTTCAATGTAATCATCAAACCAATAAGAGTTTTCAAAGTCTCTTATTTATATCTTAAAGTTTATCTTATTAGATTTTGGTGAAACTGAACAGAAAAACTAGTGCTTTAAATATACGTGAAATCATTTGACCTACAAATAGTTTTCATGAACTGAGCTGAAATGAAATTAAAAGTACACTGAGAAAAAAAAAATACTTTAAAGTTAAACAAAAAATTTTTAAAATATAAATATAATGCAAGCACAACTGTTTTTGAAGTTAAATTAAAAGCAAAAGTTTTTATTTTTAAAGAATTTCTTAATTTTTTTTTTTAATAATTTTAGTTTGACCTTTAAACAAACCATATCCAACAAGACGCAAAGTGAGAAATAAAAAAATCTTTATCGAAAAATAGGTCGGAAGTGCTCCTAAAATCCATTTTTTCGATTTCACTTCTTTCCATCGCTATAATGATTTTTTCAAAGCTTTAATTTGTTGGACTTTTTGGAGTAGGGACTTTTTGGTAGGAACGAAGATCGATTGTGTAATCAGTCAGAAAAAAACATCAGAAAATATTTGGATAACACCAACATGTACGATCTAGTGGTCGTATCATGCGTTTCATGGGGGCGTTGAGTAATTTTTTGGGTAAAACTCCAGATCAAATTTATTTTTGGAGATCTTATTTTTAGCACCCATTCTCTAGGAAAGATCGCGGGGAGAGAAAAACATTTGTTGCTTTTGAAAATTTCATACACTTCATGGGTACTCTTACAAATATGTACTTAACTTAGCGTATTACAGGTCATTGCTTTTTTTGGACCCCTCCCAGAACCAAAAGTTAACTACACCACTGATCTAAATAGACAGGATAAATGCCGCTCAAAAACATTGCAAATAGAAGTGATTTCATTAATGAGCCTTGGGTATCCCACTTCTATTAGGTCTGAACCCAGAATATCGATGTTATGGAGGGAACATTTCTCTAGTCCTCAAAATAGCGACCTTGACAATAATTCCACCAATAGAGGTGATGTCCCGGGAACAGAAATTATGGATGACAGCGTTGAAGTTCCTCTTCGACCAATCTTGTAAAATACCCTAGAAAAATAAATCGACTCAGACCATCTTTACACCATCATCCAGCATGTTTGAATTTGGTATTCCTGCAAAACTAATACCTTTTGTAGGTTGAACTTAGCAACATCAAGCGAGGTTTTAGACAAGGTTGTTCGACTTTTTTTAATATATTTGAGGAGTTTACATTCAAAACCAGATAAGTCACACCGATCGAATTGTTGGGAAATCGAAAAAACGTCTTAATTTTGACAGAAATTTTTTATAAACAAACCAATTATGTAAAATTATGCTCCACAGGATATTATGCAAAAAAAAAAACAAAAAAAAAAATTAGTCTCATAGTGCAAAAAAAATTCGTATTTTCAATTTCAAATTTGGACTTGTCTGGTTTTGAAAGTTAGAAATGAATTAAAATTTAGATTTTCGGCCGTTCGGGGTCTCAAAAGTTAGAGGAAGTTATTAAAATGATTTCTGTACACTTTTTTTTTTGCAAATTGGAGGAAATTCACCGAAACAATTTTGAATCTCCTGAAGGTTATTTTTAATAAAAAAAAATGTTTTTTAATTTTATCTTATTATTTTTCCAGAACAAATACACAAATGCGCTAAAATGTTAAATTTATTACTCATATCAACGTGCTGACATAAAAAGTTTTTAAAATTTGGATGAAAACTACACAAATGAAAATTTTCTTGGACTTATCTGGTTTTGATTGAACATTTACAGTGGACATGTCTGCTTTTGATTGGAAAGGAGATTTTTTAATGCATTTTTCTCTAGGAGTTTTATCATTTTTATTAAAGAGGATTTTATGAATCGATTTTATGAATCGATCGAATGGCATTTCTAACTAACATTTTTTTACCTGTGACTTATCTGGATTTGAATGCAAACTCCTCAGTTATGGAGAAGATCATCTGAGCTGCTCATTTGAGACGCAGTGGTACAATATTCTTTAAGCGTTTTTTGGTTCGTGCGTATTCTGATGGTATTGACATCATTGGCCATAATATGGTCGAAGTCAGGCTAGAAAAAGCATCCTATTGACAATATCTTCTTTTAGGTTGTGAAAGAATTCGTTTACCTGGGATCTAGCATAAACTTTCCCAATGATATCAGTTTTGAGATTGAACGAAGCATTACTCTTGTCAACAAGTGTTACTTCGGGCTCAGTAGGCAATTAAGAAGCCGAGCTTTCTCTCAATGAACAAAACTGACGCTCTATTTTTCTATCTATGAAACCTCCTTTAGGTTTTTACCGACCTTTCGTTGACCTTAGTGTATGCCCGATGCAATTTACGTCAAAATATTTCGATGTTTTTCGCGGTTTGTTTGGTCTTCTTAAGATTTATTTTCATTAAAGCCCTTTTTCTTTCGATTGTACGGGGCAGTTCGGAGGATTGGCTTCTCTTGGTACCACAGTACCATTATTGGCTTGGTACCAATCCATCGTTCTCTGGGCGTAGTGACATGTTGCTAGGTCAGGCCAAAATAGTACTGAACCTTGGTGCTGATGTATAAAAGGCTGCAAACGCCGCTCCAGACACTCTCTGATGTAAATTTTGGTGTTGATTGTGCGATCTGTCACAAATTCCTTACTTCGAAGGCCACATTTGAAAATGGCCTGCCATAACATGTATTTCTTTGGAAATTTGGTATGTTTTTCGGTGGTTAATTTAGAGGATGCTCCACCCCTTCTAATCGCAGTATAATATCCATGTCCAGGTAACTGCTTGAAATCCGCTTTGCAGTACGTTTCATCGTCCATGACCACGCAATCAAATTTGGACAGATAATCGCGATACAGTTTTCGAGCCCTCTTCTTCGCTTCGGCGTCCTTTTCTTCTGACCTATCAGGTAATTTTTGCACTTTATAGCTCCTTAGGTTGTACAATTTTTTATTCCGTTGAGCACTTGACTTCAATGTTCCCGCTTTTGCTGCCATATCACGAACCGAAGTGCCTGGATTCTGAGTAAACAGCCGCTTAACGTTCTGGGCCACCGCTTGGTTCGCTGGACCACTTTTGCTCCCTGAGCCTGGCGTTTTTGATAAAGGATAAGTTGTTTGTATCGTTTTATGGTCCTTCCGACAGTTTTTACTCACACGGCAACTACCTTAGCGATCTTTTTCTACGTGGTGTTCGGATTTTCCAGGTATTTGGAAATAATTGCTTTCCGCTTTTCTTCTTGTTGAGACGACATCTTTTCAGTAGCTCTTTACTAATGAGTATTTTTTTAATCTGTAATATTTATTCTTTATTTAGGTACCAAATTTGTTTTTATAGCGATAACACTTTTTTATAAATAACCTAAACACCAAAGGACAGTTATTTCTGGAACAGTCTTTAGTACTCTGTTCTATTTCATGTGAAATTTCACTCAAAGCTTCATACAAAAACTATAGCTGGGAAATATGTGTGAAATTGTTCACAACATTTTCGTCAAAGTAGTACTCTGTTTCGCTCGCAATATTTTTCTTGCAACATTTTTTTTAACGACAAATTAATTGAACTGCCTATTATTTTGAAGTGAACTGTGACAGTTGTCATAAATTTTTTATTTTTATATAATTATTTTTCATCTGACTCTGACTCAGTTACTTATTCACTGCAGTTTAATTGAAATTTCAGGAGTAGATTGGGGGAAACTAGATTGCTGTTGAAATTATGGATTTGGCTCAAGGTTCTAGCAGCAAAGTAAGCATTAAGAAAATCTGAATCTTATTGGTACTCTCCAAAGTTCCTTTTATTGCTAACCATTTCAATTTCGTTTTAATTATTTCAAAGTTTCATAGGGCGGTGACGTACTTAACATTGAAGAAAAGTAGCTTATTTTTGCTAGTTTGACTGCAGATGAAGTCGACTTCTAAATTGCTAGCACTTTTTATTGGATGACTCAGAAATGGTGGTAGTACACAATGGCAATAGACGATGCCTTGACATAATTAAATTGATGTTCTTGAAATATCTATAAATTATACATATACCAACTAATGGTCTTCAAAATGATTAAAAATCCTTAATTTAAAGTGCTAATCACCTCCTTGACCACCTGAAAATAAATATATTACGTTAGCCTAGCCTTAAAAGAAATTCTTCTTCTATCATTATTTTTCGATTTTGGAGTGAATGTATAAATATAGGGTTCAGCTTGATTTTTAGCTGACATTACATTTAATGACATGCGTTTACCTAAATATATGAAAAATTTGAAAAATTTCTTACGTGCAATCAAACCCTCATTTAACACTTTAACACCTACTAATTTGCAGTAACGACGTCATTCAAACTGCGACATGGAATGAGAATAGCTTTTAATGGCTACATATAAACAGTACTCACTGCATGACCGTTGGTATTCGTCAAAGTTTGACTGAACTTCTTATATGTTACTATTTTGACATAAAATGCAGCGTCTTGTTGTTATTTCATCGCTTTTATTTCCATCGGAACTAAATGATGGACGTATTGGTTCGATTGAGCTTAACATTTGGTTGGCACAGATATCCGGTGTACCGATTTTGGGACTTAGAGAGCAATCGAAGGTGTCGAAAATTGTGTTGCTGCTCTATGGTTTGATGGTCTTAACGCTGGTAACTTTTTTCTATACCGCTTTTGAGATCTATGATTTTGTGCTCTGTCGCAATGATTTGGATATCTTAACACAAAATATTTGTATGACTTTGACGCATGTAGCTGGTTTGACTAAAGTAAAGATTTTTATTGAGATTGAGTGAAGAGTGAAAGCCTTAATTTTGTTCTCTTGCAGATAATGAATTCTTTTTATCGTCATAATGATATACGGCAAGTTATCGATCGTATAAAACAAGCTACCCAACAGTACGTTGTATCTAAAAATCAGGTAAGTAAAGATCAAGAATGGCAAGACCACAAGAGATCGAATTTTCGAAGAGATAATTTATCATCTTCAATTCAACAGTTTTCATACTGTTGAATGTATACTGTGACATATACAATGTATATTATACATATCTCACACTTATAGAAATTTTCATATAAAAAGTAAGCAATATGTTTTGCTATTCATCTCACGGTTTTATTTTTTTTTTATTAAAGAGAAGGACTTTCTTTCGTGGTGAGTTGGAGAATAAAATTCCATTATTGATCTATGCTTCACTGGTGGGTTTTACCGGTTGTCTGGCAATTGTAATGTTGCTTTATAGTGAGTTCTAGGAAAACTTTTGCCATCCATCATACTAAAAATAATTAAGTTTTATTATTATTTTATAGATCCTAAAAATGTGGCTGGCAAAATTTTTCCATATCGTGTGGTTTTACCTTCGTGGTTACCTTACTATCTACAATTGGCCTATATGGGCGGTAGTGTGCTAATATTTGCACTGCAAATAGTCGCCATAGATTATTTAAATATTAATCTTGTCAATCAGATACGTTTTCAGCTTAAGATACTCAATATAAGTTTTGAAGATCTTATGCTCGATACAGCTGAACGGCCAAGACGTCAGCTTCTTAAAGTTCTTGCAAATCCTGGTGTTACTCCACACATGCGTTTGGTTTCTATTATAGAACATCACTGTCTGCTGATGAGGTGAGTTCGTTAGAAGATCATCATGTATCATCAGCGAACATTTATCTTTTGCTCTCCAAATAGGATTCGTGCTGAAGTTGAGAGCATTTTTCGTCTACCGATACTCATACAATTCTTTACCTCTGTCATTATCTTAGCCATGACCGGTTTTCAGGCTACTGTTCGCAGCGATGTTTCCAATGGAGCTGTGCTTATATATTTCTATTGTGGCTGTGTGCTCTGCGAGCTTTTTTTATACTGTTGGTTCGGTAACGATGTCTACGAACAGGTTTGTTCTTTGAGAGTTGAGAGTATAATATTGAAAATACCTGATTTTTTATCAAAAATGCACTAAGACTTGAAGTAAAATTTGTTGCATCTGATGGTCACAAATCATATATTTCCAACATAATCCTTTTTGGTCTCATTTATTTAATGTTCAAGTTTTATTTCAGAGTCGCACACTCTCTATGAGTGGCTACAATTCATCCTGGTATGAGTTTGATCAGAGTTTCAAAAAATCTCTCTTGATTTTCCTAAGCAATGCTCAGCGTCCATTTGTTTTTACAGCTGGTGGCTTTATGGGTCTTTTGCTACCTAGTTTTACGGGCATCTTGAGCAAATCGTACACGTATATCGCAGTATTGCAGAGATTATATGGAAAATAAGGCGGCATCGCTATTTTTTAAATGAAGTACTTACACTTAGTTATATGACATAAAAACCTGCTAATAAATGTTGCTTCATTAATGGTTTTACTTAACAGTTCGATAAATTTAACCCTTAGTGACCACACGGGTTAACTAGTTAACCCAGACTCAGTTAAAGTGAAATTAGAGTTCTAAAGCCTTTAAAATCGATACAAGAAACGACATCTGCCGGTAGTAGGCAATTTTGAAATGTGACACCATTACATAGGAAGCTGAAAAGATGCCTTGCAACACACAGTGGCTTATGGGCGGAAAAAAGTTTGTTTTAAAGTTTACATTTCACAAAATATACACATGCTTATCTTGAGAAAAATGTTAAATTATGAATTCCCAATTCACAGATTTTAATTTAAAAGTTGAGTTTTTTCATAAAATTCATGAAAATCAGGTAATTTTGAAGCTGTAAAAACGTAATTTTTTTAATCTTAAATTTAACAAAAACTTATCTGCATACTTTGAATTTTAAAATTTAATCTTGATACTTCAACTAAATGCATATCTTTGTTATACATTTCCAAAAAAAAAAAAAACAATATATTACATCAGTTTTTTATTCATTTGATTAATTTACAATTTAAGTTAATTTTAAAGCAAACTCTTAACTTTAAAGATTAATATTTTTGTTTCGACAAGTCTAGGCAAGGACTAAATGGTATCTATATAATTAATAGGCTAAGGTTTTTTATGTGACTTCAACTCCTCCCAGACCAATGGACCGATTTTATCGAGTTAGATGTCATTAAATCAAGTTTAGGCTGTAGATGTGCAAACCACTTTTAAAAATTGTGATTTCACTTCAGGGGGTTCCCAACCTTTTAAAACAGAAATAAAATTTTTGTACAAAAATCCGTTATTTTATCGATTTGAAATTTAGTTTGAGAAGAGCTTATGAATTGATCGAATTTTAATTTTTTTCAAAACTAGAAATTTTTAACCAAAATTATCTTTTATGCATTCCTCAAATGTCAATTGTCCGAAAAATGCAGTTCCAAAATAAAAAATTCCACTTTCTGAGCAAACAACTCAGTCAAATTTCAACAGTTTTCAAAAAAAAAATTTTTTTTGGGTTTTTTTGCGTTTTTCCATCTAAAAGTGTTATAAATCGATGTTGTAAGTGTTCTGTAAGTACCTTTTATTAATTTCTGAAATATCTCTTAGTATTATGTCTTAAATTTATTTTTCACTGCGTTTTTTTTTTAAATTAGTGAGTTTTATAGCTGGAAGAGTTAAGCTGCGATGTTTTCGAATAATTATAATGTTGTCTCTGTAGTAATATAAGTGTAAGTCCATTTTCGTATTTTGAATGTTACATTAAAAAATTTAGTGTCAGATCATACGTTTCAAGTCAAACCATTCAGATAATGATCTTTTATATCATTATTGAAACTGAATATGTCGTTATTGAGTATAATAACTTCTTGAATAGAATATCATATATTAAACGTATATAATGTTTCTAACAGTTAATTTTTATTGAATTGCTCGAATTCGGGCAACAGGTTTACTAGTCATCGTTAATGGCAGAATGTCTACTTTGTATTTATGTAAAATGTAGATGCGACGAATTGCGACCCCGATATATATATTTATTAAGTTATCAATTTTAGGTAGGGCGGATGACGTCTATTTTTCAAAAATATCTTCGTTTTGTTATAACTTACATATCGCACATGATCTTCAAAAGTGACACAACTAAAATTTTGAAATATTCAGGAGAGGCAAAAAACTATTTCTTTTTCAAAGCAACTTCATACAAAAGAAGGACATAAAATTATTTTTTAAAAATGAAAGAGCAATCAGATTTAAACAAAATATTAACAGTCGATGGAGATGTGTGTTACGAATTGGTTTACATTAAAAAGTTAAAATTGAAAAATTTTGAGTTGTGTCACTTTTGAAGAGAATGTGCGATATGTACGTACCAAATTTTATATCTTTAGGTTTAACATAAGCTTATGTTTGGATTTTTCAATTCTTTGGTTGTATTTGAGATGGGCATGTCCATGTTTAGATGACGTCCATTTTTCAAAATCATATTTGTTTGTTATAAAATACATGGGTACCTACTAAATTTTATCTCTGTAGGTTAAACATGAGCTTATTTATTGAGTTTTAAATTTTTGTAGGTAGATGACGCCCATATTTGAAAACATAGTTTCTTTGATATCAAATACATATGTACCAAATTTTATCGCGGTTGGTCAAACATAAGCTTATTTATGGTTTTCACAATTTTGGTAGCATGGTGGGCGTGTCCGTGGGCGGATAAATGATCAATAAAGTATAATGAAAACTAATGTTATTCCCTGAGAACTTTAAAGTTATTTTAATTTTTTCGAATTAAACCAAAAGTTTTATCACTTTTACAATCATTCCTATAAAACTTAAAAAGAACCAGTTTTAATTGAAAAAAAAAACTGCGGACTTTTTAATTTTTTTATTTAAAAATTTTTTCAAAAAATTCCAGTTAGCCTAAAGATTAATGCATAACCAAATATGGTTTCGTGTTGGTTACTAACATGAGTCAAGAAATATTTTGACCCAGCTTATAACATTTTTTTTGTGTGATGACCATCCCGTCCTAATGTACATATAATGTATGAATTTTGGTCTAAATGCATAAACTAGTTCAAGCTTCCATTGTATGAGTTCTATCCATGAGTTCTATGTATTTTTTACTCTTATCTTATGAACTGTTCTTACCATGCATGTGTTTGTACACGGATTATATGAGTTTCGGTAGTAGTTCACGTTTCCCTTGTAAATTTGTATGATATTCATACATTTTTAATCAATTACCTCATGAGTTCTTCTTGTTTTCTCGCGTTTGTACATGAGTTTTATGAATTTCATTAAAAAAATGTTGAACGATTCATGTTCCCCTTGTATTTTTTCATGGTATTTCCCAAATTTTTTATTGGTTTATGCATCTTGTACACACATTTTATGAATTTAAAACACTGGACTTATAAAATATTCATATTTTCGTTTGTTTTTCTTTAGTCTATTTTGTACATTGATTTCATGAATAGTTCATGTGACTAATGTAATTGATTATTGGATCATATTCATGAAGATCATGCACAAGTTTGTAATTATTGTGTATTTTTTGGCTTAGTGTAGGAGCACGCACTTTTACAACTCTGGTTACTATTTTTATTTGAATTTGCTTACAAAAGCATTCAGCTTTAATTGTATAAAATGAAAATTTATAATTTGATGTCTGGAATTGATGTGATCTATCAACATATATAAAATACTTTTTTATTTATTTTTGTTTGAATTTATTTTATTTCGCTTTATTTAAACAAAATAAAGGACATTTTGAGCATTTCTATAAAATTTTTTGCGCCCCAGTTTTTGGCTAAATATACACATCTGGGCAAAAAAAAAAGGTACACCAGGTCTTTAGTGAGTTCTTTTGAAATAATTTATTATTCAAATATTTTTTTGTAAAAAATTAATTATAATTTTAGAGCTTATATATTTCTATATTATAATTAAGAAAAACAATTTCAATTCCAAACACAAATAAAGAAAAATAAGTAAATCATAACAACAGATAATGACAACGATTTTCATGTGACCATTAAAATAGGTACACCAGCAGTTTCTAAAGAAAACAATTAAATAATTGCATTTTATTTATTGTTTTGAGAATACCTGAGCTTAGTACAAACCGGAATTTTGAATATCTGCCATCATTCTTCAAAATAGTCTGATTCCTTCCAGGCATGGACGAAACCAAATGCTGGCACGTCTCCAATGGTATATTGTACCATGCTTGCTGAAATTTGTAATTCCTTATTTTCAAAATCGTCTTTATTTTTAAAAGTTTGGTTAGATATTCTTTTCTTCAATTCATTTCAAAGATTCTGAGGTCGGGTGATTGCCTGAGCCAGGACATACAGTCGATTTTGTTAAGGGCATTTCTTCACTTGCGTATGGCAACATTATTCCTTTTAATATTGCCACACATTCGAATCAGGTCATAATGTCCTGAATACGAAATATTGGGAATACGCCATAGTGGGATAAACATTCCCAGACCATTATGTTTCCGCCACCAGGTTTGACCGTTTTCCTAGTGTATCGCGGATCGAAATCTTTACCTTTTGGGCGACGAACATTTCTTGCGGCATCATTTGAAAACAAATTTATTTTGGTCTCGTCGCTCCATAGGATGTTGTTCCACTTTTTGACTCCTTCATCTCCTGACCATGAGGTATGAATTTTGGCAAATTCTTTTCTCGCGTGTAAGTTTTTTTACGAAGGAGTGGAACCTTACGGGCTATTGTACCATAGAGCTTTGAATCCACTAACCTTCGTCGAATTGTACGTGAAGATACTTTGTTGCCTAATTCTGCTGCTATTGTTCTTGAAGCTATAAAATTGTCCTTTTTCGCGATGGTTAGTGTGGTTTTCCGTTTTCTTCCACGTTTTTCTCCAACTTTTTTTTCTATCCATTCACGATAAAATTTCGAGAACGTTCAAGAATTTTGGCAATCGTTCCATATCCATTTCCTCCAGCACGCATCACAATAGCAATTCGCTTTTCTTCGGGGTACAATGATCACCTCAACCCATCTAGATATCAAAATCTTTTATGAAGGCTTAAAAATTTAAAATTATATTACAAACCATTAAAGAAAAATTCCAAAACTACACTTTTTAATAAACAACAAGTAAAGAAAGTCTAAAGTCGGTCTAGGACGACTATGAAAAACCCTAAACCCACTTTTCAAAAACAAAAAAATTTTTATTGTAAATGTCCGTGGGCGGATGAAGCCTATATTTTATATGCATTTAAATGTTGATGAAAAATTAACACATACCAAGTTTTATTCCTGTAGCTCACAGTTAATGCCTTTATTGTGCTTTCGCTATGGGAGGTGGGAGAGTTCATGGACGGATTACTTCCAATTTTTGAACACACCTTAGTTTTGGTATAAAATACATACATTCCAAATTTAATTTCTCTATGACAAACATAACCTTATTTATTGAGTTTTAAACTTTTTGGGTTGTATGGGAGGTAGGCGTGTCCGTAGGCGGATGACGTAAATTTTTCAAAACCATCTTTGTTTTGTCATAAAAAACATAGGTGTCAAATTTTAGCTCTGTAGGTTAAACAGAGGCTTATTTATTGCGTTTTAAATTTTTGAGTTGTATGGGAGGTGGGCGTGTCCGTGAGCGGATGACGTTCCTTTTTCGAAAACATCTTTGTGTTGGTATAAAACACTTACATATCAAATTTTTTTGTTGAAGGCTAATTATGAGCTGAGTTATGCAGTTTTCAATTTTCGCGTTGTATGGGAGGTAGGCGTGTCCGTGGGCGGATGAAGTCCATTTTTCAATAATATCTTTGTTTTGTATTTTAAGAAACATATGTGCCAAATTTTAACTCTATAGGTTAAACAAAGGCTTATTTATTGCGTTTTCAATTTTTGGATTGTATGGGAGGTGGGTGTGTCCGTGGGCGAATGACGTCTATTTTTGCGCGTTGTTACTTCGTGATATATCTCTTGGTAACTAAATTTTAGATTAGTAACTGCACTACAAATAGATTGCCAGTCAATAACGGCATAACTTGTATAACGGTAAATTTTTAACTTTCAATTAAACTATGACATATTGATCAAAAACCATTTTTTCGGGAATGTACCTATTTTTTGTCCAGATTTGTACATATAAAGCGCACCAAAAAATATCTTAGCTTTTTTTTTCTTGTCCACCGTAGCGAACCCCAGCGCCAAATTTACGAAGTACTCTCATATTTCATACATGAGAAAGACAGCACATTTGTGCTATGTTATTCATATATGAATTTGTACGTGCAATTGTAAATAGAAATTGAAAGCGCAACTACCTGTTCGCATGCTTTGAAATCGAAAATGTCAAGAAGAATTTGTATGTGAAGTTTTATAGGGGTGTTTTAGGCTATTTTCCTATTTGTTCTTTTGCACACTAATTATTTTGTTAAATTTTTTGAATTCTGTGAGCACTTGTTGGCGTTTTTTTCCAAAAAAACAAACAAAAAGTTTGTTGTCTTGTACCTATCTTGTACTTATCCTTCAGTTGCAAATCGAAGCGCGAACGCGAAGGTTACGTAGAAACTGATTTAAAATAAAACTAGTAAGGAATTATTTTCTACGTGGTGGAAGTTCAAATACCTCCACAGCCATGTTGAATTATATTAGAATTTATTTATGTTTTATTGTATTGTTGACGTCACTTTGTACGGGTTTAGGCATAGTTATTCCTCAAATATTATAAATTTTCAAGCTTAGAGTACGTTTCAAATATTAAAGCTTATTTGTGAAACATCAAGTCAGTACCTAACATTTTATGGAATTTATGAAGGTTTTGATGACGTCACTTAGTGCGAGTATGTTAGTATGTACTCGTGAACATATGTAATTTGTAATCAAAAATCTAGTGCGTCCTCATACAAAGCATTCATTACCTACTAACAGTAAGTTGAAAGAGGAGACGAACATGTGAACAATACCGCTTACGATGAAAGTGCACTGCCTTTCATTGATACAATATATAACCCATTTGCTGCTGGGGTTGTATATCGTATGTTTCTCACGTTTTGCATTGCTTGAAGCTCGCAGAGAAAGTTGGTAGCTGAGTACAAAAAATTAAGGGGGTAGAGAGCAACATGGAGTTTATTGAAACTCTCACAACATAAACGCATGAAAAGAAAACGACCTAGCATTAGCAAGTCACAAAATATGCAAGTCATCGCTTTAGTAGTTTTTGAGATATTTGGCTAGCCAAAAATAAAATTGCTATGCCTTCATGTGCTTTTAAGAAATAGAAAAAATAGAAAAATTATGAATAAAAAACATCCTATATGATTAACTTGGAGTTAATAATGAAGTTATTACAATTTCATCCCACATTAACACATTTTCATCCCAATGTCTCAATGTAGCATTAAACATTATACACTCACTAGTATAAAAGCGCGTCTTACGTCGCTACGTTTTGGAACCGTTAAGAGTAAAAACTTCGAAAAAATTTATTCGATATCAACACATCACTTCTTATATCAAATAAATTTTCGGTGCATACTTTCAGGCTGAAAATTATTTCGTGTAGGTACTATAAGTTTAAAAGTCTGAAAAGCACTGTACTATCAAGAAATAACTAACGTTTGAGCGATATAAAGTGCGGAGCAATTTCGCATATAACGTTAAAATGATCGAGTTTTGTTCGTAGAAATAAAAAGAAATCATAACTAGCAGGCGCCAGCTGGGAGAAGGAGCCCTTGTTTCAAAGGGCTGATCAAAAATATGCCATTAGTTTTTTTTTCAATGGTCAGTATTGCCTCTTCCAATGCCAAAAAAATACGATTTTTGCGGAGAAACATCGACAAACTTGACATTTTTTTCTAAAAAATTTTGATATTTTCCCCAACATCCCATCATCGTTTGCTGATTTTTAACTCTGAATTCGAAAAAAAAGTAAATTTTAATTTTTAATTCGGAAAAAATCATTTGAAATTGTGAAAAGATCAATTAAACTTAAAAAAAAAAATCAATTGAAATTCAGAAAATGAATTTTATATTCTGAAAAATTTAATGAAAATTTAGAAATTTGATTTATAATTTAGAAAAGATCAATTGAAATTAAGTCAACATCAACTGCTATTTAGAGAAGATCAATTGAAATCAATTTCAAATCAAAATACAGAAATTCCTTTTGAAATTCAGAAAAGTTCAATTGAAATTGTCGCTTTTTGAATTTTAATTGATGTTTTCATATATCAAATTAAATTTCTTAATTTAAATAAATAATTTCCGGATTTCAAATGGAGTTTCTGAATTTCAATTGAGGTTTTTTTGTATTTCAAATTGAATATCTGAATTTCAATTGATGTTAACTGGATATCATTTGATGTTTTTTGAATGTTAAATGGAATTTCTGAATTTATAATAGATCTTATCGGCATTTCAACTGATGTTTACTGAATTTAAATTGATCTTATCTCCATTTCAAATGTAAATTTGTAATTTCAATTGATATTTTCTGGATTTCAATTGATTTTTTTTTATATAAAATGGAGTACCTGAATTTGAGGTAATCATTTCCGAATTTCAATTGATTTTTATCTTAAATTTCAATTGATCTTTTCTGAATTACAAATCAAATTTCTAAATTTTCTTTGAATTTTCCTGAATATCAAATTCATTTTGTGAATTTCAATTGATTTTTTTCTGAATTTTAATTGATCTTTTCACAATTTCAAATGATTTTTTCCGAATTTAAAAAAGAATTTCCGATGTTGGTCTTTATGGAATATTAAATTAATTTTACGAATTTTAATTTTAATAGATCTTTTCTGAATTTCCATCAATGTTTTCTGAACTTTTTTATATATAAAATATAATTTCTGAACTTCAATTGATCTTCTCTGAATTTCAGTTGATGTTTACTAAATTTGAATTAATCTTTTCTGAATTTCAAATGAAATTTCTGAATTTCTATTGATTTCATCTGGATTTCAAATATCAAATGGTTTTTCTGAATTTTAAATGATTTTTCTGACTAGCTCATAGGATAAAAAAATGCATGAAACTCATATCGTCTTATGAAATCAAAAAAGTCCTAAGTTACAAAAAATTTAAAAACAACTTTTTGATACCGTATCAAAATTCATGTTCATGCAAAACTATAAAATGTTACTACTAAAGAAACAACGATTTTTTACTTTTTACAAAATTTACCAGAAAAAATTTTAAAAATATTTGTTTGTTTTTCCAATTTAGAAAGTTTTTTTGCTTCTCCTGTAGAATTCAAATGCAACTTAGGGCTTTTTGATTTCATGTGACGATACACTTATATAGGTACAGGAGAAACATGAACTACTTAACCTTTTTGTTAACCTTGTCCACTGAAATGGACATGCATTTGAAATGAGTGTAAAGGAATGTAAGCCTTTATTTTTGATAAAGAATGCATTGTAAACAGTGCATTGATCTGTTCTTTGTTCAATTTTTGTCTTTCATTCCGAGATTTGCTGTTTCTTGAGAGCATGTTGAGTCAAAAAGAACACAACCAAAGTGAGTGAACGTTTATTTGTTGTTATTATATTAATAAATTAACTCATTTGCCCTTTTTTTGGTTTGATGTTATAGAAAATAAATGTAAAATAGTGTTAAATGTCTATTAAAAACATATTTGTTATGTAACTTGGAAAAAAAATCATTTAAGAGCAATGTCCATTATAATGGACATGCTCAAAATTTGTACTATTTATAACGTTCTCTTTATTTATTAGTTTTTTTTTTTATTTATTTCATATAGAATGTATTTATCATAAATTTAACCTTTCTAAATTTTTTTCTAAAGATACTAAAAGGGTTAATGGTATTGTTGCCGAAATTCATATATCTTGTGATGATTTGTGAAAGTTTTTTTTGCAATTACATAAGTTATTTTTATATTTTACATGGCCATGAATAATGACTTGGGGCTTATGTACAAATTCACACAATCAGTGAACGCAAAAATCATGTTGGCTTTTTTATGAACGTAATACATAATTTATATTTTCAATACAGGAAAAGAAAAACAGATCTTTTTTACTTAAATCATGAAAAATATAGATTTTTAGGAATCATATTTTGAATTCATGGAATCAATACATTTTAGGAAAAAACAACATGTTATGTTTTAAATTCTAAGCAATCTATTTTTATTTCCAAATCTAAAATTATTCGAGCCCATGCAACATATTTTTAATCATAAAAATTAAAAAAAATTTTAGGTTTTAATATATAAACATGTGTGTGTTGAGGTGACCGTGTTGAGGTGACCGTGGCATGCGGGTTAAGTGTGTGGCTTAGCATTCTTGGAGCCCGGGTTTGATCCCCAGCCGCGGCAAAAAGTTTTTTCAATAAAAAAATTTTCTGATCGGTCACTTCCTCTCTGCAGACAATGGCAAACCTCAGAGAGTAAATAATACCATGTAAAGCTTCTTGAGAACATGAACTTTAGCCGTTCGGAGTCGGCAAAAAACATGTAGGTCCAGTTCTCGGCCAATTGTGTTCAAACATTTAATAACACACACAACACAATTGATCATAAGAAGCTCGGTCAAAGTCCTTTCAAGGGCTGAAATGGCCAATTTGTTTTTTTTTTTGTTGTGTGTGTTATATTCTGTATACTTTGTTAACATTGATTTATATTTTTCAATAACTTTTTGACCCTAAATGATGCACTGTGCAACGAGCCAATTATGGGAAGCCCAAAAAGGGATTAAGTTAATGCTTTAAAGCCGGTTGCAATGCATTCGATTTAATATCAAAAATACGATTCTAGTTTTGGAAGCGATAATCATTAAAAAATCAAACTGATTGCAACAGTTTTAAGCCGTCTGTTTTTTTGTTGGTGATGACAACAACTCTGCAACAATTCGATTCGGAATTCGATAACGGAATTCCAGTACATATAATTTTATTGCTTTCTATTGAATTCATATTTAACTTTTGTAGAATTCAATCTTCAATAAGCATAGTACAACATGAATAATGAATTGGTTTATTTTTTTTGTTTTTTAAATTTTTATGGACTACTGTTCGATTGCTTTTCTACATTGTCTTGCTGTATTTTGCTTATGTTTTGAACTTTTTGGTTTTGAATGGCGATACATTTCACTGGAAATAAATTTAAAAAAAAACAATAAAATTGAAATGCGTTTTTATCATTACAACTTATACACACACATATATATTTATAATGCTTTATATATACAATTATAATTCTACAGAGGATTTAACCTCGAGGCGGCTGAAATTACGACTTTTGTAGTCATAAATTTAAACAGTCAAATTTGTTTTAGATATGCATTATAACGAAGAATTATGGTTTTATAATATATGGTATAGTTATGTCATTTATGTCATATATGTATATTTATGTCATATTTATACTCAATGTGCCAGTATTGAACGTTCGGACGATTTATCACATTCTTCGACGCCGTTCTTCATTATATAAAGAAAACACTTTCTTTTGGTGTGTAATAGTAAAACTTTTGATTATATTCAATTAAATATATGCATAATAGTATATACTTGCCCTGGTAATTGGAGCCTTGGTTTTTGTTATCAGTGACCATAAACCATAAACTTTCTTCTCATAAAAAAAAAAAAATTAAAAAAAAGTATGCAAAACCAGGGACCGAAAATAACTGTTATTTTACACTTTTTAAATGAAAAAGACACAACGAAAATATTGTCGAAAGACTTTTTCAAATATAAGATTATGATACAAATGGCCTCAGCTTCACGAATATTACGAATATTCACGAATATTAAGTGCCTTTTAAATTTTCGACTGATTCTATAAAAGTTAAAAATTAACTGTTATTTTAACGAATATTCACGAATATTAAGTGCCTTTTAAATTTCGACTGATTCTATAAAAGTTAAAAATGAACTGTTATTTTGCCTTTTATTTTTTCGGACGAAAATAACGGTTACTTTTGACTTTTATTTTATCGGTCAAACATAACAGTTATTTTGTGACTTTTATTTTTTCGGTCAAAAATATCAGGCATTTTGTAGTTTTTTAAAGGCCACTTGACCAATTAAAAAACTATTGATACCATATGTAAACTGTGCGCATCGACGAGACGAAAATAATGGTATCAATAGTTTTTTAGTCGGTAAAACAGCCTTTGAAAAACACAAATTGCCTGATATTTTTGACCGAAAAAATAAAAGGCAGAAAATAACTGTTATTTTTGACCGATAAAATAAAAGTCAAAATTAACTGTTATAACTGCCTGAAAAAATATAAGGCACACAATAACTTTTAATTTTGTCGGAAAAAATAAAAGTTAGACAATAACAGTTAATATGTGACTTTTTCGATAAAAACCATAACCGGCACGGTCCCTGTGCAAAACATCTGCTTAATTAATGTTTGTTTTTCAACTTTTTAGCGATCTCAAAATCTTCAAGGTACACCAAGAAAAAAATAAAAAAAGTAATATCCAAAATATTTTCTGCTATTTTCGGCCGACATGACCATTATAGTGGTCAAGCCATATGTTTGGCGCTCACATCATTAAACCATTGCTTTGTATTTATAAAGAAGTGTTACACTAAAGTAGGCATATTTCAATAAAAAAATGCCGGCCGCCTAGAGGTTAAAATGTAAACAAAGTACAAAACAGAAAACTAAAAAGCATTTCCAAGTTAGGCTTGGAATTTTTTAATTGTTAATTTGCACACAATGTATAATAAGTCCAAAATTGCTTAAACAATACGAGAGAATATTAATTAATGAGTTCTCTTAGTCATAAATATACATATATGTGTCGATACATTTTTAGCTATGTCATATTATCAAAAATTTTACAGTTTATGTCTAAACTATATTTGAGCAGAGTCGGTATTGCATAGCGACGCTTGTTTAGAAAGAAAACAAATAACAAAAAAACTTTTAAATAATTAAAACGGTTTAAGTAGTTTATATGACAAAGTTTTTGCTCCATTCAAAGAATTCTTTCAACGCACAGTGGTTGGAAAATGCAGATTATTGCTGTAAATATTTTTCGAAAATATTTTTTGAATAATTATAAATTATTTTATATTCTGTTTTAAATAAATGATTATTTAAATCCAATCATTTTATTTGATTTGAAAATTAAATCGTTTGATAAGGATTTGCTTTACGTCAAAGCTCATAACTTTAGCCATATTCATTAGCATACTTTCAGACATAGGCCAATACGGCGAATTCTAGTGAATACAACAACCTTTTCATAAGAAAATGATCTGCAGTGGGAATAATCCAAAAAGTATGCTTTTAAATTTTATGCATTCATACATACCTATTAGGTTTGACCTACCGAGATTAGAGCATAGAATTTTTGAGAAAATGAGAATTTTAATGAGTGAAAAGTGTGAAGTGGGCGTGGTTGTGAGAAAGTTTTAAAAATTATGAATGCCAGAACTTTTAAATTTTGGCAAAATTTTTTTTAAATTATTAAATTTTACATGATAAAGAATAAGGTTTTTGATACTTGGTGGACACGTACTTCCTTCCATAAATTGAGTTTTTTGAAGAAAGACTTAAGCAGGGAGGTGTAGAAAATCTTTTTCAATTTAAAAAATTTAAAAACAAATTACGATCTGTCTGATATCTCAAATAAATAGTAAGAGAGTTGAAATGAAATAGCAGCAAATTTTAAAAAAATTTTAAGAAAAGCGGTTGATATGCTTGTGGTAAGTCTAAGGATCGTTTTTTGAGAAAAAATACTGAATTATCCAATATTGATTTGCAAATTCACTTTTGCAAGTACATATAGGAAAAATATGATGAGACAATATCACAATCGGATCACAAAAATTTTGTATTTATTTTTTTATTTTCTTCCAATAAATCCTAATTTTTCAGATTTTTAAAATAACTAATTAATAACAAATAAAGAACCTCTTCACAAGAAACCAAAAAATAATTTTGTCCAGCATGGGGCACCGTCTTGCTGAAACCACATGTTAATAAAGTGAAAATTCTTCCAGTTTGGGTTGGTAATCAACGTACCGTACCTTGCTCCATTGACTGTAACTTTGCAATTTTCAGTATTTTTTTAAAAAGAACGGTCCAATGATGCAGCCCACAAGCTGCACCAAACAGTACATTGGCAGCTCTTTAATCGCCTCCGGCTGCTCTTCAGACCAAATTCGGCAATTCTCTTTGTCTTGGAATTCAATTCCATTGAGCTAAGAATGAGCTTCGACACTGAAGACAATTTTTCGATAAAAAGTGATTCATCATACAACTTTAACACGTTAATCACCATGTTAGTCATATGTGTCTGACGCTAAGAAGTTCTACATGAGCCATGTCAGACATATATGTCTGACATAATTATCTAATAAAGTTACCATGGCTCATGTGAAACTTTTTCTGATATTATCGTGACGATTAACGTGTTAAGACCTCTTCACGAAAAAAACGACATTGTGGTAAGTCACCCGGCTTTAGTTCTTGCACCAGATATATATTGTATGGTTTCATATCGAGGTCCTTATGTAAGCGCTGTTCTTTTGTTAGTTTATTCGTGGTGAAATAGTAGCCTTACTGAGCATATTTGGCTTTGCCACATGTTACGAATCACGCGTAAGGTGTCAAAAAATTTACACTGATAAAACGAATAGTAAAAAAACCACCCTTAACTATCAGACATTTTTTTTTGTCGTTTTCTTATACGCTTAAACTTTAAGGTCAGGGTATACAGTAGAGATTCACAAAAGCTTAAACTCGCAAAAGTTAAATATACGGAAAAGTTAACTAAGCTTCTGTCACCACAGGAAACTCTTATAAATTAACTCTTCAGAGTTATTTTCTTGACTTTTTTGTTTTATATAGGTTCTGGAAAGGATTAATAGTTATGAATTACGTGTGGCATGTGTCGATGAATATGGAATGATCACAGGTATGTAACTCAGATGATGGCAATGTTGCTGAAGACTTCGAACTGGAGATTTCGAACTGGAGATTTCGAACTAGGTATGTCTGTTTGTAACATCAAAACTAAAACGTGTACAAGCTCGGAGATTTATCCACAACGGACACTTCCATCTCCCATACACCTTACCAATTGAAAACTCTATAAAGAGATTTTTATTAGAACTACAGGAATACAACTTAGTACGTGTGCATATTACAATAAAACTAAGATGTATACAAAATATGAGCTTCGTCTCTCACCGACACATCCACATCCCAAACAGTTATTATAAAATATAAAAGTAAGTTAAGAATATATCATAGTCGCGCTAGACCGTCTCTAGACTTTCTTTACTTTTATTTTTTGCTCTAAATGATTCTAACCCATCGTAGGACGTACTTTTGTACTAGTACCTATCTATATACAGGGTGTCCCAGACTTAGAGGATGCATAGGAGACCGGTTTATATTACAGAAATGTTAAAATTCTTTGGCGCACGTTCATTTTCTGAAAGTTTGACCCCTTTAGATATTCGGTAAAGTGTTTAGAGTTTATTTTGGAAGTACATATGTATATAAAACCGTTTTGAATAATAAGATGTCTAAACAGAAACCGTCAACATTCGTGATACGCGCCCATCTCTAGTTTGTACACACATTATTCATGGTTTAAGTTCAAAATAGCTTCAAAATGACTTATAAACGATTTCCAAAATATCTGGAGATAAAGTTTTGTTTGTGTTTCAAGGCAGGCATGCACGTTAACGTTAATTTTAACGGTAACCGAAATATTTTTTTTGTTTCGTTGAAACGAAATAAAAAAATAACGTTAATTCAAAAAACCAAAAATATTTATTTCGTTTCGGAGAAAACGATATAAAATTTGTTCGTTTTTTTCCCAATCAACCGTTGAAAATAACGTTAATTTCAACAAAAAAATTTCGTTTTTTTTTATATCAGAAGAAATTTTTTTTAGCATAGGAGAAAATTATAGAAAATTTTTCGTTTTTCAACGAAACGAAATTTGCTTTGATAAATTTTTAACGTTATTTAAAAAACGAAATAATTTTGATAATTTATTTTTCGGTTTCAACGAAACGAAAAAATTTTGTTGATTTCGTTGAGCATGTCTGTTTCAAGGTATATTTATTCTCATTAGAGGTCAAACTTTTAGAAAAAGAACCTGCACTGAGGAAAAAGTATACATAATTTTCCCCATTTATTTTTGAACCACTCTACTAAATATATATACTTATTCATGTTTTCTAAAACAAAATATATGCTTTTGCCGGGCGCGGATACAAGGGGGGTAAAGGGGGTAATTACCCAACGTTTTTAAGAAGCGATGCGAGAAGAGTACGACCATTTTGCTTGTAGATTAACACTATCTGTAGTCATCTTCAAAAAACAAAATATACGAACGTACAAAACTGTTTGTTTTTTTCAATTTCTTTGAAAATATACAAGATAATAAAAAAAACTAAAATGTTTATTAAAATTCAGGGATTTTTTACCAAGTAAAAAAAGGTTTTTGTAAATTCGTTGAGCAGACTACGTAAAATTGTGAAATGTTTTCGACTTTGAACGTCGATATCTTCGAAACTATCGAATGTATTGTTATTGAATGTGCAAAAATTTAAAGGTCTAGTATATCTGCGCTGAAATCAGTCATAGTAATACAAATCGGTAAATCAATATAATAGATTTTGCAAAATTCATTTCAAATTCAAGATCATTTTGTATTGTTCATTTATTTTTCAAAGTGTACCATATCATAGTCGTATCGACAGAACAATGAGTTTAAAATTCCTTTAATTTTTTTTTAATTTGAATTGAAAGAACTATATTTTTCATTGCACATACTTGAAAATATAATTGTGCAATTTTTTTATAATGGAATAAATGAGAAAAATTTGAATAAATCAACATTAAATCTAAAATAAGTTAAATTTAGAGTTTTTATTTACTTTTCGCTAAAACATTATTCCAGAAAAAGGGTGAAATAAATAAATATGGAAATGTGCGTGTATGTGTCTGGAAAAAATGCTTATTTAACAATTCAATAATTTCAATTCAAAAAAGTACAATTTGTCTATATGTAAAAAGACTAAATTTTCTCAAATTGAAAATGTGTGTCTTTGATAATTTACCCCTCCCCCCCAAGATTTTTTCCAGATCCGCCCCTGGCTTTTGCCCAGTATTAATAGCTCAAAATTTTTAAAATATTTCTCTTTTAAACTGAAACATAGATTTTTTTAATTTAAAAAGCTTGCTAGTACATTGAAAAAATTACTTATTTTTTACTGCTCACTATCCCACTGTGCAGCCGTGTAGGTTTACGTGTGTACTTATTGAACGAATGCGAAAGTCTTTGTTTGGAGCTGGAAGAAGTAACCAAGAGTAAATATTTTAACTCTTTTATCGTTTTTGTACATATTTGAAAGCTTCGCTAGGTTGCCAAGAGTTGATCTTGGCAAATAAATTTAATAATTTTTATCGTTTTCGCTCATGTTTGCAAGCAACACACACACACACACTCACACATGTTAAAACGATAAATATTGCCCGGCTAGTCTGCTATTGTTTAGTTAAGCTCTCCAGTAAAAAATACTGAACGTAAAATACATGATCTCTATCAATGTACTCTGGGTCGTTCTGGCTGATGAGTAAAAATACTTCAACAAGAACAATGAGAGAATTGATACCATTTTCATTCAGTTGTCGGAGAACGTTGGCGCTATAATGTTGTTTGAAACGTGATGTTAAATAAATACTAGAACTTTGATAATATTGTTATATATGTGTTTTTTATTGTTTGAGTTTTTTTATTATTCTTTACTGCGAGTTTTGTGAGTGAAATAATTTTGTGTTGTGGTAAGTATTTGTTGACAACGCCATGAAAGTGAATGTGTATTTGGAATGTTACAAAGTATACTCTACTTGAAGATACATTTTTTGAAAAGTTGAGAACAAAAACATTTGTTAAACATTTAACATTTGTGATCGATAAGAAATACAGAAAAATTTTGTTTGGTTTTATTCTTTGCTATATTTTATTCTGTATAAGTTATATTTGAAACAACAGCCGGCATAAAGTTTCAGTGATGCGTGCTATATAATCCATAGAATTGCATGTACCATCAAATGAGGTCATTATTAGTCAAGCTATCTTTTCAAGACAAAAAAAAAAGTTTTTGAGTTTCTAGAGAAATTCTAGAGAAATTTTGCGCTGTGTATGTTAAGCATTCGGTATTTGCTTCAATATATTTCATGTTAAGCATTCTGTATTTGCTTTAATATATCTCATGTTAGTTGAATAAAATAACTTGAATTTGTTTTGAATCATCTGTTGGGGCATTTTTGTTTTTGCTGGAGTCAGTCTGAGCAATCTTCACCTTCTTTTCGTATTTTTGTTTGCTCTCTTTTTTTTTTTGTTTTTTTATTCAGCGAATATGTTCAGCTAAGGTAGAACAAATACTGAACAATAGTCACGAATTTTGCAAAAATGTTTGTTGTATTTTATGTGTTTTGGTCTTATGCCAGACAATGCTCTTTGAGTTGATTTTGATAACTTTATCCAATATTAGCGAAATCAAAAAGTTTGCCAACATGTTGGGAGAAAACATTATTTTTCTGTTTTTAATTTTATCATAATTAAAAAGTACAAGTATGATATATTTATGGCTTTTGAATTGATTCCACGAAATTTTTAAAATTATGCTAAGTTAATATAACACATGTTGTATTCGAACATGTAGACATTTGTAGAAAATGTGCGTACATGTTTCTCAACAGGTATGTGTTGGGAGGCAGTTACCAAGGAAGCTAGAAAAATAAAACTAAAACAAGTTTAAATTTATTAAAAAAAAATTTGTTTGGCATAATTTTTTCACAATTAAATAGAGATAGTATCAAAATAATTGATTTAAAATTTTGTGTTTCAGAGAATTTTATGCAATGAAGACTGCCCAGCAAAAAATTGCTTCCAAAAGAAGGTAAAGTGGAAGAGAAAGTCGTGAGTTCCATCCCTTCTACTTTCATAACCAGAAGACATTATTTTAACATATGCATGTCATTGTTTGCAATGCTTTCCTTAGTCTTCTAAAGCATAGCTTCTAACATTTTTCAAGGGAAGATTTCTTTGAGACCTTCAATGAAAGAATTATAGTAGATATTTTTCAGGAAATCTTTAAGAAGGCATTTCATGATTGAGAAGACATAAGACAAAATGTTTTTTCCATGTCATGGAAGCATTCTTGGAAGCTATTCAAATAGCCTTTTAGAAGTCTATGAGAATGGCTCCTGAAAGCACTTTTCGATGATGCTGAGCAGAAGCACAATTGGATTTATAGAATGTCTTCTGGAAGCAGTGTATCTAAGAATTCATGTCAAGTTTATATCAAAAAATTTTGCTTGGTATTGTCGGATGGTCATACGATACGATTAACATACGATTTGTTTTTTTAACCCTAAAAACTTAACCGATCATGTCAAAATAAAAAAAATATTTTCAAATATTAGAATGCACAGTAAATTTGCCAACTGTTTTTGGACATGCTATAATAAGATACCTGAGGCTGATATCAGAGAATGCTAGAAGCAATGCAATGCTTTGACACTACTTGAAGCTACAAACCTGTACCTGTGCCATTCTATATGATAACAAACAAGATATCAGATAGTGATGAGCGATATTTTATTCATAGTGATTAAAAAAACACTTGCAACTGTGGCGCTCCAGTTTTTCAAAATATAGTGATGATTGATTTGACGATTTTCACTTTCAGTTTTTTTCTGTCTATTTTCATTTTTGCTTCAACTATTACTATCGTAAATTCAGACGATAATTGAAGACATGAATAGAGGAAAGTGCTTTTCGTTGTTCCACACATGTGTGAAGGTTTTATGTGCTCACAAGCAATTTTTAACCTTAAACACATCACTGCAACATCAATGTCTTCATGTAAGTAGAAATGAACCGGTGCAGGGTCTGCCAATTGATCCAATTCTGGCACCAACATGTTGTCATTGACAGGGCTAAATTGACACCGGGTATATACTTATGGACCACTCTAAGAACCGGTTCAAAAATATATCGGCAGGGGTCACTTGATACTACCTCATAGATACTTTTGGACCAAATCAGTAGCCGGTCTATAGAAAACACCTACGGAGAAAAGAACCAGTTCAGAACCTACCACGTGACAGGTTCCAAAGTGATAGTGACCAGTCTAAATTCTGCCATCAACATGTTGTTCTTGACAGGCGTAAATTAACACTGGGTAGATACCATTGTACCAATCTTAGAAATGGTTCAAAAATATATCGACAGGGGTCAATTGACACCTCACAGATACCTTTGGAACAAATCAGTAGACGGTCTATAGAACATGGTACAGTAGACCGTACCTCAAAAAAAAAGTGCGCCGTAAACCAGCGAATATGACGCATTTGTGCAAGACAATTACGAAAAAAAATTTTTTTTTTTTGACCGGGTTTTTTTTTGGAGGGTAAGTACTAGAACGGTACACCTGAGGTCAATGACTTCTAAAGAGGTCATATTGATCTTCTTGAGACAAAAACATTGTTGTACCAAACTTTAAAATCCGACTGTAAACACCAGAGATATGAAGAAATATGTCAATGCGCGACCCCTACGTTCGGTCAAAATAAAAAAAAATTTTTTTTCGTAATTGTCTTGCACAAATGCGTCATATTCGCTGGTTTACGGCGCACTTTTTTTTTTGCATAGGAAGTGGTATGGTCTATGGTACAGGTATGAAATTTAATCAATGATATTAAATCAATGTTTTGCCAGTTCATGTTTAGCCATAATGGCTAGCGTTCACGTTTAATACTCGACTTACCTGGGTTCAATCCCCGACAAAACCACCAAAGAATTTTGTTTTATTTAAAATAATTTAAAATAACTTTAATAAATAAAAAGTGGAATGTACAAATTTTTTCGAGATTATAAGTAAATTAATTTTGAAGGTTATTTTCGAGCAAGCAGTTAATGGAACGAAATTAGAATTTAAATTATAAAATGAAAATTGTTGATATTTAAACAGCCAGAATACAAACCCATGTCCTCCGCATGATAGTGTAGCATACTTCCACTGAGATATGTATTGATAAAGATAAGATAAATATTATTTCCGTTATGAGTTTATCGAACCTGTACTGTGATAGGTTAAAAAAGAATCTGAAGCATACAATATTAGACATACATGTTTTTCAACCATCTTTCATATATATTAATACGTGAACTTTAAACTTTGTCGTACGTTTTATTTATTTATTTATAAGCAAAATACAAGCAGATTGAATACTTAAAAATAATAGCTTAAAAACTTAATTGTATAATTAACAGGAAGTATCTTAATTTACAATGGTACCATATCTTAATTGGAAGAATGCATTAGAGAGAGGAGGAAGTGGCGTTAGAGTTAAGAAGAATATTTCGGAGTAGTGGTCTGCTCAGGTGAAAATCGAATTCACTGATCAAATTATTGGTTACCCTAAGCATTCTGGTTATAGGTTCACTGCATTCATAGTCGTTGCGGTGAAAGTTAAGGTGGAATAGAGGTATAGACCTAAGGTTGCGTGGGTGGTATTAAAGGATATTAATTGGAATAGTTCTGGGCAGTTAATGGTTCCGCATACTAGTTGATGAATGAAGAGAATATCGGCAACTTCCCTTTGCTTTGCAAGTGTTTGCATGTTAATCATCTTCAGACGGTTGGAATAAGGAGGTAAGTTGAAACTGTCAAAGCCGGGAAGACCACGAAGAGTGAAACGAATGAATCTGCATTGAACGGCTTCGATTCGCATTGAATGGGTGTTGTAGATGGGAGACCAAACCTGGCTGGCATATAGGATGAGTCTAATAAAGGAAAGATAGAGAGATTTAGTCACGTAAGGATTGTAGAACTCTCTGAACCAGTGTTTCACGAAACCAAGTGCAGAGTTGGCTCTACTAATGATACTATCAATATGAGACCTAAAGTAAAGTTCCTTGTCGCAAATAACGCCTAAATCCCATAAAAAGCATACAGAGGGAACTGGCTTGCCGAGAATGTAATACGTTCTCGGAGGAAGTTGGAGTCGCTTACGAGAAAATGTTATAGCTTGACATTTGCTGACGTTGAATTCAAGAAGATTTTTTTGATACCAAATGGAAAAGCTGACCAGATCATATTGAAGATTGCGAGAATCGGCTTTAGTTTGTATGCTTCGATAGATTTTTATACCATCTGCATAGATTGGATTGATTGGAAAGATTGGATTCATTGATGATACCATCAATATCAGCAGTTTTTAAGACGAATAACAAAGGGCCAATGTGACTGCCTTGTGGGACACCAGAGGTAGCTGTAAAAGATTTTGAATTGGAAAATCAAAATACTTTTTTAGTATTAATTTGCAGAATGTATATATTAATGTTAGATAAGATGGAGGCGGTTTCCAATCTTCTAACAGCGAAATCAAATTTTTGAGAAAAAACCCGCGCTTTGATCAATATGAAAGGATTGGGAGAGAGCTCTTGTGTTCTCGAGGTCGAATTTGAATTTTTTTTTTTAAAATTAGCATATCCTCAAAATTTAGTTTTATTCATTCATCAATATTAAAATTTGTAAAAATGTGTTTTGAATTCAAAACGCAACTTTCCATGTCAATATCTTCGTCGAAATTTTATGATTTTTCAATTTTTTTAATTATTTCTGAAAGTTTGTTAAATTTTCTTTCAAATTTGATAGCAATCACTGTGAAGATCTAACCAAAAGTATTTTTAAAGAAATTTCTTAATATTGTCGTTAGTTATTTAGCGTGTATTTCAACCAAATGCCTAGAGAGAGAAAAAAACTGTCTCAAATTTAATTTTCTCAATTGGAAAGCCAATATCTCCGCCATCTTTTAATAGATTTTATTTATTTAGTTTTTGTGTTGAAGTCTTAAGCCTAGTACTCTCTTCAGTTTCATGTGAAATTTTACTCAAATTTCGATACAAAAAACAAAATATGCGTAAACATTTTCACAACATGTTCGTCAAAGTCGTACTCTGTTCCGCTGTAAAAAATACTCGCAACATTTCTCTTGCAACATTTTTTCACGACAATTTAATTGAACTGGCTATTGAAGTGAAAAGTGACAGTTGTCGTAAATTTCAAAATTTGATCTTTTCTGAAAATATGGGTTAAAAATGATTTTTGTTGCAAAAAAAAGAGAAAAACTCAAATTTGCATTTTTGATTTTCTTTAAAAATCTTTTCAGGTGAGTTCATTTTGCCTTGTCACTAAATTAATAAACTGTTCGTCCCATCAAAAAATCAATCTTGATTTCAAACTAGTTTTAACTCAAGTCAGTCAGTTTTTGGATTGTTAACATTTTGTGTAAAATATATAAATAATTGTGTACTTTACTCAACTGTCCTTCCGATAAACGGCTAACCGGAACCACAACTTATCACTAACTTAAACAGCAATTCACCGACAGATAAGCCTCAATTTAAGCTTTTTTGCTAACCGCTGCTTAAAGCGTTCTGATAAGTCTTAAACTGTACATAGAGAGAACGCCCTCTAAATGTGATTTAAAATTTTCAAAAAATCTTGCTTAAATGTTTTTAATCGTCATATAAGTTGTATGAAAATTTTAAATTCTTAAAAACATACAGAAATATGTTTATAAATATATGAAAAATGACGTGAATACCCCTAGTGTGTAGTTTTATTTTTTTGTTTGGTTTTTGCTGACAACATAGGTCACCCAATAATTGATGACTTTTTGGTTGCAACAGAATAACCACGGTATATATGTATCTGAAAGAACACGTCATGGTGATTTTTTGTTATATTATAAAGCAATAGTTTAATTTTATAGTATCTTAACGTATATTTCATGGTTTCTTGAGCAAAAGTATTTTTTAAAATACAAAAATTGAAAGTCTTCAAACTATGAAACCTCCTTGGAGGCCCCTACTTTATTTATTTCCCTGGCGCTTACAACAGTTGGTCAGTTTTGGCCTCGTCCGAGAATTTGATAAAGCCTCTTGTTGTGCGCTTGCTGACACCAGTTGGAAATTCCAAGCATAGTCATATTATCCAATACCTGGTATTTTCAACGGAGATGTGTGTGATCTTCCTCGTATGAATTGACCGCCGCATTACCCAGGAATGGAATATTTTTTCTCTAGAGCGTCGTCTTTCATAGCCAACGAAGCCACTCAATTTTCGTAAGATACGGGACATATCCCGAATAATAGGAAATTATTTTGCGTTTTATCGCAGTTTTTTGAAATTGTTTTTTCTTTTGATACTAGTTTACAGACATCCAAAATTTTTTTGTTTTTTATTGTACTGGTATCAAGCCAATGTCGACCTCGGTAGTCGAGAATTAAGCATGCTTGACTGCCAATCCAAAGGTCTCGGGTTCAAATTCCGTCCAGGCCATGCATGGTTCTACGCTTTTACCTTTCTTTAATTCTTTTCTCATTTCATATCAACTAAAATAAAAAATGCATTAATATTTACGTCTTTGAGAGTTATATTTGATGATAGAAAAAGTTTGTGGATTGGTTTGCTTGAATATATTGAATTGACTGATGTAAATAAGCATAACCTTGTCTCAGATTCAAACTACCATGTTGATAAAGCTTTCTTCCACACATAGAACATTCTATATCTGTTTCATCAGTTTTTCTTTTCTTTTCTACTTATCTATGAAACCCATTTTCAAACCAAGACAGACTTGACTGAATAGGTCTGACACCTGAAATCCTGGGTTCAAAACTAAAAAGAAAGGAAATGTATAGTAGATTGGATTGAAAAAAAAAGATTTAAAAGTGTACCTTCTTATTTTGACAACTACAAAAATATAACAATATTTTTTTGACCCCTGGAAAACTGGCAAAATAGTATTTTTTCCATAACTTGCCTCTTATGTGCGATCTTACGAAATGATGTACTCTCAAAAAATGCTTAACTATTATTGAATTGCCATTCTCAGTGTTTTTGGATTTTCAAAGTCGACTGGTAAGTCCTTTAATAAAACCTTTGATAGTAGTAGAAAAAGTAAATTTTCAAATAAGTTTTATAAATTTGAAACAAAGTGCGGGCATCTAATAAAAACACAATAATTATTAATTATGATGATAACTTGTACCACTTGCGTTTCATTTTAAATGCTTAAAATGAAATTTTTTTGTTACTTACTAGCTTTAAGAACTTTATCTTTTATTAAAAAGCAAAAAGTCAGAAGTTAAAAAAGTTTTTAAAAATGTTTGAAATTTTTTATATTTTAACAGACAGACTCTGGGATAGATTGAGTGTTTTGTATAAACAAAAATCAAATTGCCTCCATTTATTGTTGTTCTTTCGTGCAGAAAGAAAATGTTTACATTCTTACGTAACTCATTTCCGATAAAAACAAGCGCCCATCTGCTGGGGGAATGCTACAAGTACTTAATATATAAAAACAGTATTTTAAAAAAAGTGCAGAAGCTGCGAACTGATTGTTTCAAAAAATGTAAATAAAAGCTTATTTATAGTTAGCGCAAAATTATTGTGAAATGAGTCATGAAATTAATAGGGCAACTCAAGAGCTCTTGATTTATTTATCTTCACTTATTTTGACCTAGATTAAAAAAAAAAAATAATTGTGGTTTTCTTTTGAATTATTTCAGTCGGCAAGAGTATCGCTAATGCGCCAAAGCAAAAATGAATCTCATTGTTACACTTTTAACTGTGCTCGCCATAAGTTATGGAAAAACAATTTTTGTTGCTGCAGAAATAGAGAACTGCAACTTCTATGATACCGTTAATATAACCGATAGTCAAAAGCTAAGTAATGGTTCGTATATCTACGAAAACGTCGTTATACCACCCGAATTAATTGGCAGCTACGATTATGATGTGGTAAGGCAAGGAGAAATTATAACGGTACCCACTCACTTGCGTGGATGTGTGTGCAAGGTGAAATCATGCGTCAAATTCTGTTGTCATCCTAACGGCATAAAGATACCAGACTCATGGGAGTGTAACATGGAGTTGAAGGAAGAACTAAAATATTCTCCATTGGTCAATGTCACCATGAATAACGGCAAGAATCAGCTAAAACATGTGCTGGATGAGTTTGTGGTGCAGCAGGGTATACCTTGTCATGATGGATACCCATTGATTCCTCAAAATTCAGATACGGAGGACTGGGAGTTGTTTGAAGTTCGTTTGCTGTTATATTGGTTCAAGAAAACTTTGTCAAAACTAATGTTCTCTGCCTCTCTTTCTGATGCTATCACTTTAGAATGGCACCTTGTTGCGCTTTTATGATACCGCTTATTTGAGCAAAAATGATTACTGTTTGACCCCCTCCGAAGTTAATGGAAGCTATTTACTAAACCCTATCAACTGTCCCGTTATATTACAGAAGAGCTTCAGAGAGTATCTTAATATAATCAGTAAGTCTTAATTTACCTTATTTTGTGATTAATTTTTATAAAATTTTGTATTTTCTAATTTTACAGCAATGATGATATCAATACTTTTTATGGTGGTGACAATTATTATTTATGCTGCTATACCAGAGCTTCATAATTTACATGGCAAAAGTCTGATTTGTTATCTTGTTGCACTGGCGGGCGGTTATGCCATGTTGGTTGTTATGTCCTTTGAGGATATTGACGATCCGTTTTCATTGCGTCTATGCACCGCTCTTGGTATGTATTTGAAGTTTTGCTTAGTTTTTTTACATAAATATTTAAAAGTAACATTTTGTTATATATAACAATATACTAGTATAGAAGACCGTCATACGACGGGTTGTATTCAAAATAATTAAGTAGCAGACGACAAACAACATTTTTACATTCACCTCAAATGTTGTTTTGTTCCAGTCGTCGTCAATGTGAGTGACCTAAGTTATAAATATCAAATAAATTTTGAGTGCATACTTTTAGGCTGACAATTTTTCATATAGATAAGCACTGTAATAATAAGAATGAACAGTTTGAGCGATATCAGATTATATGAACGAACCAGGTTCTGGTTCAGGCTGAACATGTTTTGAAAAGCATAGCAATGACAACTGCGAACAGTTTGAGCAATAAAGAGAACGGAGCACGACACTTGTCTTATATATATGAAGATGATATACGACAAAATGCAACTTTTGGTTTTGGAAATTTCTATTTTTACATGTGCAAAATATGAAATTTTGCTCTCTATGAAAGATTGATACAAATTGTACACATGTATCTAAATATTTTTATTTATTTATTATCTATATCTATATCTAAATCTAAACCTAAATATATATCTTTATCTATATCTATATCTATATCTATATCTCTATCTATATCTATATCTATAGCTATATCTATATCTATATCTATATCTATATCTATATCTATATTTATATCTATATCTATATCTATATCTATATCTATATCTATATCTATATCTATATCTATATCTATATCTATATCTATATCTATATCTATATCTATATCTATATCTATATCTATATCTATATCTATATCTATATCTATATCTATATCTATATCTATATCTATATCTATATCTATATCTATATCTATATTTATATCTATATCTTTATCTATATCTATATCTATATCTATATCTATATCTATATCTATATCTATATCTATATTTATATCTATATCTTTATCTATATCTATATCTATATCTATATCTATATCTATATCTATATCTATATCTATATCACAGATGTTTATCTGTATCACAGTGAAAATGTAAGTAATTCATTCAGTGAATTAAGCTAATTCTGATTAAAATAGGTCATGAAAAACATGGCACTCCGGAAAAGTGCTCAGTTATTCACACATTAGTTCAAAAGGTAAAAAACCGGCTGAAATTGTTGAATATTCTCAAAATTTCGCGTAAAATGTTTTATAATTTGAGATTTTTGTTTCAAAATGTTTTAAACAATTTTGAGAATAATTCACGCAGTCCTAGTCAGCGGAAAACCACCGTGTCTACTGATAGATTTATAGTCCGCAAAAGTAAGGCTGATCCTTTTAAGTCAGCGAAACAAATTATGAGGGAAATCAATGACAAAAAAATCTTAATGTATCATAAATGTAGTATCTAGAAGACTACATAAAGCTAATCTTTATGGACACATCAGATGAAGAAAGCCGCTCTTTACAAAAAAAAAAATTTGAAAGATCGCTTAGCGTTTACAAGTGCCCATGTTAATACCGACAACCAATTTTGGAAAAATGTGTTGACGAAAACTAAATTTAATATGGTTGGACCAGATAAACATTTGTTCAGTGCCCCAAACGCCAAGACTTGAATCTGAAGTATAAAAAAAATCATTAAAGCATGGAGAAGGCAACTTAATGGCTTGGGGAGCTTTTTCCTGGCACGGCGTTGGGCCCATTTTTCGTATACCAGAAATTATGGATAAAAATAATTATTAAAATATACCAAAGAACCAGATGAAACCATTTGCATATGAGAACATGCCTATCAGGTGAAATTTTATGCACCATTATGTGATGATTGACAAAGATCGTGAATAATTGGCTTAAACAAGAAAAAATAAATATTTTTAATTGGCCGGCTCACAGTTCAGACCTCAATCCTATAGAGAATTTATGGAATGATATGACGTCAGCTTAAGCAACAAAAATTTTAGTAATTAATGAGTTATTGAGTGGAATTTGAGAAGGTTTGGTACTCTATTCCGAAGTAAAGAGTACAAATGCTTGTGAAGAGTAAAGGATAAAGATGTCGGGCACAATGTTTTTCTTTTTTTGTTTTAAATCCAAATTGTCCTATTTATACGTCCACCTGAGCAAAGGAGCCAATTCATATTTTTGGATTAATTTTCTAATGTTTTTTTAGTATTTACAAAACAACTATTGATTTTAAGTTTTTAATGCTTAAACTCAAATACCATGAAATAAATTCTTTAGTTCCAAAGTGTTTCAGAACTATAAAAGTTTTTTGGGTGTCTTTAAAAACAGCCAAAAGAGTCTTGTAGTTATAACATTAGAATTTTTACCATTTTATAACATTAGAAGTTTTAGTCCGATCATGGATTGCATCATATCGTTGGATAGGTCTGAAAGAATACTTAATCGTGTGATTTGGTGTCGTTGAGATGTAATTTTTAAGAAGATATTTTGCAAGTTTTATTTTTTAATTTAAAATCGAAATTATGGGGTACCTATAGCAAAAATATAAAAATTGCAAAATATCTTCTTAAAGATAACATCTGACGGCAATTCAAAAAAATTTGGAAAATTTATCATATGTCGAATACTTTTTTGACCACTGTATGTTCATATCAACGAACTGCTTGAAAGAGACACGTTACATTGAATGAATTTTGTCGTCGCAAGTGAATAATTTCGCAAGATTTAGAGGCGGCCAAATAAATCCAAAAACTTTAATTTTGAACTTAACCTAATGAATAGACTAAAACATGTACATAAAATAGACAGCAAAGTTTGTAATTGTTTTTTATGCATTTAAAGTTTATTTAATTCGAACTCATTATCGACTCATTCACTTCAATTTTATACATGAACTAAACTTTCAAGATAGTAAACAAACATATATTGTTTGAAAGTTGTCATAACAAACTACAATGTAATTATATATGACGTTTTTCAAGAAATTGAAAATAAATGTTGTAGTGATCACTGATTTTAATATCCGGTAAATGGCACGCATGAACTTTATATTATAACAAGGTACAAGGTACAAGTTTCGTTATTATTATTATTATGTTTTTAATTTAATTGATTTTGAGCATGTTTTTCTATATTATGACAACATTTTTATTAAGTTAAGCACAAATATTTCTTATTTATAATATTCTTGTTTCAATTAAATTTAATTTCGAAATTTTTTTTCCAGGTTTCATTTGTTACTACTGTTTCATTTCCGCATTTTTCTGGCTTAGTGTGATCAGTTTTGATCTATGGAGCAATTTCCATGCAGCACAGTCTGCTGGCCATCGCTTTCTTCAGCGCAAACGATTTTTAATGTTTTCTATTTATGCCTGGGGAATACCAGTTATTATGACCATCCTGACCATAATTGCGCACTACTCAGATATGAATGAAAATCTGAAGCCTGGTATTGCCGGGGGTAGTTGTTGGATTGACAGTAAGTAATAGTTAAACAAATTTTACTATAATTTTGCTCAACAGTTTTATTAAAAAATATAGTCAAGTAAAGTGCACAATTTAACCTTAAGTAAAAGACAAAATTTATTTTTCTCGATTTCGAAGTTTGAAGGTCGATTAAAAAAAAATTCGAACTTACATAAACAAACGCCGCGATACGGGTCTTCTAATTTAGCCTATCTATTTTCACCCCTCATTCTCAGAATCCACCTGACTTTTGCTAACCAGAATTTGTTCCATAGTGTTATGGTAAAGTTGATGAAATTTATACAGCTGTGACTTTCCAGTTGACTTGAACCTGTGAACAGTTTTTGTGTATTTCATTTTAGAAAACTTTTTTTAAAAAAAAAAAATCAGCAAAACAGCAGATTTATACATCTGATCAAATTGTGTGAATTGAAGAATCTTAGAAAATTTCACCAATATTGACATTTTTTTAAAAAAATTATAAATCTATAATTTCCATTCGAAGTCCTGTAGCAAGGGTTTCTATACCAGGGATAAACTTATTTCGGAATATGTTGATGTTATATTTAACTGCGTTAATATCGGAAAAACGTGACTAAAAATATATTTTTAAAGCACCGTGAACTTCAATTGCAAAATCAACGGAATATGGAGTCCAAGTTTGCGGAATAAAAGTTTCACATGTATTTTATTACGTGTAACATTGTGTTAGTCAATCCAACTTTACTCAATAAGAAATACATGTTAAACCTAGGAATTATCTTCGTCTTGGCCGAAGTTAAAATACCCTTACAGCCTCATTCAAAATTCGGAGTTATTGAGGTTTTATTATTTTGATGATTTCACTTTTTATGGGGATAGGCGTAACTTTCATCCAATTTTTCCAAAATTCAAACTCAGAGTAAATTAAAAATATCAAAACTAATGTGTGCCATGCATTATTTTCAACAATATTAAGTAATTGTTGTAAAATATATTGTTGTTGTACATAAATATTGTCAAATTTGTGAAAGTTTTTATGACGTCACTTTGTATGTGAGGTAGATGTTATTTTTATTCAAATTTTCTATTTATCAAACTTAGTGTGGGCATTTTAAATTAAAGCTTATTAGTCAATGTGAAATTGTTATTTATAAAGTAACTTTGGATATGCTGGCTTTCATTAGATTTAACCCATTTTCGAACTTGATCATAATTTTTTAGAAAAATACCAACTTGAATACCGAATTTCGTGTCAAGAGATCAAAAGATTTTAAATTTCGATTAAAATTACTTCTGTAATATTCACTTTCTATACCTTTCATCTTTTCTTGCCTATACTTACCATGCCTCCTTGTATACCTCCTTGTATACTCCTCCTTGTATACCTATACCTACCATGCCTCCAAAGGGTATATAAATTTGACAGATGTCGTAATGTTGCTAGCCGTCGTCAATGTGTTCGAGATATGATATGTCCAAAATGATTTACAAACGTAGTAGAACTAGCACCACGGATTAATACGATGTCATACATACATACATGAATACACACAGGCTAAGCAGTCTCAAAATGTTAATATGTATGCGAGATTTTCAAAACTCGATGTATTTAAATCAATTTTCAAAATTATAATGGCTTGTTAATCTGATGACCTAGCTAGATCTTGGCCCTTGGGCCTTTATGGAGTATTCAATCTGGCCCTTAGGCTTAAAAGTTTGGAGACCTCTGCCCTAAAGTATGCGTCAAAAAAGTTTCATGGTCTTGAAAAAATCTGTTAAAATGACCCCCCATACAAACCGCGCTGTAAAACGAAATTCTACGTCAAAAATGTTGTAACAGTTTTCTTAGTGGATGGGATTTGCGACATAAAATTTTCGGACTTTTGTTTTGTGGGCGTCTCACTGTGTGTTGTGGCCTTTGATCGATTGAAAACGCAATAAATAAGCCTCTGTTTAACCTACAGAGCTAAAATTTGACACGTATGTTTTTTATGACAAAACAAAGATGGTTTTGAAAAATGGACGTCATCCGCCGACGGACACGCCTACCTTCCATACAACCCAAAAAGTTTAAAACTCAATAAATAAGGTTATATTTGTCATAGAGAGATGAAATTTGGTATATATGTATTTTATATCAAAACTAAGGTGTGTTCAAAGTTTGGCAGTAATCCGTCAATGAACACGCCCACCCCCATAGTAAAAGCACAATAAATGCATTAACTGTGAGCTACAGGAATGAAACTTGGTGTGTGTAAATTTTTCATCAACATTTAAATGCATATCAAATATGGGCTTCATCCGTCCACGGACACGCGCATTTTCAATAATATTATTTTTTTTTTTGGAAAAGTAGGTTTAGGGTATTTCATAGTCGACCTAGACCGACTTAAGACTTTCTTTACTTGTTTCACCATTCAAGTAGTTGCTTCACGCACATTGCTTATCAGACGAACGAATTGTCCGACAAAGGTCAAATTTTTAAGCGTGTCATTTGTAGATTGGTTAATTTTTGTTGATATGATCAAATTAAAGCATTCTTTTAACATATGGTGGCCGTGACCGTGCGTGCTTATTGTGCGACGTGCGAGCCAACGAATTTTGGCAGACTCGGGTTCGAATCACCATCTGACATGGAACATTTTCTCAATAGAAATTTATTTTTCTGATCGGCCGCCACTTCTCTGTAGAAAATAGCAAGCCTCAGGAAGTAAACTATGCCTTGTACCTAGGCAGTAAGACCAACCCTGATCTGACGACCAATAAAATATACCAAACATCTGTTTTTAGCTCTCCTCAAAAATTTGGTCCGGCAAGATAAGATCTCTTTTTCTTTGATGTATTACATATCAAAACCTTATAAATTACATAATAATTAAGGTGTTGACTTAACATTCACTCATTGGGTAATTTTATAATTTCTTAAGGGCGCCTTATAGCACATTTTAGGCATATCACACCACAAACTGGCAGAATATTAAAAACTTATAATTGAAAAGTTTATAAAAATCATACCGTAAGATTTAATACTTCTCTTTATCTCTTTCTCTTCCACTAGCTAACCTCTGGTCAACGATGATTTATTTCTATGGACCAATTTTAATACTCATGATCTTTAACATAACAATGTTTATACTAACCGCCATAAAAATCCATCGAGTGCAAAAGGAATTGGCACGCTTAACGGCGACCGATGGAAGCTCGAAGCATTTGTATAATCAAATAGATAAGTATGTGAAAACTCCAAGTGACCATTTAAAACTTTCGATAACATTTTATGCTAAATATTATTTGACAGTTTTGGTCTATTTTTGCGTCTATTTATTGTTATGGGTGTGACCTGGCTGCTCGAAGTTTTCTCCTACATGGTTGGTGTGGATAATTTATGGTCGCTGTTCTTTTGGTTACCAGATATTTGTAATGCGGCACAAGGTATCATCATATTTGTGCTCTTTGTTCTGAAACGCAAAGTCAAAAAATTAATAAAGAAACGGTAAGTTTTTAAAAATATTTTTTTTTTATTTTAAAAAAAAAAAAAAATTGTATTGTTTTTATTTTAATTATGCAAAATTTAATCGTGCCTTCAGAATTCTACGTAGAGGAACGGCTTCGAGTCGTTCTAGTTCGACGAACTCTGAGCTTCCACCGGAAGAAATGTCCTTGCGTGATAAAAATGGAGTTTTGTCATTTTATGATTAGGTAAAAGTTATTTGTTGCTCGCTCATGTTATCACAAGAATGTGGAATGCTTTTATAAAGAAACAAACAAAAACAAAAAAAAAAAAAAAAGGAAAAAATACTTTTTGGTGACGGTGATTGTCTTGCATACGGCTTACTTTTTATATGTTTCTATCTGTATCACATCTTGTTTGCTTATTGGTTTATCCTTGCACTTTGGATGCTCTATATAATTCTTATACGGTTCTAATTGGTACTTGTTTAATTTTTAATTTTATAATGTTAACCCCCCACATAATTTCGTTATTTAACTTTAAAACTTAAACAATTTTGTTCTTTTAAATATTTCATTTCGATTTTTTTTCTTCTAGAATGTCTGGAAAAAATCAGAATACTTACAATTACTCATCCGTTTACAAGTCATCTGTAGCATCCAACAACAAAGTTCGAACATGTTCTACTGTTGCGCCAAGAACTAGCAGCATAACATAAGATTTCATAAAAATAGGCAGCTTTAAGTTTTAGTTGTTAGTTTTATTATTATTTGATGATTATGATAAGAAACATGTATCCTTTTTTGTATGAATACAAAACAAAAAATTCCTAAAATTAACCAAAGTTTTGTAATAATGATGATGACTTTAATTATAAATAACTCGGAAAAAATATCAATTATTTTCAAAGATAGTTTTTTTTTTAAACTATGGCATCGAATTTAACTATATAAGTGTTTGTAGAAAAAAAAAGTTTTAAAAACGAATTAACAATTTAAGTTGTTAAAAATTTTGTTTAATTGAAACCAAACGAAATTTTAACAAGATTTGCAAATTTGTTTTATATAAATCTTTTAAAAAAATGTATCTTCCAGAAGGTACAGAAAATAATATATAAAAATAATGTTAAGCCGCGAAAAAAGTATTTGTATTCCAATACCAAGAATTTGTAAAAAAAATCATTCATTAATATCATTAAAATACTCAACTACTTAAATATAGACATAACAAAAATCTTGCATTTCTTCAATTTATGCTGCTATCTAGTACATGTGTACGCTAAGATGTGTTTTGAAAGATTTTCTAATAAAATCACAGATAGACCAAAACAAAATAAAAAAGTCACAATTGTGAGTTATTGTTTATATTCGCAATTTAATTAAATTAAGCTCAAGTTTGAGTAAGAAATAATTAAGTCGTGCTTTTAAATGCTTGGTTGTTAGTTTTTCGTTATATGTGCCTCACCCCTTATTATGCGCTGTTGATGACATCATTTTGCAAATATTTTTTTATTCTGAAACTAGTGTATTGCGTAATTTTGAGACAATTTAATTCAATTTCATGAGCACCATTATATAGTATTTTTTTATTTTGGTAAATTTTATTGATTTAAGCAAAAAAAAAGAAATCAAAGTAATTTTTATGCAATTATTTTAAACTTAAACTCATTTGACTTTCGATGTAAAACTTATGCAAAACAACTTTTGCAGAACGTTTGTAAGTTATACACATACGTTTATTGCAAATATATTATTTAAATATTAATATGTGAAAACCTACATCTTTCTATAATATGTATGATTCAAAAGTTACATGGAATAATGTACAATTTAACACCAAAAAAGCATAAAACGCTACGGAGTGGCTACTTATTAGAAATAAACACTAGAGATTTCACACAGTGGGGCGCACTGTGGTTGAAATTTTGATTTCATTGGCCAAAAGTCAAATTTTTTTTGTCATCGATTTTTAAAATTTTTACTCCTTTTTGTAGCTTATATATCCAGATTAAGGTAGCCAAAAAATTAGGTTAAATAATTGCTGATTGTGGGCGTGGCATGATGTCAAACTCAACTTTTTTAATTTCAGCAAAAGGTGTTTTTTTTTGTTTTTTATCAAAATAAATGGTTACTACTCGCAAGCTATCATCGATATTGGCCTGCGGTCTTTTTTTATAATGTTAGTAGGATTATAGTCTTTAGTTTTTGTAAGTAGTCACAGTTCTAACGTTTGATATTAGGGGCGTTATGAAATATTTATGAAACCACTATATTTTTCTCAAATTTAAACTTTAGTAGAATAGAACTTCTAAAGGAAGTAAGGGAACAAGAAACGTATACCACCCGGAGAAAGACGAATGTATCCTGTTTAACCCTATATATACTTTTGCACCCGCCACGAGCCCCCGGTAGAACACTTTTTTCATTTTAATGAAATTACTCTAAAAAAAAATTCAAATTACTACAATTTAAACAGTCCTATAAGTACTCGTATACAATGGTGTATTAAACTTCATAACTTTCTTTCTTAGGTGAATAACATGTACCTAAAAATGTATAAAATGACGGATTCTTTAAGGGATTACTCAATAATAAGTTAATACTTCAAGTGTACGGACGTATATTCGCAAGTGATAAAACATAACAGACGCAAATAAAAATATTGAGAAAAATATGGAGAACTTCAGTTATAAAGAACTTGCCGAAGAGTATTTTCGAAACAAAAACCAGGAAGATGTTCTTAGTTACGTTAAAATAAAATTAAACTTAAATTCGTGTAGTACCGAAATACAAGAGCAATTATCTAATTTCGTCAAAGTACTAAAAAAACGATTGAAAGAAGTTAACTACAGTAAACAAAAGTTTTATAAAAAAAGTGCAAACTAGTTAGAAGGCCAACTTAATGTTGCTGGAGAAACAGCAAAGCTACATAAGGCTGGAAGACCACGAAAATCATTGGACAACTGCAGCGATAGATCTAAGAGGCGGAAACTTAAAAATGTTAACGATGAAATTGGTGCTACAAATATAAAAGAATCTTTCCTACATCAATTACGATCACAAAACCAATTAACAAAAGTGGATATCATTGCAAAAGTTTGTTATGCTAGTCCAAAGAGAACAAAACGAATTCTTAAAAGTATACCAGCTCCGAGCGATGCAAAACAGTTCACAAATGAGGAGGCATTAGCATTATTTCTGGATTTGAAATTAACAAAACACCAATATATTCAGCTGAGATTGCGTGCGATTGAAAAAGGCTCAAATATGTATCCAGCATATTATCACATAACAGCTGCTAAAATAGACTGTTTGCCATCAAAGGACACTATTACAATCACACCAATTTCGGCAGAAGTACAACTACAATCTTTACTTGATCACACAGCCAAACGCTTGCTACAATCAATAACAGGAACTGAGTTAAAGAAATATGGAAACACAAAGTTAATTCTATTTTGTAAATGGGGATGTGATGGTTCTTCGGGACAAAAACAATACAAACAAGTTGTATGTGAAAATATTTCGGACTCAGATATGTTCATGGTATCATTTGTACCATTGCGATTGAAAAAGATTTTGGAAGATTCGGAGCCTTCGACTAGTACAACGCAAACAATAGATATTTGGAAAAATGAGACACCATCTTCTATGAAATACTGCAGGCCAATCAAATTTGAATTCAAAAAAGAAAGTCATGATGCCATTAACAAAGAAGTTAGTGATATCAAGGCCCAAATAGCAACACTACAGCCATTACAATTACAGTTAGATGGGCAGCAAATTGAAGTAAGCTACCAATTAGTGCTGACAATGATAGATGGAAAAGAAGGTCAGGCTTTGACTCAGACGAAGGCTGCATCCAGCTGCATTATATGCCAAGCAACATCAACCCAATTAAACCAAGTCCCGACAAAATCATTCGATAATACCGATGACTTTGATTTTGGATTATCACCACTACATGCAAGGATACGACAGTTATGATTTGGATTTCGTGCCTTCAGGATCAATAAGAAACAACGAAACCAACAAAGAGTTAAGAAGTTCAAAAAAGAAACATGTTCAAGATGAATATCGCAAATTTGGATTGATTATAGATCAGCCAAAACAAGGGTCAGGCAATACAAATGATGGCAATACCGCAAAAAGATTCTTTTCAGATCCAGAAACAGCATCAGAAATAACAGGAGTGGATTTAAACCTTATTTTCAGATTTAAAATAATCCTAGAAGTACTTGCGTGCAATGAAGAAATTGACTCTAGAAAATTTGGAGATTATGCTAAGGAAACTGCAAAAATATATACAACCAACTACCCATGGAGAAATATGTCTGCAACAGTCCACAAAATCCTTTATCATGGAGAAGATGTCATTAAATATCATTTGGTGCCACTTGGAGATCTATCAGAGGAGGCTCAGGAAAAAAGGAACAAGGATTACAGATTTTATAGACAGCACAATACTAGAAAAATGTCACGAAATTCCACAAATGAAGATCTATTTAATATATTATTGGCAACGTCAGATCCGTTCATCTCCAGTATTCGAAATCAATGGAAAGTGGAACATCGGGATTTAGATGAAGAAGCCAAAAAACTACTAAAGAACAGAACAAATCACAGAACAAAATATGGAATATTTGCAATCAATATTTGAGTCTAATGAATAATAATTATAATTGCCTTTCATTGTTATCTCCAGTTGATTTTACTATTTTTTTTTTAGTGTAAAATTTTTTTTGAGTGTAACATTAAAAAAATTCTATTATTACAAAATAGGTTCATAATTATATTCAAAAATTCAATTTTTTAATAAATTAAACAAAAAAAAACCAATATTTCACTCTAAAAGTTAAAAAAAAATAAAAGTTCAACTTTGACATTGAATTCCTTAAAAAGCCCTCAATCAATTTTAATGTAATTAAAACTGAGTCAAGCTGAACTAAATATCTAGCCATTAAAAAAAAATTATTTAAATATTTTGATCGGTTCAAAAGTTACAGAATTTTGGCCAATGAAAAACGATTTTCAGCCACTGTGGGGCGTCCCAAAACAAAGGGCTGGATATCAAGAAAAAAGATGCAACTTACGAATTATTAAAATGTTTTTCATACTTTTCGAAAGTAATATATTTCGATTTATATTTTGATATTTTGTTGCTATTTTGTAATATACAAAATATATAGGAATTTCTTAAAGTCCTGTAACATTTTGTTACAATGTTTGGTTAAACATATATTACTATATCATGAAAGAGCGCGCCACCCAGTGCATTCCCAGAATTTAGCCATAAAAATAGTATGTGACAGTTTCTTTGAGAATTGCGGTGAAAAAGGTTACACAAATTGTTACATATCTACTTAAATTAATGTGCCAATGGCAACAGTCGTTATTCTAAACTGTCAATAAATTATATGAAATTTATTTGAAAAGTTTAAGTTTTAGTAAAAGATTATTAGTGCGATGGAACACTTAAAAACTAACCGTGATGTCTTTGATGCTTTGAAGGATTTAGATTTTAGTGGTGCTGAGAAAGCGGTGAATAGGATTTTGTCTTTTCTTTTCATAAAATTTGTATAAAAATATTATTAAGCAAGTAATTTTTTTAAACTTGAATCAGAATAAGGACTATCTATTAGGTCTGTAAGTGATAAAATTCGTCGTTTTCGCTGTAAAATAATTGATATGCGTAAAAAGTTTCGAAAAAATTAAAATTTGTTTGAAGAAGAAATTTGATTTGAACAAACATTAAAGTCGCTATTAAGTCCTCTGCAAAAAGCAAGAAAAATTGTGGATTTCAATAAAGATCTCTTACAGGCACTTCTGCTAAATTCGAATCTTCAGTACTTTCAAGTCTTGCTTTAAACAAAAAGTCACCACATACCTTTCTGATTTAAGCAGAAGATATTTTGATGAAGAAAGAAAAATGTTTTTGTTTTGTTTTTTTTTTTTTAAAGTATAGAATATTGAACCACAATATTCAGCTATATAAAATGTTAAAGACATTGGAAATATCTTTTATAATAAACAAATGTGATCCTTTAATACTACTCCTTATATGAAGAATATCAAGTAATTTAAAAAATATTCAAAATTTATCAAATTTCAAAAGTGAATTACAAAACAAAATTCTTTGATTATAGCAAAACTTTTTCGTTATTTGATTTGAAATATTAACTTTTGATTTCCAAAATATTATCTGCACCTTTTTATAAACAAGAATGTTATCCAGGTTTAAAAAAGTGATTTTTTGTGAAAAATGATAATTTTTGTATGAAAAATAATCAAAATTTAGCATGGTTCGAAGGGGATTTAAAAAAAAGGATTCTTTAATTCTGTAGTGAATCTCACGAAGAAGTAAGAAATGATGAAAGTCAGTAGGTATATGAGTGATAAAAATAAGTTAACTTTTTTTTTCTATTGTAAATAACATAAAATGTGTCTAAAATTGGATTTTAAAAAAATAAATAATATAGGTGCAAATGGGGAACCCTAAAGGTCTTACCAATTTCTATAATTTTCAGTTCACATCTATTACTCTATTCGTCTAGCATTATTACTGAGTTTCAATAGGATCGGGTTACTTTTGTAGGTACCTTCCATGCAAAATCATATACAAATTTAATATAGATCCAAAGGAGGTACCCTTAAGGTCTTATAAATTTTTGCTGTTTTCAGTGCACAACTATTCCTTTAATTGCCTAGCCTTTTGACCAAATTTTGTTAAGATCGGCCAACTTTTGTATGCACTCGCATAAAAAATAGTTTAAAAAATTAATATCGATCCAAGGAAGGTACCCCTATGAACTAACCGATTTCAAGCATTTTTACAATTTTGCTTAATTAGCTTAAATTAACCAAGCATACTTAATTTCATCATCATCGGAGCACTTCTTTTATTTTTGTACCAATTTTGTATGGGATTAATACACTGTCGAGCGCCATTAAAGATTATCCCCTCCTTTGTAAAAATTATATTATTATAATTTTTAAATAATATTATTAAAACTATTATATTCAAAAATAACATTTGAATATTATTTAAAAAATAAGTTTGGTACAAAAATATAAAGTTATAACAGATTTATTGCAGTTCTCCGCTGGTGCCTCGAAAAATTGGTTTTTCGAGGCACCAGCAGTTTTCCCAAACATAACGTCATTTGGGAGTTATTTGAATGTAAAATATGTGTAGAAATTTTTAAAACGATTAGTTCAGCAGTTTTTCCCGAATCGTGGTCACCGACTGTAAAAATTATATGTTTGGGAAAATCGATTTAAAGTTTTGTTCACTGGTACAGTTGAGTTGGAGCAACGATCATTTAAACTATCATAAATCCGTCAGTTTTGCTCTAGTTGACCTCAAAATTCAATACAATATTCTTGATATGTTCAAAACTTTACCCCGCCTTTAATAAGTTTTCTTTGTTTAACCTTTTTTTTTGGAAAACAAAGATAATAATTTAAAACACTAAATCACATCGAATTGGTTTCTTTTTGCATTTAGAATTTCTTATGGGGGTAACACCATGAGTACCCACCCCGGGTGAGACCAAGCCCAGGAACTGGTGTCGGTGTCATTTTTGCGATTTCGTTTATAATATGGTAAAAAGCGAAACCAAGATTTTTCGAGTAAACCTTTTGAAATGAAAAAACCAAATATAAACAAATTTTTAAACCAAAATTATTTGAATAAAATACCCGAAGGACTCTATAGAACTGTTAGCAAATTAAAAATAATTCAGAAATTTTCAATAACTCGATAGTATGGCTCATTTGTGCACTCGAAAAACTGAAAATAAGCAAATCCGAGAATTTTTCAGATATAATTTTTCATATGAAAATCTTCAGAAAACTTCCACTGCTGGAAAAAAAGCAGGAATTTCAAATTGACATCGCTTCGTAATTCGGCAGGTGTAAATTAATTTTTTTTCAAAAATGTCATAAAGGTAGCACCTTGATTTTTTGATGTCACGGACAGTTTATTAATTAAGTGTCAAGACAAAATAAATTCACTTGAAATGCGCTAGAAACTAAGTAAGAAAATCAAAAATTCAAATTTAATTTTTGCAACAAAAATAATTTGTATCCCATTTTTTGAGAATTATTAAATTTGGTGGTCTCTGTTAAAAAGGTATAATTTCAATATAACAAAAAAAATAACGGTAAAATTTTTATTTTTAATTTTTTCAGTTAACTGTTAGACTGACAAAAAAAAAAAATAAATGAAATCTGTTAAAAGATGGCGAAGATATTGGCTTTCCAATTTAGAACATTAAATTTGAGATATTTTTTTTCTTTCTCTTGACATTTGGTCGAAATACACGCTAAATAACTAACGACAATATTAAGCAAATTCATTAAAAATACTTTTGGTTAGAACTTCACAGTGATTGTTATCACATTTGAAAGAAAATTTAACAAACTTTCTGACATAATTAGAAAACTTCAAAAACCGTTAAAATTCAACCAAGATATTGACATGGAAAGTTGAATTCAAAATTTATTTTTTTACAAATTTGACATTTGATGAATGAATAAAACAAAAATTTTTATTTTTGAAAAAAAAACTCAAATTCGAACAACTCATGACCTCTCTCCAAACCAGATTTTATATTGATCAAAGAGCGGGTTTTTATCTCAAAAATTCTTTCGAATGATAGAAGTTTCATTCATCACGAGTTTTAATAAATACTAAAAAAGCGTAGGACAAAGTAAAATGTTCACGTATTAATACATAAGATTTTAGGAAACACTCGATACAGACTTCCCATTTAATAAAATCAATCTGGGATAAAGAATAGGCTCAAGAAGGCAACAAATTTAATTTAAAATTTGGTTCAAAACCACCTGTATTCAACGCATTGTGCTGTTACAGAAGAAAAGAAAAAAAAAAGACATGATGGATTTGTGAAAAAATATATCTCCACGGAATCTTAACTTTTACAAAAATTTATCTGTTCAATGTTCATTATCAACGCGCTGCAATTATTCATGATATTGATGAAGATTGAGAAGAAATTTTTTATACGGACTGCTTAAATATTTTTAAGTTTAATAAAAAATAAAGTTTTCTTTTTCTTAAATTTAAAAATTCATTGTAATAAACTATCATTAAAATGTTTTTTGTCAGCTTGAAACTCAAAACAAACTAACTATTTTGATATTTTTTTTTTATCCCCGAAGTGATTATCATTATTAGAAATCGAAATGGAATATAAAAAAATATAAAAATACTTTCTAGAATTTGATATATGCCATGAACTTTTTGTCCTTGTATTTCAAAAATCAGATTTTATGACTTGGTCCAGTTCAACTCTGAACGGTTCATATGCATATATCTTTTTTGTTTTCGGGTTTAGTCATAATTTAAGTTGAGTTATCAATTTGAACTTGTAACACTATCGCTATGCTTCGGATAATTCTAACGATGATTAAATATACAGTTGTCGTAGAACTTTCGTGCTATAATGTTGTGTCAAATGTTGAATAATAACTAGAAATTCGTTAATATGGTTCTATATTAGTTTTTGTTTTTGAGAGTGAAATTATCTTGCAATTAAAGTTAAGGGTGCTCGCAGTAATCAAAAGTACTCAGTCTACCCGTACCAAACTATCCAAGTCAGTGTGAATACCCCTATTAATTCTTATATTTCTTCCTCTCGCTCTCTCGTCTCTCTCTCTCTCTCATATCTAATAGCTAGGCGTTGGTCAGCGATGACTTATTTCTATGGACCAATTTTAATACTTATGCTCTTTAACACAACATTTTTTATGCTTACCGCTATAAAAATCCGTCGAGTGCAAAAGGAAGTGGCGCACATAACGGTGAACGGAGGAAGCTCCAAGCATTTGCATAATCAAATAGATAAGTAAGTGAAAGCTGAAGTGATCATAAAACTTTAACATACACTTGATGATAAAAATCATTTAACAGTTTTGGTCTATTTTTGCGTTTTTTCTCCTCGAAATGATGAATACGGCACAAGGCATCATCATTTTTGTGCTCTTTGTTCTGAAACGCAAAGTCAAAAAATTAATAAAGAAACGGTAAGTTTTTTAAAAAATATTTTTTTTTGATTTTAAAAAGAAAAAAAAAAATTGGTTTGTTTTTATTTTAATTATGCAAAATTTAATTGTGCCTTCGGAATTCTACGTAGAGGAACGAACGGCTTCGAGTCGTTCTAGTTCGACGAACTCTGAACTTCCACCGGAAGAAATGTCCTTGCGTGATAATATCTAGAATGAAATTTTATCATTCTAATGATTAGGTAAAAGTTATTTGTTGTACGCTCATTTCATCACAAGAATGTGGAATGCTTTTATAAAGAAACAAACAAAAACAAAAAAATAAAAGGAAAAAATACTTTTTGGTGATGGTGATTGTCTTGCATACGGCTTACTTTTTATATTTTTCTATCTGTATAAGATCTTGTTTGCTTATTGCTTTATCCTTGCACTTTGGATGCTCTATATAATTCTTATACGGTTCTAATTGGTACTTGTTTAATTTTTAATTTTATAATGTTAACCCCCCACATAATTTCGTTATTTAACTTTAAAACTTAAACAATTTTGTTCTTTTAAATATTTCATTTGGATTTCTTTCTTCTAGAATGTCCGGAAAAAATGGGAATAATAGCAGTTACTCATCCGTTTACAATTCATCTGTAGTTCGATCTATTCCGCCAAGTACTAGCAGCATAACTTAAGATTTCAACGAAAAGCTTTAAGTTTTAGTTATAAGTTTGATAATTATTTGATGACTATGATATGAAACATGTTTTTTTGTTTGTGTATGAAATAAGTATGAATAAGGAATAAATTCCTTAAAAACCAAAGTTTTAAAATAATGATCATAACTTTAATTGTAAATAACTTCATCATCTTAGAAAAAACATCAATTATTTTCAAAGATATTTTTATACCTTAAACCTGAAAGGTGAGGGTATTTTAACTTTGTGCAAACCTTTGTAACGCATAGAACGAAGCGAGTCCGGTATAGAAAAGTATATATATTCTTGATCAGCGTCACCTGGTGAGTCGAACTATTCATGTCCGTCCGGCCTTCTGTGTATTGTCCGTAAACACAGGATAAGAAGAAGGAGTTGAGATAATTGGATGAAACTTGGTACACATGATCACATAGACCCAAGTGTCTGCACTATTAAGTATTTTTGGAATATCTGGAATATTCTGGAATATCTGCCCGCGGACACGCCTACCTCCCATATAACGCAAAAATTGAAAACTGCATCACTCGGCTCATAATTAGCCTACAACAATAAAATTTGGTATGTGTGTGTTTTGTATCAACACAAAAATGTCTTCGTAAAATTGGTATCATCCGCCCACAGCCACGCCTGCCTCCCATACAACCCAAAAATTGAAAACGTAATTAATAAGCCTCTGTTTAAGTTACAAAAATAAAATTTGGCACATATGTTTTTTATAACAAAACAAAGACGGTTTTGGAAAATGGATATCATTCGCCTTCGGACACGCCTACCTCCCATACAACGCAAACAATGAAAACTGGATATATAAGCTAATAATTAACATACAACAATAAAATTTGGTGTGTATATGTTTTATGTCAACACAAAAATGTCTTCGAAAAATGGGTGTCATCCATTCATGCACACGCCCACCTCCAATACAACCCAAAAATTGAAAACGCAATAAATAAGCCTCTGTTCAACCTACAGAGATAAAATTTGTCAGGTATGGTATTTGTGACAAACCAAAGATGGTTTTGAAAAATGAACGTCATTCATCCACGGACACGCCTACCTTCCATACAACCCAAAAAGTTTAAAACTCAATTAATAAGGTTATGTTTGTCATAGAAAGATCAAAGTTGGTATGTATGTATTTTCTACCAAAACTAAGGTGTGTTCAAAAATTGGAAGTTATCCGTCCATGAACACGCCCACCTCCCATAGCGAAAGCACAATAAAAGCATTAACTCTGAGTTACAGGAATAAAACTTGGTATGTGTAAAGTTTTCATCAACATTTAAATGCATATAAAATATAAGCTCCATCCGCCCACGGACACGCCCATTTTCAATTTTTTTTTTTGTGAAAATTAGGTTTAGGGTATTTCATAGTCGGCCTAGACAGACTTTAGACTTTCTTTACTTGTTTAAAAACAATTCCATTGAATTCAACTATATAAAAACAGAAATCAACAATTTTAATTATTCAAAAGTTTGTTTATTTTAAACTACACGAAAACCTACTACTATTAACTTTTGAGTTAGACAAGAGCTGCAAATAAGTTTTATAAAATCTTTGAATAACGTTTATTTGGAAAAAAGTATATTTATAAAAATATGTTTTTTTATTTACATGAAAGTAAATAAAATATAAATTAATATTAAATCCTAAAAAAAATTTAATTGCATCTTGAATTTGTAAAAAAAAATTCATTAAAATATACCATAAAAAAATACTCAATACGCTTAACTGTAGACATAACAAAAATCTTGCAGTTTTAAAAAATTAATCAAGTAGTTCGGACTCTCGGTAATTCACTTGAATAAATATATAAAAAAAAAAAATATGTTTGACGAGTTTTAAAAACAAGACCATTAAGGAATAAGCAAGACAATTTCACAGAATTTCATAAATAACACTGCGTGACACGATTTCGGTACCTGAAAAACTGATTGGTAATAGTATTGGTAGTATTAGTAACAATATGTAGGCAGTGGATGTATTTTGTTTCCATCACGTCCTGCTTTTTAGGTACACACCCTTTAAGGGTTAACCCTTTCGGAGCAAAATCTTCCTTATACAAAGTAAAATGTTGCCCTACATATAAAACTCGGTTAAATGAAGAATTTTGTAGAAGCAATGGATAAAGGCGGCGAAGGATTTTTATAATTAAAGTCTATTTTTTTCAAAATTAAGTGACGCAAAATTAAAGGAAGGAATTTTTATTGGTCTAGAAATACGCCTACTAATGAAAAACCATAACTTCGGTTTTTTGCTCATGGACAGCGTTAAAAACTGTCATTAAAGGTTTTTTTAGGTAATCACAGAGCCGAAAACGCGATGAACAATTTGTTAATTGCATATAAAAATATGGGTTGCAGGATGTTTTTAAAAATTAATTTTCTCCATTCACATTTGTCTTCTTTCACTTGGAGCAATCTTGGAGCAGTGGGAAGGGTTGATGAACAGGGGGAACGGTTTCACCAGGATGTAGAAAGCCTTGAAGAACGCTTTCAAAGTCGTTGTAATGCCGTTATGTTAGAACATGTTAGAAAATTACTACTGGCGATTAAAGCGAGAAGATACTTCCTCTCATAAAACAAAAAGGTAAAAATTTTTAATTTTTTGTGTGTAATATATACTTTTTACCATTTAGATACCATTTAGATGTGTGCAAATATATAAATAATAACTTTTGTTGTCAGCATTGCTTCAATTATGTATAATTAAATAAACCAACGCGTAAACTAGACGCTTACATTTTTATTCTTTTACTAATAATTGTTAGTTACTATACCTAAAAAACAGTACGTAATAGAAAAAAAGTAAGTATGAGTTCTTTTTAAGTAATGTGTATGAATAAGTATATAGACAAAATTGAAGCTGGTACTTAATTTTTTTTTTTTTAATTTGTAACGTAGTGTAATCATAAAAATTAAACCAGAATGTAAATTAAAACAAAAATGAAATAACAACTTGAATGCCGCAATTCGTTCGCTGTTTGTCAACTGCTGGAGAATTATTCTTTGTGCGACCACAATTAAAATGCGAAGAACTAGTTTTAACCGTAGAAATTAAATCTCGAACAGCTGATTGAAATGTGCTCTAATGGGCTTCAATGGGTCCATTCGTATCATCGCTTGCGCTTCACGGTTCATTCAAAGTAAAATAGTCGTTTAGCAAAGTCGTGGCTTTGTTTAAATAGCAGACAAAAAAATTATGACAATTACATAAAAATTAAGCCGGTTGTTGCAAAAACAAAAAAAATTTATCGATTTGGTCGATAAATTATTTAAAAATAATTAGTAAAATCAGTTTTGTTTGTTTGCTTATATTTAAAAACTTATGCGAAAAAGTTGCCAAACAAGTTTGAAGGTATTTAAAAAAAATAAAAATAACTCACAAAACAAAAAAAAAAAAAAAAAATTTGCTCCGGATTTGATTTTACTCCTTGAAACCTTGAAAAATAAAAAAAATATTGATATACAAATAAAATGGAAAATTTGTGATAGTGATATGACTTCTGTAATTGTAACACATTGTCCGCTTACCTCTGGATTACATCCCCTGTCCATATTTGATTATTCGATTGTTTTCTCTTTTAATTACAATGGTTTTTGTACTAATCTTTGCCTCAAGCATAAAAAGGTTCAACCAAACTCTACAAAAATTCATTAGAAAACCTCAAAAATTTCATGCTTGTTTTCGTTGTTTGCACATTTAATTCTAGTAATAATATATTTTTATCTCCTTTTTTACAGTTAACTTCTTAAATAACCCAAATATGTCGGCTGCCCACCAATGCCATCAGTTAAAAGTTGCACCCATATTACGTCTACCATTGTTGGTGTGTGCACTGTTTTACATCTTTGTCCACCTTTCACAAATATCTGCAGATACCAGCGAACATTTACATCAGCGAGATGGTAAAAATGTGCCATGCGCTTTTCTCGATACAGTCAATGTGACAGCCGATATGCGTTACGCCAACGGCTCTTATCTACACGATGGCATCATAATACCGCAACATCTGGTAGGACTCTATGATTATATCTACGAGAACATCTCGCATCGCATCAACGTGGAGCCACATTATCGTGGCTGTATTTGTAAATTGAAGACCTGCATCAATTTCTGTTGTCCTTGGGGCACAAAATTCAACAATAATATCAGCGCCTGCGTAAAAACATCCGATGTAATAGCTTGGCCAAGCCCTGTGCTCAATATAACGTTGCCCGATGAGAGTCTGAAGTCGGTAAATATTTTCGAGCAGTTTGCGGTGCAAAATTTTCATCTATGTGAAGACATGTTTTTGCTACAGCCAGAAATGAACATCTATGATGGGTGGCATATTTTTGAGGTGAGTTGTTTAGCACTTCATGATTTTTCGTTAGTTTTCTTATTTTAGAAATGATTAGAAGTTATTTTTGGCTTTAAGAATGGCAATATGTTGCGTCTAGATGATGATAAATATTTTTCAAAGTACGAGTATTGTTTGGGGCCAACCATTGTCAATGAAACCGAAAGTGTCTATATTATTAATCCTGCCAGCTGTATTCATGAGTTCGAAGTTGGTAACATAATGATAATCAATACCTATGGTATGTTTTCTAGAGTGTTCCAAAAGTAAAATAATTTTAAATGTATTTCATTTATTTTTATGAACTACTTTCAGGTATGCTGTTCTCTATACCTTTTATGGTGCTGACAATTATTGTTTATCTGGCCATACCGGAGCTACGCAATCAACATGGCAAATCTTTGGTCTGCTATTTGCTGGGACTCACCATTGGTTATTCGCTGCTTAGCGGTATAGCGCTATTCAATACTTTCGCTGTCTCGGATATGACCTGTAGAGCTGAGGGTATGTTCTACAAATGCAGCTGAAATTATGTAAAGGGTGATTTTTTAAGAGCTTGATAACTTTTTTTTTAAAAAAAACGCATAAAATTTGCAAAATCTCATCGGTTCTTTATTTGAAACGTTAGATTGGTCCATGACATTTACTTTTTGAAGATAATTTCATTTAAATGTTGACCGCGGCTGCGTCTTAGATGGTCCATTCGGAAAGTCTAATTTTGGGCAACTTTTTCGAGCATTTCGGCCGGAATAGCCCGAATTTCTTCGGAAATGTTATCTTCCAAAGCTGGAATAGTTGCTGGCTTATTTCTGTAGACTTTAGACTTGACGTAGCCCCACAAAAAATAGTCTAAAGGCGTCAAATCGCATGATCTTGGTGGCCAACTTACCGGTCCATTTCTTGAGATTAATTGTTCTCCGAAGTTTTCCCTCAAAATGGCCATAGAATCGCGAGCTGTGTGGCATGTAGCGCCATCTTGTTGAAACCACATGTCAACCAAGTTCAGTTCTTCCATTTTTGGCAACAAAAAGTTTGTTAGCATCGAACGATAGCGATCGCCATTCACCGTAACGTTGCGTCCAACAGCATCTTTGAAAAAATACGGTCCAATGATTCCACCAGCGTACAAACCACACCAAACAGTGCATTTTTCGGGATGCATGGCCAGTTCTTGAACGGCTTCTGGTTGCTCTTCACTCCAAATGTGGCAATTTTGCTTATTTACGTAGCCATTCAACCAGAAATGAGCCTCATTGCTGAACAAAATTTGTCGATAAAAAAGCGGATTTTCTGCCAACTTTTCTAGGGCCCATTCACTGAAAATTCGACGTTGTGGCAGATCGTTCGGCTTCAGTTCTTGAACGAGCTGTATTTTATACGGTTTTACACCAAGATCTTTGCGTAAAACCTTCCATGTGGTCGAATAACACAAACCCAATTGCTGCGAACGGCGACGAATCGACATTTCACGGTCTTCAGCAACACTCTCAGAAACAGACGCAATATTCTCTTCTGTACGCACTGTACGCATTCGTGTGGTTGGTTTAATGTCCAATAAAGTAAACTGAGTGCGAAACTTGGTCACAATCGCATTAATTGTTTGCTCACTTGGTCGATTATGTAGACCATAAATCGGACGTAAAGCGCGAAACACATTTCGAACCGAACACTGATTTTGGTAATAAAATTCAATGATTTGCAAGCGTTGCTTGTTAGTAAGTCTATTCATGATGAAATGTCAAAGCATACTGAGCATCTTTCTCTTTGACACCATGTCTGAAATCCCACGTGATCTGTCAAATACTAATGCATGAAAATCATAACCTCAAAAAAATCACCCTTTAGAAGCGAGTAAAAATATGTTTTTATTTCATATTTGACACAGGCTATACAGCTTATTACTTCTTTATGTCTGCCTTCTTCTGGCTGAGCGTGATTAGTTTTGATCTATGGCACAACTTCCGTGGCACGCATGGCATCAATCGTTTCAAGGAGAATAAGCGTTTTAGTTTCTATTCGCTCTATGCTTGGGGCTTGGCGGCAATATTTCTACTCTTTACTTGGTATGCGCAGGAGTATCTTGATATACCCGCTTATTACAAGCCAGGTATTGGCAGTGGAAAACTCTGCTGGCTGAAGAGTAAGTGTAGAGTTGATATTTTTTTTAAATTTTTTGTTTTTTTTTAATTAAATTCTTGTACAGTGATTAGTTGGTCTGCCATGATTTACTTCTTTGGACCTATCATGCTGGTTATTATGGCCAATATTATAATGTTTGTCATGACGGCCATGAAGATACACAAGGTTCAAAGCGAAATGTCACGAATTATGGCGCATGAAGACAGCAACAGAAATTTGCGCCCTGAGAAGGACAGGTAAAGAATAATGTTTTTTGTATCTATTACGACTTAATTTATTTCTCATTTCATTTGCACTGTAGGTTTATCTTGTTTCTGCGTCTATTTATTGTTATGGGTGTCACTTGGTCCATGGAGATTATATCGTATATTGTAGGTCTCGACAAAGCTTGGTCTAAAATATTCTACATCACTGATATCTGTAATGCTACACAAGGTTTTCTCATCTTTATGCTATTTGTCATGAAGAAAAAGGTCAGGAATTTAATAAGAAACAGGTGAACATTTTGTAAACATGTAAACATTTTGAATAGAAATACTATTAAAAATTGTTGGCGTTCGAAATTGCGCAATCTAGCCAATGTATGTCTGAGAAATGGAAAAATTTTTTAAGATTATTTTCTTTCATCTAGAATCTTGAAACATATGTAGCTATCGCCAGATGAATAGCACTGCAGTTGTTCATACGAACACTATAAGACGATAATTTCGCAGCATATGACTGCAAGTGCGTCAAATGGTTGTAATACGCAGAGCCTTCTTGAACTCTACCAATGCGACTCACATACGGTGTAACAGTGTAACAGTGTAAAAATTAGAGCATTAATAGACACAATTGGTGATAAGAACATGTTTTATCACCAAAAGCCCAAGTTACACAAATGTGCGGTGTCCTTTTCAAACTCTACGGCACCATAAATTGGTTTCTTTTGTTTCAAATCAACTTTTTTGAAAATGGCAGCAAAATTTATACATGAGTCGTAAAGGGCTAAATGGGCTAAATGTCTTCATAACTTATTTAAAGATACCATTTTCCTCAATCTTCTTTAGAAGTTTAAATCTTAATCTTCTTAAGGTTAAAAAGTATATTAATATAAAATACTTTAATATTTAAGTTTATATAAAAAAAGAAAACAAACAAAAAATAACTTTTTATTATTGTTCAAAATCTACGTGACATGACATGACCTATGACTAAATCTTCTTACGAAAATTAAATCTTAATTTTCTCAAGGTTAAACTGCCAACTTTATATAAAAAATACATCAATACAATAAAGAAAAATATTTAAATTTATATAACAATACAAAAACAAACAAAAAGTAACTTCTTATATATGTTCGAAATCTATATATTCATATATGTATATAGATATATATTTCATATGACATGAAATATAAGTACCTTATTTAAATAATATTATGTATACACGGTTAAAAATTTTGGACTAGTTTTTAATCCAAACTTTGGTTTAAAGAAATTTTTAATCCTAAAAGTATTAATTTTTATTCCATATATTAGTTTAATTTTTTTTTAATCCGAAAAAGTTTAAATTTAAGACTATTTTTTGACTACAAATTTGTATTAAGGTAGTAATTTCAGGAAAAAGTATTTATGTTATTTAATAGCTGAATTACAATGTAGCATTGACAGAGACAGCAGCTGTGTCAGTGGCAGCGGCAGTGATCAGCTGTTTCATATTTTACTGCCTGCCAATTACAATCTAGCAGTGGCAGCGTCAGGATCAAAATCAGTGAATGTTGCATTTTTCTAAGTAGTTTAATTATTTGCATGTTGGCAGTGAATTTAGAAATAGGGCTGACCTCGAATTTCTAAGTAGTTTAATTATTTGTATGTTGGCAGTGAATTTAGAAATAGGGCTGACCTCGGCAGTACTGCTTACTGCCATTGCTGCTATGTAAGTTTTAGCATTGAACAACAGTATTCCAAAAATAACAGCTGCCGCATTGTAATTCAGGTATAAGATTGAAAACTACTACTACTACGAAATTTAAGCTAAATATAATTCTAAATGTTGTTAAAGCATCCGAAATTTATTTTTAATAAAATGAAACAAATTGTTTATTATAATCTGATCCAAAGTATTATTTTATACATTATTACAATGTTTTAAACTTTTTTGGACTAAAATCTAATCCTTTTTGTATTATAATATTTTAAACTTTCTGTGGATTAACAATTATTCCTTTTTGGATTAAGAAAATTTAAACTTTTTGCGGATTAAAAATAAATCCTTTTTGGATTGAAAAATTTAAAACTTTTCATTGGATTAAAAAATAATCTTTTTTTGGTCGTGTCCTATATGTAATCCAAAAAAGTTTAAAATTAAGTCCAAGATTTTTAACCGTGTATAAGTGAATATTTTTCATTAAAATAATTTTTCATTTACATAAAATAATTCAATACTTTTCACTCAACTGTTAAAATAAATTATAACACTTCCTAATGTTTACTCTGTTGCAGCATTGAAAAGGCTTTTAATAACTCTATTAAAAAATTCTTCAAACCAAGATCTTTCAAATGCTGCATATCAAGTGGCCAAAATAGCCAAATAAATTCAACTCACTCTACATAATCGGCCAGTTCGACTATTTCGAAAAAGTTCGATGTGAAAAGAACGAATATTGTTGCAACGAATGACAACCAAGATAAAATAAGCAGTTAATAAGGTAACCATTTGCAGTAAAACGGGTTGAGGATCTACATACAGGGCTATTTATTCACCGCAAAACTTTAATTCTACAATCAAAATTATCTCATCGCACTGTGGTCTGGAGTGAAATTCTACAGTAAAATTAATTCAGCAGTAATAAAAAATAATAAGAGTTTGCAATCTCTTTGTTAATTTTTTTGTACGCTGAACCCGAATGTAATATTATTTAAATAAAAGGCTTAAATAATTTGATAAAATATACATATATATTTTTTATTTTAATAAAGACAACAATGTTTTTTGATTCATGAACAGTGTGGTACACGACCTGAAAAAAAGAAGCTAAATTGGCAAAAAAAAGAAGTCAAAAAAAGCTAAAAGTTTTGAAAAAAGAAGCTAAAAAAAATCCAGATTTTTCATACAACTTCAAGTTTTATTTTCGTTTTAACATAACATTCATTTTTAATATAGGTACATCAGTATCATAGGTACAAATTTGTAAAAAGCAAAAAATCATATGGTATATATTTATAAAGCAAAATAATACCAGCCTTTTTAATTCAGAATGACTTACTTTTCATTAATTAAACTAACTTTTCATTGCATTAACTTTCATTTCATCATTTAAATATAAATGAAAATAATATGTATATTGAATTGATGTATATTGAGTCCTATTAAGAATAATTTGCTCATGGGAATTGTAAAAAGGAGTTCTCATTTTTAAGACAGCAGGATACAGACATCACATATTATGTTAAAAGTTTTAACTTAAAACACTCATGAATATTCACGGCTGATGAACAAATTTGTTTAAAATTTTCCAAAATTTCTTGAGCCTTAAAAATGGGCATCTCCTTTTTCCAATTCTCGGGAGAAATTTTAGATGAAATTGAAGGTTTGAAAAATTGATCACTGTCGTGCTAGGAACTTATATTATTTCAACATGGTTTATATCTCAGATATAATTATTCCCTCTTCATCAGATAAATCGGAGGAACTGCAGCTTGCATAAGCACTACGTGAATCTAACTGACGTATGAGATCATCAGTTACCTCAAAGTCATGACAACATTTTTGTAATCTTTTCAGTGAACATCGAATATTAAGCAACGAGTTAGGCATTTTAATTTTAAATCAATTTCTTTGCTTAGTTTTTACAATTTTCATTGCACTAAAAATTCTTTCAACCACAGCGTTACTAAGTCGTTAAACTAAGAAACTGAAAACCAAATTGACGAGCTCAGAAAAAGGATTTTCAGGCAACGAGTTTTTAAAGTGCTTTACTTCTACCCAAAACTCAATTGTAGAGGACAGGCTTGACCATTTACGTGTCAATAGTTTTCGCCATTGAAGCTCAATCGAGGTAACTTCATCTGCGGAATATTTTCGACTTTTCATTTGCAAAATGAGATAATATATTTGTCTTAACAACGTTAATAGAATTTTCAATAGAAACAGAATCGATCTAACATTTATTTACATGTGAAACGAGAGAGCTCTTAAGGGCCCAGCGTTGCTGCCAGATGCAAATTTTCATGACTACACACTAAAAAATTTGTATAGAATTTTTACACCGATCAGTGTTCCAGGGAGTCCTACACCGTTCGGTGTTAAAAAAAAACACCGTGTCAAAATGCTAGAATTTTATATCCGAAAGGGGACATTTTTTCACACCGATCAGTGTTAATAACTAAATATCCGAAGGATGTTTGTGTCAAACCCTGTCAGGTGTTTATTTAGAATACGCAAAATTATGATTTTTTTCAACACCGAAAGGTGTAATTTTTTACTATTCGGAAATATGTGTTTTTAGAATTTTAATATATTCATTCAAAATGCTAAAAATAATGTTATACCAAAAATAATGGCATTCATGCTCGAAATTTGGATTGGATTTAATTCTATTTAAACCGTTTTTTTATTTTATTACTTTAATGTCAATTTTGGCCAGTACGGATTTCACGAACATGACTGATAATTCTGGACTTTTATTTTCAGTCTTGTGAAATTTCAATTTTCAATTTGTTTGTCAATGCTAACGTGATTTCCATATTGCTTTTCTTCTATGCCTTTCTTATTTTACACCGATCGGATAAGTTTGTCATATCACACCAGGTAAGCGGTGTAAATAAACACCGTTCGGTGTAAAAAATGTAAATATTCGCTCACCGGTGTAAATTTGTTTTGGAAATTTTTTAGTGTGTACTTATTTTTGCCTTACAGTGTTGCATTTAATAGGCAAATTTTTTAATTGTTAATAAATCTAAAAAAGGCTGTTTTCTAAGTAAAAAAAGGCTAAAAAATCACGAAGCTAAATCGTAAATTTTGAGGCTAAACCGCAAATAAAAAGGCTAAATCTAGCCTCGAAAAGGCTAAAATGGCCACACTGTTCATGAAGTTTCAACAACAAAATTAAAAGTTGATAAATCTGAAGATAAAGAATTTGAATCATCGGGATTCTAGTGTGGAGATTTTAACAAGCCCAATTCCAAGTTTAAGTTTTTTCTATTCAATTTATCATTAAGCGATATTACATATATCTAAAATCACAGGATCTGAAGAAATTAAAAAATTATTAAATATATCTATGTTTGTATATGCGTTTGAATCTTTTCTCATCTCTGCTCTCTTATGAACTTAAAATCTTTATTTTCAGACTCTTGTGCCTCTTCGATTTTAAGACCGACTGAGTTTGCCCATGTAGGTACCTCTTTTAGTGTGTGCTCCATATAAGTAAGTGTGCATAATATATGTTATGCTTATATCGTCCGCAAGGATATCCGTTAAGGATAGCCGCAGTTGATGCATTGTTGAAGGCACCTGAGATCAGTGCTGTCACTTGAAAATTATAAATAGTGATAGATTGTGTCTGAAATGAGTGGTAGATTAAGAAAATTAGTGGTAGATTTTTTCCTATCTTCAAAAAATGGGGCTTATTTGCAGTAGTCTCATAAAAATGATGATATAGCTTTATTTAAACATTCATTAAATTTTATTGGAAAAAAAGGTAAACAATTTTTCTCAAATTATTTTCCAAAAATAGCATAACATCAATTTTTAATTGTGAATAGCGGATCATAAAGACTGATAAACGTAAAAATCTCGTTATTGGATCTCGCTAATTTTAAGACGCTTGTGGCCCAAGCCGTTTTTTAAATTTCCGTAACTCCCACTGCCTATCATGAGATGCAAAGTACAAACTGGACCGCGAGCAAGCCAAGAGCCAAGTTAAGAGCTGCTCGCGAACCAGAAAATAAGCAACTTTCAAGCAAAGTTTTCATGCGCACCAAAAGATTGTTAGATGAGGTGTTTTATTGAATTTGAAAACTTTTTAAGAGTTGTAACTTAGATAACGTTTTCGTGTCCTGCGAAATTAAAAAAAAAGAATTTCGGGATAATTGAAAAAGAACTGAAAATCAAATTTTTATTTTTGTTCTCATAGATTTTATGATTTATTCCAATGCAATACTATTCACATCCAATCATACATTTAAAAAATTTAATTTCCTGTCTCGGTAAAAAATTATAAAAATTAAATTAAAGACACAAATAATCTTATATATTAATACGTGAACATTAAAGTTTTTCGTACGCTTTTTTGGTATTAATTAAGACTCAAATGAATAAATGAAACTTATATCATTCGAAGGGTTATGTTGCCCAGATGTGCAGAATGTATATATAAATGATATATCTGATAGAGGGGGTTCCCAACCTTCTAAGAGAGAAATTAAATTTTTGAGAAAAAATCTGCTCTTTAATTAATATGAAAATTGGTTGGGGGAGATTTCTTGAGTTTTTCGAATTTTTTTCAAAAGTAACAATTTCTTAAAAAAATGTATTTTTATACATTTGTCAATTGTGAAATTTGTAAAAAAAATGTGTTTTGAATTCAAAAATTCAAATTTTCATGTCAGTTGCTTGGTCGAATTTTAACGATTTTTCACTTTTTCTAATTTTTCCTGAAAGTTTGTTAAATTTTCTTTCAAATGTGATAAAAATTACAGCAAAGTTCTAACCAAAACTATTTTTAATAAATTTTCTTAATATTGTCGTTAATAATTTAGCGTGTGTTTCAACCAAATGCCAAGAGAGAGAGAAAAAAAACTGTCTCAAATTGAATGTTCTAAATTCTGAAGCCAATATCTCCGCCATCTATGAATAGATTTTATTTATTTCTTTTTTGTATTTAAGTCTTATCAGTTAACTTAAAAAAACTTTTGAAAATAATACCGTGTTTTTTTTGTTTATATTTAAATTATTCCTTGGAAAAAAAGACAACAAAATTTGATTTATTCTTAAAAGATGGGGTAAAAATGATTTTTGTTGTAAAAAACCAAAAACTCAAAATTGCATTTTTGATTTTCTTTCAAAGTCTATACCGGATTTTAAGTGAATTTATTTTGTCTTGACACTAAATAAATAAACTGTCAGTGCCATCAAAGAATCAAGGCTACTCCCAATGATTTCTTTGACAAAATTCAATTTTTTTAAAATGTTGTTTTTCTGCTTTAAGGTCTTTTTCCAGTTCTTAATTACTCAAGATAAAGTTTCATATATTTCTTTAGTGTATAAAAGTATAAATTCACAGTGTCAACGCTGTTACTTTTGAATTAAAAAGTAGCAAAACAGAAAAATTTTTCTTACGAGCTGGATTCTCTTTTAAGTAATTTTGACAAAGAAAAATACTTTTTGATTACTTTTCAGTTTTTTGTATGAAAATATGCTTTACTTGGGAGCTTGAAACAGGCCTTTTGAAAAAAAATAATAAAATAAAAAAAAAATTTTTTTGAAGAAAATAGCTGCATACCTCCAAATAATCAATTCAGAGCAATAGCCTCGAACTTATTTGAACCATCTCGCATATAATTATAAATAGGCAATTAATAAATTGGTCGAATTTCGACCCCAGGCGATACTAGTAGATATTATTCTTTTAAAAAAGATTGATGATAGAAATTGTGACAGAAATATAATAGTGGTAGATTTTGGGACAAGCTAAATAGTGGATGGTAAAAGTGGTAGATGTCAAAAAAGTCGAAAAAAGTGGTAGATCTACCACAATTGTAGTATATTGACAGCACTGCCTGAGATATTTGTGTTGGAGCGCTTTCTCTTTATGTACTACAAGGGAGTGTAGTCAGTGGCGTACCGAGAGGCTAAGCCGGCCGGTGCGGATTCCCAATTTGTCGCCCCTCTCATATGCAATTCAAAAACAACATCTTTGATATTAATAAAGGGTTTTGTATGCATAGTTTTCATTTTAGAATGTGATCCTTGGTATGAACACATCAAAGAAACTTTAAGCACCATACTATTTAGTCGTTTTCTTTAACTCCTAAAAGTGAGCAACCAGTGGTCAGAGGGGCGTGTCACCGCACATACAACAAAAAATATTCATATAAAAAAGCTTTAGAACAAAATGTCGGATGATAACAAAACTCAGTAAAGAGTAAATAATTGATAAAGTTTTTATAGTGGAAAACTGGAAAAAACATTGGAAAACTGGGCGTGGCTTCGCCCATGTAAGTCAAATTTTTGAAACAAATTATGATAATTGCCAAAGATCTCTAAACAGTGCAACATAGAATGAAGAATTCTATATAGCTTTATTGGTTAAATTAATATTATTTAAAATTATTAATTAATCAATTTAAAAAAAAAAATTAAAAAAGCAGTTTTTAATTTATCACATACAAATTTGTGTATGTGATAAATTAAAAACTTTTTGTACCAAAAAATTAAAAAAGATTGAAACAAGTAGCAAACAGATTTGATACCATTTTTTTTATAAAGCTTTATATTTTCATATGTATTGTTATGATCATTACGCGCGATTACCTGTGGAAATTGCATTTGAAAGAAAATTTATTATTTTTTTATATATTCTTAAAATGTATGCTATTTCAAGAAAGTACATCTACATATTTTATCACAGGACCAAACTTTTAGGCATACAAATTTGAATTCTAGTTTTTTGTGATTTATTGTTGCAAAATTCATTTATTTTGCCTCAAGTTTGAAGTTTTTATGAGCATTTTAGTTAATATGATACGTTTAGTGAAATTTTTTATTAAATATTTTTTAAGTTAGGCATGACTTTGGATGTCCATAAAAAAAGTGGTAAGGCCTTTGATCTTAAGAAAATGGATTTATATCATTAAACATATCCAACATCATTAAATCATTGTAAAAAACCAAGAAAAAGTCGAGATGCATCGCAATTCGCGCGTTTTGTCTGAATTTTTCCCATTTATTTTGTAAAAGGTTTAATTTAGCTTCAGTGCCGCCCCTAAAATAATGCCGCCCGAGGCGGACCGCTCCCTCAGACCACCCCCCTCCCCGCACGGTACGCGGCTGAGTGTAGTGCTGTCTCGATTGATTTTTATTTCGTAAAAGAATGCCGGTTATCTGCAAGGAGTGGCTGGTTTGTACCGTTTCTTCTATGCAATTCTTCTAACTTCTCAAGTCTTTTGAGTAAAAAGAATGTTAGGCTTATGAGCCTGTAGTCCTTTGCATACAGGTGGCAGGTGTTGTTATCAAAAAAATGTTCACATCGTAACTTTTGCACTCAACTCGTCGGATTCTCGTCGGATCAGAGAAACTTTAATAACTATAACAATGCAGAAATTTCCGGTCATTTTGAAGAATTTTGGCCATATATCGGGTCATTATAGTCAAGACTGTAAGTCGTAACAAATATGATATATCGGACCACATGGCAACTCTGAAGATGGCTGCTACAAGCTGATTTTAGTATCAAAACCACCCTTGCTGTTCTCTTCAGGCTACTGTTAGAAGTATTCGAACTCGAAATGGAGGGCTGTTTTGAGAGCAGTTGTCGATCCTTTGCTCGGCGCACATTGCTATTGAAAAGTTTCAGCCTACATTTGTATTCCTCCCATATATCTTCTTGGCCAGTTAATTAATCCTGTATGTAAAAATCTTTTACGTCGCGTTTTTGCTTTACAAGATCAGGATTCCAACATGGGGGTCTGATTTTCCGATATGTTTGCGTGGTCTGCAAGAGCAACCTTTGACACCTTGCAATTACAGATTCTATACTAATGCGTTTTGGGAAGGGTAAACTGGTCTCAATTGATTCGAGTTTCTGTTTTTTGGGTTTCTAAAGATCTTTTGAGCCGGTGTGTAGTTGAAACTTATATTAAAGTTAATATATTTGTGGTCTGAGAAAGAAGGCTGTTTATGCACCCTTCAATCTGTTACAAGAGTGTTACTATTTGACGTTAATGTAAGGTCTTATACATTAGCGGAGGTAGAACCCACATGTGTAGGTCCCTTGCCTTTGTAAACTATGCTTAAGTTAGTTTGAAGTATAAAGTTAAGCATGGACTCACCTCGATCATTGATATCTGGTCTTCCCCACACTGAGTGATGTGTCACTCCTGATGTGACACATCACCACACTGTGATGTGTCATCTGTTCCGATGACAATCGCCTGTTTCTTTCTGCTGGTTATAGCTACCACTCTATGGTGATCGTCTGGTGGAGCGCTGGTATTGTGTACCGTGTAGTAGAATGCGACCAGTATCGGCATCCTCATCTTTTCGCCTCTAGCGCTAAAACTGTGAGATGATCAGTGATGTATTGAGACATTAGTCTCATAAGTATAGATGACTTTTCTTGTAAGGATGGCTGTTCTTGTTCTATCTACTATCGGCGTGAAAAAAATGTTTTGAAAATGTGCCTTTTATCCGGACACCAGTCTACCTGATGCTAATCACGGCTTTTGCACTATTGCTATATCGTAGCCCTCTTCCTCAAGGAAGAGAAGGAGTTCAGAGCTTGCTGTATGCTTTTGTGCAGATTGATATAGAGGATCTTCAGCTGCCTTATGCTGAGGACTCCTCCAAGTGTTTCCCTTTTTTCCCCGTGCGCCTCCAGCACCAAACTGAGCCCCTGAGTGACTGTAGTCACTGCTGTGATGCCGAGGTCTTCTTCAACTTCCACGGACTCGATCGTGTATTTGTTGTTATCTTTGTGGTGTCGTTTTTTGAGACGCACACTTCCTACGCCCAATGCCATCTTCCAGTAGCGAGGGTACAGAATATTGTTGAATATCCTTGTTGATATGGACAATCTAATGCAAACTCTTGCGGCACCACTCTGGGCAACAACACTTTCACTTTCGGGTGCGGTTTTTCTGTAGAGATCGGTTTCTATTTTTATTACTTGCTTACAGGAGCAGATAACTTTTTCGTCATCTGATCTCTGTCGCTTTTGCGCTAACTGTACTTTGATGCTTAACACTTTAACCAACTCTGATTGAATATTAAATACTTGGTTTGTATTTGATTTGAAAAAAATTTAATTGTTTTAATAATATGTACAAAGCATATTTTACATTTGAAAACGCAATCATTGTAGCCGGAAATGTTCGGAACGACACATATGTAATTCTAAAAATCACCGTAGTTTTCGAGAGTTTGTATGTAAATTTTTTATATGAGAATTCTTTCGATATGTTTGCTTGCGTAAAAATTTATAAAAAAAAAACTAGATAATTAAAAAAGTTCATGTTAATACTGGAAAGTTTTTCTTTACGCAAAATTCGATTTTTATCTTGGTCAATTGCTTATCAAACAACCCTCGTTTATTTTTTTTTCTTAAACTGGCAGTGCTTTGCAGCTCTTAACATATTAAACACACCCTTTTTGACTCTCTGAAGGCCGGCAGATTTCGCTCTCCACGCTTTGTTTACAAAACATATGCCATTTGTTGCTTAACACTTTAGCGCACTGTGTTTGAATATTAAACACTTGGTTCAAAATGTTTAATATTGCAAGTTATCTTTAATAAAAATTGATATTTGTATTATGATATTGATATCTTATTGTAAAAATACGTGAATTAATATAAAAACATACTTAAATTTTTATATTAAAAAAATTAATATTAAAGTAAAAACTAGAATTACATACTTTGCCTAGGTTTTATCTACTTTTGAGAGATGTCCGATGAAACAAGATATTTTTATACATGATATAAATGAAGTTGGTTTTCACTGAAGAAGTTTCCAAAAACGAAAAAAAAATTAATTTGTGACATTATTCAAGAAAACAATCCATAGAAGCTTAATCATATTTAAGAATTACAGCTTTTTTGCTTTAACTTGAACGATAGCTCAAAAAGGAAAAACTGAAAATAAGACAAAGGATGTTATTTGTTGTAAATAATTTTGTTGTTGTTTGACTAATTTTGAACTGTAAGGACTTGTGGTGGCAGTAGGTGTGTGGCATGCTTGTCAATGAGCCGCGGTAGATCCGGGTACAAATCTACTATATGTTTTAGAAAGTTTTTGCAAAAGAAAAACATTTTTTCTGATCGGCGGTCAACTGTCTGTATATAAAGGCAAAGTTTATAGAATAAATAATACCAAGCATAGCTTCTTGAGAACATGAACATAAGCCGTTCGAGGTTTCGGTGATACCTTTATAAAATAACAAAATATATTTCACAAGTTTTTTAAATATGCCGATTAAGGAATAAACAAGACAATTTGACAGAATTTCGTAAATTATCATAAAAAGTGAATCAATATGCAAATAAATAAAATACACATTAAATAAAAATTTTAATGAATTAATTCGATGTTTTGCACACTAATAAACAAAATATATGAAATTAGCTCAGATAAGCGAATTTTATAAACAAATTTTTGGCGTCTTGAAAAAAAAAACCTTATTAAAACCGTTCAATAATAACAAAAACAAATTTTAAAACAACATTTGATTTAATTTGTAAAGTTAACCGATATGATAGTTTCCAATAAATGAACTTAAACCACATTTTTCAATTAAAACGTTCAACCGCAAATGTACAAGATTAACGGCAACTAGTTTAAAATATTTTAACAAAACAACAACGCGGCGCAATTAACCTTTGTGAGACCAAGAACTAGGAAGAACTAGTTTTAACCGCGAAACAACCACCGAACAGCTGATTCAAATGAGCTTTAACGGACTTCTATGACTTGGTTACTCTTGTTTACGACGCGCAGTCCACCAAGTTATCTTTTGGCTAATTCACCACAAGTGCCTTTTTTTTAAATATATTCCTTTATTATCATTGGAGGCAGCGCATATCCAGAGTAGGTAGCAAACAACAACATTAAAAAGTACTCGTATCTGTTGTGGTGGTTGTGGTAGTGGTTGACGATGATGATGTCTAAATCGTTGCGCGACTGATATCAACCACTTGGTTGGCGCTCGCCAGTTCGTATCATCGATAGCGCTTCACGGTTGTTCAGTCAAAGCAAAATCGTCGATTAGCAAAGTCGTGGCTATGTTTAAATAGCAGATAAAATACTACGACAATTACAAAAAAAAAAAAAAATTAACCGGTTGTTGAAAACAAAAAATAAAAATAAATCTTTACGATTTGGCTTATTTGTTTAAAAATAATTGTTAAAAGCAGTGGGTGGATTAATTTTTTTCTAAGTTTTTAAAAGTTATGCCAAAAAAATTGCTAAATAAATTTGAAGATATTTAAAATAATACAAAAAATTAAAAAAAAATAAACAAACAACCAAGTGAAGTCAAAGTTTTAAAAAAATAATTGTTTGCAAAAACTTGTGGTTTTCAGCGTGTGCTTAAGAGCGTAGGTGTTGGTGTTGGTGTGGTTTAAAGCGCGTAAGTGTTAATTTAATGTTGAAAAGATTCAAAAATAATTAAATAATCATCATATTCGAACCATATGACACATTGTGTTTTTGTTTTTGACTGAAAATTATACAGCGGCATAAAAGTAATAATTTACTCAAGTAACTTTAACACGGTTTAACCAGTTAGAGTTAAACAGTACCAGATCTTAAAAGCAACCAACCATTTCTTAAAATGAAACAATTTAAAAAAAAAACCAAAAAGCGCTTTCTGTTAATTAAGCATCATTTAGTGTGAGAAAAATACAACAAAGCTGAGCCTTCATTTAACCCTTGAACATACTCTTGAATGAAACTTTAGTGTGTGTTTTTTTTTTAAAGAACGTTTGTTTGAGTTTTTAACAGATCACAAAATAAAAAGAAAATTTGGTTTTTTATTCAAGTAAGGTCAAAGTCATGTGTACCATTTTTGGTACTCACTAAAAGATATCACAAAAAAAAAAAAAATTTCTAGTTATCTATGCTGAGAAAACAAAAGGATCTCAAGTGAATTGAATTTTATTATTATAATATAATAGAGTGTATCGAAAATCTGACCTCCAATTCCGGTACCAAAATTAAATAGTACATGAAAAATCCTTTTCATTGGTGTATCTACTTTTTTATTTGAACCAATTTTGGTGTCCCCCGAATTGCATTTTTGTGCATTTTTTAACAACTTTTGTACTGGAGACCCAGTAATGGTTGACTTGATTGAAAATCAAGCTTATCAATCAATTCATTTCATATAAAAACACAGAACTGCAAATTTTCATTCCTGTTGACAAATGCTCTGACGAGATAAAACAGTTTTTTTCAAAGTGAATCTACTTCTTATTTAATATTTAATATGTTTTTATTTTTTGTATGAAAGTATTTTTAAACTTTTTTTTTTTTTGTTTGCTGAATGCAAAAGTAACCTATTTTTTGAAACTACTACAGTTAACCAAATAAGAACAACAATTTTTTTTAAAGATTAGACAACCGATTAGAAAAATTAATCTCAATTGAAAACAATTTCTGTGTCATGTGGAACTCGTCAACGGATCAGGCATTCTAATATTAACGGCCAAGGCCGCCGCCACAAGATCTAGTACTATTTTTTTTTAAAAATGAAAACTTTAAGAATATTTTACGGATTTTTCCACTTTTATTTTACTTTTTAAAAAAAGCAGGCTAAGTTTTCATACCTAAACTTGCAAAAATTGTTAAGTAAAAATCTAAACTTATGTGAAAATGTCAAGTTATAGTGAAAGCACGTGTTTTTTATGGAACTTATGTAATTTTTTGAACAAAATTTTGGTATTTTTTATGAGAGCAGATTAGGGATGTCAATCCCGAATGTCGGAATGCCGGTCTTTTTAAATCCCGAAAATTCCGGGATTAGTGAATTTAAAATGCCAAAAAAATATTTTTAATAGCCAATAAAATTGTTGAATGCTTTCTGTCCGATGTTTACTCTTCTTTAATTAATCCAAATAATATTTATCGTCTTAAATATGACTTTTCCTAGTATAACTGGCATTTTGAAAGATCTAGAGAACATCCTCTTTAGCATTGAAAATGAGCCTTATTGCGAAAGCGTTATTAATAATACTAACGACGAAAAAGTTGAGGTAAATAAGGTAGCAAGTCCCAAGGAAAAATTGCTTCAAGTTTTAACGAGCAGATCGAAAATGTCTCATAATAGAAAAAAAAATACAAATTATCAGAAGTTTTTGTAAAACTTAATTGATATACAGGTTAGAGAATAACACCCTTTATGCTTTTATTTCTTTAAGACCGAATTTGGATCAAAAGATGCAATAATTTTGATTTGCTCAAAATGATATGGGTAATGTTTTTATTTTTTACTAAAATATATTTATTTTTTTTATTTTTAATTAAATACACTGAATCATATAATATTACTTAATATTGATCTCATACAGTGATTTAAAATGTTAGCAGTGACTGCTGAACCAAATGTCTGTATGCGTTTGTATTATAAAAATTTTTATTTTGATAGGTACAATTATAATTATAATATAAATTACTGAAGATATGTCTGTCAAATTTCATGTTTGGTTGTTGTTTTTGTTGATTGAAAAGACTTATTTATGTGTTAAATAAAAATATATAAGAATTATTACAAATCCTACTTGTTTGTTATATGAAATTGATATAGAATACTATAAAAGGATGATTACAGATGTGTTGCGCTTTTGGCAAACAAAAAAAAATTACGAAATGAAAGCTATCTCAAATAAAATTTCGGGAAGATCCCGGGATGCCTAGATTGTATTTTCACATTCCAAATATACCGGGATCAACAAATACCCGAAAATTGACATCCTTAGAGCAGACTTAGCTAAGCATTTCTTAAATGCTCCGAGCCACCATTTTGTTAAAAATCAAAAATTTTAATCTATGTCAATCTCAAGTCGTTAGTTTTTACTTTAGCAAGGATGACTTAAATTTGAAAAAACTTCTACGCAATAATATATCTTTCTTGGTGCTTCAGGAATATTAACATATTTATAATGACGAACAAAATTCATGAATCTGATACATCATGTAAAAAAAAAACAAATTGGCTATTTCAGCCCTTAAAAGGACTTTGACCGAGTGATCTTATGATCAATGTGTTGTGTGTGTTATTAAATGTCTCCAAATAATTGACCGAGAACTGGACCTACATGTTTCATGTTGACTCCGAACAGCTAAAGTTCATGTTCTCAAGAAGCTTTACATGGCATTATTTACTCTCTGAGGTTTGCCATTGTCTGCAGAGAGGTTGTGACCGATCAGAAAAATTGTTTATTGATAAAAACTTTTGCCGAGAGTGGGATTCTATCACGGGCTCCAAGCATGATAAGCCGCACACTTAACCTGCATGCCACGGTCACCATATTTGGCACACTGGTGTTAAATGTTAAAAAGTATTATATGATCGCACTTTGTAATATACTACATTCGTATGCTTTTACTTTAACTTATTTACTTGCTTTATTGCATTTTTGGTCTATTAAACCTTTTTTTAATAAGAACACATTATTATGAAGCTAAATAAAATGCATTTGGGAAAAGCTAAATATTTCTTGCAAGTGGACAAGCATATGATGCCAGTTATTCCTGTGTGTTACACCAGAGAAGTGCTCCGAATAGATGTGAATAATACACCAAACATCTTTCGTAAAAAATGAAAACAACACCTAGAATTTCGGTCTAAATTTCTACAAATTTATTGATGGTGAATCATTTTTTCTGATAAGAAAATACAAAATCTAGATGGCCCTGATGGTCACAGGCATTATGGACATTATTTAACAAAAGAACCACAATATTTTTTCTCAGAGAAATCTTGGTGGTTATTCAATAAAGGGAAAGGGTTTCTAGATAGTGTATTAGAATTGCAAATGGTTTCATTAAAAATGAACAGCAGAGATGTGACTACGATGCGCCAGTGATGTCTACTGCAATTATTAACACAGAATATTGAAAAATTGCACATTTAAACAATATAACACATTTATATACTTTGATTATCGTGTTCATTTCGAAATTTTGTTTCTTAAAATGGTGTATAGCTTAAACGGTTTTATTTTCATTAGACGAAATGAACAAGTTTTAATTTTTAAAGAATGGTTCTTCTTTTCAGAAATCAGGGTGGCACATTAGGGTGGTAGGAACTGATATGTGATGACTAAAATCAGAACGGAGCATTTGAGGTCATTGACTTTGAAGAAGACTTTGTCTATTTTTGAGACAAAAATATCCATCTATCAAACTTTAAGATCCAACTGAAAATGCTAAAGATATGAAGATAAATGAAAAAAAATCCTTGAAAAGATTGGCAAAAAGGCCACAAATTATAGAAGAGTTTTGAAGGATGAAGGAAATTCATCAAATTTTTGCTTAATATATATGAACTCACAAAATCTCTTTGGATCAGACAATATTCTCAGCTTAATATTGTCTAAATATTAATTATATAATATAGCTGAGAGATTCTGAAATTCCAGAAACAAACGTTTGTAGGTCTCTAGGTCATTTGGGTCCAAACTACAGACATATCTCTTCCAAGCCGACCTCTAAGGCCGATCAAAACAAAAAAAAAAAAATGTTCGAAATTGCCTTGCAATAGTACATCAGATACGAAGGTGACCAGTGTACTTTTTTCCCTGTGACTTGATACGCTCTAATGCTTATGTATTATGTACGTAAATTATGTAAAATTGACTTTCAAAGCCCTTGAGCTTTCCTAGTTATAATTAAAAAAAATAAATATGCATTTCCACAGAAAGGTCTACCGGGACCGAAAAAAAAATTGTTAAATAAACAAATAATTTTTTTGTTATTATTTAAAAAAAATGCTTGAATTTTTATAATTTACTGCATTTACAACTAATTTCAGTTTATATTCTGAGAAAATTGACCTGATATCTGAGAAATATGTTTTTCTTGCTTTTAGCTGCTTTTAAGGACTTTTTCTCTTTAGTATTTTTCGTTTATTTATCAACGTTATGTTTGCACTCTTCTTATAAAATCCATCTATAAACTACACTGAGAAAAAAAACATACTTTAAAATTAAACAAAAATTTTTAAAATATAAATTTAACGCCTTTACGTTTCTACAAAACAAAATTTAAAACAATTGTGTTTAAATTTCAACTATACACTCCTTTCAATTTTTTTTCATTCATTATTTCTTTGAAACTTTCTTTGACATTTTTTGAATTTTGAATTTTCATTGGTTTGAAAAATATCGAACATCAAATAAAATAAAAACTAATTCAGTTTTTCAATATTGAGATATATAAAATGCAAACTTCATTCAAAGGAGTTGAGATTCGGTATTCGGAGGGTCCCAAGGGTCGCTGATTACGAATCTGTCATCAAAAACTCGGAAAAAATTAAAAAATGACATCGAAAAAATTATGCTTTAAAACATTTGTTTTAAATTTAAAAATTTTTGTTTTAAATTTGTTTTCTTATTTAAAAACATTGTTTTAAAAACAAAAACCCTTGTTTTAAATTTAACTTTAAGAACAGTTGTTAATTTAAATGAATTTGTTTCAAGCTCTATTTCAAAAACAAATTCGTTTAAAATGAAAACAATTTCATTTAATTTTAACACATATTTCCCTCAGTGTACAAATAAAAAATAAAGAGATACCAAACCATGATTTACGGTAAATTTTTTATATTGCTCTAACTACTATTCGAATGTCGCGTTCTTGTACCTAAATCATTATATGTTATCAGAACATCGTGACCGTTCTTAGCAAGTGTCTGAAAATTGTAACTTAAATCATATTTGGTCGCCTTACTATAAAAAAAAAGTTACTGCAGGTAAAAATCATACTAAACATTTAATATTGATCATCAAAATGTGTCGCGTTCGCGATCATGCGTCGTATTTTTAATACACTTTGTATGGGAAAGTATGGAAGGTTTCATTAGATTTTTCTGAAGTTTTTGTTAAGTGTTAATAGTTCAAATTAAAGCTCATGAGCTAATTCTCAAGTCATTGGATTGATTTTTAGTAGATTTTTAATAAATTTTCCAATTTGAGAACGTCAATTTGTATGGGAGGTATACGTGGTTTTCATCCTATTGGGATTATTTTCGAACATGATCTTTATTTTTACGATATAAGCTTAAATATCGAATTTAATTATTATAACTTAATAATAACGGCTGTAATCATGTCAACAGATTGGGGGACATACAAAAACAGGGATGCCATGGTAAAAACAACTTAGAAGGTGATACTGCAGTATAATATATATTCTCTTTTCTATATCTTCCACGCCTCCTTGTGGGCGTAAAAAAGTCTTCATAAAGTAAATAAACACATACGTAGGACGGGTGGTGTTACAAAGAAATATAATATTTTTTCTCACTAGCCTCTCATGTATTTTTTTTTTTTTTTTATTAATATTACTAATATAAAACTCACAAATAATATTTACAATATTTTTGGTAGGTAATGCAATATTTAGCTAAAATTACTTAAACTAATTCTTATTAAAAACGTGATGAGAAAAAATGTCGCGTTCTCGATCAGGCTTAAGCTCAATAAAAAAAAAACAATGGAAATATGTCAAAATGACAAATATTTCTTGAAAGCCAAATTAATCTTATTTAATGTACAATTAACCGCTTTAAAATATTATGTTACTTTTCGCACATATTTGCATTTTTCTAGATGTAATCGAAAACGAGTTCCATTTTTTGTCGCGTTCGGGATGCCATGTTTATAGCTAATATTTTGGAAACATAAAATCTAGAGAACCTAACTTTTTTTTCTAAATATAGTGCTAATAAAATGCTATCTAAAATTTGAAAAAAAAGAAAATTTGTTTTGAGTTTTCTTTATTATTTTGCTCTTCAAAGGCGTTCGAATGTCGCGTTCGCGACTATGGAAATGCCCATATATATAAGAAATTAAATGTTAACGTTTTGGTATTTATTAATTTTGACCAGTGTTAATATGTCAAAATGACAAATATTTCTTGAAAGCCAAATTAATCTTATTTAATGTACAATTAACCGCTTTAAAATATTATGTTACTTTTCGCAGATATTTGCATTTTTCTAGATGTAATCGAAAACGAGTTCCATTTTTTGTCGCGTTCGGGATGCCATGTTTATAGCTAATATTTTGGAAACATAAAAGCTAGAGAACCTAACTTTTTTTTCTAAATATAGTGCTAATAAAATGCTATCTAAAATTTGAAAAAAAAGAAAATTTGTTTTGAGTTTTCTTTATTATTTTGCTCTTCAAAGGCGTTCGAATGTCGCGTTCGCGACTATGGAAATGCCCATATATATAAGAAATTAAATGTTAACGTTTTGGTATTTATTAATTTTGACCAATGTTAATATGTCAAAATGACAAATATTTCTTGAAAGCCAAATTAATCTTATTTAATGTACAATTAACCGCTTTAAAATATTATGTTACTTTTCGCAGATATTTGCATTTTTCTAGATGTAATCGAAAACGAGTTCCATTTTTTGTCGCGTTCGGGATGCCATGTTTATAGCTAATATTTTGGAAACATAAAATCTAGAGAACCTAACTTTTTTTTCTAAATATAGTGCTAATAAAATGCTATCTAAAATTTGAAAAAAAAAAAAAATTTGTTTTGAGTTTTCTTTATTATTTTGCTCCTCAGAGGCGTTCGAATGTCGCGTTCGCGACTATGGAAATGCCCATATATATAAGAAATAAAATGTTAACGTTTTGGTATTTATTAATTTTGTTGAAATTTTCATTTAATTTTTGCATTTTATTCGTTACGACGTTTAACATTTATTAGACACATTTTTAAAGAATATAAACACTTGGTTTTAAAAATTTAAGCTTCCTTGTGACTCAAATGCAACACCAGTGGCTAAAGGGTTAAAGTAAAAGCCGGCAAAACCCGGTTTTTTTACATCCTTAAACATTTTCGTGTCTCTGAGTTTAACAGCTGTTTAGGAGAAGGCATACAAATTAAGGCTTATGCATCTGCGCTCAATGTTAAATATATATATTTTTAGTCGCCATTTCCATTAAGTATGTATATTTGCAGTAATCATTGCGTACGTTTAACATGTGCTCTCACAAAATGCGTCGTCGACGAGTCTTACCTTGAACTGCCTAAACTGCAAGCTTCAAAGCTATGCTGCCTACCCAAAAACAACAAAACACTCATTCATTCTTCAATAAATATTTCTCAATGTTTAATTAATGTTGTCTTGCCGATTTCATCTTTTGACAATTTTGTTAAGTATTTCTTCTCTGGTTTTGTTTTTTGTCACACTACGTTTCAATGTTAAATCAGGAAACAGGTTTTAAGGTGTCGTCCGTCAACACCATGCCAAGAGGCACAACAACGCAACTGTCTTAAAATTACGAACTGTACTTAATCCGCATTTAAGAAGAGCAAAACTATGTCTGGTCTTTTATCTACAACGCATTCATAATTTTTTATTTACTTTGCAAACATTTTTTTTTTATGTTTTTATTCTTCTCAATTTGTTAACAAATTTATGGCTTTTGTTTTGAGACTGTGACAGCTATAATCATAAAAATGACATTTGTTTATGGCTATTGTCAAAATTTTCAGTGCAAACAAGCAAAAACATTTGTTAATTTGTGCATTTGGACACATTTTGTTTTAAATTCTAATTGTTTTTGTAATATTTTTTTGCTGAAATTGTGTTATATTTTGTGTCTTAAAATAAATATTTGATTATTATAACTGTTGTCGTTTAAGTTAATTTGTATATTTTTAATATGTAGTCTTTCAGCTGTAGTTAAACTTGTAAAACATGCAAATAAACCGGTGCAAAAATGTATGAAAATGTGTTTTAAGTTTTTAATTAAAAATACGGAAAATCTAATTTAATAAATATTATATTATACAGGGACAGTATTTTTCTTGTCTTTTGAATATAATATACCGCAGAATAAAAGAATTAAAATATTACAATGAATATATGTATTCTGAGTACTTTTAAAAAGCTTTGACACTCGTTTAACACACTGCTTAATGTTTGTATAATTATCATTACATATCAAATTGATAATTATATGAATTTGGTAATGGGTTGGGTGAGAACGGAAGAGATTCCTGCCTCGGGCATTCAGATTTTTTTCTCAGTAGTCGTCGATAATTTCGTATCGCATCGCATCGCATCACTTTCAAGCTAAATAGCTGTGATAAATTTCAGCACATTTCCAATGAAATTGCATTTTCTAGAATTTCTGGTTTTAACTTTTTTTGCACATTACATGACAATTAATGTTGAAACCATTAAACGTTAAGTGAAATGAAATGAGAGTGTTTTCGTCTGTATGTTTCTTGCTTATTCAAAGATGTTTATTTTATAAATATTTAAGTGGATATATTGAGAAAAGTATCTGATACTTAACACGTAAAATTTATAGTTAACATTTAACATTTTGTATATGTTTTTGGTATAATTTTTCTTTTTTATTTTAAGCAGGTTTTCACTAAAAGCTCGTTTTGCTTGGTTAACAATCATTAGCATTTTTAGCCTGTTCATTATCGATGTATTGCCTTCTCTATTGAAATCTTCTGTTAAACAAATAATTTTGTTTTGTTTTTCGAATGACACGATTCTGATGTACCCATAACAACAGCGGATTTTATAAAAATTACAGTTTTGAGAATTAATAATATGACTTTTTTTTTTGTTTGTGACTATTGACGTTTTACATGGATTTGTAATAATTTTTAGCATAATGAAAATAAGCACGTCATAAGTTGGGGAAAAGAAACAAGTTTTTAATGAACGCAATAATAAACAAAATTAATTCAAAACTAGATTTTAATGTCAAAATAATTTATGACAAATGCCGTAGTCTTTAGTTTAAACTGCAACTTTGCTTTTGTTAAAGGTGCGTTAAGGTTTTTATGTGGCTTTTTACAAAATCAAAGCAGTTCTGGCTAAGATTCTATGATGCTCCTAAGTCTTTTATATTAATACGTAAAAATTAAACAAGAAGAATGTAACTTATATATTTGAAAGGTACTGTTACACTGATGTGCAAAATGCATTAGCGCAATCAAAGGGGATATCGGGGTTTTAACCCCCTTCCCCCAAATGATTGAAGTACCAAGCAAAATAGAATTAAATCAAAGCGATTCATATGAAAAGCAAACACACATCTTATCAAATGAGTAAAAATCCCAAATGTATATTTCAAATTGAATCAGTTTGATGCCTAATCTACTAAATTTTTGATGTTTATTCCTTCAGACTGATTCTGACAACTTCAGGAGTTGTTGACAATACTTCGATTTGAGTTGTCTTTTCAACTTCTAGCTTGGAACCAACTAAAACGACATGAAATATTTGGGTGAAAATTAATCAAAAGTAATATAAAATAAGAAAGTCTGAATTTGAAGAAGAGCGGTCGAGTCCATCGCCACCGAAATGATCAAAAGAATTTTTCTCTCAAATTGTTATTTTTCGTTCTTTTTTTATAATTATTTTTTTAAACACATACTTACCCAAATTCCGCAGTAATTTAGTTTATAGTGAAGTCATGTGATTCAGTATAAAAATAATTCCGATAGACTTTCGAAACTGGAGCAAAAATTTCAAATTCATAATTTTCCATCGTATTTTCCCGAATCTGTTTCATAAAAATTTCTCTAAATTGTCAAATGTTATTCGATTTGAAAAAATAAAGGGCTAACTATAATAGCCACATGCTGGCAGACTGAATTGTCAAAATGAAAGCGAGCTCATATAAATATATGAGTATACCCATAATTGGAATAGCCACACTTTCGTTAAGTTTCGTTGACTTTCATTGGCTTATTGGAGAGCGATTCAAATCGCTCACAGCATAGGCAAGTGTCAAAAACAAATTGAAAATAAAAATTTCATACAGTTCAAGCAAAGCAACAAGGGTTGTTTTTGTTAATTTATTTTTTTTATATCATTTTATATATTTTTTTTCAAAAAAACTGACAAATAATCACAGACAAAACAAAATAATTTTGTGACACTTCTCAAAGCCAACGTCGGGCAATTATGGGCATTCTTCGATTTTGACAACAGCCGGCTGGCTTTCCGTTCAGTTTTTGACATAAGCGTATGCCAGCATGTGGCTATTATAGTTAGCCCTTAAGGGCTTATTAGAAAAAAGATGGTGGTTTGATTTTGCTTCTGTTCAATTTAATAATATAATATAATAAACTTTTGCCAATGAGCATGAATAAGCAAATTTTGAGTTTAATCGAAATAATATCTTTTTAACGAAAATGTCCCTTCCATCACCCTTCCAAAAAGCCTTCATTTATTAAAATCGGATAATATTTGTGTAATTTTAAGGGATTTTCATCCAACTGATTTTGAAAATCCAATGGAAGATTATGTATAATAAAATATTTTTCACTAGTTTCGGAAGCCAATAAGATTTTTTTTATAATGAATCACGTGGCTTTACACGATACTTGATTCCTGCAAAAAATTTGGACTTGTATGTTTGTATTAAATATGACGATATAAAAAGTCAATTTTAGAAGAAATTTTATCGGTTATTTTGGTGGCGTGGGACTCAAAAGATTTCTTCATATTTAGTCTCTTAGTTTTTCATCCCAAGGTATCAGAAATTTTGTGTTTTATACTTTCGGAAATGAAAATTGTATTTTTACTGCTCCTATTGGAACCCGAGTAAAATTGAATATATTATAGCTCAACCTTCGTAAAACTGCATAAAACATTCGTTTAACCTTCCTAGAACAAGAAAAAAAAAAATAAAAAATCCATAAACGGCTGTACAACTGGCAATTTCAAAACATTTTGTCCGATTCTAAAGTCCTAAAAAAACGTTCATTTTAAAACGAGCGCTACAGTTTGAATTAAACAATTTCAATTTTTACTCGGGGAAAGATCAAATTTTGAGATGCAAACTCGATTTTTATATACATATGTTACTTTTTTATTTTCTGCAAGGCTTTGGAAACAATTAAAATGTGCAACATTTCGATAAGTATTCGTATCCAAATAATAAACGCATTTTTGGAAAAATAGATTCCGATATTCAATCTTAATTGCAAGTCTGAAATTTGATAAAACCACTCCAAAAAAAATCCTGGTAAAATGTATATATAAATAATATATCTTATGGAGGGATTTCCAACCTTCTAAGAGAGAGAAATACAATTTTTGAGAAAAACCCTGCTCTTTGATCAATATGAATTTGGTTGGAAGGGGAAGACAGCTTTTAAGTTAATCGAATTTGAGTTTTTTGAACAGTAAAAAATGTTTAAAAAGAATTAAGTTTAATGCATTCATCAATTGTAAAATTTTTTAAAAAATTTATTTTGATTTAAAAACTTCGATTTTGCGTATCAATATCTTGGTTGAATTTTAACGGTTTTCCAAGTTTTCTAATTATTTCAAAAATTTTTTAAAATTTTCTTTCAAATGTGATAACAATCACTGTAAAGCACAAATCAGAAAATTTTTTAAAGAATTTTCATAACATTGTCGTTATTTATTTAGCGGGTACTTCAACCAAATGCCAAGAGAGAAAAAAACTGTATCAAATTGAATGAATATTGGGTAGCCAATATCTCCACCATTTTTTATAATATTTAATTTATTTCTTCTTTAAAGAATTTTTATAAAAAAAAATTAGAAAAAATATTACCTTTAATTTTTTTTCATCTGCCTTTTAAAAAAAGATCACAAAATTTTATCTTTTCACAAAATATAGGGTAAAAATTATATTTGTTGTAAAAAATGAAAACTCAAATATCCATTTTGTGATTTTCTTTCAAAGTCTATAGTGCATTTAAGGTGGTGAACTTTAAAATGAACATTGTTTTGACACTAAATTATTCACTGTCCGAGCCTTTTTTTTTGCAAAATTAAATTTACTTAAAATGTTACTTTTATATTTTTAAAAAAATTATTTAAATTTAAACATAATTTATTTGAAGGAAAAAGCTTTATATCTCATTCTCCCATCATTTTATATCATTTTTTTTTCTCCCATGTTTCTCAACAGATTTTGATTATTTTGACGCAGAATTACGTCTTACAGCGCGGTTTGCATGGGGTCGTCTTAACAAATTTTTTCAAGGCCATGAAACTTTTTTGACGAATACTTTACGGTATACCTGCAGCCTTTAAAACTCATCGTGCAAAGAAAATATATATACTTAAATATCAGATATATCCTGCGGTGAATGAATATTTAATTTTGACTATTTGTTACTATTATATTAAAGTCACAAAATAGTAAAATATAAGAAGAAAAATGCATGTGTTTATATAAAAAAAATCAATCATCAGCTGCTTATGCTGTGCCTGCTGTTTACTTTGTTTTTGTTTCGTTGTTTTTGCTTGTATTGTTTTTGTTTTATGCGAACTGATTTGCAGGCTTCTTCACTGAGTTCTTGTATGAACTATTTCTTTATTGGGTTCTTGTAATTCAATTTGGGTTCAAGATGTCAATCACAACCTCTTTTCAAATCTCTCAATGAACTCAAACTTACTCGTTAAACTTAACGAAATGGGTCTGTGATCCGGTTAGATTTATGAAAAAAACGAGTTGGATCATAGTTTGTTGTATGCTTTTACCCAATAGATGGCGTAAAATTTTAATTTATGTTTTTAATACAAATTAATTTGGATCCCACATCCCACTAGCACTAGCGAGTGTAGCTCGCAAACTAAACATCGGACAGAGACTAAAGTGGCACCAATGGAAAGTGCATTTACTTTACCTTCTTTTCAACAAAATCAATGAACTCAGCCTGTCAAACTTATCGAAATGATCGAAAAAATATGACGTTTTGCTTGCTGATTTTATCATGCTTACTTTCAATGTTTTTTTTGTTTTGGTCTTCATAAGAAGTCCATAATTGAGTGATATTATTTATTTGTTAATTTTCAGAAGATCAATAAAAAATACGTGCAAAATGGGCAAAACAATCGGACCAAAGAAACAAAGTAGAAGAGGTTACAACTTAAACGGAATTCTACGTCTACACTTACGATACTATCGAAACCATTTCTTTTTTGTATTAAATTTTGATGAAGAATATTAGTTTTTTACATTAATTTCGTATCGAATCAACAGATAATGTATGTGAAAGGATCGAACTCTAGTAACTATAAATAAGTACAAACAAAAAATTGGTCAAATTTCGACCCTAGGCGATATTAGTTCCAACAATTTTAGAACCACCAATCAAGAAAAATGCATTTTGTCTTAACCATATCCTTATATTTACATAAGATCATGTACATTAGACTATATTTACTTACAGGATAAAAATATTTAAGCAATTAATATTCAAACAATTTATTTTGAAACGTACAAGTTTTTTGCTCTTAAGGTCATTGAGATCAAGCATTCCATTCTAGTATTCAATTGTAGTTCAGTATCTGGTACAAATGCTGAAATATTAAGAGTGTGAAAGTGTGAAGCCTGAGTATTTTATATATTCAATAAAAGTTTCGTACTCAAGGATTATACATATAATGCCAATGTACAATTAAAAATCGTGTCCAAAAATTTTGTTTGGAAAGGCTACAAAGCAGCTCACCATGCATGCAATATAAACCATATCCTGTATGATGTCCACATTTTTGTTGCGTCTCATTTAGTTAATAAGCCATTAGTTGAATCCAAGATTGTTGCACTGAAACTAGCTACCTGCTACAACTTCATGCTATCTCTCTACCACTTATGACCAACATCAATTTTAATTTATGAATTCAAATGTACTGTTTTTCTGTACAAAATGTTCCAGATGTGACTCTGTTTAAGAGTAGACATAATTTTGACATACATTTGTATTTTTAGAATAAAATCTTATTTTTAAGGACTATTCAGTTGCACTTTAATTTTTTCTAGTTTAGTATGTGATTAACACTACAACTCATAAGTGTTCAAAAGAAGAAGTCTTTGTGGTAGATATTCATTATATTCACCGATTTATTTAAATTAAATTAAAAAATAGATAGAATATAAATAACAAAATTAAAACAAAACTAAATATGAACACAATACATTAGATTAAAATCCAAAGAAATAGAAATGTAAGTATTTAAGTCTAATTAATTAAGGGTAGGTTACTATGAAACTTGACCAAGAAACTCAATGTTTTCGTATTGTTCAATAGCTTAATTTGTGGAATATGTTCTCAAAGAGAGAGTTAATGATTGTGTAAAAAAGTTATGGCATAACAAAGAATCCCATGTTGTTAATATATAACTCGTTAAACAAATCTTATAGCACGTTTTCTGAAAAATCATGCTTTTCAAACTGTTGTACACGATATCTCAAGAATTACTCGATGAATTGATTTAATTTTTTTTTATATTTTAAAATAGAACACTCATATATGGACCACCCTGTACAGCTGATTAAAGATAAATAATAAGTTCTTCAAATTCATGGAAAATATATTTATTTTCAATAAAATGTTTATTTTTAAAAAAATTGATCATTTTGTAAGAAAAGTTGTTAAAGGCTTTAGTAATAAAAATAAAAATACAAATTTCTGCTTAATTTTTTTTATAAGCAACACTGTGTGTATGCGTTCAAAGCCATCTGCACGATTACAAGTCATAAATAAATATTATTTTTAATACGATTTTCAACACATTAATTTCTACAAATTGGATTTATTTTTTTGGTATTTTTTTTTTTTTTTTTTTATAAACAAACTAATTATTAAACAACAAAATGAGAACAATTAATATTAAAACTGAGCAAATAAAACAAAAGAAATCATAAACTACTAGACAGCTCAACAGATGTTGAGGCGTTCAGAAGCGCAAACATTTCAACTGAAGTTGGCTTGAGTACGCATCAAGAGCGCACAACCAGCGACATCTACAGGTGGTGCGAAGTTTTCAAAGCTTTTAGCTCGCGGCTATTGTTTGTAGGCGCACCTCAAACTAATAATCATTGATATGTGTTTTTTTTTATTGCTCATGACAGACTTTCTTTAGCAAATCAATAATTTTTTTGGGGGATTTTTTTGTAATTTTTTTTTTTATTGTAATTTGAATACATATTTATAATACATTTTGTTCACAAGCTGTTTATTAGTGCTGAAAAAAATAAGTGAATGAATGAATTTAGTTTTGTTTTGCAGACTGCAAAAACAGCTTAACCAGAAAAACTTGTTTAATTTTTGCACCTTGAAAATAACATTAAAAAAACATGGAAAGAATGAAAAAAAAAAATATAAAAATTAACACAATAATTAAATAAGCAGTAAATTTATGTAAATATTTAATAGAACAGCGGCAAAAGAGTAGAGTAGAGTACGTCATAGACGACAATCTTAGATAAATTAATATTTTAATGGAATGCAGAAAATTTACTGTCTCTCACCACTGGCTTGAGGTGAAAGCGATTGGCGGGTATATTTTAATATGCTGTGATATTAATATTCAATAATTCCAAAAGCTAACTCTTTCAATGTTTTTGTTTTTAAAATATATCTAGTTTTATTAAGTTTTTTTTTTTTTTTTTTTGTATAATTTATATATAAAGTTGGTTTTATCACTTCCAGTTATACGATATCAAGTTCTGGTGCTTGAAAATATATCGTCAGTTTTCGGTTACCTTTCTTCGCACAATATTTTGGGAAGTTTATTTGGGGACAAAAAAAAAGAAATAGTAGAAATCAACATATATTAGAAATTATAATTCTTTTCCAATCTTACTTATAAGCAATTCTTCAATTAAAAATGAGCGTTTTACTATTGACACAAACAAAGGAGGAGGGTCAATAAGGCCGGTTTTCGACTCCTCTCATATTTGGCAAAAAAATTTTTAACAATCTAATGTCAATTAATAAAGACTGTTCCAGAAATAACTGTCTTTTCGTTTTTTTTTTATTGTAAGAAATTCAATGATTTTTTTTTTAAAATTCCTTCAGTTTGTTATTAAATGAACATTACAAAATAAATGAAAATTTTATTTACACTGAAAAAAATACACTTAAAAAAAATTATGCACTTTTTGATTAAGGTCCTCCATTAGGTTATTTACCCACCTTTACCTTAGTGTATGCCCGATGCCATTTACGTCGAAATATTTCGATGTTTTTCGCAGTTTGTTTGGTCTTCTTTTGGATTTCTTTTCTTAAAGCCCAATATCTTTCGATTGGACGAAGTTCGATGCAATTCGGAGGATTGGCTTCTCTTGATACCACAGTGTCAATATTGGCTTGGTACCAATCCATTGTTCTCTGGGCGTAGTGACATGTTGCTAGGTCAGGCCAAAATAGTAGTGAACCTTGGTGCTGATGTATAAAAGACAGCAAACGCCGCTCCAGACACTCTCTGATGTAAATTTTGGTGTTGATTGTGCGATCTGTCATAAATTCCTTACTTCGAAGGCCATATTTGCAAATGGCCTGCCACACCATGTATTTCTTTGGAAATGGTACCATGTATGTTTTTTGGTGGTAAATTTAGAGGATGCTCCACCCCTTCTAATCGCAGTATAATATCCATGTCCAGGTAACTGCTTGAAATCCGCTTTGCAGTACGTTTCATCGTCCATGATCACGCAATCAAATTTTTGCAGGTCATCGCAATACAGTTTTCGAGCTCTCCTCTTGGCTTCGGCGTCCTTATCTTCTGACCTATCAGGTACTTTGTACTTTATAGCGTCATAGGTTGTACAATTTTTTAATCCGTTGAACACTTGACTTCGATGCTCCTGCTTTTGCTGCCATATCACGTGCCTGGATTCTGAGTAAACAGCCGTTTAACGTTCTGGGTCACTCTTGGTTCGCTGGACCACTTTTTCTCCCTAAAGAGAAGGTAAGCTGTTTGTATCGTTTTATGGTTCTTCCGACAGTTTTTACGCACACGCCAACTTTCTTAGTGATCTTTTTGTACGTGGTGTTTGGATTTTCTAAGTATTTGCAAATAATTGCTTTCCGCTTTTCTTCTTGTTGGGACGACATCTTTTCAGTAGCTTTTTTATTTTGAAGTAATGAGTAATGAGTATTTTTTTTTTAATCTGCAATATTTATACTTTATTCAGGTACCAAATATGTTGCTATAGAGATAACACGTTTTTATAAATAACCTAAACACCAAAGGACAGTTATTTCTGGGACAGTCTTTTGTCGATACGACGACAAAATGAGCACATCCCATCCTCTCTTAGGGTCATTCCAAGGTGTTCATGGTGAAAAACAGAGACACGATGTCGAACTTCCTGATAAATTGGTTTTTTTGGTCAACTGATTCCGAGTCCGATGTCAATTTGTCTATATAAAGCTAAGGCCAACATACAAAATTACGGGAGTACGAAGTGCAACTTCCTGATATATAGGTTCTTTGGCTTGTTGATCATTTCTTTAAGGTCATTTGAAGTTCAAAATGGTAATATATCAAGAAACCAGTTCCACTCATTTCTTATATTCATTTTTCGGGTCAATTTGATTTGATTGAGAGATCAGTTGTGGTGACCGTGGCATGCAGGTTAAGTGTGTGGCTTAGCATGCTCGGAGCCCGGGTTCGATCCCCAGCCGTGGCGAAAAGTTTTTTCAATAAAAATTTTTCTGATCGGTCACCACCTCTCTGCAGACAATGGCAAACCTCAGAGAGTAAATAATGCCATGTAAAGCTTCTTGAGAACATGAGCCGTTCGGAGTCGGCATAAAACATGTAGGTCCAGTTCTCGGTCAATTGTGTGCAAAAATTTAATAACACACACAACACAATCGATCCTAAGAAGCTCGGTCAAAGTCCTTTCAAGGGCTGAAATGGCCAATTTGTTTTTTGTTTTTGTTTTTTTTTTTTTTTGAGAGATCAGTTGAGCTGAAATGGCTGCTTGTAGGACAAAAACTGGTCTTAGGCCTTTTTAATAAAATGTTTGATTGAAAAAGTGGCTGCGATTTTTATTTTTCTTTGAAATCTTATACGAGTACCTGATCCTAATGTTAATATATTGTCGAAAAGATCTCAAAAAGTTGAATTTTATGTTAAAATTTATTTATATAACGATTAATTATCAAATAACAAGGTAATGACAAGATAATTTTAACTGTTTTATGTATTACGTATTACTCATTTATGTGTGGATTTTCATTTTAATTGTGTTATATATATATATTAGGGTGTCCCTTATATGACCAATTTTTGTTTTTTTTTTTAAATTCGAAATACATACCCTCTACATTTTTTATAAATGCTAAAACGTACTTAAATATGAAATTTCATCTTTCTAGCAAGATCGGAACCCGTGCCGACCGAGCAACATATATCATTAAAAATCGTGTTTTTTCCTAATATTTCGATCTGCTTTGTAACTTATATTAATGAAACAAATTAAGTGAATTCGATTTATTAAATTAAAATAAGATCAATATATATCTTTATTCAGAAACACAATTAGCTAGAGTAGCTTCTCTTTAAAGTGATTTTTTCACAGTCCGGATACAAATTTCTGTGTTCCTGGACACAGCGCAATTTGGTTATCAACTTAATCATCGAAGAGTGATAGGATGATTGTTTATTCACATAAATACCACAAGTGATGGCTAAACTTTCTAACAGAAACTTCAGAATTTATTTGTCAAAATTTTCGTACTCTTTTTTAACGCCTTCAAAAAGCACAAATCTTGCCACTGTCATTCGAGCCAAGGTTTTACGTGCACAATGACGATAAATAAGTAAAGATCTTTTACACTCAGGGAAAAAATGCTGTTTTATCAAACAAATCATGGGTTGAAATAACAGATTTCACTGTTAAATACCATCCAACAAATGAAACTTTCAAATCAACAGTCGGTTGACTGTTGGTCTAGGAACACGAAACACGTATAAAAACTTATATATTGAAATTTGATCACTGGTTTGAAAGTTCATGTATGGCCGAGTGTGCTAACGTATGCGTCTAGTAATCAAGTGCCCACGGTTCAAATCCGGCAAGGCCAATAAAATTTTTTTTTTTTATTTAAAATATTTTTTTTTTTAAATAAAAAATGAAATTTGCAATTTTTTTTTTTTGCAAGATTGTAAGCATTTTATTTTGAAGGTTATTTTTGACCAAACAATTAATGAAACAGAATTATTATTATTTCAATTATCAAATTACAATTTTTGATACTTACACAGCTAGGGTTCGAACCCACGTCTCCCGCATGACAGTCTAGTGCACATCAACTGAGCTACTGGCAACGATAATATAGTTATAGCAAAACACATATAAAAACTATTGCTTAGAAAAAATTGACAATTCAATATAAGCACAAAAATATTTCAACAGATGATTTTAACAACACAAAAATACTTTGAAACGTTCATTCAACAAAGAAAATTGTTTACTTAAACGCAAATCATTGAATCGAATGCCATGTTCACACAGAGAGTTTAGTTTGCGTTTCCAGTACAAAGTTGCGTTTTGCCCTTAAACTCAATTTAAACGCTGGCGTTTCCAGTACAATTTTGCAGGAGAAAACGCAACTAAACACAACTTGCTTTCTACGTTTACCACAACTCAATTTGATACTTGCCTAAAAGTATGCTAGTGTTTGATAAAAACCTTCGTTCAGTTAGATTTTAGCTGTGTTCGATTCGATTGAACGATAAAAATGCCAACAACAGCTGATTCTAAATTGTGCAAGTTTCTATTTGTATAAATATTTATTTGTATTTTATTTTTTGTATAAGTATAGAAGATGAGGGTTTCTCATCAGTCAGTCAGTATGGGCCGTAAAAAGCTGAGTTTTGAGCGAAATTCCAAAAATTGGCGATCATTTCAATCCACCGTAAACTCAATTCTGCCGACGCACCTCTGTGTGAACAGCTGGATTTAAACTCAAACGAAACGCAAACTAAACTCTCTGTGTGAACATGGCAGAACAGTGTTTTGAAATAACAGCGGCCGACTGTTAATAATACAGTTGATATTTTTCTGAGTGCATTTTTGTTCTTCGCAACCATTTTGAATTGTGACTGAAGAAAACATATTTTTAAAGAATAGATCGCTCTCCCCATCCATCGTGCATGATATATAGCGCCGGGGGAGGTCTGAGTTTTAATGTTTTCTCTGTGTCTTTTCTCCAAAACACTACGCATAGTTCAACCAATTCGCGGTAATCATCTCTTATAAAACTTTTGTCCAGCTCTGCCTTATAAAACGTTAACAAGGATGTAATGCATGCATGTTTTTTATGACATCAAGAGATAGTTCAATGTCACTGATATTGGTCTTTTCCCAATTGCCCTGAACTTTTTAAAAATGGGAATATCTGGGCTACTTCCAATTTACTTTATCTTGGTTTCGAAGACAGTTTTTAGAACTATTTCATTAACATGATAACGAAATGGTAAAAGCAACAATTCTGTTTGGAGCAAAGTATGCTTCAAAACTGCACAAGCTCCATTGAAATGGCCAGTGGTCGAAGCTGTTGTGTCGCAGCACATTATTTGTACTGAATTATGAATGCTCCAATCAAGAAGAGCAGTTGAAATGGCCTTAGTGTGATCCTTTCCAGAAGAACTCGGTAGATTTAGCACTGCAAGAAGCTGTTTTCTATCGTCAAATGTTATAATAATTGGCAAAAGTTCTTCATTTAAACTTCGTTCATCCAATACGAGTAATAGTTTCTCATCCCAATAGACTGTAACTACGTCAGGTACATTGTTCTGAATGTCAGTTTTTTTGTTTCTGCCCTGGATTTTCTTGACTGAGTACGAATTCGCTAAATCGAGGATTTGTTAATGGGGAAATCATCGCTGCTCAGACCTAGAGCTTCTACGATCGCCGGTCGACCTGGCTCTCTCTGTTTTTTTAAAAATACTTTTTCTTTCTCTATATTCATTCTCTCAAAAGCAAGTTATCAAGGTCAATTTTAAAATTATTTTCACGGTTCTTGAACGTGACCTGAGTTTTCCTGAGTTTATTCAACAAGTTTCTTCATGCAGTTTGGAAATGCTTTTGTAGGAATTTCTTAATTAATAAATCGAGCTAATATTTTTTTCTAGACAATGTTGATTAATTACGAAAGTTTTAAGAGGATATGCATAACAAAATAATGAACTTGAAATTTAAGGGACACTCTAATATATATATATTATATTTTTTCTACATATTATACATGTCTGACTGTATATTTCGAAAACTGACATAATTATTTAATTTTCATTTTAAATAAGACTTTTACCCATATCTTCAAGAGAACATACCTTAAATTTCATTGAAATTTGGTCATAACCTGACCTGATTATGGTCATAAATTAATAGCAGCTCAGGGTGCAATTAATTATTCCATAACTAAATTCTGTGTCATACTTCTCACTAGAGTGCATAAAGCGTCAAATTTAGAAATGTTAAATGTTTCTAAGGATTAAAGGGTCGTCGTTGTCGTTGTCGCTGACAAATCCTTAACAAACAATTAGCTATGTAGCACTCTACCTTCGCTGCAATTTGTTACCACGGGCTTATATAGTATAATTACAACAATTACCGCACGTTCAAACTATCTGGGGAATTGGTTTTTTTTATATTCTTTTTTTGTATTTTTTCTATGCATGACAAACTAAACTTATATAATTTAACTACAACACCGAGCGTGTGCGACGCTTTAGTCAGCGCCTGAAACTTAATACATTAATTAAAAATATTACTGTTGTAGAGATGTTTTATTAACATGTTATGAAATGTAATGCAAATGCTATGGATTGAGAGGAAATGTGATCAGCGCAAAAATATTATAATAACGTAGCACTAACAGATATAACAGATATCTGGGGAAAAAACATCTCGTGACTCAAACTTGTAGCATTTTTGTAACAAAACAACAACAACATACGAATACAATGATTATTTTGATAGCACATCAACTCATATTAAGTGGTCATTTTTTTTTTTTTTTTTTTGTAAATGTTATGAGAAAACTCTGCTGACAGTGCTTATCGCTGAATAATTAGGTTACTTAAGCGGCTGAGTGGAGTAGGTTAAGTTGAATTAAATACTCCACAATGCAACTTTGTGTATCGAGTTGAAAAGTTTATTTCTAATTCAATCCTTTGAAAAACTGAGTTGTACAAAAATGAATTTCCGTAAAAGTAAGTTTTGTCGGGAACAATATGTTTCGTGAATATTGCCGTATATTTAAATAATATTTATTCGAAACGTATTATTTGCATTATTATGTCAATGAACACGGTCGAAAATTTGAGTTTAAATTGAAAACCCTTGAAACTATTTTTGGGCTTATGACTCGCTTTTTAAACCTTGAAATTTTTTAAAACTTGTCAGACAGATAAGCCAGAGGTTAGAACACGCGACTCTAATTGGGACCCATACAAACGCAACATTGGGAAAACCAAAAAAATACTACATTTTCTTTTAGGTATATCTAGTTTCGTTCTCAGTAGTCCAAGGCTAAACGAATTCATAAATGAATCATGTGCAATTTTTCTTCCTCTTTGAGAAAATAGACTGATTCCTTTGACGAAAATTTCATTAAAAACTCCCAAAGTCGTGCACGCTATCAGAAACGTTGGGTTTTTCTAAAGCAACAAGTTTCTTTTATAAGCTATCTACACTTTTTCGTCAACGAAGTCTTGGACTACAGGGTCGTTTTGAAATATAAATTTGGGGTTATTTGAAATTTTGTTTTTGTCAATGAAGTTGGAGAAGGAGAACAATTATACCGAAAAGTATTAGAAAGGAAATCATTTTAGGTGAACAATATTATCTTAAGTTAACGGGTGGTCAGATTTCTAGTTACTTTTTGCTTGATGGTTTTTTTTTAATAGAATTGAAAGCTTTATTTTTGTTATCTGTGAATTGTTTAAAGAGGTTTTCCCCTCTTTATGGAAAGTTTGCATATGTTTGCTATAAACTGTGACCGAAAGCATTTGCACATGATTGTTTGCGTAAACATTAAAAGTTTTAATTTTTTTCAAAATAGCATGTTTTCATTTTTTTTTTTTTCAAAATCGACCGAAATTATAATTTTAATCGTTGCAAACGTGAATAGAAAAAACAATAATAGCTAAAAACAACCAACAGAACACATGCATTTTTTTCGGATTTAAACATTTTGTTTAAAAATTCAATAATACCCAAAAAGTTCTCTTAAATTATACTGAGCTTGCAACACTTTCTTGCTGGGAAAATATTATAAAATATATATATATCTGAAAAATGGCAAAATGGTACTTTAAAATAATGGGTAATATTTGGATTGAACAAATATGGCCCATTCAACGTAATAAAGATTATGCATACATTCAGAAAATACACCTAACTTTCTGTGATAAAAAATTTCTCTATTTTCGACATTAGTAATTTTATCTTTTTCAAATAAAAGTTTCCTCAGTTTGAATAAATTTTCACATTTTCGCCGAAATATTTCTTCACTTATGGTAAATGGCAATATTTCACGTCTCTTATAATGATTTTTTTAGCACTAAAAATTCTATTTTATAGAGAAAATTTTTTTGAAAATGAAAAATTTTCTTTATATTGATAAACAATTCTTTATGCGGAGTATTTTCTTCAATAAAAACAAATTTTTTCTCAAAAATAAAAAGTATTTTTCTCTAAAAACGATGCCTTTTTTCTCATTTTCCGAGAAACTTTTTTCAGAGTGTAGTCTTACTAAAAAACGCTGAATACTTTTCCACAACTCAATTTATCCAAATTTGATGAGAGATTTTGAAAGTTTATTCAACGTAGGACATGATGGGTTTTAGGTGCTGAAAAATGCGCTCAAAAAAGTCCGTCACTTACTCATGACTGCACGTACGTCATGACTACATTGCAACCAGCGTTGCCAGAATGTGAAAAATTTACCAAAACTGAAAATTTTTTTTTTGATGTGAAAATGTGAAATTAAATTTCATTTTGGTAAAATTTCTAGTGAAAACGAAAAACTTTTTTATGAAAATTTCCCAAAAGCTTAAGGGCGAAGTAAGGGTTTCAGCGTAATAAACACTTTTTTTGTGAATTTTTTTGAGAGTATGGATTGAGCAAATTTATTAAAATCTTTTTTTCACATTAATTTTGTATCGAAAAAATGAAAGTGAAAAGGTCGAATTTTGGCCACTATCGAACTCCAATTAGTTTAAAAAACGTATTCAAATTATTGGCCTTCATCATATTGAAAGACCATTTTTATATTTGTACCATCGTAATACTTAATAATTTAATTACATTTTAGGGTTAAAGGATTAGAGTCGCGGTTACGTGTCATGCACAAAAACAAGATTCAGATTCTTCAGACAGTGACACTGAAAACAGGTATTTAAAATATAAAAATGGCGTAGTACCAAAGACCGTTAAACTCAAACTCAATATTATTCGTTTTCTTCAATATCATCGCAACATATATAAAGCGCTTTTCAGAAGTTGAATTTTAAGTTCCACACACTGTTAAAAAAAATCATTGGAAATTTCTCGGTTAACCATGATATCTGCTACATGTTTTAAAATATTTGAAACCTGAAAACATGAATACTGGTATACAACAATATTAGTTGTGTTCGATGACAAATTCTCAGTGTCAAAAGCAAACAAATTAAGAAATAAGCCAGAAAAATAACTAGTTTTCATTCAACTGTTGAAATAGGTAAGCAAAGAAACTATTTAATGCTCTTTCAATTTTTCGAATTTTTCAACAAGAACCAAAATACTTGATTTATTTAAATGTTACTCTTACTTACACCACAAAAAAATATAAGCGCACAAAAGAGCTGAAAGCGTAACTTAGAGAGGCTTAAAAAAACAAAGAGCAATATAAAGTAAGAGGAGGTAAAAAGAGAAAAATGGCCTCAATAAACAGTTTTTACTGATCTGTAGTAAGGAATCTTAATCTAGAGGAGTCATCAAACACAGCTTTTGTTATTACAATTTTATTGGATGAAACATGTGTCAAAAAAGTTAAAATATTGGTTTTTTGATTGATCACACATATTTCATATTATTTTTTTGGATGTGAAATTTTTTTCTTAAATGTGAAATATTTTTGGGAATTTTGGTAAAAGAAAATTTTAGGCTGTGGCAACCCTGATTGCAACAAAATATTTTTTCTCGACTGAAATAACCAGTTGTATTAAGATTCTGCACATTCTAACAGTACCAGGCACTTAGCCAAGGAGGGGGTTTTTGGGATCCACACTCCCCATTAGTACCGAAGAGTAGACAAATTCAATTCAATTCAAACCAATAAAAACAAATGGTCATATTTTCCTTAAAAAAAAAAATTGTATAAAGATGAGGCATTTAAATATTTTTAGAGAATAATTTAAAATTTATAATTTCTAAAACTACTAAATAAAATTTTAACTGGTTATGAACTTCCTAATAAGAAAAGTTCTTATTGAATTATGATCATGAAATAATTCAAAGAAGTCACGAAAATCACTTAACTTAAAGTGATTTAATTGAAAGTTATTTAAAATTAAAAAAAAAAACAAATATTCGAGAGGCATACATAATAAAAGATTTTATTATTTTGACAAATTTTTACGTTCAGTTGTTCGCGATGGAAGTTAAGTAAGTTTACTGCATAACTAATAAAATGAAAAATTATTACCATGACTGATTTTAGTTTGACATTAAAAACACATTTTTTTTAAGTGCGTGCAACAAAGTTTTAAAAATTCAATGATTACAAATCTGAGGCCGGATTTCAAAAATACAAAAATGTAATTAAGTACAGGGTGGGCCAAATACGACCCTCAATGTAAAATATGCATAACTCTTGTAATAATCTTTTATTTTTACTAATTTTTTTTTATATATTAAATACATTTCATGAAAATATTAAATATGACCTCAGACAAATGCCCATCATTTTGCTCGATACAAATATTGGCTCTATTAAGCGAGTTTTCCATAAAACGACGTAATGTTTCTGGTTGGTTAAGCTGTTTAATTGTCTCTGGCTTATTGACATCCACACTTTGTCTTTAAAATATCCCCATAAAGAAAAAGTCGGACGCAGTTAAATCTGGCGAACAAGGTGGTCAAGAGAAATCAGAATTTTTTTAAATCAAACGTTCGCCAAAAATTTCTCGCAACAAATCCATAGTTTGCCTTGCAGCGTGCGCAGTCGCTTCATCTTGTTGAAACCACAAATTAGGATGCTGCTACACCATTGGTCTCAACAAATTGTCAATCATTGTTCTGTAAGAAGCCCTGGAAATTGTTTCTGGCGTTCCATTCTCATTCTCGAAAAAATATGTACCAAAAACTTTATCGTCCATAACACCACACCTAACAGTGCATCTGGATGGATGTGTGCTGCCCTTGGATTTTCAGAGCCCCACAATCTACAGTTTTGCTTATTGACATAACCGTTAAATTGGAAATGCGTTTCGATGATACTTTCGCTTTCGCGTCATAAATATTGATTTTTGACAGAATAAAAAAATTTGATAATTTTAACACGTTGTTGTGTACTGTATGTTTCCGTTATAAACTTCAAAGAAGTCAATTATAACCTGGAAAGAAAAAAACACAATTATATTTGAAAACAAAAAAGTTATTCGGGTTTAACATTGGTAGGTCTTATTTTGCCCATCCTGTATGCTAGACGAAAATTGAAAAATTTGATAATTATAGAAAAATGATAGTCTTTCATCACAAATCGTCTAAACTTGCCGTATTGTGTCTTATTTTTACAAAAAATATTACTTTCCTTGATCTAAGGACTAACTTTTATACCGAACAATATAAACTTTGTATTGTGTTTTTCAAAACCGAAATATAGTAAAACTTCAATTTTTTCCCATTTAAACATATTTTTTCTTAAGTCATTAGCCATAAAAATTTGCCATTTTATAAATTATTTTCGCACAAAATCTTAAAATCTTATTGGAATCGTAATTTTCAACATTTAAGTTCCAATACAAATGATTGAAGTTTTTTCCAAAATATCAATGTTCTAAGGGAGCGGCAATTGATCAATCAACACCATTTCATAATATTTTACAAAAAAATTTTGAACAAAAACCGACAACAGTGTTTTTAGATTGTCATATACAGTTATGACGGTGAAATTGATTAATCGAGTGGTACGGTACTATAAGGCCAATCCATTTGCCTCTACAGTACAAATATAAGAAGAGCTTAATGTAACGCAAGTATTCGTACCATACATTGGGTTCTGATTGAACAATATTTGAGTACGCATGGTCCTCGTAAAGTGCCCTTTTTTAACCAAGAAGTATGTTCATAAAAGGATTCAGTTCGCAAGAGATCATTCTTCGAAGTCAAATAAAAAATGAAGGAACATTTGATGGTCGAGCGAGTCCAAAATTGTAACCTACGGTGGTAAAGGGTCTCGTCAATATGTTCGACGTCCCAAAAAATAGTCAGTTCAACCCGAAGTATACCACAAAAACCATTAAGCACGGTGGTTATAAAATCTTGGCTGGAACATGCTTTTATTTCTATGGTGTTGGTCCAATTTATTGTATAGAAGCATTAATAGATTAACATCTTTACGTCAAATGTTACAGGAAACTATGCTTAACCGTATGCCCAAGAGGAGTTGCCGCTAATATGGGTTTATCAATAAAATAACAAAATGAAACATGCGAGGAAACTTGCAAAAAAGTAGTTATGGGACAATCGGATCGCGCTCTTGACCCACTCAGTCGCCGGATCTAAATGCGATTAAGAATTTGTGTTGAAAAATGCAGAAAAACATCAGCATTGGGAAGAGGTTGAACGAACTTGTACTCCATGCCTATCAAGACATGCTTCGTCGTTGTAAAGCAGTATTTGCTAGCAAAGGTCATACAACTAAGTATTAATAACAAGAATGAATTACAATTTATCTGAACTGTGAAATCAATTACCAAATTTTTTGTCATTTTTCTATTTATGTGAACTTTTTATAATCACTACTATTTTTTTTCTACAAATTTTTGTAGAAACGTTGTGGGTACTACTATTATTTTGACCGCAGCTGTACATATTGAGACGCCTCACGACCCATAGAAAAAAAAATGTTGTTTTGCACAGTAAAGTAAAAGTAAAGGTCACAAATAATAATGCAGAAGTTCTTCTAATCAACATACAAAATATTAAATTTTTTCCGTGGGACGAGTTATGCGTATTTTTATGGTTTTTTAATATTATTTTAAATAAAATTAAAATAACTTAATTATTTCTAATGCGATTTTTGCTTTCAATATACCTTTGGAAAAGTGTTGGATAGTTTTATTGCAGAATTTCTAAAATGTATTACCATTAAAACTAATATATTTAAAAAAAAAAAATGTTTTGCTATAAACAAAAAGCGTGGGTGAAAATAATATAAAACAAAGTTAAAAAATTCATGAAAATCCGCATTTTCTTTGGTCTCACGGAAAAATTTAATATGTTTTTAAGCAGATTGAAAGAACTTCTGTATTACTTTTATTTCTGACCATGTTTTATATTTCAAACTAACACATGAACAAATATTTAAAAGAAAACTCGATTTTTAGAGGTTATTTCAAACCATTCCATCTTACGGATGGTTGTCGCTAGAGTTGAAGTATTTCAGGAATCCTTATAATATAAAGCAATGATTGATTACTTTGAGCAACGATGCCGAACAAATTTTTGTTCGTGAGGCGCCTTAATACATATAAAAGGAATTCACATTTAAAAAACAATTTTGAAAGTTCTCTATCTGGTTTGGCAACTATTTTTTAAAATTGTTTTTAAGTACCTTTTTTTATATATTTCTTATCTTAACCCCACAATAGAAAATTCTGGCTACGGCCCTGTCTAGTGCTTAAAAAATTGAGAGCCACAGTTACTGCAAGTGTAAAAAAACACCAACAGTACTCTACCAAAAAAAAAAAGCTAGTTTATCAGTTAGAATGTGTGTGCCTCGGGTTCTTCACTCTCCAACACGTTACTTAGATTGCAATCAATTTCTTAAGCAACTGATTAGTCATGAAATAATCGATATATCAATGTTTTGGTTTTTACTTTTCTGGGAAATAAATAATATATGTGAAAAGAAAAACAATTTTATGAAATTGATAGTGATTATGAAATTGTTAGATCTTGTGATTAGTACTATGAGCTAAGAGTAAATAAGAAATGAAATACGATTTAGAGTTAAAATCTAAATTGGAACTTATTAATGATAATAACAAATGGTTTTATTAAAGTCTATGTTTTTGCATAGAAAAATTCGGACGCAGTATCTGGGTGCAAGATCGAAAGACTGCTGTAGAAATTTAAAATTTTATTATTTTCCAAAAACTTTAGTATATTCCAAAAACAATTACTTTAAACAATCGTACAAAATAAAACTATAAAATTCTGCATTTTAAATAATTTGAAAAACTTGCATCATAATTGAATGAAAGTCAGTAGGGAAAAGTTCCTCCACAAATCCTTTATAACACGCGTTATTTGTCGTAAGTAATACTCGTAAATCATCTCGTGACACAAGCCATAAATCGAAATGTACGTAATTGACATTGACATTGAACGACATGCCAGTCAGCAGGCAGGAGCCAGTCAGGCAGATCCATGAAATATGAACGTATGCATTTGGCTTTTGTAGGCGGTGGTCATTAACGGTTTATTGATATTCTATTACAAACGCTTCAGACGTCATCAGACGCAAATACGTGTAGAACATAAGAGAGATGACATATTTTTCCAATAATGTCAAAAACTATTGGATTACCCACTTACAACATAATACTTGCTGAGCTCAATATTTATTTTCGTATTTTTATAACAATCTATTTATTATCCTTTTATATATTCGATATCATTATTTATTTTTGGATGCAAGGGTTTGACATGACGTAGCCCAATAAAGCGGTGATTCCTCAAGTGGCAGTCAATTAATTTAACACAAGCAAATGGGACAGTAATTAAAATACTGGCTATGGTATCTGTGCTGATAACAAGCTTTGGATACCGTTATATTTCTTTATTATATATTTGTGTGTTAATTAAAATTACTGTTTGCCTTCATGCTGTAGTGATGAGAGTGTTAGTGTCGCACGCAGTTGGTTAGGCGTGGGTGTCGTCGTCAAGTGTTGTTGGCATACTAGTAGAATAAAGCAATTGGTTTTGAAATTGTTACTTTCTCTAAAATTTGGAAGTTTTATTTAAAACCTTCAACCGAGTAAAGGTAAAATTAATCTTGCATTAAAAATATAGCTACTTGAATTTATTTACCACTTTTGGTAACGCTTTTCAAGAGCTCTAACTATATATATTTGTAGCTATTTATTCATGTGTTTCGTTTTTGACATCGCTACTGATACGCCTAATCTTATCAATAATTTAGCTTAATTTTGCTTTGAACTGATAACAAATCATTTTTATCGCACTAAAAATTATGCGATTCTTGACCGCAAACAAATTTTCGTTTTTAATTTCATTTTCACCACTTAACAACACAAAAAAAAAAAACAACACCAATACAAACACAAACTATGTTTTCATACGAATATAAAATAAATACTTTTTAACACATAAATCCATGAAAGAGAAATATTTTGAAATTATTTTCAAATTCCAACGCTCAATGTCTGAAGTATTGTTTAGAAAATATCTCAGCTGCCACCAACGCCCACTTCTAATGAGATACATAGATACAAACAAGTACGAGTACTATTCGTACATTTAATGCATATTGTTAAGCGTTTGTTTTAACGTTTCACACATCGTTGGACGTGTCGACATGAAAATAAAATTAGTTAGAAAATTCAAGATTTGTTGATGTAGATGCCATTGGTTGTTGTTTGGCTGATAAGTTTTTTTTGTATTTTCTGTGCCCAGTCGCATTGTTTGCGTGAACATTCGTCCCGTTCTAATATTAAGATTTTTATCTTGCGGATAAGCTTTGATTTGGCTAAATCTGCTAACTAGTTATTCAAATAATGTTTGTATTTTACGACTATTGACATATTTTACGAGCTTACTTAATTTATTACAAATATATTTAATCACCACTTAGCTGGTGGGAGTCAGATTTATGCTTATCATTATCATCATTATTATTATTATTATTTTTATTATTAGAATTTTATTGCCCACCGATTTGTATTTTCCGCCAAATGCGGGCGCGTTCATTAAAAAAATACAAATTATCTCATTTATTTACCATATCTATAAGTGTTTTTTTTTTATCAGATATTTCTTGAAGGCGTAAAATAATAATAATTTTTTTTTAATGTGGTTACACTCACACATTGTTTGTTTTAGTTATTAATAGTTTTTTTACGGTTTTAAAGGTAAAAAATATGACAATTTTGAAGTGAAATTCTTTAGCCGCGTATAAAGAAATACGGCGAATTAAATGGATAGTAAAAGCAATATAAAGTAATCCTAACGAAACGAAAAAAATTCTCAATAATCAGCAGTCGACTTGGGTGGTTCACGAACAAACTAGTTCAATTGAACGATTTCTATTCATGAACCATGTGAACTAGTTCGTTGATTCTCGTTCTTTTAATACAATTGCAAGAACAGCGTCAAATTTAAATGAACGACAGAAAAATCTAAAAAAAAACTTATCCAACAATGGTTTGAGTCCGTGCAAATAGTTTTCAAGTCTCATTAAAATAGTAAAGAAAAAAAATTAGCTTAATGAACCTAATGAACTGAAAGATATAAATAACTTACAGATCTAACTAAAATACCTAACGAACTAATTAACTATGGTTTGAGTCCGTGATTTCTTGCATCTTCGCAACTTTATTGAAATATTGGTGAACAAAATGAACTAGAGACCCAATAAACTTAAAGATGCAACGAACTAGCATATCTTACAAAATAAAAGAGCTGACTTAATAAAAACATGAACGAGTTCACGAAACGAACAGCTAGAGCAAACGATCAATATCAATGAAATTAATGAACTAGTTCATTAAACACAGCTGAACTAAAAATAGCGATATTTTAAGAGAATTAAATGCCCAAGCCTACTCAGCGGTCTGAAAGCAATAAACAAAAGAAAATCAGCTGTAACGAGAAATTGAATCCACTTTTATTCATGCCCAATGTTGTCTCATCTAAATGAATTCAATTTACATCGTTTCACAACAAGGTCAAAAACCTTTCCAACACCTCTATTCGCTGCAAACATTTTTTTTTTTAACTTTACAATACCTTTTTATATTCTGCAATTCTGCAAATCATGCGATGCTAACTTTGAATTTTCTACTCCTTTTATTGTTTTCCCGGAAAAAATTAACATTTACTATTTACTCGTTTGGTGCAAACTTACCATAGAAACGAAAATATATACCAACAAAAGGAGAATGCAAATTTCACCGACACTATGAAGGTGCTCATTTTTAACAAGAGGATTTTCAATTTTGTTTGTACACCCATTTCCAATCAAGGAACTGTCAAAACATGACAATTTCACTTTCAGGCCATTTTACGGTATGAATAAATTGAGCAAAAAGAACAATGAAACGAAAATAACACTTATTTTAAAAATTTCAATTTAAAAAATCAAAAAGGAGAATTTGTCAATTTCATAGTAGAATAAATAAGGTAAACTCGCTAGAAGAGAGCGTACTGCCGTAAATGTCAAAACGAAGTTGACAACTCATATAAAATTCCAAAGCATTCTCAAAACCATAGTAGAATAAATAAGGTAAACTCGCTTGAAGAGAGCGTACTGCCGTAAATGTCAAAACGAAGTTGACAACTCATATAAAATCCCAAAGCATTCTCAAGACAATGAGAAAGCAAGAAAAAAAAAATTCCAATCGAAAAAATCAAAAATTTTTTTTATTTAAAACTAGCTGATGTTACTCGGTGTTGCTCGGGATTGTTCCTCGAGCACAGAAAAAAGACAATTTTTAAAACTGCTCTGATTTTAACATTTTTTAAATTATGAATTTAATGTTTTATATTAACGTTTTTTGGGGTTTTGCCCCCTAAATTCGTCGTAAGTGTTTAGTCAAATTTCCGTAAAACAGTACCTGAAAAATATGAAATCTTCCAGGTCTCGCTTTGACGTCTGAAAAAATCATTCTTTAAAAAACTTTAAGAAATGCGTTTAAAGTTTTTCTTAACATTCATTTAATATGCATTTATACCTCAGAAAAAATTCTAATTTTAAAAAATCCTTTTGGGATCGATTTGATTATTGTATTGTCTTCGTTCAACATCGGTTTTTGTCGGTACTGTTCGGTTGATTTTTGTTCATCTTTATATAGCTTCTGCTCGTTTTCGTTAAACTTCGTTTTTTTCGTAAGTCTTTGGTCCTTGACTTCGTTTGCCTTTGGCGCATTCATTGATTTTTGTCGAAAGAACTTCTAAAAGCATAGGATCTATTTAAGTAATAGATACGATCGCTGAACAAGTTTTATCGAAATCAGTTAATCCGTTTTGAAGTGAATGAGCCAGATATAGTTAATTGCATAAAGCGCACTCTTTATAAGGAGTCAGGTTAATTAACAATCTAAATTTTAGCAAAATCGGTCAAGTCGTTTAGGAGTTATTGAGTCTTAAAATTTCACTATTCACGTGCTCTCTTGCGTTAATCTTTGCAATTTTTTATAGCCTATGTTTTATTTTGGGTGCAGTTAAACCTTCTCACCAAATCTAATTACAATCGGTCCAGGCATTTAGGAGTTATTATGAAGTGCCACGCCCACAGACTTCCGTCCACTTTTTTACATCTTTTTACACCACCCCCTATCATTTTCTTCGCTATGAAACGTACTCGGTGTCCAAATTTCAGCTCAATCGTATGAACGGTGCGCGAGCCTATACGGAACAAACAGACAGACAAACATTTGATTTTATATATAAGAGAAGACGACACAAAATGCAAATTGGAATAATTCAAATTTTATTTCCTTACACAGGGCCGAATTAAGCTGGAGGCCAGTGAGGCCACTGGCTTCAGGCCCCCATTACTTGGGGGCTCCCACCATCCGTGTTAGAAATGGGAAAACAATTTAAAAAAAAACCAATGTCGAATCGAGTACTCAATAGAATTATTAAAGAAAGAAACCTCGATTATTGTGTGGATTCTTGATGTATATTGTACTTTATATGTCGCAATAAAATCAGCTCAGCTAGCTCATATTATGTTGAATACTTGCATACGAACATGGAAAGACATTTTTTCTATTATTGAGAGGAAAATTTTTTGAATCTTTAAATTAAGAAAATTTTCTAGTTTTACGTCAAATGGTCTGGTAGTAACAAATTTGCTTTCATCCTAGTTGTTTTCTAAAAAATTAACTATTTCATTAAAGAAAATTTCAGATTCATTGGCTGCTTTGCTTATTATAAACATTTCTTGTTAATCAAAATTCGGAGAAAAAAAGGTTTATTTTAAAATAATATTTCTTAATATTTTAATGAATCTGAAAAGAAAATTTGCTGAGGATTCAAGAAAAGTTGTCTTTTTTATCAAAATGGAGAAAATATTGTTTTGAATTACCATCTTATTTTCTGAGTAAACAACAGAAAGTATTACAAGTGTTTGTTGCATTTGCGCTTAGAGACTGACAGCATAGCGGGAAATAATATAGAGCGAATTCAATAGAAATTGCGTCACATTATCTAGTCGTTGTTCACGCATCAGTTTTTGTTCGAATTTAAAAGTGTGCAAATCGTTGTTTCGTGAATTAACGCAACGACTAAACGAGGTATATGAAGTGTCTTATATTTTAATATAGTTATTTCATTACAGTTGTCAAAAAAGAAATTTTGATAATTCTTAATTCTTCTGGTTTTTTAATTGCACTGCCATCGGGGACAAAAAAGTCTTGTGTCCCGCTGTCACCAAGAGATAAATTCCGCGTTGAAGCTTTATTTCCAGGTGTGGACTCGCTGAACATGTCTTTATCAAAAAGAATCACAGTATATGAAGTTGAAGTTTGAAGTTTGCGAAAGGTTCGGATTTTTTAATGATCTTCAAACGATTCCAACTTAAGTGTTAAACGCAAAAGCGAAAAACCTTGTTGATTGTTGCCCAGAACATGTAGAATCGACTCTTGGTAATGAACTGGTTCAAGTCTCCGAGCTTGCAAGGCTCTTTAAACGAAAAATCGCAGAATCTGGAGCACAATTTCTTTATCACATAATAATGGAGAACAATCTTCGCTCAACTTTTGTAAATATGTACTGAAATAGTTCTTCGCATATACTTGGTCATGATGGTAACCAATTGTAGTGGAGAGAGATCATTCTCCAAAATGAAACTGCTCATAAATAGATTGCGTGCGAGTATGGGACAGAAACCTCTTACCAGCCTAATGATTCTTAGTACAGAAATTGACATTATTCGTGATTTATCTTTCGAAAATTTTATTGAAGTGTTCTCTTCGATTAAATCTCGTAAAACTTCTAAATAAAAACCACTCATACTATTCTAATGATTGTCATTAACGATATTTATACAACAAATAACGATTTTTCTAATTCAATATTTTAAACATAATAAAAATGAAATAATTAAATCTATAATAATGACTCTGCATACGTTTTTGTGCAACTAGCTTTTTACATTCATTGTTAGGGGCCCTCACCAATTAACTGGCCTCAGGGCCCGCACACACAGCTGATTTTGACAATATCGGCAGTACCAAGAAGAGAGCACAAAAAGCGCTGCATATACCTTATTTATTCTACTATGGTCAATTTGATATTTTAAAATAGTAGCGTATTAGTAGACCCCCTTATTATTTCCTAGCAAGCCATTCGAAGGCGTTTTTAAGAGAAGTTTATTTTGCGATGCACTTGTGATTCGTTCAAGAGTTGTTTGGAGTATGGAGAGCTTTTCGAATGCCCAAGTGAGTGTTGCAAATCGATTGCAAATTGCCAAATCGATGAATGCGCTATTCATGAAAAATGTTGAAAATCTTCTCTCACTCATTCCTCCGATCATTCGAATATACGCTTTTCGATTGTCCAAGGGATTGTCGAAGTGATGAATTGCGCGATTCAAAAAATGTTCATAATCTCTCTTCGCTCATTCCGGCGATCGTTGCAAGATGGCTTTTTGAAAATTTGAAAATTTAATATAAGACGCGCTCTAGAAAACAGTAAAAATTAGTCAAAAATCTTAACTTTTTATATAGCTAGAAATATTTCTTGAATTTGAACCGGACAAGGTCTGTTGAGCCTGATATTTTAAGCTTTAAAACAACTTGTAACGTTTAACATCGATGTTTCGCAACAAATCACTGAGGAGCCCTAAAAGGGTTTCACTGTTGTCATCGATTGATTTCAGACCCGTTACGCTCTTTTGTGTGCGCCTATTCTTCGCGAATCACTGAAGACTTTTCTCAGTGATTCATTTGCGACTCATCTCAATGAATTGCTTAATCGATCCATCTCGGTGATTCGTTGGCGAATATTTCCGACGAATGGCTTAAGACTCTTCATTCGTGACTCTTTCCAGCGAATCGCTTTTATGGCCTCAGCTGCTTGCATTCGGTGATTCATGGATGATCATATTCCAAGCAATTCGCTGGTGATTCTAAATCGATTGATAATGTAATCTTAATCATTGCAAGACTAAAGAATAGTACTTTTTAATGATTTTATTTTTTTTTTTGAGTTTTTTCAGAAAAGTATTTTTTAATTGATATTTTCTTTCTACCAAAAATTATGCTATCAGTTATGTCGATATCGATATTTTCTTTCTACCAAAAATGATGCTATCAGTTATGTTTCGATGCTTTGTTTTAAGAATGTTATTAAGACTATTATAATAAAACATTAAAAATATAATTTTTAAATATATAAAAAAGTTTCATAAAGGTGCTTTTTCAATTTTTTCAAGTATAAGTATAGTGTACACATAAAGATTTTGTTATAGCGAAGGTAAAGACTAGACTATATATGCTGAAAGTTATAGATTTTCAGTTTTTTTTCAACATGTATATATGTTGGCTCTATAAAATAAGGCCTCAGTAAATAAGTGCCCAATAACAAACGAAATAACGCTCTAAAAATAGGATATAATTTCATTATTGAATGCAATTCCACAAAATATTGCCGTAATGACCTGAAAAAGCATCTCACATAATATCAAATAAGGTCCTAAAAATTGTATAGAAACCGTTTTAAATACGAAATAAGATCCCAAATGATGCAAGGTTTATTTTTATTTGGAAATTTTTCGGACTTATTGCTTAGCGAAATAAAAGTCCACATTGAAACACGAAATCAAGCAAATAACGCCCAAATATTTGTTTTGTTTTGCCTTATTTCTTAGGGGCTATATTTTATAGAGCCGTCTATGTTAGAGGCATACGAGCATCTCTTTGAAAATTAAATATTTTATTTAAGAAAATAATTTTCTTAAAATATTTAGCCATAAATTCTTTTTTTTAGTCTGCGATTTTATCGTATTTTTAAGCTATCAACTATTCAATTGTGCATACATTAAGGTGTTATTTATATGATATTTAACAATAATTATGATATTATTGATAATGATAAAATTTGTAGAAATCACTTGTTTTTGATTATTTCGATTATTTAGAATAAGAGAACATACCAAACAATTTTATGTAAAGGGTGATTTTTTAAGAGCTTGATAACTTTTTTTTTAAAAAAAACGCATAAAATTTGCAAAATCTCATCGGTTCTTTATTTGAAACGTTAGATTGGTCCATGACATTTACTTTTTGAAGATAATTTCATTTAAATGTTGACCGCGGCTGCGTCTTAGGTGGTCCATTCGGAAAGTCCAATTTTGGGCAACTTTTTCGAGCATTTCGGCCGGAATAGCCCGAATTTCTTCGGAAATGTTGTCTTCCAAAGCTGGAATAGTTGCTGGCTTATTTCTGTAGACTTTAGACTTGACGTAGCCCCACAAAAAATAGTCTAAAGGCGTCAACTCGCATGATCTTGGTGGCCAACTTACCGGTCCATTTCTTGAGATTAATTGTTCTCCGAAGTTTTCCCTCAAAATGGCCATAGAATCGCGAGCTGTGTGGCATGTAGCGCCATCTTGTTGAAACCACATGTCAACCAAGTTCAGTTCTTCCATTTTTGGCAACAAAAAGTTTGTTAGCATCGAACGATAGCGATCGCCATTCACCGTAACGTTGCGTCCAACAGCATCTTTGAAAAAATACGGTCCAATGATTCCACCAGCGTACAAACCACACCAAACAGTGCATTTTTCGGGATGCATGGCCAGTTCTTGAACGGCTTCTGGTTGCTCTTCACTCCAAATGCGGCAATTTTGCTTATTTACGTAGCCATTCAACCAGAAATGAGCCTCATCGCTGAACAAAATTTTTCGATAAAAAAGCGGATTTTCTGCCAACTTTTCTAGGGCCCATTCACTGAAAATTCGACGTTGTGGCAGATCGTTCGGCTTCAGTTCTTGCACGAGCTGTATTTTATACGGTTTTACACCAAGATCTTTGCGTAAAACCTTCCATGTGGTCGAATAACACAAACCCAATTGCTGCGAACGGCGACGAATCGACATTTCGCGGTCTTCAGCAACACTCTCAGAAACAGACGCAATATTCTCTTCTGTACGCACTGTACGCATTCGTGTGGTTGGTTTAATGTCCAATAAAGTAAACTGAGTGCGAAACTTGGTCACAATCGCATTAATTGTTTGCTCACTTGGTCGATTATGTAGACCATAAATCGGACGTAAAGCGCGAAACACATTTCGAACCGAACACTGATTTTGGTAATAAAATTCAATGATTTGCAAGCGTTGCTCGTTAGTAAGTCTATTCATGATGAAATGTCAAAGCATACTGAGCATCTTTCTCTTTGACACCATGTCTGAAATCCCACGTGATCTGTCAAATACTAATGCATGAAAATCATAACCTCAAAAAAATCACCCTTTATAATAGTTTTTAGTAAAAAAAATAACTTTTTTCTGTTTGAGTTCATTTGGCTTTTTTCAAAAAAGGTTCATATAACAAATTAAAATATTTACAAATTTAAGCCTACATTATATATAAAATTAATTTTTATCTTAAAACCAAGTTCAGAATTTTAAGCAGATGAAATTTTTAAATGGATGAGGTAATACTATAAGCAAAAGGCACAAAGCGCTATTTCATGCTCCCCATATAAGATTTTATTATGTTTTTTCTGATGGAGGGTCTTTTTCTTGAAGCATGTTGTTAAATATATTGGCGCGAGAACTATGTAAGTATTATAGACATTCATATTTTCATATTCAAAAACAACAAACAAAAAACCCAAAATATGAAACTCAAAAAATTACTCAAAAGCCATGCATAGTCGTTTCGACGACGATAATTTTTAAAAATCATACTTATAAACTATTTTTTCGAATCTACGTCTGCGCATACGTTCAAGCTAGACTTTGACTGGTGCTATAGGAAAAACCAGAACAAAACAAACAAAAACAAGGAAGAAGATCCATACAATGTAACCATGCGTCGTCGATTCGACGAAGCATGTCCTTCCATGGTTAAAATATAACTAAAATCATGTCGATTAATGTTAAAAAAAAAATTTCGGTCAGCATTTTTGTAAAAATTTACCATTTTCGCGATTAGGAACGTAATTTTTAATAAAATAAATGTAAAATAAAATGTCTTATTAGACATTAAAAATTTTAAAAAATACCGTTTTGGAATTATGAAAATTTTTAAAAATATTTTGGCAGTTTCTTATCTAAAACTCAAAATCACGGTGATTTCTTCTTATTCTTTCTTTATTTTTCAGATATTATGTTTTTATATTTTTAAGTGTAGAAAAATATTATTTTTAATATTATTTATCCAGCCAATTCATCGAGGCGCTTTTGAGTTTGGAGATCAGTTTGAAAAACATTATTTTTTCAGAAAACGTGTTTAAACATTCGTTTTAAAGACGTGGTATTTGTACGTGCTTAACCCTTCAATGCGTGAACAGGTCCCTAGGGACCTATTGCGTTTTTAAAACGCAATTTACTCCTATTTCGGCCAGGACATCACCCCCCGAAAGTTGCCATGTATTCCAAGAGAATTTTGTGGAGAATCGTTTAAAAAAAAAAATCAAGGCAATCCGACCAATGGTTTAGGTGCTACACCCATTTAAATCAAATACATGCGCGGATGCGTGAACAGGTCCCTAGGGCGCTTGTACTGAAAATGCAATAAAACACTTATAAATGCATTTGTTCTTCGCTTTATTATAATTTTTTTATTGTTTCAACATATCACAGATGTGTTCTGTGAATTTTTGGTAATTTTTGGATAATTGTTATTGTGTCCTTGAAAGCATAATAATGTGGTAGTTTATTTTTGTACTATTTATATTACGTCCTTCCTTGAAAACATAATAAAGTGGTAGTTTATTTTGGTAATTGCTATGATAAGGTATGATGATAAGGTATGATCTATTCTGGTAAATTGCCAATACCAGGATCGTGAAGTAAATCAGGGCCAAAATGTTGTACTTACGCTTATGAAGAGATATATGGATACTGGCCGCACAGTTTGTGCAGACAACTTCTTCACAACGTTGGATTTGGCACGTGTTTTGATGAGTAGGAAAACGGGCTACGTTGGAACAGTTCGCGCAAATAAGAGGTTCGTACCGCAGGAGTTCCAGAAAAATCGACAGCGTCCTGTCCTCACCACATTGTTCGGCTTCAACGATGGCGATATAGCACTATCTTCATATGTGCCAAAACGAAACAAAGCTGTTCTTCTTATGTCTACTCAACATTATACTTGCGCTGTCGACGAGGCCAGTGCAAAGCGGAAACCCTACAGCATTCTGGACTACAATGCTAATAAATCTGTCGTAGTTGTGATGGACCAAATGTTGGGCAATTACTTGTGCAAACGCTCTGCACAACGCTGGCCATTAGCAATGTTTTACAATATGGTAGACGTTGCTGCACTTGCTGCATTCACCATATACAACGAAATGCAGCCTGTCCAACGAAGTGATCGACGACGGGCGTTTCTCCAGCTCCTCACCAGGCAGTTGGCAATGCCAAACATTGAGAATCGGGCCCTAAACAACCAAATCACGAAGCATCCAAGGATACGCAATGCGATGGAGACATTTGATTTCAGGGTAAGAAAAAACTGCTCCAATTTCACAACCAGACTACTAATTTTGTTTTTTTTTATTTTTTTTTTATCTTTTCAGATAAGACCAAGACCGGTAGAAGTCAATTCACCAGCATTTGCGCCAAGGACGAACAGGCCGTCATGCGGCAGCGGAAAACGAGGGCCTACTGCTTCAATTGCGACAATGCTGTTTGCGGAGAGCATTCTACAGTCCTCCACCGCTGTCATACTTGCGAACAGGCCACGATGGACCAACAGCAGCAACAACAACAATAGAAAATAAGATGTTTTATATGTAAATTTTATTCACTTTCATATGACCCATGTAAAATAAAAAAAAAAAAAAATTCTAAATATACAGTTTTGTTCTTTAGAGTCTAAAGTTTAGACAATAATAAACATAAAAAAATAATTAAAAAATGTTTGCAATTTTTTTAAAAATAAAATAAAAAAAGGTCCCTGGGGACCTGTTCACGCATTGAAGGGTAACAAATTTTCACTTATCGAAGGGTTAATGTGTTGCATGCTAGCCAACGTATCTCGAATCATTATCTGATACAGAAAGTTTTTTCAATAGAAATACATTTTTCTAATTGGCCGTTACCTCTCTCTGAAGACAAGGGCAAACCTTAGAGAGTAAAAGAATGGCATGTAATTTTTTTTGAGAATATGAACATTATCCGTTGAATTGAACTTAGAAGCTCGGTCAAAGTACTTTCAACGACAGAAATGGCAAGTTTTTTTTGTTTTCATTAATTAATATGTTAGGATTCTTTCTTATGCGAATCGTTTTTCTCCAATTTTTGATTTAGTTTTATTTTAATATAATTTTTGCAAAATACTTGGCATATCTATCATAAGCTATAGAAAAATTCAAAAATGTAGTTTTATTTTCCATCATCATTACCAAGTTTACATGATAACTTAAACAAATTTTAAACGATATTTCAACAATAATGTGTTTTGCGAGAATATCGCGATTATAAGCTAGTTTTGATATAACTATAATATAGAAATTGTGTCTACCTTAAAAAAGTCGTTATTAACATATTATTCAAGCTTGTTGCAATTTCGAAATCTTAGAAACCCTCAAGATTTTAATGATATTTCATTAACATAACAACTCGTTACATGTAGTTAAAAAGCTGAAATTTTTTTTAATCTTGATGTCGTCAACTATACACCGTCGTTGTGAACCAATAATTTCTCGTTAAGTTACACGATCTCGTCATGAAGATCGTTAGCTAGTTTTTAAAAATAACCTCATTTTGTTATCGTAAATCTGTATCTCAAATCAAAAACTAAAGTTCAGAAAGACTTTTTAGTCACGGATTTATGAATTACCATAAATAAAGCAAGTGTTATCTTATCTTAATCCAATGATGTTTTTATATAGTTGAGTTTGAGGGCTGAAAGTTTTTAGTTTTATAAGTACTTACTTTTGTTTTGCTGTTTACTTGTTATTATAGTTAAACATGTGTACACATGTGTGTCATTGCTTACCAACAGGAAACTTTTTTGTTTTGAAACTATCTTTAATTCTATACCAAAGATAATCTTTGTTCTATACAAACAACTTGGCTCGAACCTAAGCTGTGCGAAATTATTTGTTATTTCAACAAATAATTACTCATATTTCAATATTATTTATACAACATGAGCCAACAAAATTTATGCGGAACCTAAAAATGCAAATATATCATAATACAATACAACATAAGGAAATATCGTCTAGAATTTAAAATAAACTCAATTTGAACTGCGTGTTTAATTTCAGGCTGAGAACGCATTTTGATATTCTTATGTTGTGCCATGCTTGAACGTTAAAAAAACACATTTCCACTCATCAGGCACACGAAATCAATTCAAAATAATAAAGTTACTGTCTGGCACGCTCTTCTTTCTACCTGAGCTTTACTTAATAAGCAACAGCTGACTTAAATTAAATAATATATATAGTATATATTAAAGCATGCCGATAAATAATCTGACTCATTTAATTAGTTATAAAAAAATAGCATGTTTTGGAATAGATAGTTTAAGAAGCACTGACTTAACTATTAACAACCAGCTAACGATTTCCAACGGTTTTATAGCTTTTTGTAGTGCAAAAACAAAAACAAAAACACAATTAATTAAAGTCATCATCCACTGAAAGATTATGAACGATTGCATATAATTGTTAACACTCGATATTGTGTTGATTTAACGAATGCGCTCTAGTGTTGATTCAACAAAAAGGCAAACCAACAAAAATATATCATTTCAAATGCCATTTAATCATTCTTAGTGCTATTTTTTGTTAAATAAATTTTTTTTTCTTCTTTTTTTTTCTATTTTTTGCCAAAAATCAAACAACTATAATTAAAGTACTTGCAAAGATATATTTGAGTAAAGCAACATGAGCTTTACTCCAACCGCGCCGCTCTGTTTACAAAAGACCAAAAACTGTTTTCATAAGACAAAAAAAAAACCCGCACCTAGCATCCCCTCTGGTCAATATTGACCAAACAAACAATGGCTAATTGTGGCTGTGCAGGGTCATGGGCGAATTCCTAACATTATACGTACACAGATATTGAATTATACACAAACACATTCGTATAAACAGAAAACATTTGAAAGAAAAATATTATCTAGCTAATATTTGTGCAAAATATATCGGTTACTTATTTCGACTTTTACAAAAGATAGACGAAAAGAACCGAAAGACCGAAATTGGTCATCATAATCGTTTGTTTTCTTTGTGTGCTGTCTATAGCTTGAGCCACATAAACACCCTGTTGCAGTGTTTGTTGTTTGCACATTAGCAGCGTATAGATATCGCAATCTTAACCATCTATTGAACGATAACAAAAAGGTTAACTTCTCATGCGGTTGGGTGCAGCCGGCTGGTAAGACGTTGAGTTTCACGTAGCATAGAATTTCATTAATCTTTTGTTAAAAGAAACGCATATTGAATTAAAATGATGGAAGCAGATTTAATAAAAAAACTAGCTGCACTCAAAAAAAAGCTTATCGGAATATGATAAAAAAGGCATCATATTTAGAGAAAAATGGTATAGACTTTGCTCCAGAGAATGCTATTCTCTAATTTCGATTCTAAAAATTCTCTAAAAATGGTAAAAAGCTTCCATGAAAATGAAAAATATATCGTTTTTGAGAAAAACTTTTTATTTTTGAGAAAAGATTTGTTTTTATTGAAGAAAATACTTCTCTTAGTGAATTTTTTATCAAAATATAAGAAAAGTTTTTCATTTTCAATAAATTTTTCTCTATAAATGAGAAATTTTTGTGCGAGAAAAATACTTATCATTATTAGAGACATTGAAATATTTCCATTTCCTAGAAGTAAAGAAATATTTCTTCGAAAATGTGAAAATTTATTCTAGAAAGAAAATTTTATTTGAAAAACAGAAAATTTCTATATCGAAAATAGAGAAATTTTTTACCGGAGCAAGGTATGTGTTTTTTTCTCAGTGTGGTACCCGGCACGTTGCTGCCGTCCTTGTGCAATTTCTGTCTAGTTTTCCAATAGAAGACCATCAACAAATAGTAACTCCATTCTGAGTTTAAATGTTCTGCGACTTTTACTTCTATAGCTTTCCTGTATCAAAAATTTTAATTGTATGGGTGGAGCCACGCCCTGTTCTCCAATGCCCGTCCGTGTCTGTTTTATAATTGAAAGACCAAATTTATGCGATATCAAAAAATGTAATTTTATGGGCGGTACCATGCCACCCATTCCAAAGATCGCTCAAATTTGACTGCCGAAGACCAAGACTCAATACGTCAGACGTCAGTTCATACCGAGTTTATTGATGTGTGATTTATAGACGAAAGTTAGACCGAAAATTTTTGTTTTTGAAAAAGTGCCACGCCCCTCGCGGGTAGGAAGATGAAAAATACTTTACAACCTATTCTCATACCTACCAAATATATAAAAAAATTTCATTAAAATCGGTCCAGCCGTTTTGGAGAAGTTCAAACACTAACACCGTGATACGAGATTTTTATATATAAGATTATAAAGATATAAAAGATTTTGTATAGGAGCCCCTTTAAGGGTTTGAAATAGAGGTTAAGTTTATTAGGATAAAATGTTGAAAAGAAAAAAATAATGGGAAACTATCTCATATTTTTTCTTCAACCTGGAGCGGTGCGCGAAAATTTCGTAAGCACATCAAGTTTGTATGGGAGCCCCCTTGAGGATAGGGATAGGGGGACGGAATGTACGGAAAAAAATTTGAGGATGAAAAAGTAATGGGTGTCAGTCCAATATCTAACCTCTCTAGGGTAACACTTCGGTATTAATGGATATTTTCGTATAATTTTCCCGTACCTTTAACCCCGATGCGACACAACTTAATCCCATGCCAGCCCCAATTATTTTTTTTTCAAAAGCATATTTTTCGAACCTCACCAAATGTAGGGTTCCTGCATATCAAAATTGAAAATTCATGTACTATCCCACCACCTTACAACTATTCCACCTTCAGTTCTTTGAAACTCTTATGAAGAACTGACTCACGACACGAAACTCCAATAAAATCCAAAAAATGTATAGAGAACAAGCCTCGACGCAGAGAAGCTATACTTGGTGCAGTAGGTGGCATCACTTAATACCAAGGTTTGCTGCATAAGGTTTTTATTAATCTCCATATTTCCTGCAAGAATAATTTCTACATAATAAATTGTTGTTTTTATTATAGTTATATAATACGACCACCTTACTTTTTATACATAATACCTTTGCGACCTCAAATAACTATTTGTTAGATAAATGCAGTTAAACTTTAAAAAAAATAATATAATATATGGCCACCCACTGAATACATATACCTGGTTATTAGTTCAGTCACGTGATGTCCCTGACCTCAACCCAAACTTTGATGGGTAGATTTTTCCTACATTAACTTGGTTTGTGTCAATGACATAACATCAATAACATTAATTTTTTTCGTAGTTTCAAATGGGCTTATACTAAAAAAGTGTGAAAAAGCTGTAGTAGCTGAACTCTTTCGACTTTAATTCAAAAAACTTGAATCATCAAAGTTATACAATTTGAAATAAGAATAATTTCAGAAACTTGTAGCCGAAAAGGTTGTAACAAACTTTTGACATATACATATTCTTCTGAATTGAGAGAATCTGTCGTAGATTTTTTGAACCTTCTCGAAAAATTTAGGGAAATTCTGAGAACGCGGAAAGAAAGAGCCATGAATAATGAATGTTTCACAAAATTTAAATTCTACCGTCTTGTTTTGAAATTTGAATGAAAGATAACTTATGGAAGCCAAAAACTACCCAACCCCAACCATAAAGTCAGAAATTTATATGTTTTACAAAGACGTTCAAATTTATGGAAGATACCATATCCTTTGCTTAATGACAATCGAACTATATAAATTTCAGTGGTTGATTCTAATATCCTTTATCGGTATTTTCAATAGAATTTTTTTTCCTTCTGTCAAATAATTTAAAAAGTTATTTTGGTTTTTTCACTTGAAATTTTTATTTCGCAAAAAAAAACAAAATACTCAGGCCTATCGTGAATAATTTTTCCCGTGGATTTGAAAAAGATAGCTACCGTTTTTCCTGTCTGCTTGGAGTATTGCCCTTATAAGAATTGATCTCTCAGACTTCAGGTGAAAGTATTGTCGAAATGGCTGAATATCTATTAGTCCTTTTACTCCATCTCATCTTAATGTTCTTCTACCATAATATATGTTCTGTTGTGTTAAAAGATTATATCATGAATAATTTGTTTTTGTGTAATAGTGGAACTGATTTTAAAAAAATTTAGTGTGCGAAAAAATTATAAACTATGATCTGAAAAAATTAATTTATATGAGCTTGTACAGGAAAATCCGTCGGGGATTATGTCAATAGGACAATGACAGCTGGAAATCTTTTACCATAGTAGCTTTCAACAACCCCCACACAATATTATTAACTGTAATTTTATTACCCTAACTTTAATTTCAATTAAAAGTTTTTCCATCGGTTTTCGTCTCAACAGCTAAGGGTTCTCAGTTTGTCACTCACTTGAAGCACCTTTAAATTTACAATTCTGAAATGTTAAACTTATAAAATGTAATTTTTTAAATTAATGGCACTTTAATTTTCTATTCCTTTTGAAGCATTTTCATTCCGTAGACATTAAATTCTAATTTTTTTCTTTCTACTCATTTTTAGTTAGCCGCTTAAAGTACCCAAAGATGTCTAGCCACCAATGCCCAAAATTTAAAGTGGCAGCCATACTACGTCTACCATTGTTGGTGTGCGCACTGATTTACATCTTCTTCTACGTGCCACAAATATCTGCAGATACCAGCGAACATTTACATCAGCGAGATGGTAAAAATGTGCCATGCGCTTTTCTCGATACAGTTAATGTGACGGGCGATATGCGTTTCGCCAACGGTTCCTATCTACACGATGGCATTATAATACCACGACATCTGGTAGGAATCTATGATTATATCTACAAGGATGTCTCGCATCGCGTCGATGTGGAACCACATTATCGTGGCTGCATTTGTAAGCTAAAGACATGCATCAATTTCTGTTGTCCTTGGGGCACAAAATTCAGCAATAATATCAGCGCCTGCGTAAATACTTCTGATGAAATCGCTTGGCCTAGCCCTGTGCTCAATATAACGCTGCCCGATGAGAGTTTGAAGGTGATAAATATTTTCGAACAGTTTGCGGTGCAAAATTTTCGTCCATGTGAACGCATGTTTTCGCTACAGCCGGAAATGAACTCTTTCGATGGATGGCATATTTTTGAGGTGAGTTGTTGAGCAGCACTCAATGCGTTTTTTGGGAGTTTTCTTATTTTCGAAATAATTAGAAGTTATTTTTGGCTTATAGAATGGCAGCATGTTGAGACTGGATGATTACAAATATTTTTCAAAGTACGAGTACTGCTTGGTGCCAACCATTGTCAATGAGACCGATAGTGTCTATATTATTAATCCTGCCAACTGTAATGTTGAGTCCGAATTTGGTACCATGAAGATAATCAATGCCTGTGGTAAGTTTTATAGAGTATTTTTTCCTAAAATAAAAAAATTTCATGTTTTCAATTAAATTCTTATGTATTTCTTTCAGCTATGCTGTTCTCCATACCTTTTATGGTGCTGACAATTATTGTTTATCTGGCCATACCGGAGCTACGCAATCAACATGGCAAATCTTTGGTCTGCTATTTGTTGGGACTTATCATTGGCTATTCACTGCTTAGCTGTATAGCGCTATTCAATACTTTCTCCGTCTCGGATGTAACCTGCAGAGCTGTGGGTATGTGTCTTTGAAATGTATCTGTAGATGGGAGTAAAAATATTTCTTATACTATACCTTTGATACAGGCTATACGGCTTATTACTTCTTTATGTCTGCCTTCTTCTGGCTGAGCGTGATCAGTTTTGATCTATGGCACAACTTCCGTGGCACGCATGGCATCAATCGTTTCAAGGAGAAGAAACGTTTCATTATCTATTCGCTCTATGCTTGGGGCTTGGCGGCAATATTTCTGCTCTTTACTTGGTATGCGCAGGAATATCTTGATATACCAGCTTATTACAAGCCGGGCATTGGCAGTGAAGATCTCTGCTGGCTGGAGAGTAAGTGTAGAGTTGAGTTTTTGTAACAAAAACATTTTTTTTATTAAATTCTGCTACAGTGACCAGTTGGTCTGCCATGATTTACTTTTTTGGACCTATTATGCTGGTTATTATTGCCAATATTATAATGTTTGTCATGACGGCCATGAAGATACACAAGGTTCAACGCGAAATGGCACGCATAATGGCGCGTGAGGACAGCACCAGAAATTTGCGCTCCGAGAAGGACAGGTAATTAATAATATTATATTTTTTTTGTAGTTATCACGAATAAATTTTTAATTTCAATGGTAATGTAGGTTTGGCTTATTCCTGCGTCTGTTTATTGTCATGGGCGTTACTTGGTCGCTGGAGATTATGTCATATTTTGTGGGTTCCGAAAAAGCTTGGTCCAAAATATTCTACATCACTGATATCTGTAATGCTACACAAGGTTTTCTCATCTTTATGCTATTTGTCATGAAGAAAAAAGTCAAGAATTTAATAACAAATAGGTAAGTGCCTCTAGAATACCTTCGGTAACTTAGCGTTACTTAAATTATTCAAAATTTTTGGCGTTGGAAATCGTGCAATCTAGCCAATGTTGGATGTATGTCTGAGCAATGGACATAATTTAACGGTTCTTTTGTTTTGTCTAGAACTGTGATCAAACGTAGCTATCGTCAGACGGATAGTACAACAGTCGGTCATACGAGCACTATAAGACGTCGATTTCGCAGCATATCACTGCAAGTGCGTCAAATGGTTGTCATACGCAGAGCCTTCTTGAACTCTACCAATGAGCACTCGCACACGGTGTAGCAGTGTTGTTTTTATTGGCTGTTTTTCAAAAGAAATCCGACAGTGTTTTATAGCTTATTTTTTTGTACAAAAAGTTAGTTTAAAGAATTTGATAATTTTTGAAAATTATAATCGTTGTTGTTGCTAAATGTTGCGCTTGTAATATGCCAGCGATGGTCTTTCTACTTTGACTATCTGTTCTCAGATGCGATTATTTTATATGAATTAACTTGCTTGCTAGAAGCAAATGTTTTTACACTATATGTCCTAACAACTAAATGACTTATTAAAAGAAACCATTTCCCTTGATCTTCTCTTACACTTGCCAGGAAATGACAATGATTCCAACATTAGGTATTTTCAACTGTCAAATTTGAAGAAGAAATTTTATAAGCGTTTATGGTAATAACATAAATGGAAATGGTAATGACATAAGACATATGACATAACATGCCATATGACACGACATGACTTGACATGACATATATTATGACATGAAATATCATATGTCATGACATTTGACATGACATATGACATGACATTTGACATGACATTTGACATGACATTTGACATGACATTTGACATGACATTTGACATGACATTTGACATGACATTTGACATGACATTTGACATGACATTTGACATGACATTTGACATGACATTTGACATGACATTTGACATGACATTTGACATGACATTTGACATGACATTTGACATGACATTTGACATGACATTTGACATGACATTTGACATGACATTTGACATGACATTTGACATGACATTTGACATGACATTTGACATGACATTTGACATGACATTTGACATGACATTTGACATGACATTTGACATGACATTTGACATGACATTTGACATGACATTTGACATGACATTTGACATGACATTTGACATGACATTTGACATGACATTTGACATGACATTTGACATGACATTTGACATGACATTTGACATGACATTTGACATGACATTTGACATGACATTTGACATGACATTTGACATGACATTTGACATGACATTTGACATGACATTTGACATGACATTTGACATGACATTTGACATGACATTTGACATGACATTTGACATGACATTTGACATGACATTTGACATGACATTTGACATGACATTTGACATGACATTTGACATGACATTTGACATGACATTTGACATGACATTTGACATGACATTTGACATGACATTTGACATGACATTTGACATGACATTTGACATGACATTTGACATGACATTTGACATGACATTTGACATGACATTTGACATGACATTTGACATGACATTTGACATGACATTTGACATGACATTTGACATGACATTTGACATGACATTTGACATGACATTTGACATGACATTTGACATGACATTTGACATGACATTTGACATGACATTTGACATGACATTTGACATGACATTTGACATGACATTTGACATGACATTTGACATGACATTTGACATGACATTTGACATGACATTTGACATGACATTTGACATGACATTTGACATGACATTTGACATGACATTTGACATGACATTTGACATGACATTTGACATGACATTTGACATGACATTTGACATGACATTTGACATGACATTTGACATGACATTTGACATGACATTTGACATGACATTTGACATGACATTTGACATGACATTTGACATGACATTTGACATGACATTTGACATGACATTTGACATGACATTTGACATGACATTTGACATGACATTTGACATGACATTTGACATGACATTTGACATGACATTTGACATGACATTTGACATGACATTTGACATGACATTTGACATGACATTTGACATGACATTTGACATGACATTTGACATGACATTTGACATGACATTTGACATGACATTTGACATGACATTTGACATGACATTTGACATGACATTTGACATGACATTTGACATGACATTTGACATGACATTTGACATGACATTTGACATGACATTTGACATGACATTTGACATGACATTTGACATGACATTTGACATGACATTTGACATGACATTTGACATGACATTTGACATGACATTTGACATGACATTTGACATGACATTTGACATGACATTTGACATGACATTTGACATGACATTTGACATGACATTTGACATGACATTTGACATGACATTTGACATGACATTTGACATGACATTTGACATGACATTTGACATGACATTTGACATGACATTTGACATGACATTTGACATGACATTTGACATGACATTTGACATGACATTTGACATGACATTTGACATGACATTTGACATGACATTTGACATGACATTTGACATGACATTTGACATGACATTTGACATGACATTTGACATGACATTTGACATGACATTTGACATGACATTTGACATGACATTTGACATGACATTTGACATGACATTTGACATGACATTTGACATGACATTTGACATGACATTTGACATGACATTTGACATGACATTTGACATGACATTTGACATGACATTTGACATGACATTTGACATGACATTTGACATGACATTTGACATGACATTTGACATGACATTTGACATGACATTTGACATGACATTTGACATGACATTTGACATGACATTTGACATGACATTTGACATGACATTTGACATGACATTTGACATGACATTTGACATGACATTTGACATGACATTTGACATGACATTTGACATGACATTTGACATGACATTTGACATGACATTTGACATGACATTTGACATGACATTTGACATGACATTTGACATGACATTTGACATGACATTTGACATGACATTTGACATGACATTTGACATGACATTTGACATGACATTTGACATGACATTTGACATGACATTTGACATGACATTTGACATGACATTTGACATGACATTTGACATGACATTTGACATGACATTTGACATGACATTTGACATGACATTTGACATGACATTTGACATGACATTTGACATGACATTTGACATGACATTTGACATGACATTTGACATGACATTTGACATGACATTTGACATGACATTTGACATGACATTTGACATGACATTTGACATGACATTTGACATGACATTTGACATGACATTTGACATGACATTTGACATGACATTTGACATGACATTTGACATGACATTTGACATGACATTTGACATGACATTTGACATGACATTTGACATGACATTTGACATGACATTTGACATGACATTTGACATGACATTTGACATGACATTTGACATGACATTTGACATGACATTTGACATGACATTTGACATGACATTTGACATGACATTTGACATGACATTTGACATGACATTTGACATGACATTTGACATGACTTGTGACATGACATATCATATATCATGACATTTGACATGACATGTGACGTGACATGACTTGTGACATGACATATCATATGCCAAGACATTTGACATGACATATCACATGACATGAAATTAAATTTTTGACATTATAATGAAATATTAGTACTTTGCTTTTGATAAAGAAACATTTTAACTTAATTGCGCTATATATTCTTTATTAAAAAATAATTCATTGAAATATTTTTTCAGTTATGTAAACAAAAATAATTCTATTCACGTAACTGTGAAAATAAATCATAAATATGCTCTCTTAACGCTTCCTAGTAAAGTAGAAACGTATATTCTCTTTTTAAGCACTGAAAAAGCTCTAAATAACTCTATTAAAAAATTCTTCAAACAAAGATTTTTCAAGTGCTGCAAATCAAATGGTCAAAAGAGCCAAACAAATTCAACACACTCAACACACTCAGCCATTTCGACTATTTCGGAAAAGTTCGATATGAAAAATACGAATATTGTTGCAACGAATGAAAACAAAGATAAAATGCGCAATTAAAAAGGTAACCATTTGCAGTTAAACGGGTTAAGGATCTACATAAGTGCTATTTATATTCACCGCAAAACTTTAAGTCTACAATCAAAATTACCTCATTGCACTGCTATAATAAAAACGATATAACCACCTGTTGTAAAATTTTTTAACCACTGTTAACTAACCAAACTGTTTATAACTACAGCTAATAACAACAATTTAAGAAAAAATAAGGAAGAATTGGTACCTAAGCAGATATAAATGTTGTTGACTAATCCTCTACTTTAACAGCTTCTAACTTCATCAGTTGTCTTAAAAAATACTCCCTACCTACTACTTTAATATTATTGAAAAAATTTTACTAAAACTTGCCTGTTTTTTTGTTCTTTTAACTATATTTTTACCGAAATATAACTAAATTTTATTATTTCTATTAAAAATAAAAACAGATATTCATCAGCACGCAACAGCAGCGGTCAACGTCAGAGTCAGTATTCGACCAAAACTACTTCGAGCAGCATTGCCAACTTAGCGATGACAGCAACAACAACATCGCCAGCGGAAAAACCTCTGATGCCACTGAACGAACGTAGTAATACCAACGGCGCTAAGAAATGAATTGTGACGAGAATTTAAAATCTAAAGTGCAAACATACCGCGCCTGCTTCTCATCGCACAAAGTCACATTATTTGTACCTATTTCGAATATATAATTTAAGTCTTTTAATATCACAAATATTTAAAGAAAAAAAAGACAACATTTAGATTTTAAGTTAAAAATTTTATTGTATTGCACCTCTCAGCAGGCACCATCCCTATGCATTTCTAGTTGTTATCTAAAGTTACCAACGCATGTTATTAACTAGCCAAGTAAGTCAGTTTTATTTAAGTTTTTTTAATTTAACACTACTTTTTAAGTGTGAGAACAAAAAAAAAGAAGCATTAAATTAAATTATGTCTTAGTTTTTAATGCTGTGCACTTTTTGTGAACAGTTTAATTAAGTCTCAAAAGAGAATAAAGTACTTAAAATAAATGGCTTATGTACTGTATTGAAATACTTACATTATTAATTGTAATCTATATATGTATTAAAACCTATATATATATATATAATAAAACCAAAGAAACTCCACTGAAAGAATTGTATTTTCTTGATCATTTGATGGTTAAAATCATAAAAAAACAGACTCAATGCGAATAGAACAATTTCAGCTACAATGAAATTCGAATTCTGGAATACACTGTGAAAAGATTTCTGTTGTTTTTTTATGATTTGTTTTGATAATTGACCTCTTTGTTTATTATCAAGAGATAGTTAAAAGTTAAATATTTCAGCAATGGCAAGCCTGCGTGAGGTTTGTGTCTTTGCTTATAATTAAAGCTTTCAAGCTTTCTGTCAAGCGCACATTTTTTGCAGGGAAAGCTTTCCAGAAGTTTATTTAAAACAGCGCTGCCAGATAATTCAAATTATATTGAATAAGTTTTACTCTTGTTTTATTTTAAAATCATATCATTGTTTTTTGTGATAAAATATTTTTATAATTTAATTTTTTTTTTAATTTTTTTTTAATTTTTTTTTAAATATTTTTTTTTATTTTGTTTAATTTTTTTTTAATATTTGTTTAAATTGTTTACCAACAATTTTAGCAGATTCAGTAAAATTTGTTCATTCAAGTTTCTGCTTCATCTGCTTAGTTTTCTCTTTTAATATGAATTTTATTTTTCAATTTGGGCATTAAATTTATGAGTGAAATTAATTTTTTTGGAAATTTGAAATTGTATATCACTAACTTGTAACGTTTATGGAACGAAATCATTTAGAAACGGTGCAATTTGGTAAAAGAACTTCTTACCTCACAGTTTTAGATTTTTTCAACAGTAAGAACACACTTTAATGACTGCGGGCTTATATTTAGAATAACAAAAGGGTGCTAAAGTGAATGAAAATATTTTTTACCGTCACCAAAACTTCGTTTATATTAAAACACACTTTAACTTTATATTAAATATTTGCAATATAAACGTTCATACTAAAACCATATTTCAAAGTCAATTTCATACTAAAACCAAATAGGATTTAATGTTTCATTGTAGGGGAGCAATTGCTAAATAACACTATGGAACAAATTCTGGTTAGCAAAAGTTAGGTCGATTCTGAAAGTGAGGGGTGAATATAGAGGCTATATTAGAAAATCCGTATAGCGGCGTTCGAATTTTTAATCGACCTTCGAACTTTGTAGACATTTCTTGCATTATGTTTCGAAAACCTGTATGATCGTATCCATATATTTTCAGAGAATTATATATGGAGACGTTCGCTATTTTGTATGCAATACAATTCTCAAGAACTTTTCAAAAAATCGTGTTCATGTCATTCATTCCAAGAATAAAAATGATTTTGTCAAAAGAATTCAAAAACGGAAGTGGTGAAAAAATTTTATTCAAAATAGATTTTTGGGAATTTACTCACTACTGCATGTCAAAATTTTATTTGCGTAAAAAAACATGCCTGATTGTGGAAAGTCTAGCCTTCAAAAAAATTTCAAGATATATTTCAAATTTTAAATTTACCGAAATTTGTTAAGTTTTTGGTGTTAGCTACCAAATTAATTTTCAAATTCTGATACCAAATACAGGTTTTTAACTTCAAATTCACCCTCTTCCATTTCAAATTAAACTTTTTCCAAATCAAATTAAACTTTTTCATTTAAAAAAAAACTTTTTCCATTTCAAATAAAACTTTTTCCATTTCAAATTAAAATTTTTCCATTTCAAAAAAAAACTTTTTTCACTTCAAATTAAACTTTTTCCATTTCAAATTAAACCTCATCCAAGAAAAAGATTTATTTTAGATTTTTATTGATTTATTAATATGTAATCGAAAAGTATTACATAATTCTTGTGTAAATAGCTGTTTAGATAAAATATATTAAAACTAATATCACTAGTTTGAACTAGATGAATCCCAACGAAGAAGTTTTTTCAAAAGTCAAGTTAATTGCGTGAAATATGCTAGCTGATCCTGATGCACGCGCTGATTTAAGTAACATTATCAAGGAATCTTGAACGACTGTTACCTCCACAGATTTTTATATACCTTCAGCTGCTGCAGGGGTACCCTTGTAAATATTTACTTCAATAATTTATATATTTACTTAAAATTTTGTACTTATCTTTAATTTTGTTTTTTGTTGATATTTCTTGTAAAAATTTGAAAAATTAAAACAAAACATATGTATGGCAAAGTGAATGGAAAAGTTCAAAAAAGTCTAAAACGTCGGTTGTATTTTGGATTACAGTTTTTTTTTGGTTTTTAACATATGTAATTTTGAAGAAATATGTAATACTTTTCGATTACATGTTAATAATTCAATTAAAATCTAAAATAAATCTTTTTATTGGCTGAGGTTTAATTTGAAATGGAAAAAGTTTTTTTTGAAATGGAAAAAGTTTAATTTGAATTGTAAAAAGTTTTATTTGAAATGGAAAAAGTTTTTTTTGAAATGGAAAAGTTTAATTTGATTTGGTTTAATTTCAGAAATGTCAACGAAGGCGGCGGATGGTTAAAAATGGCCACCGAGGCGATCTTTCTCAACATCCGCCTTCTGTCAGTTATTGAAGTTTCTTATTAAGAGAAAAAAATTGAAAAATGCCCACAAACCGCATCAAACAGTGCATTTTTCAGGGTGCCTAAGCAGCTTTTGAACTCCAATTCGGCAAATCTATTTGTTGACGTATCCATTGAGTCAAATATGACGATCATAAAATGGACGTAAGTTGCGAAACATCTTTCTCACAGAGCATTTATCTAAATTTTACTTAAGGCCCAGTTTCAATTTGTTTTTTTTTTTAATTTTCTATATTTATTTTTTATTTATTTTGAAAAACATTTTAAGTTAACTCATCGTGATTTTACACAAAGGTTAGCTTAAACAAAGTTTTAAATTCCTTAACCTGAGTTTAAATATTCACGTCGATAGCTCATCTCAACAGGCAAGTTTTAATAAAAAACACAGAAATTGCAAAAATATGAATATAATTATTTTTTACTATACAAAATACAAAGTCAAGTTAAAAAAAAAGCTCTTGTGTTTGAAAAAGTTTCCGTATTTTTGACAAACTTTTTCATTTTGACATAAAATCAAATTACTCTCTATCACTCGAATTTTAATTGAAGTGCGTACGTAAACAGACCTATGATTAATTTTCAGAATTTTTTGTACATAGTTTTTAAAAAAATTATTTCAATGATAGTGACAATCAACATTATTTTATCAAACATTTTTGAAATGCTTTGATGTTCTAAATTACTTTTTTAGAATTTAAACTATAGAGCCGCTCATATTGCTCACGATCTTCAAAAGTGACACAACTGAAAAATTTAAAATTTTCAGGAGAGGCAAAAACTATTTCTTTTTCAAAGCAACTTCATACAAAAGAAGGACAAAAAATTATTTTTTAAAAACGAAAGAGCAATCAGATTAAAACAAAATTTTAACAGTCGATGGACATTAAAAAAAATTAACCTTTTACATTAAAAGGTTAAAATTGAAAAAAGTCTTATGTCTTTTCGTCTCAGTTTAAATTTTTAAACAGAGGTTAAGTAAACTGACGATCAAAATAAGATAAGTTACAAAAGTTGTTTTAATTGTCTTTAAAATTTAAACTCTGTTTTCGAAACCTGAGGTTAAGAAATTGAAATTTTGGAGATAAGGTAAAGGGGCGTAAGAATGTGTAAAAAAATCTTAATATATAAAAGACAACCGTCCTGCTCCGTGCTCTATATCGTAAAAGATGCTCAGCCTGGACCAGAACCTGTTGTAAAATTATCCATTTGAAATGTTTGTACTTACTAAACCTTTTGCTCTATATCGTAAAACCTGTTCAGCCTGGACCAGAACCTGTTGTAAAATTATCTATTTGAAATCTTTGTACGAACTATAAAAAAATTTAAGCCTTCTGTTGGGCATAAAATCGAAAATCTAACTAAGTTAAACGTTATATATCTCCCTAAAATTATTTTTGTCATGTTTGCAACTTCATTTCATAGTACCAACCTATTTGATTTTAGAAAAGACGTTGGAAAATAAAAAAAAAATTTTTTCCGAAGTGTCCAATATAATGGACGAATCCATTGAAAGGGTTAAATAGATTTTTGGCGATACTTTGAGTCCGAATAACATCAACCGTTATTCCAAAATTGCTATCCTGTGCCCAAAAAATTCCGATGTGAGCGAAGTCAACGAGCAAGTTCTAAATATTTTAGTTGGTGACAGTGAGAGATCTGAGCACAGATTAAATTGAAGACAGTGATGATAACGATAAATAAAACTACCCTGCCGAGTTTTTGAATGAATTTTGTCCTTCAGGAATGCCACTGCATAAGTTAAACCTCAAAATTGGAAGTATTATAATACTTCTTCGAAATTTCCATACCAAAAGAGATAAGAGAGGTTAGTTTTGAAAAACCTAAAAACTTAATTAATCATCGCACAGGTATTGACAGGCGCACTGGCGAACATGAAATAGTTTTCATACCTGCAATTGATTTGGCCCCGACAAACACAGATTTGCCTTTCACTCTCCGGAGGCGACAATTTCCAGTTAAACTGACCTTTTCAATGACCATAAATAAATTGCAAGGTTAAATATTGCAAAAAGGAGGAGTTTTTCTAAAAGAACTGGTATTTAGTCATGGGCAGTTTTAGCGGGCTGATGATGTAAAACTAAGCATTATAGATGCAAGGAACAAGGTTAATTGGTTAAAAATTCTGAGAATTTTTTTACTAGAAATGTTGTATATAAAGAAGTTTTATCAAAATAATTAAATAAACATGTTTTCAAATAAAAACCTTTGTACATAAATCCAATAAATTTTTTGTCGCATTTTGTACTCTAAATGGTTCCTTCCCGTCGTAGGACGGGCTTTTACACTAGTTTCAGAATAAAATTCAAAGCCAAAATTTTTCAGCATAAATACAGTGCGTAAAAGTTGAGGTCGCGAATGTAAAGTCTCTTGCGGCTTGCACGATATCTATTCTAAAGGTAACGTGAAACAAAGAAAATAAATAAATAGCATAATAGTTTTGTTTTCGTAAAATTTTTTATTCTGAACGAAAATTCAGAAATTTTTATTCTGAAATTTTTTTAACACATTCTAAAGATGTTTTCAAAAACAATAAAAAAATTCAAAATTCCTCAAAAAAATTGATACTGAGCCTTAATTAACTTAAGATTTAAATAAAAATGTAAGGAACAAAATAATTTCAATATTTCAAAAAATTACAAAATACAGTCATTCAAACAAACCAGCTTTTTTACTCAAACCAAATTGGAACTGGGCATTTAGTTGAGGTTATTGTGTTTAGATTAATTTTTCTTTTATTTAAATAATTATGTTGTTTATTTTAGTTTATGAAGAAGATCGTTTATGTACTCCTTAGCTAGGCAAAAAATTACTTATAAAATAGTTAAAAACAAACTCTTCTTGTTTCCATTCCCTGCTTGCATTCCAAAAATTTTGTTTGCTGTTTGCAACATCAAAATATGATTCCCGCGGGAACGACTTTGTTAACGTGTCACAAAATTTTGTAACCCACATACATATGACAGTAAAGGTATTAAGTTGGCTAATCAATTTTTTATGAAGTTAATTATTCACAAAATTCTGTTGAAAAACTGTTTTGTTTTTTATGTTTTTTGTGTGTGTCATTTTATCATTCTCATTATTTTACAATGCCCAGAGAGCACCATAAACTATTGTAGCAAGAGTTGAAAATTATGACTATAAAATATTTGTTGTGCAAAAAGACTGCCGTCAGTTGAGCAAAATAAATATTTATACAAGGCAGCAAACAACAACAACTCCCAAACAATATTTCGCAATATTATGTGACAACAACAACAAGGTTTGTTTGCTTACTTCCCCAACTGTGCAACCGCCCACAGTTTCTGTTCAATACCTGATCTATGTATTTAATGTAATGAAACGTAAACATAACTAATTTTCTACAAAAGTTCAATGCAGATGAATAATCGGTATACAATAAATACTGAACTCTTTTGAGACCAAACATTTAATTAAAACAAAGAATCACTTTCATCAATAGCCGGATGTTAATTTTAACTTAATATAGGACATTAAATGGTTTGATTAGAACAAAGGGGAGTAAATGTGAGTTTCTCCCTCTATAAAATATTGCTTAACACAAGTAAAGTGCCTTCCAAGGTAAATAAATTGACAAACATATAAATAGCAGGCAGGTTAGTTTTTTTTTTGTCATTTCGACTCCTGTTTCCAACCACTATTACACGGCGCGCCGGCAGCGTGTTTTAACTAAACATAATGCGTAGCGTAGCGCGTCAGGATAATGAATGCATGCTATTTAATAAGCGAGCGCGTTACCGTATCGCACCAACATCTATCTATTCTATCGTATGTTTAGTGCTCGACATGAACTGAGCGCCAAAGAATTTCTATGAATGGAACTATTTTTGCGCTCGTCTTAAATAAAATAAATGTTTTCGGCGATTTTAATCGCATGGGTGCGGTAAAAATTAAGTGGCAGGCTATCTACATATGCAGCGATTGCACTGAGAGAAAATATACAGCTAAAATGTTATTCATTTCAAACTAAATTTAAGAAAATAAATAAAATAAAATTATATTTGAACTTTAGGGCTTATCAGTTTATTAGTTTTATGTATGAAGACCGACCAGTTCATTCATAGGAGGTATGAATTTTGGTCACTAAATAAAGGAGTTCTCGCTTTTATAAGTACATATATTTCTTTATTTCTTTATTTCTTTTTTTCGTCATAATGCGTTCAAAAAAGACTCTTTTATGAGTACATTTTCGTATGTTGTGGGCACCAAAATATGATTCATAAAATCTATTATTTTATGAGTCTTTTTGAATTTTAATAATCATAAAACGTACTTTTTAGCAATCATTTAACAATCATATTAAAGACTCTTTCATGAGTCAATTTAATGAGTCGTCATAAAACACGCATAAAAAACACTCTTTTTAGAGTCATTTTTTGGAAAGCCTCATAATATGTTTGTAGGGTATATTTCATGCATATATAGTTCTCATATGTATACCCGATATGGTTCTCGTGGTTCCCTTTGTATTTTTTTCGTGCCATTAACGAATTTTTTTTAAATGGTTCATATAACCGGTAAACTAACTCAAAAGTTAAAATGACTCTTAAAAATCTATTTCTACATCATTTTTATTGGATCAGAGAATTTCCCATCGAACGGCTTTGGTTCTTCTGAACCCATGTTTTGGCCGAAAAATCAAGTTTTATGCATATAACTTTTTATTTTTTCAGAAGATTGTTTAAAAAAATTGTTTGAGGCCCGAAAAAAATCGATATTTCGTCATGTTCGAAAAGATTTTTTTGGAAAAATCTATAAAATATGTAGTGTTCATGGTATTTATATGCATTTTTATATGCATGGTATTTATCCTTATTGGCAAAGTATTGAGCTTTTCTATTCACTGATATATCTTATAGAGTGGTTTAACCAAAACTTGGTGCCACAATTACATAAAACGTAAAAAAATTTATGTTCAAAAAGCTTTTTTCAGCTTAATTATTATTTAATTGCAATAATTACTGTTCGATTTTAACAAATCTTGGTTTAAATGAGTTTTTAGGTATGCAAAATCGAATACTGGTAACAGTTTCTTTAGTAAAGTATACGCCAGAGAGCGCTCCAGTAAGAAATTCATCATCATTTAAAATATATATTTTCTATAATACTCCGTTTTGATTAAACCACATTATACGGTTTACCAATGGAAAGAAAGAGAATGAAAATATATATATGTTGGATGTCAAAAACATAACATCTTGTCGAAAATGACGAAATATCGATTTTTTGGGGTCTCAAAAGAGTTAGCTCTAGATCACAAATCAGGCATCCAAATCATATGAATGTACAACCACGAACATTTTTTTTATACTATTGAAAGATTTAATAAGTACCCATACAAATTTTAAAGTCATTGAAAAAAAAATTTAAAAAAGTTTTTATAAATTTCTGATGAAGAATTTCGAAGGAAGTTTAACCGACTTGAAACAATAAAAAACAATTTTTTAAATTCAAAATTCAACACACAAATAAAGCATTTAGATGTAATAACATATTTTTGGAGTGTAGAGGGACATTACCTCGGGCCAAGCAACACACGTCTTTGGAACTAGAAAAATTAGGGCAGTAAAATTATGATTTAATGATGTTTGTGCATTTTTTTCTCAAAACTTGGTTCTTCTTAAGAACTTCTTATCGGAGTTTTTAGTTTCCGTTGGTTTTGCTTTAAAAATTTCATCCATTACAATCTATTAAGTTCAGCGGGTCAAATCCCTATCATATCCAAGGACTTTTTTCGACAGAAATAGTTTTTTTATTATTTTTTAAACAAAATACGAACAAATAAAAATTTTAAGATATATGGTTCAAATAAGATTAAAATAGGTTAAGGTTACGAATGAACAAAAAACATTGTCTGGAGAAAAACACGTATTACGTAAGTGTTTTTTTTTTAAAAAATCACGATTGAAGTTTTGAAAAATCTTAGGTGCCATATTTTTCAATAAAAAATTGTTACTCTAATATTGTGAGTCTAAACCATAAGTTCTCAAAGCAGGTAAAATCGCTTCTGTGGGCTCTGAGAACTCTGCTTTTGGGCGGTAGGAAGATGAAATCAAGTTTTTATATTAATATGTAAATTGAATTAAAAACCACTTTGCAGTAATGAATCTAAAATTTGCTGGAGGAAATTATTGAAATTTCAACAAACGAAATGTTGAAACTGAAATATAAAAATTTGTGCCAGTAGTTCGGGTTACAAGAACAGATACCCACTCTTTATCCTGTTTAAAGGGCTGTGTTGGAACAATATATAATATGATGGATTTTCTTATTGATTCGAAAGTGGAGTTGGTGCGGTAAGAAAACTTTTTACGAGTTAAAAAATTGTGACATTTTAATTGTGGCTCTTTTTTACTAAAAAGAGAAACTGACTGCAAATATTTGAACACGGAGAATAAAGAATTCTTCTGACAAAAATTTAACCCAATTTTGATAAACTTATAGCAAAATATTAGACTCATTCCTCTCATCAAAAATATTTTTTAAATTATTTTTTATCTCTTGTACTAATCTATACAACAAACAACAAACAAATTGGCCATTTCAGCCCTTAAAAGGACTTTGACCGAGCTTCTTATGATCAATTGTGTTGTGTGTGTTATTAAATGTTTACACACCATTGACCGAGAACTGGAACTACATGTTTTATGCCGACTCCGAACGGCTAATATTCATGTTCTCAAGAAACTTTACATGGCATTATTTACTCTCTGAGGTTTGCCATTGTCTGCAGAGAGGTGGTGACCGATAAGAAAAATTTTTTTATTGAAAAAACTTTTCGCCGCGACTGTGGATCGAACTCAGGCTCTAAGCACGCTAAGCCACACACTTAACCTGCATGCCACGGTCACCACAATACTAATCTAATACTATTATATAAAAGGAGACACACGGCGTATTTGGTGACGAGTGTTCTCAATAACCGCTGAACCGATTTTTATAATTTTTTCACTATTCAACTGCTGTGATAAGCGAAATAACTATAGGCTACTACGTTTTTTCAAAACTTTTTCTTTAATTATTTAAGAATTCATGTATTTAAATACATGCTAATGCTGTACAAACAGCACAACAAACAGCAGAAAACCAATGCTTAATTAAGCTCTTGCTGTGAGAGTAACTCTCAACACAGCACGGCTGCCATCATAGTACAACAAATAAGGTAGCTGCAGGGCTGAGAGCCGAAAGTCAGAACTGTCAAAAAATACTGAACGAAATAGAGCAACAAAACGAGACATCAAATAATTTGTATTGAATTTGACAATTCCGACTCTGAGAGAGAGAGGATTGATAGCCCTGCAGCTACCTTGTTTATTGTACTATGGCTGCCATGTTGTGTGGGTAGTTGCTCTCAGTTTGGTGAGTTGTTCTCAGTGCTGCCACATTTTTTTTTCAAATGAAGTACACGTGTTTTGCTAGTCTTAAATAAATAAATTTGGGGCGTACGACGGAAAAAGTTTGAGAATCTATGGTCTAAGACTTTTATACAGACCTTTATATATAATTTAAGTTGTCAAAGACTTTTATACAGACCTATATATATAATATCAGTTGTTCTTATACTTAGGAGTTAAATATTAGAAAAGCTAAATTTCTTTAAGCTAAGTAGGGAAATTTCCTTAAGCTAAGTAGGGAAATTATTTTTAGCAAAAATTTTAAAAATGACTAATTTATGGATCAATTAATTTGAAAAATATGTCAACGAAGGATATTTTTGAAAAAAAATTTTAAATCTTAAGAAATCTTTTAAAACAATTTCAATTCCTTAAAATTAATATAATTTTGCAAAAGTTAAATGTTACATTAGAAGACTTAAAATATAAAAAATTTTTTAAAATTTTTCCGAAGTTTAAAAAACTTCTTCAGATTTAAAAAAAGTAGTCCCATTTGAAAAAATTAACGGAAATATTGAATACTCCTTATGATAGAAAATAAGTTTTTTCAATTGTTAGAAAAGTTTACTTAAATTTGTCTAAAATTCGCAAAAAAATTATCAAAATTTTAAAAAATGCACAGGGTTTATTTAAAAAAATTGTTCCAGAAAACTTTGACTTATTGTTATAGTGCCACAAAAATTTTCAAAAATTCAAGTAATGTACTTCAAAATTCTTAGAGATCTTTATAGTAAAATTTTCAAAGTTTTAAGAAATTCTTTGATATTCCGAATTCTTGAAAATTATTTTAAAACTTGCCATAAACTATATTAAAAAAAAAAAAATAAAATCCAAATTTATCAAAAATTGTAAAAAAATTTTCGGCAATTTTAAAAGATTTTTAAATCTAGAATAATTCCATAAATATATATGTTTAAAACACTTTTCAAAGATTTTAAAATTTCTTTATAAAAAATTTTAGAACTTTTCAGAAATTTTAAGTAATTTTTAAAGTTTTAAAAAAATTTGTCATAAGTCTAAAAATAAAAAAAAATCTTTATCTCCCAGTGGCACGGACGCGACATTCGCACGGTTTTAATTGCTCGAAAAATAAGAAAGAAACAAAATGAGCCGATATGTATTTAAGTGTTGTAACGCGACGAAAGAGTGCTACATTTTATAAAAATATTGGCGAGATTTAGTACAAATTAGTACAAAGTAATAAGCAATCATTCAATGGAACGGACGCGACAAAAAACAGAACTTGTTTTAAGCTCGTATAGAAATATGCAAAATTTAGCTAATTTTGAGAACTTTTTTTTTATATATAATATACATGTTAATGGAGGTCAAAGGCTAACTATTCTTCGTAGACGTATGAAATATAAGAATTATCTCTTTTTTTTTTTTTGAATAGATATAGCACGAAAACGGACGCGACATCATGGACGCGACAAATTTTTCCACAGTAGTAAAATACAGTAAAGATGTTCATTGTAAATTTTAATAAAAATACATCATAATAAGTTGAATTCAAGTTACATAGCAGAAATACTTATCAAAATAAAAAAAAAATAAAGTTAAAAGCTGTTAGAGTGCTTTATTTTAATGTTTTTCTTCACTTTTGGTGGACCTTTTTTGGGAGATGCCCATATATCAAAAGCAGAATAAATCAGGATATATCTGTTAAAAAATTAAACAAACGAGCATTTAAGCAGTTCAAAGAAAGAACATTTACATTAAGAGTCACTAAATTAAAGTGCTTAAAATATAAAAATGGATTTTTAATGAAACATTTTCCAACTGCGAATTGATCTTATTAAAAAAATTACTTCAGAACAACATAAGACTGCAATAAGTTTCAGCACCTCTGTTTAAATTTAAATTTTTTCATCAAACAAATACAGAACGCAAAGTTTTTGTCCGTGTACTGGAATCAACTGGTCGCTCGAGCGTCCATGACAGGAGCCAACAACCAACAATTGTTCAGTTGAACTTGAGTACGCGTCGAAGCAGGTCGAACATAAAGTTGTTGCTGCAGCAAAAACCAAAAAAACAAGCCATTGCATGCGCTCGACGTCAGAGCTAATAACTTGGTCAATGGTGTGTGGCAAGCGGGTGGCTGCCGAATAATAAGAATAATAGTTGTACATTTTTTTTATTAAACTCTCGCACATGAAAGCTTTTCAATAACGTCATCATTGGGAATTGAACTCACCGAGCTAATTCAATTTCAAATAAATTATTATTAATTCGATTTGGCATTGTTTTTACTTGCCGCTAATGTTGTGGCATAAACAGTGTTCAGAGCGTCGTAATGTAAACAGTGCGCGCGGAAAATTGCTCGCCCACGGTACAGACAAAGCTGGACGGTGTGTGCGTTGTACACGAACAAATAAAGCATTTATTACGTTATTAATAATCAATTGATTTGCAAGAGAAAGAACAAAAGAGTAAAAAAATAATAACAACAACATCAAAGAGGTGTATTCAAATCCTTTTAGCTATTATTAAATAGCTAAAGTGCAAAAAAAGTGCAGAAATAAAAATACACGCTTGAGTAGTAATCAATGGCGTCCACAACTCGTACCAAAACAACTGTTGCAACATGGACAACTGTTGCTATTACCACACTGTGCTTTGTGGTGTTGCATGTGTGTATCGTACCAACACATGCAGACAAATTGTATCCATGCGCCTTTGTTGACACCATCAACATAACCGGAAGCTATCACTACGACAGCAATGATTCCTACATACATGACGACGTCATCATACCGCGACACCTCATTGCTGAATATGACTTCGTCATGCATCAAAGTGATCGGCTGCCGGTGCCGAAACACATACGCGCCTGTGTCTGCAAGCTGAGGCCCTGTATACGCTTCTGCTGCAGTCATGGTCATATCTATGACACAAAAAAAGGCGTCTGTAACACGACCGTGGCCGGTGCGGCATTCAATATTGTCGATAATTATATTGAGGTGCGTGCCTCGAATGGCAGCTCAACCATGTTGGTGGAGACAGCGGAGTACTTTAGTTTACAAATTGGTGTACCGTGTGAAAATATGCGTTTTGTGACCAAGGACAATAAAGTGCTCAAGTGGAATATATTTCCGGTAGTTATTGAATGTTTTATGAAATTGTTGTGTTGAACTTATGTTGTTGTCTTATGTACCGTTACAGAACGGAACAATATCGCGCAAGAATCATGTTTTCTCCCGTCATTACTGTTTGACGCCGTTCAAAACGGAGAACGCCAGCTGGGAGTGGCAACCTTTGGCATGCACGGGTGAGAGGTTACGCTTTATTTTAGGCGTCATGGAGTGGACCTATGCAATATGTGAGTAAACCGCAGGTTTGGATTTGAAAGTAAGGCAAAGAGTTGCAACCTTAAAAAAACGGATTGCGACAATTTCGACAGCTAAATAGTCGTTTGCGAGTAACGTTGTATGCGACACTTTCATGTGAAATGCTTTTTTCGAGGATTCCTGTTATAATTTCTCCACTAGGTTATTAAAAACTTAAATTGAGTGAAAAAGTGTTTCAGTTTCAGCACCGGCAAAATGTTGAACGAACTTAAAAAAATTAATAATAGTGAACAATTTAACTTGAGCCGTTAATAATCGCGGCTCGAAAACGATATTCGCGTCGACTCTGCAACTGTAGACTGATAGCAATTGTCTACAAAATGTAAAATTATCTCACGGAAACAAAAGTATATTTTTTATATAAGTAATGTAAGAAGCTTTTTGGATAGAAAAGCACGTCTTGAACGATACACAGTGGGAAAGTTAGTATGGGTAGGTGGAAAAAAAAATCAATATCTTGGCGGTCCGTTATAGAAGCTAAAGTGCTAAGAAGTACGGTATTAAGTAAAAAATAAAATAAGAGTCTTAAATATAAGCGATGAAATGCAAATTATATTCAAATTCAGGAAAAACAGTTTATATCAGCTTTGATGAGTAAAATTTTTAAGTTTTACTCGAACAGTTCTCATAAAAGCTTGCCCTGTACCTGTAAATGTACCTTCTTTAACATTTTGGCCTGCATCATATACCTTTTAACTCCCTTCGACTTCCTTTTGACTACTCTAGGAAAAAAAACTACTTCGATTTTATATCTATATCATATTATATATTATATCTTCGTGATCTATGAAAGATAAGGCCAAAAGAAAAAAGACACCTGAGAGTGGAATGATAGCACTGTAGCTACCTTGTTCATTCTACCATGGATGAAACAGTAACAAATAAACAAAAAATTATTGAATTCATCAAATTCACAAACCATTATTGGCACTGTTCCCATTTCAAATTGACATTCCTTTTTTAACAAAAAATCTGAGATCACATTTTTATGAATAACAAAATTTTTAAAGGGCCTTAAAGGATTTTTAGGTATTGAACAGTTTAAAGCTATTTTAAGATATTTTAATTAATAAGAGCGTAAGTTCTTTGAGGTGGTCGCATTGATGTATTTACGAACTCCTTATCCGTAACTGCCAATTACCGACCACTACTATACTTTTTTCCAATAAGACCAAACCGGCCGATTGTTAATTAATTGCTATTTTATGCTTTTTCTAATAAGTTTTACGTACCTTTCAGTAGTCTTAGGGGTCAAAAATTATTATATGGAGCTTTTCATAGGGTTATTTTGACGTTGACGATTCATTTAAAATGAATGAACGGTCAGGCCCAGTGGTCTACAATGATCCAGGTTTGACTTGGAGCCCCTACGGTAAAAGTATGGACTGTATAACATCATTTTTATCAACATGTTCAGTTCTCGGTAAATTGTGTGGAAAAATTTAATAACACACACAACTCAATTGATCATAAGAAGGTTGGTCAAAGTTCTTTCAAGGGCTGAAATGGCCAATTCGTTTTTTTTTTATAACTTACCGCAATATATATTTGACATTTACTTCATAGAGAAGATAAGAAAGAATACGACGAATAAAGTAAGCTTCATCGGAGCCATTCAGTTCGCTTAAGGAATATTAGTCGTAAGTATATCGTTGATCCTTGTAGTTGAAAGTTCCTCTAGGTTGTCGAAGAAGGGTTTTCCCAGTGTACTTAGTCTTTATCTTTCTAGCGCTGGGAAAGCACATACAAAGTGTTGCACTGCCTTCTTTGTGTTCGGGTCGTAACAGCCACGACAATCAGAGTTGAAGGCAATACCAAGTATCTCTGCGCAAACACCAATGTACCAATGATTCATACTGATTGTCTTTAATCTTGCTTTATCACCCCGTGATCTTTTAATAGTTCGCGAGTTCTGCTAAGGTTGTATGAAGGGCACACTTCCTGTAGGAATACTTCTTCTTAAACCGAGTTCAGAGGAAACAGAATTGGTTCTGCTTTTAACACATAAATGTTTCTGTGGCTGAGAACCCAATTTATGGCTATATCGACGACTGTGCCAGTTCCTCTTTACACTGCTTTACTAGCTTGGAATTAGATTTTAACGTTCTAATGGCTGCTTGACTATCTGACAGTATCACTGCATTTAGGTTATTTGTATTGGCTTGAATTATTACCCGATAAGCCTCTCTTATCGCTAGAAGTACTGCGTGAAAGACGATGGCTGAGTCTGGTAGACAGAATGAATTGCTAATGCATAGTTTCTCTGAGTTAATACCGGATCCAAATCCGAATTCCATCTTAGACCCATTAGTATAGAAAGTTATATCGAAGAAAGCAGCTGTGCCCTCATTGTGCCATTCCGTTTTGGTTAGAAACCTGTTAGTGAAGGTCTTTGCAAAGTCTACCAGTCCCTCCAAAACCAGTTAGTGATTAGATAAATATATAAAACATTCGTTAAAACATGATTTTGACTTGTTCTTAAATAGGTACTTATTCTTTGCGGTTCTGGGTGCATAATTTTACGTTGAACTTTACATTCATGCGTCAAAGGGTTCGTTGATGCATTTTCAGTCAACGAAGCTTGCGTCGAGCTTGCCCATATATTCAGCTCAATCATGAAACATTTTCTCCCGGAAGTTGTAAATGGGAGTTCCCGGTTCTAAGATAGCAGATAAAGATACATCAATATTTTTATTTTACACTCATATTGGCGGTTGATGTACAAAATTGCATTAAAAATTTCCAAAAAGTATTTTAACTTTATCTTAAAAACGGTAACTCCCATTTACAACTCCCGGGAGAAAATGTTTCATAATTGGGCTGATTGCATTCGAAGAAAGATTTACAAATTCCACTCCTCTATATTTACCGTAATTTTGGATTTGTAGTGGATCAGGAGAAAAAAAAATTTTTGAAAATTTGACGAAATTATTTAATGAAAGCCTCTTAATGCGTTTTTAAGTTTTTGGGATTGGGTGCAAATGGAACTTAAAAAGTTATAGGTCCTGTTGCCGAAATAAAATGAAGAAATTTAATGCAATTATTTCAAGCAATGAAGGACTTACTAAAATAAAATAAGTTAATTGCATTTTTAATGGAACCTTTAACTGCAAATTCCCAATAAATGTAGAAGTTTATGATGTTAATGCTTTGAAATGGTCTCCAGTCATGAAGCAATGAGTGCCATCAATCAAGAGACGGTCATTTATCGGATATTGCATTTCATACTTAATTATATATGATTATGTCGCCCATTTAATATTGAAGTAATATAATTTGTACTTACCATCACCGATTTGGCTCAAATTTTTTTTTTTTGACGTAGAATTACGTCTTACAGCGCGGTTTGTAGGGGGTCGTTTTAACAGATTTTTTCAAGTTCATTAGGCAACGTTTTTGGCGAATACTTTAGGGTATACCTACAGCCTTTAATACTCTTCGTTCAAAGATAATATATATACTAAAATATCAGATATATCCTGCGCTGTCAAATTTAACGAAATGGGTCTGTGATCGGGATAGATTTAACTCTTATGAAAAAAACGAGTTGGATCATATTTCTTTTTATGCTTTTACCCAATAGATGGCGTAAAATTTTAATTTTTATTTTTAATGCAAATTAATTTGGATTCGACATCCCACTAGTACTAGCGAGTGTAGTTTGCAAACTATACATCGAACAGAAAGTGTAGCTAGCAAACTAAATATCAGACAGAGACGAGAGGAAAGGACATGTGCTTAGCGTGAAATAAAGTAACAATACGATTTTTTAAAAATCGGGGTCTTAATTATACCCTAAACCTGAAAGGTCATGGTATATTAACTTTGTGCAAACGTTTGTAACGCATAGAACGAAGCGAGTCCGGTATAGAAAAGTATATATATTCTTGATCAGCGTCACCTCGTGAGTCGAGCTATTCATGTCCGTCCGTCCGTCCGTCCGTCTGTCCGTCTGTGTGTTGTCCGTATACACAGGATAAAAAGAAGGAGTAGAGATAATTGGATGAAACCTGGTACACAAAGTCACATGCACCCAAGAATCTGTACCATTGAATATTTTTGGAATCTGGCCACGGACACGCCTACCTTCCATACAACGCAAAAATTGAAAACTGCATAAATCAGCTCATAATAAGCCTACAACAGTAAAATTCGATATATATGTGTTTTATACCAACACAAAGATGTTTTCGAAAAATGGACATCATCCGCTCACGGACACGCCCACCTCCCATACAACCCAAAAATTGAAAACGCAATAAATAAGCCTGTGTTTAACCTAAAGAGCTAAAATTTGGCAAATATGTTTTTTATGACAAGACAAAGATGTCTTCGAAAATGAACGTAATCCGCCTACGGACATGCCTACCTCCCATACAACCCAAAAAGTTTAAAACTCAATATATAAGGTTATGTTTGTCATAGAGAAATTTAATTTGGTATGTATATATTTTATTCCAAAACTAAGGTGTGTTCAAAAATTGGGAGTAATCCGTCCATGAACTCGCCCACCTCCCATAGCGAAAGCACAATAAAGGCATTAACTGTGAGCTACAGGAATAAAACTTGGTATGTGTAAATTTTTCATCAACATTTAAATGCATACAAAATATCAAATTCATCCGCCCACGGACACGCTCATTTACAAAAATATTTACAAAATTTTTTTGTTTTTGAAAAGTGTGCTTAGGGTATTTCATAGTCGGCCTAGACCGACTTTAGTCTTTTTTTACTTGTTTTAATTTGAAATTAGTAGTTAAACTGACTGTAGCTCGCAAACTATTTATCGGGCAGAGACGAAAGTGGCACCAATGGAAAGTGCATTTGTTTCGCCTTCTTTTCAACTAAGTCAATGACCTCAACCTGTCAAACTTAACAAAATGATCAAAAAAGGTTGAAATTTTGCTTGTTTCTTTTTGCTTGCTCATTTAATCATATTTACTATTTAACTTTTTCTTTGCTTTGGCATCGATAAGTAGTCCAGAATTGAGTGTTATTCATTTATTTTTTAATTTATGGAAGATCAATAAAAATACGTGCAAAATGAACAAAACAATCGGACCAAAGAGACAAAGTAGAAGAGGTTACAACTTAAACGGAATTCTACGTCTACACTTACGATACTATCGAAACTGTTTCTTTTTTTTTGTTATGGTTTAATGTTTAGAAAACTTAATCCACCGTTATACATTTTTACAATCATTTTTGATGGCCAAAATAGGGTATTTTTTGCAACAACGTAGTTCTGTCATTTTAAATCCGATTTCCGCTAGTATAGTATCATTGGAAAGGTCATTTCCTCTTTTTTAAGGGAAAAATATAAAAATTTTGAATCCTTAAAATCTCAAACCCTGGATTTCGTCTTCTTAACAATCTAAGAAAAAAATTTAAGCCAAATCGGAGATGGTAAACACAACTGATATAACACTTCAATATGAAACGGGGGATATAACTTTTTTATACTTTTAAAACTTTTTAAAGTAAAACGTAATATTTGTTTTTTCTATTTTTTCCGAATTTAAAAGAGAAGCCTACAATAAGTTTATAACCTTTAGATTAAATATAAATAAAAGTAAACATATAAAAAGATAATATTCAAATATACGCCATTGTCTTAAATTACTTCTCTATTTTCTTAGGTCTGATCATAACGGTTATCTGTTTCGTACTCATATTCCTGATCTATGCAGTATGTAATCGCTTACGGAACACATTCTATGGTGTGGCCATACAAGCCTATGCCTTGGGCGTCATTGTGGGTTACTCGTTGCTAGCACATCTAATACTAACAGATCCCGCTCAACTCTCCAGAAGCGCGTGCATATCTATACGTAAGTACCTAACATACTTTCCCAATAGGACTGACTTCGAACTATTTTTCTCCCTCTATACCACAGCACGCTACATAGTGCTCTTTTTGCTACTTTCCTTTTACATCTTGAGCTACATAAGCTTCAACTTTTATCTGCATTTTCATGGTATTGTTCTAACAAAGATGATGTTTTGGCTAATATTTGTGCCAATTGTGCTGTTGGCCATTGGTTGGTCATTCTTTGTCAGCTTTGATCATTTTGCCGGTAAACCAGTGTTGGGCGGCGATCCTTGCTGGTTTGATCGTAAGTTTGGTGCTATCAATAAAAACTCTATAAAAGATTTACTAATAAATTAATTGTTGTTTTTTTTTTTTGTGGCCTTAGCGCGCAACTGGTCCATCATGATTTATTTCTACACACCGATATTGATTTCTTTCGCAATCAGTGGATTTTTCTATATCATCACCTTGATACAACTTAACGAACATGCAGAGCCAGAGGTAAACAAACTGCTTGCAACAATCGAAGAGAACCGGTGAGCACAGAAAATTAATTTCGACTATTAGTGTTTTATTTGTTTTTGCAATAATTATGTTCTTCTCATTTATAATGATATTTATTGCAGATTCAAATCGTTTTGGAAATATTTTGGCTATAATTTTGCTGCGTGGTTGGCATTTATTGTTGTTTTTATATTGAATTATTTTCGACATGAAAAGACGCACATCAGCTATGGTGCCAGCTTTTTTGTGGCCTTTCATGGGTTCGGCGCTCTTTACGCACTGATCGGCAAGAACCAGCAAGTACAAAATTGGCTAAGAAGTATCGAGAATGATGTGTAAGCATGAAATAAATTTTATTTCAATTTATTTTATCTTATTTCCGTATGGAACACTTTCATTTTTTAATTGTTGTTTTTTGCTGTTTGTTTGTTTGTTGTTTTTTCAGCGATGAGGAGGAGGATGATGGCGAAACATCGGTGCCAATGACAAACTTTTAGGAAATATCAAAGAGCAATTTTTTTTCAACAGCATCATTTTTTAAGATATATGTTTATTTCTTTTGTTTCTTATTACATGTCTGAAGATGGCCCAAATATTTTTAATTATTTATTTTTAATTGAATTTTTTAAGATTATCAAGCTTTGATATAAAAATATCTGTGTTTGCGGAAGAAAAACATATGGATTGAAGCATTTATAGAAGAAAACAAATTTTTTTGTTATTTTAATATTTCGATTCTGTACAATAAACAAAATTTTGCCAAGATTTTATGAAAAGAAAACAAAAAAAAGAATCGATGAATTATAAAAATGGAATAAAAATGTGCGAAATTCTTTATAATTCTACCAGCTGCATTGAAATAACAACAAAATATTAATTTAATTGAGAGATCTGGAAATAGAGTGTGTGTTTTAAGTCAAGGAACACTGGAGTGGATGGATAAAAAAGGTATCTTACTAACTGAATTATGCCTGATTAAGAGTTAAGGTCATAAAAATGGAAAAAGATTTTAAAAGTTTTAATCAAAAAAAGTTCTTGGATGGGAAAACTTACTTGGATACTAAGATCTTATGATTGAAATATTTTTCAATATTTTTTTTTTTCTTTTAGTTTGCTTAATTTTTAATTGACATAAAACTCCCAGTTGCCATGAGTTTGTGATAAAAGCGTTGAAAAGTCAATAATTGAGACTTAATTGACACAGGTCAACATTTAGCTAGAAAAACATCGGACTCAACCTGAGAAGTCAAGGGTTTTTGGAGTGGCTGGTTCTGTTTCCGAAGTCGGTACAGCTCTAGCACGGCAGTTTCAAGGCTCTTTGAAAGTCAACCTAAAAATGTAATTGAAAAAAATTTAAAAAAATTCATACAAAAGCATCAACAAAACAAAAATGTTTTTTACTTTGTCCTGACAGGGTTAAACCAGGACAGATGACCACAGATTCGAGTTCAGCCACCCAAAAAAACATAGAAAGCATGATCTGATCCCCAGACTAGAACATTTTGTTTTTGTATCGCTGTGTATTTAATATCTTATATATAATATTAATAAATTATGTTACAAAATGAGTAAAAAAATTAAAAATATGTCTAAGTCGGCAAATAAGAGGATGAAAGCGCTAAGAGCAGAGATTGAAAAAGCGGTACCTAATACTTAGCATTACAAAAGCACACACTCTGGTAAAAACACATATTTTTTCCGATAAAAAATTTCTCTATTTTCGATAATAGCTATTTTCTTTTTTTCAAATAAAATTTTCATCGCTTAGAATAAATTTTCACATATTCAAAGTAATATTCTTCATTTGTGGGAAATGGAAATATTTCAATGTCTCTATTAATGATATATATTTTTCTCGCACAAAAAAATTTCTCACTTATAGAGAAAAATTTATTGAAAATGAGAAATTTTTCCTATATTTTGAAAAAAAAATCACTAGGAGAAGTATTTTTTTCATTAAAAACAAATCTTCTCTTAAAAATAAAAAGTATTTTTCTCTAAAAACGATATATTTTTATATATTTTCTTTTTTTAAAATATAGAAGCTTTTTATGATTTTTAGAGAATTTTTAGGATAACATTTAGAGAAAAGCATTCTCTGGAGCAAACTCTTTATCATTTTTCTCTAACTATGATGTCTTTTTTATCATATTCCGATAAACTTTTTTCTGAGTGCACTCAAACTTTTTCTCTATGCATTCCACATTTGACTTTTCGATTCAAATATTAGTAATACCACTAGCGCGAAGAAGAAAAACAGTGGCAAATACTGGTATTTGGGATAAACCATTATTTGGTTTGTTTTGGTTTTTGATCACGATTGTGAAGCAAAACCGTACCAAACGTACGATTCTGCAGACGTTATGTAGGTCGTTTACAAAATATGACGTAATTAAAATTTTTTACAAGATTATGTTTTCATATCGAGTGACCTCTCGATCCCTCTTTCGATATCTGTGTGTCTCGAAATTTCCGTCAATGATATTATAAACTTAAGATATTCAGTTTTTTCCAAATATTTTGTGTTTTTAAGGTAATGTTTTCATATCGAGTGACCCTCTCTAACTGTGTTTCCTTAGATAGATATTCCAATTTTTATAATTTTTTCAGTTTTAAATGCTTAATTTTATATAAATTGATTCCTCTATCTGTTAACGCCAAAATTTGCATCCACTTTTCGAGCTCGTAAAACTAATTATTTGACTATAGCGGTGATAGCGGTTTGGAGATATACCATTTTTTCAAATTTTTTTAGGTAATGTTTTTATTTAACGTGATAGTCCAAGACTCCAAATTCCCATTTGGATCCATTAAAAACCAGTTATTTTTGACGCATCTCGCTCCATTTTCGTGATATCACGTCTTTTCAAAATTTTTTGAATTTTTTACGGTTATATTTTCATTAAACCTCCTCATTGACCCTCTAATGTGCTTCCCAAAAATTCTGTTCTCATGTGGAACTCGTAACTTATGTCGCTACGTTTTCCAGATAGCAAATTTTCGAATTTTTATAAGGTAATTTCGCATAATGTGACCCTTTTAAATATATGTGCGCTCCAAAATTCCCATCCCCATTTGGAACCCGTAAAAACTGGTTATTTTTGACGTTTCTCGCAACATTTTCTCGCAATTAGTTTTTCTTCTAAATTTTTTGAATAATTTCAAGGTCATATTTTTATTAAATGTGATCTTCTAATATGCGTTCCGAAATTTCCGTTCTCGAAAAATTTGTTATATTTGACTTATGTCGCTAAGTTTTCGAAATATTCAAATATTCTAATTTTTTGGAATTTATTTAAAGTAATTTTACATAATGAGACCTGTGCGTTTCAAAATTCCCATTTCCACATGGAACCCGTAAAAACTGGTTATTTTCTAACTAACTACGTTTTCGAGACATCTCGTTTATATAATTTTTTAAGATTTTTTTTATTTAATGTGACTTTCTAATGTTAGTTTCAATATTTTCGTTATCATTTGAAACTCGTTAAACTAGTTATTTTTGATTTTTTCAAATATTTTTAAGGTTATATTTTAATAACTTTCATCTGTGCGTCCCAAAATACCCCTCCGCATTTGGAATTCGTAAAAAATGGTTATTTTGGTTTATTTATATGTTCTTTTTTGAGCTTTTTTATTCAGTCAACTCTGCCTTGGTTCGGAAATGGAGAGATAGAAAAGTAGGAGAAAAAGGGAAATTAAGAGAAACAAGAGCAGAATGTTGTATGTGTGATGAATAGCATTATCTGATCTCTACCACCAACTACAACTTGGTTACGACCCCAAGCTAAGCCCACATTAAGGAAATAATGTTTTGTGCTCTTAACATAACATTCCGATAAATTTTTTGTCACTAGTTAGGGATAGTGTTATACTGAACCATGATAGTCTATAATAATGATGAAATTTTACATGATATTCCTGAATTTTGGTTCAATAAGCAATTACAAGAGTCACATGAAGTATATTTGGTATCAATGTTGAAAAAATAAACTCGATAACATGAATATTTCATAAGCATAATGGTAAAAGTTCATAAAGTATGTATACAAGATACATGAACCAATAAAAATTTTCATAAATGCCATGCAAAAATTCAAGGAGAACAAGAATCATTCACATTTTTTGTGAATAAAACTGGGATCGAATTGTCTGTTTCGAGCACGAAACGTTACTTTGTTTACATACGAACGAATAGAATTGGGATTTACTATTGAAAATAGCACATTGAGAACATTTAATTTTGTACACTCAGAAAAAAGTGTCTGGGAATATGATAAAAAATCTCTAAAATGATAAAAAGCTTCCGTGAAATAGAAAAATATATCGTTTTTAGAGAAAAATATTTTTTTTTGAGAAAATTTTTGTTTTTATTGAAGAAAATACTTCTCTTAGTGAATTTTTTATCAAAAGTTTTTCATTTTCAATAAAATTTCTCTATAAATGAGAAATTTTTTGTGCGAGAAAAATACTTATCATTATTAGAGACATTGAAATATTTCCATTTACTAGAAGTAAAGAAATATTTCTTCGAAAATGTGAAAATTTATTCTAATTGAAGAAAATATTATTTGAAAAAGAGAAAATTGCTATTATCAAAAATAGAGAAATTTTTTACTGGAGCAAGGTATGTGTTTTTTCTCAGTGTAGCAACGAACACGTTTGTTTATTCGATGATGTTGAAAAATATACGAAGTAGCGTTGAGTCTAATTTGATCACGGATTCTAGCACCAAATATAAATTTTTAAGTAGCGCGTTATACGTTTACGGAACAGATAATTCGACCTCTGATAAAGTTTATGTACTTATACGAGTATAACAAGAAGAGTTCATGAGATATGTGACTCATTTAAGTCTACAGTATATAAACAAGGGAAACGTGAACTATTTATTTACGTAAGTTGAGTGCCTGAAATTCATAAAATCCATGAAAAAATACAAGGCCAGCAAAAATCTTTCTTAGGATAAGAGTAAAAAATGCATTAAACCTATGTACCTACACATTAAAAGTATGAACTTATTTATGAATTTAGTGACAAAAATTCTCGAAGACAGTGCTCGCGTTTAGAAATTTTTTGAATTATGGCAGATTTTGTGAACATGTTTATGCAATTAAATAACTTATTCTTGTATTTTACATGGCCTTGTGTATGAATACACTCAAGCCATGTATTAGTACTTGGGACTTTATGTACAAGTACACATGATTAGTGAACGCAAACTGCATGTATGTTTTTTATGAATGTGTATATCGATGGTTAAGCGCACATGGTTATATATCGGTGATAAGTGAAAAATTTGAAATGTTCGGAAACGTCGATTTTGTTTTTAGATTCCAATACATTGTAGTAAAAAACACTAATTTATACTGTATACTGAGCAGCAAGCATTGGTTATGCATTTTCAAGAAATTTATACAAGGTAGATATCGAGCCATAACCGTGAAAATGATGTTACCATCAAAACTAAAATTTCAAAGGAGCAGATTTCTTTTAATTATTTTCAACTTAAGATATTTAGTAACGACAATGTAGTTACACAATCTTAACAAATAAATAATTAAATTGTTATAATTACTATTATTTTAAAATATTAAATTGTTTATAACGAAATAAATTATAAGTTTTGATAAGAAAACAAATTTTTGTAAATTGCTGGTTACATCTTTTTCGCGGTAATGGCTCGATATTATATTGATGATTTGGAAAATGCAGTAAACCTACCATCGATATGATGTAAATGTTAAGTGTAGTGATGGAATCTAAGATCAAAATTCAAATAAAGAGAAAAAAGGTAGTATTCTTCTCTTCAAAAATACTGTAGCGATCAAAATAGAACCGTTCCTTTAGGGTTTTTTCCATTCTATGGCTGAGAGACAAATATAAGGAATCTCTCAGTCTCAGAATTTCAGTAAATTTTGTTGTACCAAATTCCTGGGCTGCAAGTATTAGTTATAAAATAGCTCATTCACATTTATGCAAAAATAATATATAGCAACAAATCCAAAAGCAAAAGCTTTGAAAGAAGAATAAGTTAGCTAAGCTTTAATTTTATTTGTTTTAGGAATGTTCGCCAGTTCAATTCCCAGTACAATGCCAAAAGTTGCAAAATAAGAAAATTGACTGAACCAAAAAATAGCTGATCCAAGGCTAATAGAAAATTATTTAAGAAAAAAAAGAATACTTAATAAAAATTACTCAAAATTTTGTTGTTTTCTTTTTCGAATTTGTATAGTTATGATATGGCAGATCATTTTAAAGACATTTAACACCCCTGCAACCTATAACATCCATTGCGTGGTAGACTGCTTAGTCTGACCCACTTTTTATGTTAAAATAGTGTTCCTAATCATACTAAGTTTTAAAATGGATTTAAAAATACTTTACAATGTAAAGGGTCAGGGTCCGAAAATAATGATTATTTTTCAAATTTTAATGAAAAAAATCAGTATGTTCCAAGCGCCGGAAAAAACTTTTGAGTATACCGAAATGCTGGAATTTGTGTTGACTCTTAGAATAAATAATGATTTTTATTTTTTAAGCGTTAAGTTTAAAAATTAAAAATAATTATTATAAAATGATTTTCATATTTTTTGCTCAGGAATAAAAATTATTTTTGATTTTTATTTTTTTTGCTCAGAAATAAAAATTGCTTTTGATTTTTATTTATTTTGCTCAGAAATGAAAATTATTTTTGAATTTTATTTTTTTTTGCTCAGATTTAAAAATTATTTTTGAATTAAATTTTTTTTGCTCAGAAATAAAAATTATTTTTAATTTTTATTTATTTTGCTCTGAAATAAACATTATTCTTGATTTTTATTTTTTTGGCTCAGAAATAAAAATTATTTTTGATTTTTATTTAATTTGTTCATATATAAAAATTATTTTTGATTTTTATTTATTTTGTTCAGAAAAAAAAATTATTTGTTGATTTTTATTTTTTAGCTCAAAATTAAAACTGATTATTTTAAAGGAATAAAACTTGGGCATGTGTAAATTTTTCATAAAAATTTAAATCTATACAAAATATGGGCTTATCCACGCACGGACAATTCCTTTTCCAATGCTATTATTTTTTATGAAAAAGTAGGTCAAGGATATGTCAGAGTCAAGCTAGACCGACTTTAAACTTTCTTTACTTTTTTTACATGTTCTAAAACCATTGCTTAACAAATTATGTTTGTTTTAAACTGAAGCGCTAGCTGGCCTTGACGATGTAGATATTGAAAGCTTCGCTATTCCGCTATTTAGTGTGAACAGAATTTGTTGTTTCAAAATTTGGACAAAATTTTGTTATTAAAAATGAATGCCTGTCATTTTAAAAATTCTCGATAAAATGAATATCAAATTTAATATCATCTTAGTTTCTTTTCAAATTTTGAAGCGATGAAAACATAACTACAGTGGAATTCGGTTATAGCGACCCTGAAGGGACCGGATTATTTCGTCGTTATAACCGAATGTCGTTATATGCGAACATAATTTTTTTTGTTGTTTTTTATTAATTTAATTAATTTTTTATAAAGAAAATTAATTCCAATTATAAATATTAAAAGCTTAAACATAAAATTTAGTGGAAATACATACAAAGACGATATACGTTATTGAAGTATGTTTATGAATAAAATAATAATATACAAATATGTAATAAACGTATATTTGCTTTAAATAATCTGTATTATTGACTTGGCGTAAGTTGCTCTTTGCAGTGTAAATCCGCTCTGACTTCCGTTCAAGTTCAAAAAAGGTATTCAAGAGACAAATTTTCAGCACCTTAACCGAATAAAGCAAACCTTCAAGAACTTTAAAACTAATGTATACCTTGTCTGTAATAAATAAAAACAAACCACACAAACAAATTGGCCATTTCAGCCCTTAAAAGGACTTTGACCCAGCTTCTTATGATCAAATGTGTTGTGCGAATTATTAAATGTTTTCACACAATTGACCGAGAACTGGACCTACATGTTTTATGCCGACTCTGAACGGCTCATGTTCTCAAGAAGCTTTACATGGCATTATTTACTCTCTGAGGTTTGCCATTGTCTGCAGAGAGGTGGTGACCGATCAGAAAAATTTTTTTATTGAAATAACTTTTCGCCGCGACTTGGGATCGAATACGGGCTCCGAGTATGCTAACACTAAACCTGCATGCCACGGGCGCCACATACTGTAATAAATACAAACCTTTTAAAAGAAAATAAAGCATTAAATGCCGCTCTGGATGGAGGAATTTGATCCTCTAATGCAATCTAAGTGTGAATTTATTTTATAATGGTTATTTTGGTTTCATAAAGCGAGAATTTCAAATATCTAGTTACATTTTGCTTTTGACATGCATTCGTCGTCGCTATATGTGAAAATATTTTACCATATTTTATGAAAACTGCGTCGCTTTATGCGAACTCGTCGTTATATCCGACGACGTTAAAAGCGAACTCAGTTTCTAAGGAATAATCAATTAAAATGTGCGGACTTCAAGAATACGACGTTATAACCGAAATGTTGTTATAACCGAGGTCGTTATAAGTGAATTCCACTGTATTAAGAATGTCTAACAAGAAGAAAGCTCTTGAAATCGATTTTTAATTTAGGAGCAAAATAACAAAAATCCTTAAGCGATTTAAATGTCTGAACAAAAAATAAAAACGAAGAACTAATTTTAATTATTTAGCGAAATAATAAAAATCAAAAAAATTCTTTCTATTTCTGACAAAAAACAAAAAAATAAAAAAAAACCCATACAAATCATTTTTCGATTTTTATGTTTTGTCTCAAAAATAAAAATTAAAAATGATTTTTTTTGTTTGAATACAAAAATAAAAATCAAAAATGATTTTTTTGTTTGAGGAAAAAAAATAAAAATCAAAAATGATATCTTTGTTTGAGTAAAAAAAATAAAAATCAAAAATTATTTTTTTGTTTGAGTAAAAAAAATAAAAATCAAAAATGATTTTTTTGTTTGAGGAAAAAAAATAAAAATCAAAAATGATTTTTTTGTTTGAGTAAAAAAAATAAAAATCAAAAATGATTTTTTTGTTTGAGGAAAAAAAATAAAAATCAAAAATGATTTTTTTGTTTGAGCAAAACAAATAAAAATCAAAAATGATTTTTATACTTGAGTATAAAAATAAAACTTAAAAATAATTTTTATTTTTGATTTAAAAAATAAAAATCAGAAAACGATTTTTATATCTGAGCAAAAAAATAAAAATCATAAAATAATCATTATTTCTTAATTTTTTCGAAATTGCTCATAATTATTACGGTCCCTGCTTTACATTTTTCTCAATTCTGTCCACAGTAGTAAAAAAATAGCATAAAATCAAAATTAAAATATTATGAACTGCCGTTTTAAGTGTATTTGAACTTTATTAACCAGTCCAGAATTTCACTCCATTCACGTAAGTAAAAAATTATTAAAATTGAGACAAAAAATTACGCAACAGTCTCCATGAAAGACCAGAAAATGTATTAAGAAAATGCATCTTATCGCATGATGAAAGTCGTTAAGCTTTCAGACTGCTTTGCAGAAGCGTTTATACATCATTTAATCCTTCGTAACTTATATGAAACAAACTGTCAAAAGCAGTGATAAACAAAGCATTTAAATACGCTTAAGAAACGAATAAAAACAACAACAACAACAAGTGCCCAACATGGCAACACTTCCGTCTAGACATGATTGCCTTTATTTTTCGATGCTTTCCTGTTACTTTCGCTGGTTTGATGGTTTTATGAGCCAAACTTTGTTGACACTTTTATGAGCTCTTAATGCTCAAAACAGTCAAACAATCAAAACAAACCAAGCGTCTAACCCAAACTGCCAACCGACCGACCGACCCACCGACCAACCCATCAAACGACCAACCCAACAAATAAACAAACAAACAGACCAGCATAATATGTACCATATTAGCATGCACAAGAACAACAACAAACCCAACCACAACAATTATGGCAGCACTCTTACATTTTTACGATATCACGTAGCGCTATAAAATCCAGCAACAATGCTTGAGCTACTTTAGCTTCTTTCTTACAAAAACAACAAATCAATGTTTGAACTTGCTGTTCGCCTGGTTGACAAAAATTCAAACCGCATCCGAGTTCGTTGCATGTTTTTTGTTTTTTTTTTTTCTTAAATAAACAACACAGAATAAATATGTAAAGCAAGCACAACAGAAACAACTGTTATTTATTACAATAACAACATGAAAGCGACACCCTCCGTTTGTTGCTGTATGTGTGTGTGACTTTCTTGTTTATGGTATAACAACAAAACTTTGTTCACACCATGTTTTGTAGTTGCAGTAGCAACAACACAAATACAAACAAAAACAATAACAACTTTGGAACAGGCGCGCACACGGCACTACAAGTGTTTCGCGTATGAGCCAAAATATTACCGAAAGCTAAATATTGACCTAGTCAATCCGCAGCATTTCTTCGTTTCCTCACCGAACACGGTGCATAATGCTGTCGCCATTAAGACGCACTGAAATAGAGATAAATTCTGGCAAAACAACCCTAAAGAATTTACAGCGCATGTAGCGCAAACTAAGAAGTTGCTGTTTGTTTGTTGTTGTTTCATATAATATCATCGATTAGCATTATCCATCCTTGCGTTGTCCTGGATGTATTGCAAATGCAAATAATTTTAAAGATTTGCACATGAGCGGATTACAGCTGGCATGCTGTATGACAGGATTTCAATTTTTAAAAAGGTATGGCAGGATTAGAAAAAATAAGAAATTTTTAGCTACAAAGATATCCTGCTTATTCCGCATTATAAAATGTTGAACGCCAAATTTAATTTTGCAGCAATTTTATAGTTCGAGTGAAAGTGAAATTCAGGACCCAGAATATTCACCCAGAATTCAGAAAATATTATCTATGTTATTAGATTTTCAAACAGAACTGACAATATTTGTATGTTTTTAGCCCTAATTTTCACGATAATTATAGTTGTAGTTAAGGAGGGACATAACATTCGCGGCAGAGAAAACATACCTTTTTTTAAAAATTCATAACTCAGTCAAAAACAAACATTTTTCCAAAATGCATTTTTATTAATGTAGAGAATTGAACAAATTACAAGAAAAAAATTCAAAAAAATATATTTTTTACTCCAACATGGTTTTATAGATCTCCAAACTGGCGTTAGAGAAAAAAACGGAGCCTCGTGGTTGCAGCGCTGGGAGTCGCAAATATTGTCTGATCTGGAAAAAAAAATGACTTTTTTAAATCTTAACAAAATTGGTTATCGTATGACAGGAGCTTTTTTAAAAATTTTTTTTTCAATTTTTGGTGATGTTCCAAATTTGAAAGTGTGTTTTATCGGAAAAAATATTGACTTTAAAAATTCATTGCAAATCGAAAAAAAATTATTAAAGCTCGTGTGATACGATAGCGAATCAAGTTTAAGAAAATACAAAAAAGGAAAAATAAATTCGTTAAAAAATGAACTCGCTAGTGCCGCAACCAGTACAAAAAACATGGTTTCGAGATAAACGCGTTCAGAGTTTGTGAACAAAGAAAAATGCAAGGAAAAATAAAAATGCGCTCTAACTAAATTCTTTAACTTTTTCTTGTAATTTTAAGAATATTTACTAAAATACAAAATTATAAAAAAAGTCGATTTAAAAAAACGGCCAATGTCATGTCCCCCGTTAAAGGGGCAAACACAGATTTCGGTAAATTTTGCAATAAGCCCACAAAAATTTTGGAAAATTTTTACATTTGTATTAAAAATAACTCACAAATCAAGTGCAATACAATTCTACCATACTTTACTTAGATAATTTAAATTTTTGTATAAAATTTCAATTTCATAGTACAGATACACTTCCAATTAATGACTTCTCAAGCATTAAAGAAAGTAACTAATGAAAGGAGAATGTATGATCGAATGAAAAAAAAAAATAGCTGAAAGATTTCAAAAATCATAATAAGGTAATAACTTTAATAACTTCTATAACAAACATTTAAGAAAATGCCAAAACATGGTTCAAACATTTTATATTTCAATAAAAAAATTATAAACATTGTTGAGAAATAATATCTCATGAACGTATTCCTTTTTTTTCTACATTGGAGTTCTTAGGTAGTCGAACTTAAGCAATTTCATATATGACGCGGATCAAGATGGTCAAACTAAAAAATTTCGAGAATTCAATCGTTTGACATCAAGAAATAAAGAAGATAAATTGGCAATTCTGGCCGTTGAAGCTACCTTGATCCAGGTCATTGTGATCTATTTTGTTGTGTGTGCTAATAAGTGTTTTTACACAATTGATAGAGAAATGGATCCATATATTTAATGTCTATTCCTAACTCTTTTTATATCTGACGTTTGCCATTGTCTTGCACACTCAGAAAAAAGTTTCTCGGAATATGATAAGAATGGCATCATATTTAGAGAAAAATGGTACAGACTTTGCTCCAGAGAATGCTTTTATCTAATTGCAATACAAAAAATTCTCTAATAATGATAAAAAGCTTCCATGAAAAAGAAAAATATATGAAAATATATCGTTTTTAGAGAAAAATACTTTTTATTTTTGAGAAAAGATTTGTTTTTATTGATGAAAATACTTCTCATAGTGAATTTTTTATCAAAATATAAGAAAAGTTTTCTATTTTCAATATATTTTGCACTATAGTTGAGAAATTTTTTGTGCGAGAAAAATACTTCTCATTATTAGTAGTGTCCGACCGAATATTCGGTTTCGGTTTCGGTTTCGGCCAGTTTCGGCCCTTTTAATCAGTTTCGGCTATTCGGCATCAATATGGCCGAAACCGAAACCGAAACCGAATATTTGATCGGACACTACTAATTCGGTTCTTACATATATTTCAATGGTAGATGTGAGTTCGCTTTCATCAAAATTTTTAATGGTGTTAAGTAGAACGTGAAATTCAGTCATTTGATTGACCGTGTGGGTTGGGTCCAGCACAAAACGATAAATGTAGATTTTTTTTAGATTATAATATTAAGTTATTTATCTTTAAATACTAAAAAGTTCCTTAAAGTGATATTAAAATGATCTTTTTATTTATTATTTTAAAGTTAAACATTAATATTCAAACGGTCTTATTCATAAAAATATCTTGAAATAGATTTAAAGTGCTCAATAGTCAAAAAGCAATAGTCACATATTTTGACATGCAAACAGTCAAAAAAATGTTTAATCTATGTTCTTCTCTGAAAAAAAATTGTCACTTATAATTTTTATTTTCAATATTTTGAAATGTTTTGCCATGTTTCCATATTTTTTGAAACAGTTTGAAGTATTTTTGACAATATTTATGCTCACATTAGAGTAAAAATTTTAAAAAGGCTTTATCAAGGGTTTATTGAAGGTTACCCATTTAAGAAGCCTTTATAAGAGATTTTTGTCGGTATTGGACGTTTATGAATACTGTTTTTGGGTTTTTTTTTTTGTAAAGGCTTTATAAGAGGCTCGTAAATTTTTATGAATAAAGGCAAAAGAATATTTATCGTATATATACGTTATTATAATATGTTTCAATTGTTATATTTTTGAAAGCTTTTAACAAGAAAATTAAAAAATAATTTGTTTTTTAAAACAATTTTCAAGTAGACATTCAGTTTCGGTTTCGGTTTCGGTTTCGGCCGAATATTACAAAAATGGCCGAAATTCGGTTTCGGTTTCGGTTTCGGCCAAAATTTTGGTTTCGGTCGGACACTAATTATTAGAGACATTGAAATATTTCCATTTCTTAGAAGTAAAGAAATATTTCTTCGAAAATGTGAAAATCTATTCTTATTGAAGAAAATTTTATTTGTAAAAGAGAAAAATTACTATTATCGAAAATAAAGAAATTTTTTACCGGAGCAAGGTATGAGTTTTTTTTCTCAGTGCAGAGAAGTGTTGGCCAATCGGAATAATTTATCTTTATCGCGAAAAAACTTTGTGATTTATGAATGAACTGAACCTGGATCTAACACGCCACATCTTTAAAACTATCCTTTTCCTTATCTTTATCCTTATTCGTATCGTTATCCATATCCATATCCATATCCATATCCATATCCATATCCATATCCATGTCCATATCCATATCCATATCCATATCCATATCCATATCCATATCCATATCCATATCCATATCCATATCCATATCCATATCCATATCCATATCCATATCCATATCCATATCCATATCCATATCCATATCCATATCCATATCCATATCCATATCCATATCCATATCCATATCCATATCCATATCCATATCCATATCCATATCCATATCCATATCCATATCCATATCCATATCCATATCCATATCCATATCCATATCCATATCCATATCCATATCCATATCCATATCCATATCCATATCCATATCCATATCCATATCCATATCCATATCCATATCCATATCCATATCCATATCCATATCCATATCCATATCCATATCCATATCCATATCCATATCCATATCCATATCCATATCCATATCCATATCCATATCCATATCCATATCCATATCCATATCCATATCCATATCCATATCCATATCCATATCCATATCCATATCCATATCCATATCCATATCCATATCCATATCCATATCCATATCCATATCCATATCCATATCCATATCCATATCCATATCCATATCCATATCCATATCCATATCCATATCCATATCCATATCCATATCCATATCCATATCCATATCCATATCCATATCCATATCCATATCCATATCCATATCCATATCCATATCCATATCCATATCCATATCCATATCCATATCCATATCCATATCCATATCCATATCCATATCCATATCCATATCCATATCCATATCCATATCCATATCCATATCCATATCCATATCCATATCCATATCCATATCCATATCCATATCCATATCCATATCCATATCCATATCCATATCCATATCCATATCCATATCCATATCCATATCCATATCCATATCCATATCCATATCCATATCCATATCCATATCCATATCCATATCCATATCCATATCCATATCCATATCCATATCCATATCCATATCCATATCCATATCCATATCCATATCCATATCCATATCCATATCCATATCCATATCCATATCCATATCCATATCCATATCCATATCCATATCCATATCCATATCCATATCCATATCCATATCCATATCCATATCCATATCCATATCCATATCCATATCCATATCCATATCCATATCGATATCCATATCCATATCCATATCCATATCCATATCCAGATAAAAATGCTATTATTGTTGTTGTTGTCGTAAATAAACTGTTTTGGCAGGATCACAATTACGAAAAATTAAGCATTTTGTTGTAACATTTTTGCATGACCCACAAATAATTTTTTAACGAAACCTCATAAAGCGTGTTTACTAAAATATTATACTTTTATCAATATGCTTGACCTTTCACCATAACATCCTTTTTGACTGTCATGTTACTACTGACCTTAATTTTGAATTCGCTCCTGTGCACGTCTTCATTTAAATGTAAGCAGAAGAACTTGTTTCTTAAGTCGTCCGCCGCAAGTGCAGAGGATAACAACCACACCACGCACATGACACTTACATCAAACACTGACACAATTTAACTGCTTACGCACACACATGCAAAACCAGCCGCCTAAATGTTGCGAACACATACGAACAAAACGCATTTTTATATATCCGGCAGACAGCAACAGCAGCCAGTCAGTCAGGACATTCCAGAAAACTCGTTGTTGTGCTGCTCGGCTCAATGTTGTCAAAACAAATCGTAAAAAGTTTTTTGCCAACAGCAAAGGATAATAAAAACTAGAGATAACAATAAATGCGTCACATTAAACTGTCAAAAGCTGATGCTCGTAAAAACATCAAACAAGTCAAAATACCAGGATCACAGCCAGAAAAGGAAGGATGTCAGAGTAAGACAGTATTTGGCGAAAAATTTGGCGTATAAATGTTTGAACAGTTGCACTAGGCTGGTTGGAGTTTTTGTTAGAGTGTTTTAAGAATGCTCCATTATGCGAGTATGAAGAGACATTAAAATTTTGTTGATACATTTAAACAATTATATTTGAAATAAATCAAGGTTAGTTGGGTTTTTACTTTCAAAAACTTTTAGTACACTTTCATGGAACTAAATCTGGACTTTGTGTTAAAATTCTGTTGACTTAATTTTTATTTTCTTTTGTATTATCTATCATGTTTATCATTCATCACCATTGAATTATTTTAGTTAACTTAGTTTGGGATAGAAATAATACTTAGTTTATTTTAAAAACATCATGTGCAACAATAGCGTTAGTTTAGTCTAAAGCTTGTGGTAACTTTAAAAATGATTATAACATTAAATACCGAATTTGTTTTAATGAGCTTAAAGCTCTTGAAATCCCTCTATTTTCGCTTAGTTGTTGCCCAAACCTTTTATAGCAAAGCTTCTGGTTATATATCTTTCCATGCAGCTTTATGCTGCTCTACCATATTTATACTACATTCTCTTAAATCTCTGTATAGATTTTTGTGGACTCTCTACAAATTCTTTGTAGTCTTCTCCCTACAAAGATAAACTTTGCAAAAACGCGCAATATTGAGAGCAAACGTCAGAGAAAGCTTTTGCTTCTCAAATTTTATTCTTTAAGCAAAATTTATAAACTTTAATAATATATAAAAAAGAAAAAATTAGACGAATTGGAGTCGCGCACCGGTCGGTACGAATTTTTGCCTCTCTATGCCGAGGCCTGTTGTCGCTTGGTCCATCCACGCCATGGCAAAGCTGTGTCACAAAAAACACATTCTTTTCCGAGTGCAGGGTTAGAATTTAAGCAGCAGACAACAAGATTTATTTAGCCAAACGATATTGTATGGCATTTTTTTCTGTCTCACTGATATCTTACTCGAAAATACGCTGATACAAATATGCGAAAATGTAAAATGAAATTGAGAAATTTTTACATTTTCATCCATTCGGCGAACATGTGTTGGGCTTGCCGCGAACTCTTGACTGGTCTCCCATTCTTAAGGCAAACACCATGCAGACCAACACATGGCAGCAATGTGCGCGCTACAGGATATGGAAAACTCACTCAAGTGCGTTGCCTCTAATGATGTGGAAAATTCAAAAAATATTGATATGCAATATTTTATGATACCATTGCTCTTATTTCGTCTTTCTCTCATCCTACCACCCTTCCAATCTTTTCGTCTTAGGTTACTATTTTCGTTCTTCACATAATGTATGTGTTGTTAGTGATTTAAAGTTCTTGATGGGTTGATTAATCTTAATAAATATTGTATATTTCTTGCGAAGATGTAAAATTGAACAACAACTTAACAGATTTTATTTAAGATGACGAAGGGCGGGAATATTTGTTTTTTTTTTACTATTTATTCAAAGATTATTCAAAGATTAAAAGAGAACCCAATACAAATGTTTTGTTTAAAACATTTTTTCTTAAATTTAAATTTTGTTTATTTTTTTTTTTTGATAAATTTAAGTAATTTTAAAATAATAATATTGAAAAATAATTTTTTATAGTGGTTTGGAATATTTAACAATTTTTTTATATTAATAAAATAGATTGTGACAACTGTGGAAAAACATGTGAGCGTGCGCAAACCGTTCTTTGCCAGTTTTGCGCATCGGTTTGTCTTGTGTTTAAGGCCTAAGAAATAAATTCACTTTTGTATTCCATCATCACCTCTCCGCAGACAACGGCAGGCTTCAGAGAGGAAATAAACTCCATGTAAGGCTTCTTGAGAACATCTACATTAGCCATTTGGAGCTATTTTAAAACTTGTACTTTACGTCATGTTAGAATTAACAACTTAGAAAAGACTCTTCTTTTGACGAAAATCAGTTGTTACATAGAATAAAGTAAAGGCTGCCTTATAACTACTGATGCATAATTTTACAACAATACAAAAGCTTTGACAATTTGTATTCTTCGTCTGCTGTGATTTCTAACTTGTTTTTCTACCATGGACCTATTTGTCGATCATTTGTGTACAATGATTTTATAACAAGAACAACATAAAAGCTGAAATGGCCAACTCCTTTTATTTATAGATTATAAAAATTGAAGATATGCATACATCCATTTTTCAAATAATGTTTTTTTAGATCTGTTTATTAAGAAGTTTGGTGTTTTAACAAATAATTTTCAATATTTAAATCTAAAAAAAAACTTCTATCTCTCTCCGATAAAAAATTTCTCTATTATCGATAATAGCAATTTTCTCTTTTTCAAATAAAATTTTCATCAATTAGAATAAATTTTCACATTTTCGAAGAAATATTTCTTAACTTGTGGGAAATTGAAATATTTCATGTTTCTAATATAGAGAAAAGTTTATTGAATATGATAAATTTTTTCAATATTTTGATAAAAAAATTCATATGCGAACTATTTTCTTCAATAAAAACAAATTCTTTATCAAAAATAAAAACATCTTCTTCTCTAAAAACAATGTACCTATTTCTCTTTTTCATTGAAGCTTTTTATAATTTGTAGGGAATCTTTATGAACACATGTATATATATATATATATATGATCAATGTTTTCTATAGCAAAGCATTCTCTGGAGCGAAGTCTATACCATTTTTATCATAGTCCGAGCAACTTTTTTCTGAGTGCAGTTTTTGTTTTGTGTGCACACTGACCTATCCTAATGTACATAGTATGCTTGAATTTTGGTCACCAAATATATACAGTAGTTCAAGCTTCCATTGTAAAATATACATGTTTCATGAATTTTTGATTCTCATCTTATGAACTATTCTTGCTGAACTTGTATTTGTACATGAATTATAAATTCAAAAGTATTTCACGTTTCCCCTGTATATGTACATGAGATTCATGCATTTTTGTCACTTATCATATAAACTGTTATAGTTACATAAGAACATACATAAAAAGATGTTGTAAAATAATTTTAGATAAAACACTGTGATGCTAGGAAGTCAGAGATAGTACCTCTAAAATACCGTTTTCGACATGATTTTTTATTCATAATTTTTGTGATAGAAATCACTTAATGCCAATTATTTTTTTCGATCAGAAATAGAAATAATTTTGTATTATTATTATTTAAAAAGGAATATCAAAAAGCGTATCGTCATTTTTAATAGATCAGAAATAATAACCATTTGGTGATCGATCATTTTCTAATTTGTTAAAAAAGTAGTTTTTTCAAACAGAAATAACATAATTTTGTTATCGTTATTTTTCGTTTTGAAAAAAATATATTTTTAATATAATTTTTTATTTTATACTAGCGGATGTAACCCGTTGTTACTCGGGGTTGTGCCTTGAGCAGATGGTTTTCAAAACTGCTCTCATTTAAACATTTTTTAAATTATCAATTGAATTTTAAAATTTTTTTTAATTATAGTTTTTTGAACTTTTCCCCCCTTCTTCCAAAGTGTTAAGTCAAATTTCCGTTGAACTGTACCTGCCAGGAATGGTTACAAAAAACTGGCATCTTCAACGTCTCGATCTGTCGTCTGGTTTTTGAGGAAAATGGTCACCCAATTTGAAAAAAAAATCATTTCGAGAAAAATGCGTTTAAAATTTTTCTTAACATGCATTTAATATTCAATTTTATCTCAAAAAAAATCCAATTTAAAAAAATCCTTTAAACATCGATTCGATTTGTGGATTGTCTTCGTTCAACTTCTGTTTTGGTCGATACTGTTCGGTTAATTTTTTTTCATCTTTATTCTGCTCGTATTCATTTGACTTCTTTTTATTCGTTAGTCTTTGGTTCTTGACTTCGTTTGCCTTCGGCTCATTTCTTGATTTTTGTCGAAAGAACTTTTAAAAGCATGGGATCTATTTCATTAACTGATACAAATGCTTACCAAGTTTCAGCAAAATCAGTTCATCCGTTTTGACGTGAATGAGCACGTCATGACTCATGGAAGTTTTCTGAAATTAAAAAGCCTCAATACTGTTGCAGGATCAGATTATTTCACGTACCAAATTTTAGTAAAATCGGTCAAGTCATTTAGGAGTTACTGAGTCTTAAGAAATAACTGAGTCTTATGCACTACTTAAAGTGCCCTCTTGCGGAAGTCTTTGGAATTTTTAAATTTTATGTTTTATCTTGGGTGCAGTTGAACGTTCATACCAAATTTTATTAAAATCAGTTGAGGCGTTTAGGAGTTATTGAGTCTTTAAAACACACTACTTAAAACGCCCTCTTACGGAAGTTTTTTCGAATTTTTTATAGCCGATGTTATTTTGGGCGCATTCGAACTTTAATACCAAATTTTATTGAAATCGGTCCAGGTGCTTAGGAGTTATTAAAGAGTGCCACGCCCACATACTTCCGCATACTTCTTTACCTATACTTCATATTGGGAGCAGTTGAACGTTCATACCAAATTTCATTAAAATTGGTACAGGTATTTAGGAGTAATTATGTTTTTAAAACGCACTACTTAAAGCGCCCTCTTGCGAAAGTCTTTTTTATATCATATGTTTTATTTTGGGAGCAGTTGAACCTTCATACCAAATTTCATGGAAATCGGTCCAGGCGTTTAGAAGTTATTATAGAGTGCCACGCCCACATACTTCCAACCACTTTTTTACACCCCCTATGTTCTTTCACTCTATCAAATATACTCGTTGTTCAAATTTCAGCTCAATCGGATAAACGGTGCGCGAGCCTACTCGGAACAGACAGCCAGAGGGACAAACATTTGATTTTATATATTATATTTTAACATATTTTTATCATATTTAATTTTATTTTACAATTATTTCTATCAGAAATAAAAGAATTTTTTGTATCGTTAGTTTTCCCGATCAGAAATAAAAATTCAAACCTCATCAATATTTATACGTTATTGAGTTCAAATTAAATAGGTATTTAGAATTTTAAAAAAAGTTAATACGTACCACCTACGTTTACTTTCATAAAAGCAATTCATCTTGGGCAAGTATTTGAATAATGATTTTGACATAAGGCAGGATAAGGCAGACAAAAGTATTTGGAAAAAAAAATCAGGGAAAAGATTTAGACAATGATTTTATCAAGGATTTATATAAGGACTAGGACAAAAAACATGGATTTGTTTCAAGAAACAAGAAAATATTTTCAATATTTTGAATAAGATGCTATATAGTATAAGTATTAAATAGTACTAGTATACAGGGTGTCTCAGACCTAGAGGACAATTATGCAAAGGGTTATTTCCCATCATGATACGAGCAAAAAATTTTATGGGTGGGGTGGTAGCAAACGTCCCCCTGAGAGCTAGGAGGAAAAAAAAACATAGGTGCCATTACGTTTTAATCCATAACTAACAAATCCCAATAACAATTACCCAACTTGATAACCTTTCAAAAAGAAAGTTAAATTTTCTTCAAGTTATTGGAGCAAAGTTTTTCCATTGACTCACAATTAAAAAAAGTTACGAGCACCTAAAGTCAAAAACTTAGTTTTTTTTTTTTTAATTCAACTTTCAATGCAATTTTCTCGAAAAAACACCAAATTTTTAATAATTTTTTATGAGGTAGTTTTTTCTTTGGAAAATTTTTTGTACTTTCGCTCAACATTCTATTTTGCTCAGAGCAGCTTTTTTTCGTAAAGATATCGATATAATTTCGATTAATAAATAATTTTTATAATCTGATCGAAAAAAAATTTATAAATTATTTTTGTCTAATTTTAAAAATATCGATCTACATATAACTTTCATTTATGATTGAATAAATAACGATTACAAATAAGTTGTTATTTATGATCGGAAAAAAAATGAACTCAAAATAATTTTTTTCCTGATTGGAAATAAAGATGATGACAAATTTTGTATTTATGATTGAAAAAGTAACGATCACAAAACGATTTTTTTTTCTGAACGCAAAAATAACAATAGAAAAATTTTTTAACGAAAAAATAACTTTTTTCCAGATGGAATAAATATCGATAAAAAATTTGTAATTATGATCAAAAAAATTATGAACACAAAATGACTTTTATTTCTGATAGAAAAAATAACGATAAGTAAATAAAGAAATTAAATTCCTTATCCAAAAAATAACGATGAGAAAACAATTATTATTTCGGATCGAAAATGTCATACTAAAAAATAGTTGCTATGAAAAGATTAATTGAAAGCGATAATCGTTATTTGCGGTTCCTGGTTTTTTTCATACAAACCCCCTTTAAACTAGGTCTTGTTAAAAATTTAGCAAAAATTCCGAATATTTTTCGAATTAACATAATTAACTAAAAGCATTTTAAGTTTACAGTTATTTCAAGTTGACTTTTGAGTTGAATTCAGAGATATATAAAAGAATTATTTTACAATAATTTCTACGAAATTTTTAAATCTTTTAGAGTATTTATTTTTCCTTTTTATAAAAATACAAAAACGACTCATGCATTAAGAAGTTAGGAGGATAAACTGTTGCAAAAAAATAGTTTTCGTAGAGTTTTACATAAATCTGGGAAACACATCCTATGCCAAAAATTTAAGAGTCGCATGGTTTGCAATGCTGATTCAGAATCAGAAAGTGCAACAGGTGGCAACTTTAACCCATATCTAAAAATAAAACTTATACGTAAAAAACAAAAGACCACATACTAATTTTTTTCGTACCCTCTACATCTTCTTCTTGTCAGAACCTCGTTATTTTTGAAAAAGTTGAATTTTGTAGGACAGTGTTAATGTTTAAGTAATTTTTATTTCTGATCCTTATGTTATTGTAATAAAAAATGGAAACAATCGAAAAAACAATCAATAGCTATTTAAATTTGATAATCAGCTTATGTAGGTACAGCAAAAGTGATCTATAATTAAATTGTATCTATAATTTTGAAACAGGACACAAATTTCAACTGCATTGAAATATAACAAATTGTTATCAAATCATAATAATTGTATTTATGAAATTTAATTGGTATTCGATAACAAAGTAAAACAGACAAAATTATACAAATAATCAGAAAATATAATCAAATGATTAAATGATTTATTGCCCAATAGAACTATGTAGAACATTTTTGGTTTTTGTTGTTTTTTTTTTCCCTGTTATATTTTCAATTTTAAGTTGCAGCATTTTCGCGTCATGTTTTGTTTGAAAATTTAATTTATTAACATAAATACTCGCAATTAATAAATCGTTTTTCATTTATTTCAATTTCATTTTCAATGTTCTTGCTGCAGCACAAATACACACAAAACACTCAAACACACACACACACAAAGCAAACACTGTGCGTTATGTTACGTCAACTAAACAGTCACAATGGCAAAGAAGTGCACAAAATGGCGAAATTTATTGCCATGAAACGTGTGTATGCGTGTATGTGTGTGTGTGTGTGTGTGTGTTTGTGTGTATGACTAGGCCATGAAAATGAATTCCTTCTTCAATTTTGCCATTGTTACCAGCCGACGAACAATTAAAATTTAATACGCGTGCTAAGCGACATAAATACATCGCAGCAACAGCAAAAACAAGAGCAGCAACAACAAAAACTGCCCTTTTAATTAAGCATAATAAATTGTTGCTTACAAGTTGGTGAGCTGGCCTGGCCTATGATGGCATATAAATGCCACACCCACTGAAAAATACATACTAATACTTACACACACACACACACACGCACTCACATTCCTATCAGACACATAAAACATACTTGCCGTCTCTTATTTCAAATCCTGTCGCATTAAAAATAGCACAATTTTCGACACTCTCAGTCGATCCCATTTAATAGTTGTGAAGTGTCAGCACTTCCAGTTTTTATCCAGCGTTGAATTAATTAATTTAAGCCTGAACTTAGCACGCCGCGACTTATTGTCGCAGCATCAAAACCACAAACTAGCTCAAAACTCAATCAAAACAACAACGCCAAAAAGTTTAACTTAAACGCATGAACACATCCTTCAGCATAGCTAAAACTAGCTGCGAGCGAACTTTGCGCTTGAACAGCTAGAAGAAATGTATGCAGAGGTGGAGAATAAGAGGAAAGTTAGAACGTGTACACACGGTGTATCAACTGAAGGGATAATATAAGGTTAAAGAATTTTTGATTTGAAATTTCATGTATAGGTACATATATAAAAAAAAAATTCTTTTTTGTAGTTCAATGTCCTTTATTTGTCACAATAATTTTAGAATTTAAGCGAGGCTAGTAAAGCTGTTTCCTAAATTTGAGACATTCAATCAAAAGGCATGAATAAGAGCTAATAAAAATATATGCTTTTTGAGGCATATAGATTTAAAACTAGTCAAGTTAAGTTTTTAACAAGTGGAGAAAAACCACGAAAAACTGATAGACAGGAACAGGTGCGCATTATTATATTCCAAGGCTGGCACCACTGTGATTGGCGATTTTAGAATTTTAGACATAGAAAAGTACAAGAAAGAGTTTTTCAGAAGTTTTGAAAAGTAGGTTGGCACCTCCCAGGTACCAAAGATAACGGCATTTATTTTTAAACATTAAACATTTCTCTGTTTTGATAACAACATGACGACATGTCGTCATGTCGTCATGTCGTCATGTTGTCATGTCGTCATGTCGTCATGTCGTCATGTCGTCATGTCGTCATGTCGTCATGTCGTCATGTCGTCATGTCGTCATGTCGTCATGTCGTCATGTCGTCATGTCGTCATGTCGTCATGTCGTCATGTCGTCATGTCGTCATGTCGTCATGTCGTCATGTCGTCATGTCGTCATGTCGTCATGTCGTCATGTCGTCATGTCGTCATGTCGTCATGTCGTCATGTCGTCATGTCGTCATGTCGTCATGTCGTCATGTCGTCATGTCGTCATGTCGTCATGTCGTCATGTCGTCATGTAGTCATGTCGTCATGTCGTCATGTCGTCATGTCGTCATGTCGTCATGTCGTCATGTCGTCATGTCGTCATGTCATCATGTCGTCATGTCGTCATTTCGTCATGTCGTCATGTTGTCATGTCGTCATGTCGTCATGTCGTCATGTCGTCATGTCGTCATGTCGTCATGTCGTCATGTCGTCATGTCATCATGTCGTCATGTCGTCATTCAAAAATTTTGAAAACTTTGGAGGAAAAAATCATCATGTTAAAGGCACTGGAGAAAAATGTTGCGTATGCCAAAATGGTCCTGGTTTCATTTGTTTTTTAAAATTTTTAGATTTTTATATTTTAAGTTTTATATAAAAAAATCATAAAATAACTGTTATTGTTATGTTTTATTTTTTCGATCATATATAACTCTTTTTGGTTTTGACTTTCATTTTATTAATCAGAAAATAAAACTTATTTTTGAATTATATTATTTCACTCTGAAATAAAACTTGTTTGTTGAGTTTTATTTTTTTATTCAGATAATATAACTTTTTTTGGGTTGTACTTTTTCGATCTGAAAATATTAGTTTTTTTGAGTTATTTTCTTTTACTCAGAAAATTAAGCTTATTTTTGAGTTTAATTTTTTTCGCTCTAAGAAAAACCTTTTTTTTTAAATTTTGTTTTTTTACTTACAATAGAACTTATTTTGGTATTTTATTTTTTCACTCTGAAAAAAAAGTTATTTTTTTACTTTTATGATTTTACTCAGAAAATAAAAATTATTTTGTGAGTTTTATATTTTTACTCGGAAAATTATACTTATTTTCTGAAAATATGGCATGCAAAAAGAGCCAATTAAAAGAGATTCCAATTTATGAGTTTATATAAAATTACAAGAATCTTATTTTCTAAGAAAAAAATTCAACTAAAAAAATAAATGTTTTGTTTGATCGAAAAAATCAAGTTTTATTTCAAAGCAACAGAATAATACTCAAAAAAATTGTATTTTCTATAAAATAAAACTCAAAAACTAAGTTTTATTTCTAAGCGAAAAAATAAAACTCAGTGTTATTTACTGATTGTGAGTAAAAAAATAAAACTCGAAACATACGTTTTATTTCAGAGATTAAAAATAAAACTCAAAAATAGTTGTTATTTCTGACTACAAAAATTAAACTCAAAAACCAAGTTTTATTTCAGAGCGAAAATATAAAACTAAAACATAAGTTTTATTTTGTGAGTAAAAAAATAAAACTCAAACAAATAAGTATTATTTCAGAGCAAAAACATAAAACTCAAAAATATGTTTATTTTCAAAGAAATAAAATAAAACTGTATTTTTTAAAACTATTTAAAACTATATTAACTAAATATTTCAAAGCGAAAAAATAAAACTCAAAAATAAGTGTTATTTATTGATTGTGAGTAAAAAATAAAACTAAAAAAATAACTTTTATTTAAAAGCGAAAAATAAAACTTAAAAATAAGTGTTATTTATTGATTGTGAGTAAAAAAATAAAACTCGAAACATAAGTTTTATTTTAGAACTTAAAAATAAAACTCAAAAATAAGTGTTATTTTCTGAGTATAAAAATAAAACTAAAAAAAAAAAGTTTTATTTCAGAGCGAAAAAGAACTCGAAAATAAGTATTATTTTCTGAGTAAAATTATAAAACCCGAAAAATAAATTTAAAATGGATTATTTTAATAAAACTCATAACAGGTGCGGTTCCTGGTTTTGTAAGAACTTAAAAAAGGTGCATTTCTGATGTTTTAGAAGCTATTCTCATGATTCTAGTACCGAAGAGAATGACTATTTGTGGTGTGCGGTGTGGAATTATTCTAGTTGAACTGCTACTTTAGATACATTTTATTTGCAACCAATCTCGAAAAAGTGGGTTCGATATAAAAGCATTTTAAGTGCTTTCGATAAAAATAATAAAATGTAGTCACAATTGCCTTGAGAGGTTTTCTCGATGTATTTGGATGTTGACTATCATGATAAAAATATCATCCAAATCAAATAATTAGACTCCAAGAAAATATGAGGAAAGTGCCCGAAGACGTAGTTTTTAAAAAAATATTTGATTATGATAGGTTATGTTAACCGCTTTCAAAGCCATTTTTTTTTTTATACGAATTTATGTATTCTTGCAGTCGGTTGTGGCTATGATGCCATTTATCATATTTAATCCTGCATATAGAACATTTTGAAAATTGGGTTATTTTAGTTTTGTACGCTTCCTAGACTATTTTCAATGTCAGTTGCTCATAAATATTGAAGTTCTTTAACACAAATTTTGCTTTCAGCCACTATGTTTGAAGCACGCTCGATATCATTGCATCCACCATGAGTATCAAGCAGTGCAGTTTGCATGCAACGGCATATGTTACTAAATGCCATTCGTTGAACTTCCTCTACTGCTTCTACTGCTACTGCTTCCACAAATATTCATTTAATAATGTCATTCCAAAGTGTCAAATATTACCAAACAAGATCAAAGTAGTCGAAAACTTTTCGTCCTTTTGGCCAGTTGACGATGAGTACGACGACGAGAGAAAAACATGTTAGAGTTGCCAACCAACTTCATTGCGGCTTTACTATATTTAAACTTGCAATGACAAAGTTAAGCAATTGCTCGATAGCATCGATAACTGAAATATTTAAGTGCTATAAAATTACTTATGAAACTTAGAAATATTTCTATTTTTCGGGTAGTTCTAAAGTTTAGTCCAAGACTTTAACTTTATTTAAAAACTATTTGAAAATGGTTGCAGCATGCCTGAACTAGAAAAATTTCAAATCTTTACCCAAAGAAACGAGTGCTTTAACTGTGTCCGCTATGGTTGCAGTCTGTTATTGCTTAAAGTCTATTTTTTTTTTTTCAAATTGCAAACATTTTTTTACTTTCTAAATTTAATGGTGTAAACAAGAAACTTTCATACAAACAGAATCCAGCAATGAAAGTTCCAAAAAAGTGTGCTGCTTAAATCTCGTAAAAGTTTTCTGTCTATTGTATGCACATAAATCTAGTTGCCGACCAGTTAAACCCAAATATTGTCGTCATTTTGTTTGTTGTTGCTGGTTGTTGGTATTATTGTTGTTGTGATATATGTTTGTTCCAACATTTATGTTACACCCTCTCTCTCGCCCAATATAAGGTGTGAACAAAACCAATAAAAATCCCAAAATAAATATTTTTCCACTTTTGAAGCTCCAACTGTTTTGCTACAGAGCGATGGGGAATTTTTTTTTGTGTTGTCTGGTGCTATGTATTTATGTTTTTTTTTGTTTTCTTGTTCTTTGCACATAAAATCCAAAAGTCCTGCTTATGAGGTGCCATTTTATACATCCACATTTAATTTATATGAGTTGACTCAATTTTGAGAACCATTCAAGCAAGCAACACTGGCCGCTACCAGAGAACATCGGAATTTATTGCTGCAGGTTTATTAGTGAGTATTTTGCTTTTTTTTTATAATTCAAAATATTGTATGTTAGTAAGGATTTATGGCAAAGATCGTAAATATACATTATAATTTGGAAATCCTGTACAAAAAAATCCTGTGTGCGTTGGTAAGGCTGCAGAAAGAAGGTTCGATTGTGCTGAATGGTATGTGAGAGAAGAGTGGCGAATTTAATGCTTCTTGGATAAATTATGTTCTATACTTCATGAAATTTTTTTTAGAATTTCTTAGATTTGTTGTGGAGTGTGTGTGTGAGCGCAAACGATTTTGGTAAATCGTAGACCAAGATTCCAGGTTACCACCAGGTAACCATTTTCAAAAGTCATATATTATGTTGTATTGGTTTGAGGCGATAGGTTTTAATTAAATTTTATATATCTGTTTTTTTAAATATTTTTTATGTCATCAATTCAAAGAGTTATCGACGATATAAGGGTTAAAGTTGGAAAGCTATTGAAATATATGAAAACCAACAGAAGGTATTTGACGCTGAACCAATTTAAAATTTGTGAATGAAATTTTTAAGTTATCGAAAAAAAAAACGAACTAATTATATGATAAGCATAGAACTAACAACAATTTAGTTAGAATAGCTTGAAAGACCACAAAAGAATGAAAACAGGATTCAGTTCTGGGTCCTCTGCTGTGAAACGTCATGCAAGAAGGGATTCTCAGGCTCGTTGTACCAACAGTCAGCATAGTCTAGAATCTAGATGAGCCACAGTCCTTTCATCCCAAGCAAAATAGGAACAAGACTAGAATAAATGCTTCTATGGTCATGAAACTGTGAAAGCTTCGTCAGTTACCTGATAAAAAATTTTAAATGATTCAAATCGGTTACAACAAAGTACCTCCCTTGGATTTCTGTTAAGTTATAAGATGATTTTGTACGTGAGATAGATACAAAAGTTGGCTTAAAACAACTCGGGAAGAAGACTATGTTTATAGAGTAATTGATGAAAATGTTCGAACTCGATTAGACCTTAGTAGTAGTATCTCTCTTGGACCTTTATTAGTTTTAACATGATTTTGTATGGAAGATATAAACAAAACTTAGCCGATCTTGAAAAAACTCGGTCAGAAAGCTAAATGCATAGAATAATAGATATTTACTAAAATATAAATTCCTTTTTCATTCGTAATTAATTCGTATTCGTAATTCGTAATTCGCAAAATAAAAACCACACACAAATTTTCTTTCAGAAGATCTTGGAATTTTTTTCAACTTAATAACAGCACAATGATTACAAATTCTGTAATCAGATCAACTGTACTCAGTTGAGTACAGTGACTTCTAATGGGTTAATAAATTTTAGAATTTTTTATTTAGAGAAAAATTGTAAAAAAAAATAATTTCGGACGCCTTTTGTCTTAACAGGCTAACATTTTCAAATCATATGAAAATTTTCAAAAAATTATTACCGTATGCTTGATTTGAACCCGAACTTCTCAGACATAAGAGTCGGATACTCTACCTCTATGCCACTTAGTCACATGATGACTGACTACATAAAAGGAATTTATATTGACAGGGGCGCAAACAGGGTTTTTTTTTTGGGGGGATTTTATAAAATGTAGAACTTATATATAGAAACGATTTTGCGTAATTATAGCTGCTGTGTTGTAACGGTTAGTGCGTTCAATTTTTCAGTTATGGTTCCTAGTTCAAACTTCAGGCATGCAAGCACTATATTTTTTTCCCTATTGCAACCCGAGTATACCACACATTCATAAAAAATACCTATCTTTCTCCGATAAAAATTTTTTTTATTTTCGATATTAGCAATTTTCTCTTTTTCAAATAAAATTTTCTTCAATTAGAATAAATTTTCACTTTTTCGAAGAAATATTTATTCACTTTTGGGAAATGGAAATATTTCATGTCTCTAATAATGATAAGTATTTATATCGCACAAAAAAATTCTCATTTATAGAGAAAAGTTTATGGAAAAAAAAATTGTTCCTATATTTTGACAAAAAATTCACTATGCGAAGTTTTTAATTCAATAAAAAGAAATCTTTTCTCAAAAATAAAAAAGTCTTATTCTATAAAAACGATATATTTTTATTTATTTCTTTTTTGTCATGGAATCTTTTTATCAATTTTAGGGAATTTTTCGTATCACATTTAGAGAAAAACATTCTCTGGAGCAAACTTTATAACATTTTTCTCTAAATATGATGCATTTTTTTTTTTCTTATAAAAGATTTATAATTTTTTTTTTAATTGCTGGCACCTTGCGATAAAAAACAAAAATTCTGAATCTGAAAAATCGTTTGACTCCCTCGCCACCAAAATAACTGATGAAATTACATCTAAAATCGACTTTTATAGCCTTATTCATAATCTTCCATTGGATTTTCAAAATCAGTTTCTTGGAAACCCCTCAACATTGTGAAAATGTTATCCGATTTTAATGAATGAGGGCTCCTTGGAAAAGTGTAGGAAAGGCCTATCGTTAAAGGTGTAGTTAAGAGCTATCGTTTAATATATATTATTTCGATTTAAGTCATCATTTGCTCATTGGATGAGTAATACGGTATTATCGGATAATATTTAACAACTTAGAAAAATTTTTATGAAACGGATTTTGGAAAATACGATGGCAAATTAGGAATTGTGAATTTTTTTCTCCAGTTTTGGAAGTCCATCAGAATTCTGTTTGCAATGAATCACATGACTTCACTACAAACTTGATTTTGCAGAGTGTGTGCCATAGATGTTTAAAAAAATAATTATAAAAAAAGGACGAAAAATATCAATTTAACGGGAAATTTCTTTGATTTTTTCGGTGGCGAGTGACTCAACCAATTTTCCTCAAATTCAGGCTTTCTTATTTTGTCTTACTTTTGAATAAATTTTTTTCCAAATATATCAAGTCGCATTTGTGGGTTCCATGCTAAAAGTTGAAAAGAAAACTCAAATCGAAGTTTTGCCAACAACCCCTCAAGTGGTCAGAATCAGAACATAACAAGAATTAAGCATGTGAAGTAAGTCGGATCGAAATTTAAATTTCACTAGACACCAACTCAAAAGTTAGAGGGACTCTTAAAAACAATTTCTGATTAATTTTGCTTGGATCGGAGAAATCCCCGTGAAGCGGTTTTGGTTCTTCTGAACGTCTTTTCTACAGAAAACGATTTTTTTTTTTAAAATAACTTTTTTTCTTAAAATTTTTTTTTTATTCTTTTTTTCCTTCATTTTTATGGTACACATATATTAACTACAAAAATATTTGAAATTTTTTGTCTTTTCAAACTCTTTTGAGACCCAAAAAAAGTGGTATTTCATCATTTTCGAAAAGAGGTTGTTTTAAATACCTGAAAATTATTGAGCTCTTCTTTCCATTGTATGGTACGGTTTAACCACAACTAAGTGCCACAATTATATAAAATGTGAGAACTCGATATTCAAAAGCTTCTTTCAGCTCAATTATTATTGAATTGAGATAATTACTGTTCGATTTTGGCAAATTTTGTTGGGTATATATATATTAGTGGGTACATATGAGTTTTAAGGTACGCTAAATCGATTTCTAGTAACCAGTTTTTAGTAAAATGTATGCCAGATAGCGCTCCAATACAAAATTCATGATTTTCGAATATATATTTTTTTAAACACAGTTTTGATTAAACCACACCATACAATACACCAAAAGAAAAAAGAGCTCAATACTTTTCCAATAAGCTTAAAGATATGTGAATACCAAGAAAAATACATTTTTTATAGATGTTAAGAAAAAATTTTATACTTTTTAAGAGTACCTCTTATTTATGAGTCGGTGTCCGGTTAACTTTATTTTCTCTATACAAAATCGATCCGGCTTAATGTGCAGTCTGAAGGAATAAAATATAGTCGAACTTCCATAACTCGAACTTCTATAACTCGAATTTTCCATAACTCGAACTAAATTGGTTGGCAGTAGCATTAAGAGAGTAAATAGCATACAATTCTCCTTCCGTAACTCAAACTTCCATAACTCGAAATTCTCCATAACTCGAACGAAAATAGTAGCATTAAGAGAATAAATAGCATATAATTCTCCTTCCGTAACTCGAACTTCCTTAACCCGAAGTTTCGAACGAAAATGCATGCACATGAATTCTATAACTCGAAGTAATGTGCTTGCTCTCTTTCGCTTTACTTTTTTTAAGAAGCCTTTTGTTCGTTTGTTTGTTTTGAATAATCCCATTTTGTACATCAAAGTATTTGCTTGACAAAGTATTTTTATTATGTATGATTATGTATTTTATCAAAGTATTTTTGATTATGAAGCATGGTTAAAAGCGAACGAAGTTACTTGCAATGCTACTCTTCAGGATTATATAAAAGTAGATTATGAGCTTTACACAACAGACATTCCTACAGATGACGATATTGTTGAGCAGTACTGTTCTGAACTAGGGGGTGCAATCTTAAGCGAATGAGAGAGTGGTGGCGAGGGTTCGGTGGAAGAAACTATTCATCAGCCTTCCAAAAAAGATGTAGAAAATACATTCCAAACTTTGAATTTGTATTTGCAAACGAATGACACTACAACTGATGAGCACTATAAGAGTTTGAACAAATTACATCTCTTTAATTTTGAAAAAAATAAAAAACAACACTTACTCAGCAACTTATTTCAGAATATTTTACTTAACTCTAATTAATTGTATGTAATTTTTCCTAAGCGCCTGTTTTAAATAAAAAACATATATTCATATCCTAAATATGCACAACTGTGGGCAATTAAGGCTTTTTTTCAATAAAAAAAAATATTCTATAACTCGAAGACTCCGTAGGTCGAAGTTTTTTTTGGGATAATGGTGATTCGACTTATGGAAGTTCGACTGTATGACTAATTTAGTAGATTATGCATCAACCTGAATTGATTTGAAATATATATTTGAGGTTTTCACCTATTTCATAAGACGTGTGATTGCTTTTCATGTGACTCACTTTGATTGAATGCTGTTTTGCTTGAAACTACAATAATTTTGGGGTGGGTTTAAACCCCGAACCCCCCTTTGGTTGCGCTAATGAATATTGAACAGGTTGTGGTCCATGTCTAGTATATCACAGACACAAGCTATGTATCATCCAAAAAGTATGCACGGAAAATTTAATTCTTTAAGCTTCGAATGAAAACATTTATGCATAAAATTATGTGGAGATTCAAATAACTTAAAATAATTCTACTGCCTGTTTGCTGCAAACTGAACTAAAAGGTTAATTTGAAAGAGCATATTATAACGTTGGTACGTTGCTTGTTAACAAAAACTTGACAGATGATTTAAAACATGCAAAACAGTTACTACAATATAAAATTACGTTCGTGAACATAAGCAGAGAATTAGATCTCTTAAGAATGCAGCTGCAGCTGGGTCTACAACTAATGATGAAGGTATGGTGATAACAACATCGGCTGAGTTCCAAAGTGCATTTTAACGAAGCATCAGTGTGTTTTTTCATAACCGGATCACAGGCCAATTTCGTTAGGTTCGACAGTTTGAGTTCATTGACTTAGCTTAAAAGAGGTTGTAATTGACATCTTGTGTTAAAATAGAGCACTCATTTCTAAGTAGTACATAAAAGAGCCCAATGAAGAACTAGAACAAACAAGAACCCAATGAAGAAGCCTGCAAATCAGTTCGTTTAAAACAAAAACAATACAAGCAAAAACAACGAAACAAAAACAAAGAAATCTGCAGGCACAGCAAAAGCAGCTGATGATTGATTTCTTATGTAAACACATGCATTTTTCTTCTTATGTTTAACTATTTTGTGTCTTTAATATAATTGCGACAAAAACCAAAATTATATATTCATTCAGCGCAGGACATTTCTGATATTTTAGTATATATATTATCTTTGAACGCTGAGTATTTAAGGCTGTAGGTATACCCTAAAGTATTCATCAAAAAAGTTTCATGGCCTTGAAAAAATCTGCGAAAACGACAAACCGCACTGTAAGACGTAATTCTACGTCAAAAGCTTGTTTGTTCTTTTCGGTGATTGAACCCAGCTCAATCGAGTGCTAGACTCGCATGCCATCACACTCAGCTAAACTTGAACTTCCAAAAAAATGATAAAATTTCATTAAGTTCGTTATTTTTTTGTTTGAAGTAAGATATATTTTTAAGATGATGACAATTGAATATTCGTTTGCGGCAACATACAGTTCGCAAGCAAAGTTTGATGAATTTTTCAATTGCGGTAAAAGGAAAAATTTCTTTGCTTGTAGTGAAGTGATGTTATTTGTTTTTTTTGAAATTTAAGTAAAAATGTTTGATTACCCATCTGTGGTACGGTTTGAAAAACTTGATCTGTTTTTTCCTATACAAATGTTTTTATCAAACATTCTCGTTACTTCGTCCAAGAAGATTACTTTAATTTAGTTTCGAAAACCAGTTCAACATTCAGACAATCAAATAACTCAAGACCGAAAATGTTTTGAATTTAAAGAAATTTCGGATGAGTTCTTTGTTTCGAAGTTTTTAGCAATAATTTTAGCAAAGCATAAACATTCAAACTCTGTTAAACATTTTTGGTCAACATTTAACCCTTTAATCCTACACATATATACACATTAAGCACACTCACACACAACAAATTTCGAGAAATGGAAACCAAATTCTTATTTTTAATACCTTTCCTTGTCGTTTAACATATGTAATGAGGTCAAAAACAATTCTACGCATGTAAATGGCCAAAATAACTTTGCGAGCAAATGTTGTGCTTAGTTAATGTTATATTCACTAAATAAACCCTCTAACTGTTGGGGAACTTTGCCAATTTCAGCACCAAGCAGCAGAATTTTTTTTTTTTTTTTTTTATTTCACTCACCCTAAAGTGCTTGCTTGATGTTTCACATGTTCCAACATAATTTAATAACGTTATGATTTTGAAAACTTCTCTATGCAAGTGTGTTCACAAAACTGGCAACAACATTAGCCAAATATGGAAAGACCTTAGCGGTAGCTAGCTAGGTATGAGCAGAACTCTTTGGTCGCAAGCTGCAGCTAACCGTAAGCAGAAAAGTACAACACATTTGTTAAATAAATTTATATGCATAACAAACTGCAAACAAATTTTTGTTGTACACAGTAAATTCTAAAATTTGTTTGAAACTTTTTTCAAAAAAAAAAAAAAATTAAAAAAAAAAAACTACAGAAACAGAAACGAATCGAAGAAATAACAAATAAATTGCAGTTAAGTAGAAATGAGCAAAAATAGGTGAATAGAAGGTAAAAGAAAAATAGAACATAATTTGACGAGAAAATAAATAAATTGTTATCGGTTGCCAGGCAAAACACATTGCAGTGCAAAGCACACACACACACACATGTACACAAAAAAACATGCACGCATAAAGTGCCAGTGTTGCCAATTTTGTTTCCGACACTGTTCATGGACGACTTTGGCGACAACTTCATTGAGTTTGAAAACTTTATTTTTTTGCTCAAAGCAGGTTGCGCGTGGTGGTTTTTGAAGGTAACGGTTTTTATTTTGTACCGTTAACTCATTATATCACTCAAACGCATATGTGCGGCAAAATTGCGCAACGGTATTTGTGCACAAAAGTGGGCGAATAGAAAGTTGATTGTGTGGCTGTAGTTTAGGTGAGTGCATTTGCTTGCGTCAGTTGAAGTGTTATGTTTTTGTTTTAATTTTTTTGTTTTCAAACGCCATATAAAGTCCTGTCTTACTGTAAGCACAAAAAGTTTGTAAAAAAATTCAGACAAAACTTTTATCTTCGGTTTTTGGTTAGATTTTTATTTTCGCAACGAAAAACACTTCATAATTTCTGTTACTTTTCAATACATATGCAAAATTTTTTTGTTTAAATAAAGTTTTAAGAAAATCTTTTCTCAATCAATATAAAAGAAAGAAAAAAAAATTTATCTTTTCATGACCGCAATTTAACAGTGATTTTCTCTCTCTTCATTTCCCTGTTGAGTCTACTACGTAGACAAGAAGAAAAAAAAAATATTCCTGCATGTTCAAAGTGCACAAAAATTAATACATAGCAAAGGAAAAGCCAAATATTTACCAAAGAAAACCGGAAAACCACCATAAGAAGAGTATTGAAAGAAAAAAATAGAAGCTACAAGGACTACAAGGATATGGCGTAGCAGTAGCGGCAGCAGCAGCAGCAGCAGCATCGGTTCAGTGCAGCAGCCAGGCAATGGCAACAAATGCCAAACACAAATGTTGTCCCCAAAGAAATCGATGAAAATTTATAGAAAATGGCTGGTTGAGAAATAAATTTTAACGCTGTTTGCCTTTTACTAGTGAAGAAAATTGGAAAATTGCAAATATGTTATATATTTTTTTTTTTTTCTTATTTTTGTTGCCTTAGCGAAAAAGTTTGTGTACTTTGTTGGTCTACAATAATGTGAAATAATATTATTTTTATGGAAATTATTTATAAATTATGAGAACTTTATATTTCCTCAACGTAACAAGATGTTTCCGAGATAAGTGATTTTTAAATAATTTGCCACCTGGCTGTAATGTGAGAGGAATTTAAAGATATACGAACTCTTAAAAATATGTTTAACATTTGAAGTTTCTCTAAAATTTTTCTATTTGTCAGTTTTTTTTTTGTCAGCTAGGTTTTATTTGTCAAATTTAAGATTTAGTTCTTGTGCTTAAAGTTTGCAGTCAAAAAATTTTTACCGTTCTGATCTTGGCACAACCAATAACAAAAATGTGTGCGTGCTTATTTAAATCGATGTAGAATTGTATGGAATATTGGACTAGAACATTAACTGAAAGTGATGTTTAAAAACAAGCAATATTCTAGTCTGGGATAAAAATTTTTGGTGGTTTTTTAAAATTCGAAAAAACTAAGAATTTTTTTACCAGTCAGTTTTTTTGAAGATGTTATTGATTTTTTAACAATACAAAATAAAACATAAAAAAAATTTTGAAAATTTAAACGGCTTGAAATTAACCAAACTTCTAAGTTGTAACCTACTGTAACCATCTAAGTTTTTTCATATATGGGTCATTTTTTTACAAACCGACCACCATTTTGACGTGCACAGTTTTAATTTGCCTGAAGTTTTTGACGGGTTATATATCGAAAAAAAAGAGACACGTGCTTGAGGATTTTTATTTTTTTTTAAAAAAAGAGTGGGTTTAAAGTTTTGGTTGCATTTAAGTTACAGGATTTTTCGAAGATAAAAGAATGTATTTCAAGAAAAATAGCTCTAAAAATGTATACAAATTTTCATATTATTATAAACAACTGAAATATTAAAAAATTTTTTAACAATATTATCCACCACTTATTCTACGCTAAATTTTACATCCAACAACGAGTATCGGACCTATTTATTATTCCTGTGAAAAAAGGTTAGGAAATGAAATTTAAAGAAATATAAACGCCAACCTTCTTTTATTATCATCCCAGTTAGTTAAACCCATTTCCTTCCAGATTCAGTGCTTTTTATAAAATGTTTGACTATTCCTAGTTTTATATGAATACTTTTTCGATGGGCACAAGTGGAGTCGCAACAAGGTCTTTTTGTCGCAAGGCATTTGTAACACATATTTTTCCTAAATTCGGTGAAACCATTAAATAAATTTGTTTAACTCTAGCACCCAAAATATACCCAAAATGTAGGTAAATAAAGGTTAAAATACTGAAATTATTTGTTCAAATACTTAAGGGGGGACATGGCATTGGCCGTTTTTTGAAATTGACTTTTTTTATAATTTTGTATTTTATTAAATATTCTTAAGATTCTAAGCAAAATTCATGGAAAAATTCTTACGGGTTCAAAAGTTACAGCCGGATAAGTGAGAGCGCATTTTTAATTTTTAACTTTTTATCTTTGTTCACAAACTTTGAACGCGTTTATCTCGAAACCATGTTTTTCGTACTGGTTGCGGCACTAGCGTTTTTATTTTTTTGACGAAATTTTTTTTTTTTTGTAATTTTTTTAACTTGATTCGCTATCGTATGACACGACCTTTTTTTATTTTTTTTTCGATTTTTTATGAATTTTTAATGTCAATATTTTTTGCGAAAAAACACACTTTCAAATTTGGAACATCACCGAAAATTGAAAAAAATTAAAAAAAACTCGCGTGTTGCAACGTACACATGGCAGAAGTGAAACTTCTTTAACAGTAAGAAATAAGAGAGATTTTAGTGTGAAATAGAGAGAGAAAGTATCTGAAAGGAAATTCAATCAATACGAAATGGAATAATAATTTGTTGATTCAATATTTGCATCCAGGGACCGTACCGAATATGGTTTTTTGTCGTCACATATTAACTTTTATCTCCTAATTTTTATTCTTTCCGACAAAAATAACAGTTTTTTGTCACTTATAGTTTGTTTGGGCAAAAATAACAGTTATTTTCTGCCGTTTATTTTTCGGTTAAAAATATCAGGTAATATATATTTGTTCAAGTCATTTTACCGATAAAAAAATTTTGATATTATTATTTTCATCTCATCGGTGAGACATTTTACACATGGTGTCAACAGTTCAATCTGTCAAGCGGCCTTTAAGAAAACACAAATTGCTTAATGTTTTTGACCGAAAAAATGAAAGTCACAAAATAACTGCTATTTTTGACCGATAAAATAAAAGTCAAAAGTAACCTTTATTTTTTTTCGAAATATACTAGGCAAGAAATTAACTTTTAAAGAATCAGTTTCAAATTTAAAAGCGACATAATATTCGTGAGGCTGAGGACATTTGTAACATAATGGTATATTTGAAAAAGTCTTTCGACAATTTTTTTCATTTGAAAATTGTAAAATAACAGTTATTTTCGGTACTTGTTTTAGTTCAGTTGGTGTTTTAGTTGCTTTCGAATGTCTTCTCAACATTGTTACTTTTTGAATGCTGGATTGCATTTGCATAGTATTCTTTGAAAGAGCCTCCGAAAGCAGAGGCAAATCAGAGGGCCTCATAAAGCAGCGAACGTTGATTGTTGAGTGCATCAACTTGGTTGGCTTTAAAATTTTGTTGAGATGCATCGAGAGTTTTTTGGGGATTGGTTCTTTGTAGATTCACCAAAATACACTGATGTTTCGTAAAAATGCATTTTGAAACTCAGCCCTTCTTGCAATCACCTTACCCCAGTGATGCTACAAGGGGTACATTTGTACCTTTTGGGGTACACTTTCACTACCGTCAGTACGAAAGTACGCCTTTTTTAAAAGGTACACTTTTGGATTTGGTAATTTTCTATTTCATATTAACAATAGTCCACTATTTTTTTAAGACTATGGCAAGGCTTTTACATAAAAGTGCAGTAGCACAGCGCGTTTGCTCTAAATTTAAGCTCATTAAAACAAAACTTCGAAATAAGCTATCCGTTATACTTAAGTAAAAAACTTGATATTTAAACTTTAAGCTGATATGGCGCTTTTTTAGCATTTTATTAATAATTTTCAAAAGAAGTACCTTTTTGGCTAAAAAGGTACATTTTTCTCTTTTATAAAGGTACACTTTAAAAATCTCTTATAGCATCACTGCCTTACCTTCATCATTTGTTGCAGACCCAGCTGCGGCTGCATTCTTAAGAGCTCTAATTCGCTCTCTATATTCACGAATGCGTTCTGCTCCTCTTTTAGCTATTTTTCTATTTTTTTTTCGTGCATACTTGTAGGATGAAAATTAATGTTACGGTTATGTTAATAATGTAATGTTAATGTTAATCTAATGTTAATGTTAATTAGTTATGTTATTTTCAGTATGTTACGCTTTCAGTTTTAATTACATTTTGTTTGGCTATTTATCATGTGCCTATGTGGCGTAAACATATAGATTCCGGCTCATAAGCAACGATGTTCGGGGTGCAATTCTCGGCAGCGGCAGTAATTTTTTTTTAATTTTCATATGAATTGAAAACGTTAGCCTAGCGTCACGAAAAAGGACCTTGAAATTTCACTCGCCGCCAAAGAAGTTTCACTTAAAAAATCCTGTCATACGATAACCAATTTTGTAATGATTTAAAAAAGTCATTTTTTTCCAGATCGGACAATTTTTGCGACTCCCAGCGCTGCAACCACGACGCCCAGTTTTTTCTCTGCCGCCAGTATGGAGCTCTATAAAACCATGTTGGAGTGAAAAATAAATTTTTTTGAGTTTTTTTTTGTAATTTGTTCAATTCTCTACAATAATAAAAACAAAATTTTGGAAAAAAGTTTGTGTTTGATTGAGTTATGAATTTTTAAAAAAAGGTCTGTTTTCTCTGCCGCGAATATTATGTACCACCTTAATTCATTCGTTAACTTTGTCCATTGTAATGGACATGCATTTGAAATGAGTCTAACGGAATACAAACCGTATTTTTGTAAACAGCGCATGGATCTATTCTCTCCTCTATTTTAGCCTTTCATTCCTAGATTCGTGTTTATAACAATAGCATGCGCTGTTTCTATGAGAGCATGTTGAGCCAAAAAGAAAACAACCTAAATGAGAGAACGTTTATGCTTGACGTAGAATTATGCGCGGTTTGCATGGGGTCATTTTAACAGATTTTTTTCAAGGCCATGAAACTTTTTTCACGAATACTTTAGAGTATACCTACAGCCTTTACTAGTCATCGTTCAAAGATAATATATATACATAAATATCAGATATATCGTGCGCTGAATGAATATCTCATTTTGGATTTTGTCACAATTATATTAAAGTCACAAAATAGTAAAATATAAGAAGAAAAATGCATGTGCTTATATAAGAAAATCAATCATCAGCTGCTTATGCTGTGCCTGCGGCTTTCTTTGTTTTTATTTCGTTGTTTTTTTTTTTGTTTTTGTTTTATGCGAACTGATTCGCAGGCTTCTACATTAGGTTTTTGTATGTACTACTTCTTCATTGGGTTCTTGTATGTACTACTTAGAAATGAGTGCTCTTTTTTAACACAAGATGTCAATCACAAACTATTTTCAACTCAGTCAATGAACTCAAACTGTCAAACTTAACGAAATGGATCTGTGATCCGGTTAGATTTAATTCTTATGAAAAAATGAGTTGGATCATATTTCGTTGTATGCTTTTACCCAATAGATGGCTTAAAATTTTCATTTTTGTTTGTTATGCAAATTAATGTGGATCCCACTAACACTAGCGAGTGTAGCTCGCAAACTATACATCGGACAGAGACGAAAGTGTAGCTCGCAAACGAAACATCGGACTGAGACGAAAGTGACACTAATGGAAAGGACATGTGCTCAGCGTGAGATAAAGTCACCAAACGATTTTTTTAAAAATTAATGAATGAGTGAAACTGCTCGCAAACTATGTGTCGGGCAGAGACGAAAGTGGCACCAATGGAAGTCAATGAACTCAACCTGTCAAACTTAACGAAATGATCGAAAAATTTGACATTTGCCTTGTTTCTTTTTGCTAGCTGATTTTATCATGCTTACTTTCAAGGTTTTTTTTTGTTTTTTGTCTCCATAATTGAGTGTTATAAATTTATTTGTTAATTTTCGTGCAAAATAGACAAAACAGTCGGTCCAAACAGACAAAGTATAAGAGGTTACAACTTAAACGGAATTCTACGTCTACACTTACGATACTATCGAAACTGTTTAATTTTTTAGTTAATAATGGAGAAGATCATTCGAGCTGCCGATAATATAGACATTATTGACCATAATACGCGCGAAGACAGTGCAGCATTCTCCACTCTAGAAAAATAGTAGAGTCAAATGTGTCTTTCAGCGATCACATATAAATCGAAGTATCTTGTATCAACAAACAAACAGTTCCAGGATCTTAGAAGCCACGTCACTGTTGACAACACTTACTTTGAGGTTGTGAAGAACTTCGTTTACCTGGGATCCAGCATTAACTCTTCTAATTATATCAGTATTGAGTTTAAATGAAGCATGACTCGTATCAACCGGTGTTGTAGACAACTGAGAAGCAAAGCTGTTTCTGGATGAACAAAACTCACGCTCTATAAGTCAATAATCATGCCCATCCTACTAAACGCATCATAAACCTGTACGTTTCAATGATGAAAAGACTTTGGGAGGGTTCTAGAGGAAAATTCTACGCATGATCTATAGTTCAATCTACGTCGATAGCCAGTACCAAAAAAGATAGAGTCACAAGCTGTATCTGCTCGTGTTGGCATCGATATTGTCAAACATATAAAAAATCGAGTGGATTCCCTGTCTAGGTCATATTGGGAGAATGAACGACGACGCTCCAGTAAAAACATTTTTACATTCGGTATCCAGCGGCGGTTAACGCAAACGAGGAAGACCGAGTGAAGTCTGAGTGCTTGGAATTTCTAATTGGAGCCAGCACCTGCACGACAAAAGGGGCTGGCGCAATTTTTTAGACGTGGTCAAAACCGACCAACGGTTGTAGGTGCCACTAAGTAGCTAAGTAAGTGTAACAGTAAAATATTTTCAATGAATTGGTATGTTTTATTAAATTTTATTAAAATTGTCTGGTATTTTTCGTTGAAAGAAACTTTTTCAATTTTTCAAGATTTTCTCAACAATATTTTTTGAAAATTTCCAAATCAAATGTTAAATTTTGCTTACATGGTAGCATGAACAAGACAATTTTGGTGTAGGTATTGTGGTGTAGGCAAAGTTTCATGACGCCCTCCCTAACTATGTGCTCTGGCTAAAAACTATCGATGAGCTTGATGTTTTTGGATTTAATAAGAGCAAGCTTGTAATTTAAGACTACGATGTAACGAAATAGTGTACTTTATGTTCAGCATTAATTGAGCAACATGGTCATGGCTTGGGCTCATGCTAGCTGCTTCTTTTAGCTATTTTTTTTTTCAACAGATATAACAACAACTTTCAATAGCATGTTGAACTTTTGCATTTTCAACACATGTTCGAAGAAAACTGCGTAGAATAGAGAAGCATATTTTCTTTGCCATTTTTCTTTCACAAACTATTGCTGATCAAAAACAGAAATAAAAATAAAAAATTAAAAAAAAAAAGCAGAAAATATTCTATACAAGGGTATTAATTGAGTCAGCAAAGCATATTTGTCAGTTTATTTATGAAGTTGTTTGTAAATTATTTTAAAAACATTTATCCATATCAATTTAAATTTAAATAACAACAGCATTTCTAAAAATTCCATTTATTTTTTCTTAAAACAGAGTTTTCTGGATATTGCTTTCAGAAAATTTATTTTTTTTTTTTTAATAATTTGCTGGTTCATTGAAGAGGCTCATTTTTTATTTAACTGCTTGTATGCCAAATTGATTTGAGTTCTTTTGCTGCGTAAGACTGCAAAATCTAAAATGATTTTCAATATTTTTGCACCTCTGATGTCATCTTCTGGCTGCCTGCTTGTTTGGTTAAACGACAGTCTATACATTTTTTTTTTAGGTTTTTTGCTTATTTTTTAAAGTCAATATTTATTTCATTTATAGCTCCGCCACCGCAATGTGCTGCAAATCAATGCAAAAAACAACAACAACAACAACAACTTCAAACAGCAGCAACTCAAGTCAAGAGATTCCAAAGTTGATTGCATTAAACAAAATAATATTAAAAAATAATAACTATAATAATAAGAAATTCTTTCAAGCATCCCAACAACAACAAAAAAAAAAAAACAAAAAAATAAACAGCACGACAGTCAGACTTATCGGATTTTCAAAATTAATCTGCATATTTTGCGCTGCATTAAATTGCACTCAATGTTGAATTGTGTGTGTGTATTTGTGTTTGTTGCACAGTGTGTGAGTATCACGCCTCGCTCAGCTCAACTACGCGCTGCACTAGTGACAACATTGTTCCCATTGTTGTCTGTCTGTCTGTCTGTCTGTCTCGTTGTTGTGCCATCAATCAATATAAATCTTTGAGATACTGATTGTTGTAATGTGCACCATAATGGCGTTAGTTTTTTTTTTTTAATTTTTTTTTTGTGTTTTTGTTTTCTTGTAAATCTTGTTGAAAATCTGAACGTTGGCATTATTTCGCAAACAAACATAAGAAGAATGACAGCAACTCAAGAACAATAACGTGCTTATGACGAAACAGTACTTTACCACTTTGAATGGTATGATGATGAAAGTGTATGAAAACTTAATCACAATCGAATATTGTGTCAGGATATTTTAATGTGTGACAAGGATGCTTGACATACTATAACATTTTATTGAGTACAATCTTCGAGTACTGCTGTTGTTTGTTTGATGGGCTTGATTGATAAGAGCAATATTTGTTAATTAATATAAAGCGGGTGTGGTTTATACCTTAAATACTCGTTATTGAGTACTTTGTGTGCTGCATTTATTTTGATGGAACAACATAATTGTTACGAGTATAATTTTGAGGTTTGTAGAAAGTACGTTGCTTAGAGAATTGGTGGCACTTGTTCTATGTAGAACATTTTGTTTTATGTCTATTTAAAATAATATAAAACAATTTTTTAAAAAGTGATATCTTTGAATATTATTTTTAAATATGTATGTTTGGATAACCAGAATGCATGAAAAATTAAGAAAAAAATATATATGTGTTGACGTAAAGGCACGCTATTCGACACACTGTTTTTGTTAGAAAATTGTTCTTTATGGCCTAAAGAATACGCATACAAAATTTAAGAAAAGATATTATATAGCAAAAGGTATAACATTGTTATAGTTATTATATTCGTATGTTGTTCATATTTTCATATATTATCATTCGTAGAAGAAAATCTGATCGCATGTTACTCGAAACAAGGTTTTCCGAATAGGCTTCTAAGATATCTTGAGTTATATTTGATCGATTTCGAGTTAATATTGATTCATTGTAATCTTTTAAGACTCTGCTAAGCACTTAACCTTTAAAAGGCTAAAAAACTTTTACATTTTTTTTTGTATGGCTAAAAGTTTTGGCGAAAAAAGGGGTTTTTTTTTATTATTTCTTTCAACGCATGCGACTTTTTTTTAATTTGCACAGGTTGAGTGCTCAACTACAATTCTGTACTGTAGAATGATTTTTGATGTTTTACATTGAGACGCTTTGAAAATGCTGGAGGCGAGAAGCCAATTATAACAACTTTTTTTAAAAAGACTAACTTCCATTCCCTCTAGAAAATGAACAACATATGGGCATTAGAGTGGGTCGACCTCCATACAAAAAAAAAAGTTTGAAAAAACCACCCTCTATTTAAAAGTTGACCTCGAGAGGATTCCGAAAACAAAAAAATATATTTTTTTGAACCACCGGAAAAACAGCCAAATAAAAAAAAATTTAAGGGCGATAAATCGAGCTACTGGGGCTTACTAGTTGAATATGACCTCAGAAGTAAAAACGTTCTAAGAAGACATTGTAGTGCTCGTATAGCCCTTTTCAACGACATATAATTTTTTAAGATCTAACTTGTAATGCTTAAATTATGCAAAAAAGACCATTTTGGCTGTTTTACCGGTGGTCCAAAAAAATAATTTTTTTTTTTTGTTTTCGGAATCCTCTCGAGGTCGACTTTAAAATAAGGGGTGGTTTTTTTAAACTTTTTTTCGACCCACTCTAATGGGCATTTCCAAACTGGAGTTATGTACGTTTTGTACGAAAAAATTAAAAAAAACTAGTAAGGTATATCTTCGACTTAGCCGAAGTTAAAATACCCCCACGGGCGATTCGCAATGGTACAAAATCTTAAATTGCAGCTCTTTTTATATGACACTTTAAAAAATTTTACTATTTTGATGACGTCTAAAATACATTCATATCAAATTGTTTTCCTGCAAAGTAAAGTTTTCAATTAGGGGTTATTTGGGAGGTGTTCTTGAGTGGTTGATGCCAATTTTTCTAACATGTCAATTTTGATATAATATACACAAATACCCAATTTCAGGTCTGTAGCTTAAATATTAGCCTATTTATAGAGTTTCCAATATTATGGGTTGTATGAACACCGTTGTATGGACACTGATGGGCGTGTTCATCGGTGGATGACGCCCATTTTTGTAACACATCTTGGTTTTAGAATAAATATCTAATTTTACTTTTGTAGCTTCGACAGAAGCCTATTTATATAGTTTTCAATTTAGGGGTTGTATGGGAGGTGGGCGTGTTCGTGGATGGACTACGCCTATTTTTCTCTCACGTCTTAATTTTTATATAAAAATAATAAATATTTAATTTCGCTTTTATAGCTTCGACACAAGCCTCTATATATAGGTTTCAATAATAGGGTTGTATGGGAGGTGGGCGTGTTAGTAAGTGGATGACGCCCATTTTTCTAACACACCTAAGTTTTGTCATAGACTATACAAATACCGAGTTTAAGTTCTTTAGCGTTAATATTCGTTTCTTTATGGAGTTTTCATCATTGGGGTTGTATGGGAGGTAGGCGTGGTTTTCATCCGATTTAGCCCATTCTCGAACTTGATCTTAGTTTTTTTAAAAAAAGCTTAAATATCGAATTTCAGCTCGAAAGCTTCAAAATTACGGCTGTAATCGTGTCCACAGACAGACAGACGGACAGACGGACAGACGGACAGACGGACAGACGGACAGACAGACGGACATGGCTAAATCAACTCAGATGGTGATACTGAGCAAGAATATATAAACTTTTCTATACCTACCACGCCTCCTTATGGGCTTTACACACGTCGTGACAAAATTAATATACCCCTTACGCAGTACGCGTGGGGGTATAAAAATAATGAAGTAGTCTAAGTTTTAAAAACTTTTTTTATATTTGTGAAGTAATTAAGTAGCACTATATTAAGTAAAAAAATTATAACAATCGACTTTAAGAATTAAAAGATATAAGCAAAACTATGCACTGGCGTGACGTTACAAAAAACAGAAATGGTTTTCGACTTAGATTAGAAAATTTACAAAACTCTGCGAAGTGGGCAAGACTTTTTATACAAAATTTATTTGGAAGAATTTAAAATAATGTGAGTTTATTTTGCTGGTTATCAAATTAAAAAAATTTTCTCGGTTTTTTTAAGTCGTCTAGAGTGACGCTGCTGGCGTTACGTTACTTAAATTTCCATCGGAACAATTAAAGTTAAAATTTGTTTAAAAAAAATATTTGTCATAATTTAAACATAAAGTTTAGCTATTATATATTTTTTTTAAACCCCTACCCCATCGACCATGAGAAGTTGGAAAAAAATTCCACTAAAATACCTGCAACAAAATTCAGTAGCGAAATCAGGCAAACTTTGAGCAATGTGGCGTGACGTTACTCACTTTTAAAATTTAATATAAAATGAACGATTTTTCTCAACGATTTTTTTATAAAATTTACTTAGGCCCGTTAACTGATCTCCGAAGTTTAAATTCTTTAATCCCAGATTTCGTAAACAGAGTTTAAATTTTAAACTCAGTTAAAATTATTTTCGTAACTTATCTCATTTTTATCGGCAGTTTTCTTAAACTCTGTTTAAAAATTTAAACTGAGATTAAAAAACATATTTGAGCGGCACTGTAGTAAAAATTCTACAACTTTGACGTAGAACATCAAAATATTTCAAAAATTTTTGATAAAATAATGCAAATTGTCAGTTTCATTGAAATATTTTTTTTTCAAAACTTAAAATATGTTTGTTTTTTGTTTATTGTTTTGATTTTTTTGAAGTATGATTTTTTTATTTTTTATTTTTTGTTTATGATCAGTGTTGCCGTTTTGGCTATTTATAGCCAAAAGTGGCTATTTTTTTTGCTCGTATTGAGTTTTGGCTATTTGGCGATTTTATTTTTCATTTGGCTATTTTTTTTACTCGGCTATGTTTTTGCATTCCGCCGAAAATTAATTTTTTATTTCACATATAAAATTTTCAATTGCCAGAGAATCCCCAAAGAATTGCTGGGAAGATCAAGCAATTGCCTTCTATTGTAATCTGCTTAGGCCGATTCGCCGGGAAGATTCGCCAATGAACCGTCTAGAGGAGTTATAAGAAATTCGCCGAAAAGTGTGGCAAACGAAGTCCATTTAAGAGTCCTCAGCCATTTGTTCCGAAGCAACGTTGTTCTGTCCGAATTCAATGAATTTTTTGTGAATTTGTTTTTATTTCTCTTCGATATAATGTGACGTTGCTTCAAAACTATACTAGTTCAACTTTATAATTGATTTTACGATTTTTCAGAGCCTGCTTCATATTTCCATGATAGATTTTGAACATTTTTCAAAAATCCATCTTCCAACAATCGTTGAAATTAGTAAAGGAGCATTTGAAAAGCGATGCATTTTCCCAAAAAACATTTGGGCGAATTACTGGTGCATCGAAAAATCCACTTCTCTGTCAATCGTCTTCCAAATGTTTGCAGGGATATGATTTAAAATATTCACGTGAGGGTGAATTCTCTCTTCATTTGAACACGACCTGCCAGTGATGCTAATCGTGCAGCCGAGCGCAAGAATATCCAATAATTTGACATCTATAATCATGTGCTACATGAGAGTAGCAACAATGTATATAATTTTGATCATTGAAAGTAATTGTGGTTTGTTTTCAAAAGTAAAATTAAGCAAGTCAGCATGGAAAAGTAAGTTGATGTTGCACTCCGCCACACATAAAACATTCTTCACTTGTTTCACTTGATTTCACTTTCTCACCTTCTTATCTATCTCCCATTTCTAAACCATGGCAGACTTGACTGAATAGGTTTGACACCTGAAATAGTTGGTTCGAAGATAAAAAAAAAAATGTAATACTTTTCTTACTTCCGAAAAATGCAAACCTTATTTTTATAAAGTTTTTACTACTTTTATCAAGTAAAAAATAAATGAGCTAACGTCCTTCTATATTAAAGGTTCGTATATTTAAAGGATATATGCCCTTAATATTTTTAAAATATGCTCTTATATTTTGAACATATAATTTTTTATAACATATTTTAAAACAACCATGTTTATAAATCTGTTTCCAGTAAAAAATGGTACTATGTTGTACAAAAAACTAGTTAGTTAAAAAGGTATGAATGTTAGCCCTGTTTCTTTTTTCTAATACAATTAATTAATCTTTTGGCTATTTTTTTTATATTTTGGCTATTTTTATTTTGTATTTTGGATATAAAAATAAATTTACTCCGGCAACACTGTTTATGATTGAGAATATTTCCAATGTTCTCAGAGAATTTTTGACAGAATCTAAGTTAAATTTTTTAAACCTAGAATTTCTGTGTTTAAATTTAAACTTGCCTCACCAAGTTAAACTTAGATTTTTTGAGATGAGGTATCGGCGTTAAAATTTAAACTGAGGTTAAGGAATTTTAAACTTTGTTTAAGCTAAACTTTGTTTAAAATTGAGATCAGTTAACGGGCCTTAACTTTATAAAAATTTATTAAAATGCAAAATTTAACGCACTTTTGAACGTCAGCGTAGAAAAAAATAGCTCTAAATACTTTTTTGTCTGGCGTGACGTTACCTCAGAATATCATTAAAAGCAAATCAAAATTTTACCGTTAATTGATATTTGTTTGCTCTTTTGCATTTATTTTGAAGTTAGTTGTTGTTGTAACAAAAGTTGTGCATAAGAGTGCAATTGCACAATTACTCTTAGAAATGGAAATTTTAAAGTGAAAATGCTCATAGAAATAAACAAATAACTTGCCAACGCAACATGGTAACAATTTGAACTTTTTAATTAAATTAATTTTGAATATTTCTCTTTAATAATACAAGTAAAAAAAAATGTTGTCTTCAACTATAACTTTTGGTTATGAAACAAAATTCGAATCAAATAAATTAGTAATACTATGTAAAAAAAATAATAATAATATGTATTTTTTTTAGCTACACACTGTAATAGTACCTTAATTCAGGTTTCAGTATATTTGGGCACTAGAAACATGAATATAACATCGAGATATTTAAAAAACCGATTATTTGGAAACAATCTGAGTAATTAAATAGAAAATGCCCTACAAATATTGTGCTTTCCATCTACATTGGAATTTTAAAATCTGTACAATTTTTACTTTGTAGTGAATATTGTTTCAAAAGTATTCTGAAGTATTCACAAGTAGTTTATTTTTTTGTTGCAATGTTTTGTATTGAAAGCAGGGACTGTAATAGTTATGAGCATTATCGAAAAAATTAAGAAGTAATGATTATTTTATGAATTTTAAAATTTTTTGCTTAGATATAAAAATCGTTTTCTGATTTTTATTTTTTAATTAAAAAATAAAAATTATTTTTGATTTATTATTTTTTTATTCTAGCAAAAAAATCATTTTAGATTTTAATTTTTTTTTACTCTAAAAAAATCATTATTGATTTTTATTTTTTTAACTCAAACAAAAAAATTATAGTTGAGACAAAAAATAAAAATCGAAAAATGTTGTTTTTAGTTTTTTTTTTTTTGGTCAGAAATAGAAATAATTTATTGATTTTTGTTATTTCGCTAAATGATTAAATAATAGAAAAATAAAATAATAGTTTTTGATTTTAATTGTTTTGTTCAGAAATTTAAATCGTTAAGGATCTTTATTATTTTGTTCGTTAATTAAAAATTGAATTCACAAGCTTTCTTCTGGGAAGGCATTATTAATAGTTATGTTTTTATCTCTTCCCAATTTCACAAGAAAGTAAGATGATATGAAACTAAAAGCTTATTTTATTGAGAATTATTAAAATGACAGGCATTTATTTTAAGAGCAAAATTTTGAGCAAATTTTCTGATGACAAATTGCATCTTTGGTCACTTAAAATAAGTCGAAGTGTAGCAAATGATCGTTCGACACTTACTTGTGTAGCTAGAACAAAAAAAAAAAGAAAACAAAACAAATTGGCCATTTCAGCCCTTGAAAGGACTTTGACCGAGCTTCTTATGATCAATTGTATTGTGTGTGCTATATATGTTTGCACACAATTACCCGAGAACTGGACCTACATGTTTTATGCCGACTCCGAACGGCTAAAGTTCATATTCTCAAGAAGTTTTACATGGCATTATTTACTCTCTGAGTTTTGCCATTGTCTGCAGAGAGGTGGTGACTGATCAGAAAAATTTTTTTATTGAAAAAACTTTTCGCCGCGGCTGGGGATCGAACTCGGGCTCCGAGCATGCTAAGCCACACAATTAACCACGGTCACCAGGAACACTGAGAACTATTTTCGTTAGAGACCACAGGAATGGATATATAAACCAATTTTTTATGCCAGAAGCTCATTATATCATCCACTAAATTGATGGCTTTGGGCGAATAATTTTCGAAGTTTCATTCCTTTTAAATAATTAGTTTTAATATTGAGCAAAAAAATAAAAATCAACAAATAATTGTTATTTTTCAATAAAATAAATATAAATAATTTTTATTTCAGAGCAAAATAAATAAAAATAAAAAATAATTTTTATTTTTGAGCAAAAAAAAAAAAAAAAAATAATTTTTATTTTTGAGCAAAAAACTAAAAATCATTATATAATAATTATTTTTAATTTTTATGCTTAACGCTTAATAAATAAAAATCATTATTTATTCGAAGTGGCAACATAAATTCCAACCTTTTGGTATTCTCAAAAGTTTTTTCCGACGCTTAGAATATACTTATTTTTTTTTCATTAAAATTAGAAAATAATGATTATTTTCGGTCTCTGATTGAATGTGGCCGGTTCTTCTTGTATGGATACAAAAAATGTCAGCCTCAAAAGTTGCTGGAACACATTAAAATGATTTCTGCATACTTTTTTTCAAATCGGAAAAAATCTGCCGAAGGTCAAAAACATGTTTTTGCTTGTAACTTTTTATTTTTTACAGAACGCATACCCACATCTGCTAAAATGTTAAATTTCTTACCTCATACCACGTAACTTCTATTTCTGAAGTAAATGGAATTATTGCAACTAACTTTTTTATAGTTTTTGTTCTTATTGGGTGTGTTATTAATAAGTGGATTTGTCCATTATGATGGACACATCAGAAAATATTTTTTTTTGTATTTTCCAGCGTCTTTTTTAAAATCAATAAGTTTGCACTATGAAATGAAATAGTGTCAACATGACAAACATAAATTTAGAGAGATATGTAAGGTTTAACTTACAAGGAAAGGTACCCAGGTGACATTCTCCGATTTGAATGATTTTCAGATATGTTATAGAAGACAAAAATGGAATGTCGACGTATTTTTTTATACGTGCTCAATCGATGGTTTAGGGTTTCAAACTCGCGTTCAAAAATCAGCGAAAATTTCGTTTTTTTGCTATAATTTCGCTATTTTGCATGGGAACATTTAGAAATTTGTTGTTGTAATTTTTAGTAATGTTTAGTCGATATCAAAGAAGTATTTTGACACAATTATTTCATATTAATTTATGTTGGATTAAAGGCAATTTGTAAACTTATCTTTTTTTTGTTTTTTTAAATATGTAACTGTTTATAATAATATTTTTGTTTTATTGAAATGCATTTCTTTACCTTAAAGAAAAAATTTCATTACATTAAAAGTACCCAATATGGGTATCAAAAATTTTATTTTTTTATGGCCTATTCTCATGTTTAAATATTTTATCGGAAAAGTTGACATTTCTTACATTAACATTGACATTGCAATAAAAAATTGCATTGTGTGGTACTTTTTTAATGATGTATCATATATATAATGTTTTTTTTTTTAAATCCATATCAAAACGAATTTAAGCCGAAAAGCTCTTTGAAGGACGTGAACTTATTTTAAAATTAATGTTTTTTATTAAAAAATTTAAATAAAAATAATTATTTTCATATCTGATGAGTTATTCATTCACAAAGTTGAGGCTTTGAAATTAGAAGAAGATTTTTATGATTTTTCCTGCTAAAATCAAAAAATTTTTTTAAGAAATATTGGAAAATGCATTCCATTGAAATGCATTTGAATATCGTAAAAATGTACAAAAATTTGGTACTGTGGATGATTAAAACTAAACTTACTGGTGCGATGATCATAAAAGTTTAATGATTTTTTATGGGCTTTCCATTTCTGAAACCAAAATGGTACGTTAAGATGGTAGAAACTGAGGTCCGGTGGGTCAGTACTATAAGTGGTTAACTGAGGTCAATGAGTTCTAAAGACAAAAAATAGGTCTTCCTGAGACAAAAACAAAAACAAACAATTCTTTAAGATCGGACGGTAAATATCGAAGTTATAAAGAAATATGTCGATGCGCGACCCCTACGTTCGGTCAAAAAAAAAAAAAAATTTTTTTTCGAAACCGCCTTTCAATAATGCTTCAGATTAGATGGTGTGCGGCGACATTTTTTTTTTCGCCTATAAGGCGAGACGGTCTAATATGCAGTGGTCTTAGGTTATTTTATTTATTTCATTTTATTTATTTTATTTTTACTTTGAACGCGTTTATCTCGAAGCCATGTTTTTCGTACTGGTTGCAGCACTAGCGTGTTCATTTATTGACGAAATTTTTTTTGTTTTTAATTTTTATGTTTTTAAACTTAATTAACTATAGTTTGATACGAGCTTTTTTTTAAATTTTTTTTTCGATTTTTATGAATTTTTAAGGTCAAAATTTTTTCTTAAGAACACACTTTCAAATTTGGAACCTCATCAAAAATTTAAAAATAAAGTTCCTGTCATACGATAACCAATTTTGTTAAGATTTACAAAAATTAATTTTTTTTTCCAGATCGGACAATTTTTGCGACTCCCAGCGCTGCAACCAGGTCCCGTTTTTTTCTCTGCCGCCAGTTTGGAGCTCTATAAAACCATGTTTAAGTGAAAAATATATATTTTTGAATTTTTTTTCTCGTAGTTTTTTCAAAATTTTTGAAAAATGTTTGTTTTTGACTGAATTACGAATTTTCAAAAAAGATCTGTTTTCTCTGCCGCGAATGTTATGTCCCACCTTAAGTCTCTTTTGTATTGATTAGTACTTGTTGTTATTATTTCAAAGTCTTACTGCATTAAGAAGGCTGTGTCTCATATGTGAACATTATTTTTACAAAATAAATTTAGATTAAATTAAATTATAATAAAAGATATTATCTGAAAACAGTTTGCATGAAAACCCACCATTTCATGGAAACGAAGACATGTTCTGTCTTTTGAAGTGTCTGACAATGAAATTAATTGAAATTCAGAAAATTTAAAATTATTCCACCAAAAAACTCAGCACAAGTGAAGTTCTGTTTGTTCTTGTTATCAAGTACTAGAAATCTTCCTTTCCAGGAAGTGAACGATTTTGTGGCAAATTTTTCAGAGACAATAATTTATATAGAATTCTGGTTATGCAGCGTGTCGTTCGCCTACTTTTCAATTACACTGTTTTAAACTTGACACAAACTTGTACACTTAACATACTGTATAAAATTCAATTTAAAAATAATGAAACTAATTTAAAATACATAAAAAAAAAATGAAACACGTATTTGATGATGTTTTGCTGCAAACTGACTATTGGTGCAAAGCACAACACGTCCTAACTTGTTGCTTTACTGAGGGTATCAGAATAAATACTGTTGCGATCAAAGAATGGTACAGACAAACATGCAAAATTGCAATTTGGTTTTTCTATATCATAATATTCTCATTTATCATGATTGATAGATTGCTAAAATTTTAGCAAAAATTATTGTAAATACGTTAATCATGTCTTAAACGTGTCTTTTCTCTGCGTGAATAATATAGAAATTTAAGAATTATTTCATAGCAAAACTTATAAAATGGTAATGTTGTTTCAATAAGCTTTTAATTTTCAAAAGATTCAAAATTCAAAAAAATTCGAAAAAATTCCTGTTAATAATTAAGTAGACTAATTTTACGATTTTCATTTTCCTTAACAAAAAAAAAAGTTTTAGTTAAACAACTTGTTTAAAGCAGTTTAACTGCTTTGTTAATTTTGTAACGTGACATCAATTTATCCATGCAATACTATTTTAAATGCTCTACAGGTGTATTAAGCTTACCAATTTTGAGTGTTTAATTGGTCTTGAGTATATTTGCATTGCCTTGTTTTAAAGGTCATCGTTTGAGTACACATTTTTCCTGCTGGGCAGGATTTTTAATTTTTGAGGTGTGAAAAACTTTGTGCCCAAAAACTTCATACAAAAATTAGCAATGCAGTTTTTGCAAAAATACAAAAGCAGCAGAGAGAGAGAGAGAGAGAGAGAGAAAAATCATACAATGGCAAGCAACTTTAGTTCAAGGCTAAAGTAGTTAAAAATACTTTTTGCTACACTTGCAATTTTCTAGTGTGTGTTTTTTTTTTTATGCTATTCTACTGCAAAGATTGCATCGTTGACGCTGTCCACTTCAATAAATAACACACAAGCAGCTAAAGCAGTTGGCTGACTCTTGAGTATGTGTGTGTGATTGTGTGTTTCAGCTGAAGTTTGTGTTAAACTCGCACCTCTTGGCCTAGCTTATAGCACCTGCCAACAACTGGTGCTACTTCAGCTTGGCCAAGACTACGTCTGTATTTTCTTTGTCGCATATCGACCATCCAATATTCTGCAATATTTTGTTGGCTTCAACTTTGTTGCTGTTGTTGTAGTAAATCTTTAAAACGTTATTGGCTGCAATGTTATTCCTGCTGACTGAATTATTCAGCCTGGATTCTTGTTGCTGTACAGCTGTAGATGTTGTCTGTGTTTGTTTCTTTGTTTTTTGGGAATTTTGCCATTTGCTTAAAAATGCAGTCGTCCAGAAGCTGTTCGATATAAAATGCGACATTCGCAAAGCTTTGGCATCAATTTGTGCAGCGCAGGAATTTAAAGCTTTGCCGGCCAGCAACGGAAGTATAGCGACTATAAATTCAAGATAAACTTTGAAATCAGCTTAGGCTTTGGGGGAGGTGTATATGTGTGTGTATGTGTGAGAAAAGTCTGCATGCGTGTGAGTGTTTATTTGGCCTAAGGTCCGAAAGTTTTGCTGCGACATTTTAAACAGCAACAATATGGATAAAGTTTTCTATGCTCGGAAAGCCTTGTAAGCTGCCTTTTTGTTTTTTTTTTTTTGTTTATTTTTTTTTTGTTGTTGTCCACACTTTAACTGCTGTTGAGAGTTGTCAGTGCAGAAAAATGTTCTTGCTTGCTAAACATTTTGTTACGCAGGCAGAACGTGTCAATTTGCTGGATTTTTATTTATGCTGTTACTCGACGACTCACTCTGAACTGTCGACTGTCGTCCTGACAGCAAATACACTAAGCGAAAATCTGTTTCGCCCATTTTTTGCTACTTCTAGCCTTGGTTTTTGTTGTTTTTCCTTTTTTTTTTTTTTGTTTTTTCTAAGCATACAATTTGCGTACGTCATTTTTTGCTGACTGTTAAATTTAAACTTGTTGAAACTTGCTTGCTTCTTGAAGCACATCATATATCTAAGCGGTATGTGTGTGTGTTGTTTTTTTTTTTTTTATTGACGTTTGGACATTTTTATTAATGATTTCAAAGTTTTTTTCTTTATGTAGCATTTTTTCATTTACGATTTGTTGCAGATTTTTATGCTTAATAAAAAGTTACTCATACGCCTCGTTGCACCAATCAGCGTTTGGTCTTGTTTTATTTGAGCTGTATTCGCAAAAGCTTTCATGTTAGAGCTTCAAGAGAAATCAACAGAAAAAGAAAGTTAACAGTTATCAGCAATTGGCTTTATTTACTTGGCTTAATGCAAACAGACAGACAGAACACAGCAGCGGCAAAAGTACAAAATGTATTTTTAAAACACTCATACGCCCTGTTGTACCTAGCCTGATTACCTCATCTTAAGCGAATTAGTATTTAAACTTCTTCACATTCATCTTCAAGTGAATTTGACGTTATGCTTGAAAATGAATTTAGTGCCGTAGCAAATTTAAATGATTTTCCTAACTGATCTCATTATTCTTAAGAGTTCACATTGACATACATTCAAACAGATACAAAATAAACAGTAACAATAACAACAACAACAACAACTACTCTATACAATGTATTCTTTCGCGCAGCGGCATCAATCTTTCTTCAAACAGCAAAAACATATCTTAAACGAGCGAATAATTAGTGGATCAAATGTTCAAGCATCATTTGTAAAACCAGCTCTTTACTTCATGAATGGAATGGCATGGATGTAACGATAAGCAGCGAAACGATAAATGATTGCGATGATTTACAATTTAAATGTTAAGTACGCAGTATTGCAGTGACAGTGGGTGATGAAGCTGACTGAATGATGAGGTTGAAGCTGCAGGTGGCGGTGATGATGGTGGTTAGTATTCTTGGCTCAAGTGCTTTTAAGGTAGCCAATTTAAGAACTCACTTAAAAGCTTTCTCTAATTTACTGTGTAATTGGCGAAAAATATTTGAAATATGAAATTGTGACAGTTCAAGGCTATACGAAAAGGGGTGTAGGGTAGCGGAGGAGCTTGTAATGGTCTTGCTAGAAGTTTAATTTAATAATGAACCTATTGAACTTTCTTCGCATAATGAGCTATTTTCTTTTAATGTCCTACGATTTGAGAGCTCAAATTTTATTTTTCTTTTCAAAAATTTCTAAACATAATTTTACGAAATTATATCAATTTTTGTTAATTTTTATACAAAATTTATTTATTCAGTTACAAATGTATGTATATGTTGGTAGTCTAGTGGTAACAAGTTGCTACTGTAAGTAGCCAAGTTAAAGTAGTCCAAGAACACTGTTTGCTTAACCGTGTTCAGATAATCAGAATTAAAAATTGGAAAAACATATATATAAGTAGCTACTTAAGAAAAAGTTATAAAATAGTTGCCACGAAAGTATTTTTTAATGAGAATTCCTTTTGTAATATGACCATATTTATAACCGTTATTTTTGGTTTAAAAACAATAAAAAAACCCAATACTTAGTTTTTATTGTACGATATGTTCACAATATCTCTTCGAAAAAAAAATATATTTGTAAAAATTAGACATAGTTTAGCAAATTAAGCATAATATAGAAAGTTCTACGTGTTAAGAATAAGGAAATGTGATTATGAATATATGGGGACGAATAAAATTTCTTCTTTATTTGCACCTAATGGGGCCCGAAATAATTTTGTGCTATTTTTATGCATATTTTTATTTTTTGGCAAGTTTTGGCGGCTTGTAGTCTAAAAACTGTGAAAAAGTCAGAGAAAAGCTACAATATTTTGGATTTTTTTTTGACCTAGACCTCATTTTGGGTATTTGGTATGTTAATAAAAGATAATAGCTGAGACATTTCGAACAACTTTTCGAAAGATATCTTATCAAAAAACTAAACATATACAAAAACAAGCCGTTAAATAAAAAATATAACCTAAAAAATCTTACTTTGGCTGGAAATTTATCAAAAAATAATTTTATGAAGAAACAATGGTGGAAACTATAACCACTTTATGACTAAAAACTTAGAAAACTAATGATGCAGTTCGATTTTCCATATCAGAAATAAGATGAAAACATGTTCTTCGGTCACGCCTTGGTATTTTTTTCTAAAACTCGCAGTGATTTTTGATCACAAATTTAAGTTCAATTTTGTTACATGTATATTAATACAATTTTATAGCTTGTGATTTTTAAAAAATAAAATATTTCTTTTGTATGAAGAAAAATACTTAGTGTTAAAGTTTTTAGAATTTTAAACATTTACAATTAAACAATAACATTAATAAAAAAAAAAAAAAAAAAAAATAAAAAAAATTCAATTTCAAGAGAAGACAAACATTAATAAGATAGTGAGGTAAGTTAAAATAATTTTGAAATCAATATTTATTTAAAACAAAATATTGAGCTTTAAGTTGGGACATGATATTGACCTTTTTTGAATCGACGTTTCTGAATCGACTTTTTTATAATTTTGTATTTTAGTAAATATTAATAAGATTAATTTAATATTTCGTCGACCTCTCTTAATGTGCTGATTTGTTATTTGTTTGTACTAATTTGTTTATAGTAAAATTTTGTATTATTTTGTCCAATATTTCAAACTCCGCCGGAGTTCATCATCAGGGACACTGTTCTGTTTTTACAAAGAATTTATAATTACAAATTTTTAAAACAATTTAGAAAACAGGAATATTTTAACTTACTTTTATTTTTCGCCTTTTTTCGCCTTTTTTCGTTCTGGTTGCGCCACTAGCGGGTGCATTTTTTGACGAATTGTTTTTTTTGTATTTTTTTAAACTCCATTTGATTTCGTATGACACGAGTTTTTTTAAAAATTTTTTTCGATTTTTTATGAATTTTTAAAGTAAATTTTTTTTTCGAAAAAACATGCTTTCAAATTTGGAACATTACCAAAAATTGAAAAAAAAAACTCCTGTCATATGATAACCAATTTTTCTAAGATTTAAAAAAGTCATTTTCTTTCTAGATCGGACAATTTTTGCGACTCCCAGCGCTGCAACCACGAGGCCCCGTTTTTCCCTCTGCAGTTAAGAAAGGAGACCTGACAATCTGCACCAACTACCAAGATATCAGTCTTATTTCCATCGTATGCAAGGTTCTTTCGAGCGTATTGTGTGAAAGATTGAAGCCGCATACCAAATCACTGATTGGACCTTATCAGTGTGGCTTTCGTCCTGGCAAGTCCACCATAGACCAGATTTTTACACTACGCCAAGTCCTGGAGAAAACCCACGAAAACCAAATCGACACCCATCATCTCTTTGTTGATTACAAAGCTGCATTCGATAGCCCAATTCGGGATTGTCTGTACGCAACAATGTCTGAGTTCGGTATGCCTGCAAAGTTAATAAGGCTCTGCAAGATGACTTTGAGCAATACATGCAGCTCCGTCAAGGTAGGAAATGACCTCTCCGAAACCTTTAATACCGAACGAGGTTTCAGACAAGGCGACCCGCTATCATGCGATCTCTTCAATTTCATCATGGAGGGGATCCTACGAAAGGCAGGTGTACATCGAAATGGTACCATTTTCTACAAAGGTGTTTGGCTCCTTGCGTATGCTGACGATATCGATATTATCGGCAGAACCAAGAGAGATGTAACCGCTGCTTTCGCCGCTATCGAAAAGGAATCAGCCAAAGTGGGTTTGACGGTGAACGAGGGCAAAACAAAGTATATGCTGTCTACAAATAGGGAAGTGCGGCGTCTAGGCTCCCATGTTACAGCAGGCAAATATAACTTTGAAGTTGTCAAGGAGTTTACATACCTTGGCACCGCCGTAAACAGCAACAACAATGTCAGCCTGGAGATAAAGCGAAGAACAACAATTGCTAATAGGTGCTACTACGGGCTAAGTAAGCAATTAGGTTCCAGAGCCCTCTCTCGATCGACAAAACTAACTCTCTACAAGATGCTCATCATACCTGTGCTTCTCTATGGCGCTGAGGCATGGGTGGTATCGCAAGCAGATGCAACCGCTCTTGGGGTGTTCGAGAGGAAAGTTCTTCGCAAAATCGTTGGTCCTGTTCGAGTTGGCAACGACTATCGCATTCGAATGAACCACGAACTGTAAGAGCTCTACGACGACATTGACATAGTCCAGCGTATAACAATTCAGCGACTACGTTGGCTGGGTCATGTCTTTTGTATGGATGAAGAAGCTCCAGCGAAAAAGGTGTTTGAAGCGAAAGCCGAGGGTCGACAACGAAGAGGAAGACCATGCCTCCGATGGATTGACCAGGCCGAGGAAGCTCTTACCGCGCTTGCTGAAAGAGATTGGAGACGGCGCGCGCGAAGCAGAGACGCCTGGCGAGAGCTAATAAAGTCGGCCGTAACCCGTCAACGGGTTGTCATGGCCACTTAAGTAATTAAGTAAGCCAGTTTGGAACTCTATAAAACCACTTAAGTAAGTAAGTAAGCCAGTTTGGAACTCTATAAAACCATGTTGGAGTGAAAAATATATTTGTTTGAATTTTTTTCTGGTATGTTGTTCAATTCTCTACAGCAATAAAAAAATTTTGGAAAAATGTTTGTTTTTGACTGAGTTATGGATTTTTAAAAAAAGGTCTGTTTTCTCTAACACTCTCTGAAATAATTGGATAACTAAAAAGTTAAATTTTCTTATAAAATATATAAATATATAAAGTAATTTTATTCGTCACATATTCAATATAAATTTATATTCGAAAAATTTTACTCAATATTTTAAAACTTTTTACTAAAATTTCTTACCAATTCAAAATTTTTGTAGAACGTTTAGCACTTAGAATAGAACTTCTCTAAAAACATTAAAAAATCCTTTTTTTATGAAAATTATCAACATTTGATTGTTTTGTTTGAGTTGAATTGATTTTTACTCTTCGATACCTATGGGGGTAAGACCAAAAACCCACTGAAGTCACCAGTTTTTGTTGAAATTTTAAAAAATTTTTATATTCAACCACATACAAGAATAACTAAAGTATTAATAAGAGATTATTTTAGAAAACCAATAAAAATATTATAATTTCTAATATATCCTTAATGAATTATTAAAAAGTTCTCTAGTCTAGTTTTCACTATTTTATTTTAAAGCATCAGTTGTTGTAGTCTAATAAAAAATAGCAACACTTTTTTAACTGTTTTCATATGACAGTGATAAGAAACTGGAATTAAAAAACTCACATACACATACAAGTTGTTATTTATGCGATATTTAAGGCTTTGAAGTTTTACGTCAAATCGAAAATGACATAATATCACATGACACCCATGATAACATACAAACATGTGTTACCATGCCGCTCACATGAAACACAGTAGGCTTTTTAACACAATACCATCACAACAACTGAACTGAAAAAGTACACAATAATTATAAATTTTAACATGATCTCCATATCATATATTGCATTCATGACTTTTGGTTCATTAAACAATTCATGTGTCACATGAACTATTCATGTTATCAATGTACAAAATACACAAAAGAAAATACACGAGAATATGCATTTTTCATAAGTCTTGTGCGCAGAGTTCATAAAATGTGTGTACAAGATACATAAAGCACTAAAAAAATTTCGTTAATTTCATGAAAAAATACAGGGGGATACTGAATCATTCATGAGTTTTGTGAATAAAATTATTTAAACTCATGTATAATTACGAGATAAAGAACAGTTTATGAGCTAATTGACAAAACTGCATGAATCTCATGTACGTATACAAGGGAAACGTGAAAAACTATACGAGTTAAGTGACCGAATACATATAATCCAAGTAGAAATTCAAAAGCAGCAAGAATAGTTCATGAGATAATAGTAAAAATGTTTAAAAATCATGCACTTAAACAATGGAAACATGAACTATTTTATGGATTTAGTGATCATAATGCATTAAGATAAGTCAGTCTTAGTCAGACAAAACAAAAACAACATAAGTTGGATTAAAATATGCCTTGGCTCATTTTAATAACCTCAAAAAAACAATTTTGCCATGCATTGCTACTTAGGCATCAACTCGTAATGCTTTCTAGAGTTTTTCGATAAAAGTGCTTTATAAAATTTTTACCTTCAGCACTAGAGTCAATGTGTTAAACAAGCGGTTCAGTGAAATAACGCCCAATGAAATAACGCCCAAACAAAAAATAAAATAATGCCCAAAATATTTCCATACCAAATTGATACGTTATTTCTTAATGAAAAAAGGCCCAAAATTTTGGGCTTTATTTAATTTTATTTGGGCGTTATTTCATTTTTTATTTTGGGCTTTATTTGGTTCAGTGAAATAACGCCCAAAATATTTTATGCTTTATAATATGAAATAACGCATAAATAAAAATAAATAAATAAAGCCCAAAATAAATGAAATAATGCCCAAATCAAAAATATTTTAGTTCTTATTTCATAATGAAATAACGCTCAAAATTTGTATGAAAAAAAATATTTGGGCATTATTTCGGTTCAGTGAAATAACCCCTAAATAAAAAAATGAAATAACTCCCAAAAAATTTCCATACAAATTATGAAATAACGCCCAAAATTTTGGGCTTTGTTTAATTTTATTTGGGCGTTATTTCATAATGAAATAAGGCCCAAAATATTTTAAATGATTTGCTTTGAAAATATTTTGGGCGTTATTTCATTTTTGATTTGGGCGTTATTACATTTATTTTGGGCTTTATTTCATTTTTTAAAGCCCAAAATATTTTGGACGTTGTTTCATTTTTTATTTTGGGCGTTATTTCACTGAACCGTTATTTCATTATGAAATAAAGCCCAAAATAAGAAATGAAATAACGCCCAAATTAAAAGAAATAACGCCCAAATTTTTGAGGACATTTTTTGGGCGTTATTTAGTTTTTTATTTGGGGGTTATTTCATTGGGCAATATTTCACTGAACCCTTTACTTCATTATGAAATAATGCCCAAAATAAAAAATGAAATAACGCCCAAATATTTTTCATACGAAAATATTTTATATGATTTTCTTTGAAAATATTTTGGTTGTTATTTCATTTTTGATTTGGGCATTATTTCATTTATTTTGGGCTTTATTTCATTTTTTAAAGCCCAAAATATTTTGGGCGTTATATTATTTTTTATTTTGGGCGTTACTTCATTGGGCAATATTTCATTGAACCGTTATTTCATTATGGAATAAGACCATGGAATAAGATTGGGCGTTATTTAATTTTTGATTTGGGCGTTATTTCATTTATTTTGGGTTTTATTTCATTTTGTAGCTTGGGCGTTATTTAATTTTTTTAAGCCCAAATTATGTTGGGCGTTATTTCACTGAACCATAACAAACTGAGCTTTTATGGCAGTCGCCTAGCAACGAGATGCATTTAAAACCAGCCGTTACAACATTTGTGGAAAATTACATGTAAATAGTTTGCTTATTCATGACCTTACATATGAGCGGTCTGAGATCATGTACAGTGCATCAATATAGCATTGCATTCTATACACATACTTATATATGAGAACACTTATTTCATGAAAAAACTAGTAAGGTATATCTTCGACTCGGCCGAAGTAAAAATACCCCCACGGGCGATTCTTAATGGTACTAAATCTTAAATTGAAGCCTTTTTTGTATGAGATTTCAAAAAATTTGACTATTTTGATGACGTCTAAAATACATTCATGTCAAATTGTTTTCCTGCAAAGTAAAGACAAGCCTATTTATTAAGTTTAAGGGGTTGTATGGGAGGTGGGCGTGTTCTTGAGTTGTTGATACCAATTTTTCTAATACGCCTCAGTTTTGATATAAAATGCACAAATACCTTATTTCAGGTCTTTAGCTTAAATATTAGCCTATTTATAGAGTTTTCACTTTTATGGGTTGTATGGGAGGTGGGTGTGTTTGCATGCGAATGGCGCCCACTTTTCTTCGACGATTTAGTTTTGATATAAAATACAATCATATCAAATTTTTTTCCTGTAGCTTAAAGAGAAGTCTTTTTATAGAGTTTTAAATTTTGGAGTTATATGGGAGGTAGGCGTGTTCGTGGGTGGATGGCGCCCATTTTTCTAATACGTCTCAATTAAAAAAAAAATAATAAATATCTAATTTTACTTTTGTAACTTCAACAGATGCCTATTTATATAGTTTTCAATTTTGGGGTTGTATGGGAGGTAGGCGTGTTCGTGGGTGGATGACGCTCATTTTTCTAACACGTCTTAACTTTTATATAGAAATAATATATATCTTATTTTACTAATGTAGCTTTGACAAAAGCCTCTATATATAGTTTTCAATTTTGGGGTTGTATGGGAGGTGGGCGTGTTCGTGGGTGAATGACGTCCATTTTTCTATCATGCCTTAATTTTAATATAAACAGCATAAATATCTAGTTTGCCTTTTGTAGCTTTGACACAAGCCTCTATACATAGTTTTCAATATTAGTGTTGTATGGGAGGTGGATCACTCCCATTTTTCGAACACACCTCATTTTTGACATAAATTAATAAATTACACAAATACCGAATTTAAGTTTTGTAGCTTAAATATTTGCTTCTTTATATAGTTTTAAATATTGGGGTTGTATGGGAGGTAGGCGTGGTTTTCATCCGATTTAGCCCATTCCCGAAGTAGATCTTAGATTTAAAAAAAAAGCTTAAATATCGAATTTCAGCACGATAGCTTCAAAATTACGGCCGGAATCGTGTCCACAGACAGTCGGACAGACGGACAGACAGACGGACATAGCTAAATCAATTCAGGTGGTGATGCTGAGTAATAATATATATACTTTTCTACACCTACCACGCCTCCTTATTAGCGGTACACACGTCGTGACAAAATTAATATACCCCTTCCCCAGTACGCGTGGGGGTATATAAACACAAAACCAGTTTAAGAAACTTTTTTCATTCTATTGTTAAATTTCAGTGGGGACCGTGGCATTCAGGTAAGTTAAGTGTGTAGCTTAGCATGCCAGGAGCCCGAGATCGATCCCCACTCGCTTCAAAGTTTTTTTTGGTTTCAATAAAAAATTTTCTGATCGGTCACCACCTCTCTGCAGACAATGGCAAACCTCAGAGAGTAAATAATGCCATTTAAATTTTCTTGAGAACATGAACTTTAGCCGTTGGGAGTCGGCATAAAACATGTAGGTCCAGTTCTTGGTCAATTGAGTGCAAACATTTAAAAACACACACAACACAATTCATCATAAGAAGCTCGGTCAAAGTCCTTTCAAGGGCTGAAATGGCCTTTTTTTTTTTTAAATTCAGTAGATTGCTAACAATTTTTTAATTTGGACAAAAAAATGTGAGAGTTTACTTTAGATTAAATATAAAAGTCTGTTTATTTTAAAGTATTTTTGTAGCATTAAATTTACGTTAAGTATTATTTTCACCAATGAATATCATAACCTTGAATTCAGAACATATTTTGAACGTTATCCTCTGCTTAGCTTATTTTCCTTTAAAATTTCAAATCAAGCCTAAAAATCAACATTGTTTACCCAAACAGTAAGGCATCCCCCAAACACGCTTCAAGCTAATTTCTGTAACTACCGAGAGCTAAAATGTTTACTCTAGTCAAAAAGAAAAATATGAAAATTAAATCTTTAGATATTCTTAAAATATTTTTATGCAATTTTAGGCAAAAATTTTGAATACATACTAGATATATCTATTTAGTTCCAATAAAATTGTTGACCTTCAACAAAATATTATTATTCGAAACATTGCAAAAAAGAAACGAAATAATGATAATTTTTTCAAAAACACCATGAATATAACTCAAAGATAAGCAAGCACACAAATTAACTCCCCCTTTTGCTGCGCATTTGCAAACTTAAATGAGGTTTTGACTTTTGACTTGTGTGTGGTGGGAAAGAAAAAATTAATATAACATTAAAATAAATTGCAACTTAATTAAGTTGAAGTACAAAGAGCAAGTGTACCGAAGGATTTCGCGAGCACCGGAAGAACGCATAAAAATATTATGGTAACTTGGATGTGTGCTGCATAGTGCGCTTGAAACAATGTAGCAGGGAAACCTTTTTCGCTTAGATAAGATAGTTAAACAAACAAATTCACACACTCACACACACACACACACACACACACATGCATAGACATCAACATATAAAACTAACAAAGTCAGGTACACATATGAACAGAATGCTAAGTATTCGCAGTTTAAACTGCTTTGTAGAAAATTGAATAGATACCCAGTAGGAATAAATAAGTATGCATTGAATCAAATAGTCATATTCAACATTACTTTTTTGACGCTTAACTATTTAAAGGTTTTTTTAACTAAGCTAAACTCTTAACTCATAAAGTAGTTCACGTTTCTCTAGTATAAGCACATAAGATGCATGCGTTATTGTCACTTATCTCAGGAAGTTTTCTTGTTTTTCACGTATTTGTACATGAATTTTATGAATTTTATAATTTGATCGCTAAATGCATAAAAAAGTTCACGCTTCCATTGTTTAAGTGCATGAGTTTTATGACTTTTTTACTCTTATCTCCCTTGTATATGTACATGAGATTCATGCATTTTTGTCACTTATCTCATAAACTGTTCTTTATCTCGTAATTGTATATGAGATTTTTTAATTTTTTTCACAAATCTCATGAACGATTCATGTTTTCCTTGTATATGTTCATGGCATACACGAATTTTTTTATTGCTTTATATATCTTGTACACATAATTTATGAACTTTAAACCCTAGGCTTGTATAATATTCATGTTCTCGTATTAATTTCTTTTGTGTATTTTGTATTTTAGAAGCTCGGTCAAAGTTCTTTCAAGGGCTGAAATGATCGATTTGGTCTTTTTGGTTTTGTTTTTTTTTTTTATTTTTTTGAATTTTGTACATTGATATCCTAAAAAGTTTATGTGATTCATTTAATTGCTTACTGGTCCAAAATTAATGATTTATATTTTTGGTTCAGTGAAGTATCATTACTTTTTACCTAACAGCAATCCTACAAGGGTATATTCATTAGATTTCAATCATTAAAAAGAATTGTTAGATGCAGTGCTCTTAAAAACGGTACAACTGGGTCTAGACTAAAAAAAGGTTATTAAAAAAGTTGCAAACGTAGCCAAGCATAAAAATAGCGTCATTCTTAGAAGAGCTTCTTAGCATGTAACAGTTAAGTAGCAACAAATTTTAAAGATGCCGCGAAGTCTGCTTGTGATGCTTATGTAACAGCATCAACTTCAGCTAGACCAGCGTTAAATCATGCGTTAAATCAAAAAATCTCTACAGGGTGCTAGTCGAATTTTATAAACCTGCACTGAGTGGCTTGCAACAAGCAGCAAAGCGCGCACACATACCCACACACACACACACACAGACACACCCACACAAACACACTCAAGTAAAGCCGAATTACACGTTCCGCTCCACATGATAAACAAGAAAAAAAAAAACACAAGCTGAATCCATGCAACTGCAGAGTACGTTGCGGTATTGCGTTTTTGTTGGTGCGTATAAATCAACTGCGGTCCATATCGAAGTGGTCCGTAGCTGCAAAGGCGTCTTGTGCATTCTGCGTACCAGCAGCACCACAGCGGAAGATTCAAAGAATAAGTAAAAGAAGAAGTAGCAGCAACAGAAGATACCGCAACTAGATGCTGCTAGCGGTTTCCGCTTTGTTTGAGTGCACGATGTAAAGCGAATTCCAAATTTATTTGTGTGTGTGTGTGTGTGTGTCAGTGTGCATGTATGTATGCGCGTCTGTGTGCGTTTACTTTCCGGTGCGTTATTGTAAAACAGACACCTTTTCACGATATTGACAGTACAGGAAGCGTAACGTTGTTGTCAGACTGATGTCGAAACGTCGACAGATCTTTGCTTTACACATCAATGTTGAATAGATAGATAACGGATTTTTTTTTTATATTGTTTGTTTATTTTTAATGTTGCTGAAATTTCAAACACGAAAAAGTAACACATCATCTGAAGATCTAAAAAGATTAGCTCAGATATTTGTTGCTTTCCGTGAAAAATGTGTGTGAACGTGTAAGACTTGAGTAACGCAGTCCTTTTTTGACGCTATTGCGTTAATTGCGTTATTGCGCCGATGCACTTGTTGTAAATACCCCTTTCATGATGGGAAGCAAGTATGTTTGCCAGAGATATTTTATTTTTTATAAATAAATGGATAACATATAGCTTATATCTGTTTAAGTAAAAGTCATAGGCGAAGGTCTGGGCTATAAAAGCTACATGAAATCCTATTCTTTATCTACTTTTTTTTTTTAAATGGAAGTTTATTTTTAAATGCAGTTTATTTTAAAATGAAACCATGGTAAATCTAACCGTCGTGAAAGGGTTAAAGGAACGCAAAAACACAATAAAATCATAAATTGGTTTTCTGCTCCTGCTCCTTTCTTTTAAACTTCATACAATCACCGTTGTTTTTTTATTCAGTATTCAATTTTGATGAATGCTTTCGTCTGCAGATCCGCATTCCGAGTTGGAAACCATGGTACGTATGTGCATGTAAATTCATCTTGCAGCAAAAATTATTGCTGAATATGAAGTAGTTTTTGAAAATTTATTGAAATTCTTATATATCTTGGCTTAAGTCATTTCACGGTACTTTCGATTCGTTAAAAAAGTATTTTAAGCAAAAAATCTTGGTTGACACAAATCAAATAGAAGTATGAATACAATATTCAGTTACATAATTCAAGAAGTTCATAGAACTATTAGAAAGTGATAAGAAAGAAAACATCAAAGAAGACTTTTCACAACACTTTAAATAACTTAAGCAGTTTGTAAAACACAGCAGCCGTTAAGACTAGTAAGGTATATCTTCGACTTCGGCCGAAGTTAAAATACCCCCACGGCTGATTCGTAGAGCTACAAAATCTTTAACTGAAATTCTTATTTTGTGAGACAAAATAAATGAAATAAATTTGTGAGATAAAATACAAAAGCATCAAATTTTTTTACTATAGCTTAAAGGGAAGCCTTTTTATAGAATTATAAATTTTGGGGTTATATGGGAGGTGGTCGTGTTCGTGGGTGGATGACGCTTTTTTTTCTAACACTTATTATTTCTTAATTTTGATATAAAATTAATAAATACCTAATTTTATTTATGTAGCTTTTATACAAGCCTCTTTATATAGTTTTCAATATTAGGGTTGTATGGAAGGTGGTTTGGTTAGAGGGTGTATGATGCTTTTTTTTCGACCACACTTCAGTTTTGATACAGATTACACAAATACCGATTTTAAGTTTTGTAGCTTTAATACTTTTATCTTTATGGAGTTTTCAATGTTGGGGTTGTATGGGAGGTAGGCGTGGTTTTCATCTGATTTATCCCATTCTCGAACTTGATCTTAGTTTTTTAGAAAAAAGCTTAAGAATTTCAGCACGATAGCTTTAAAATTACGGCTATAATCGTGTCCACAGACAGACGGACATGGCTAAATCAACTCAGGTGGTGATGCTCATCAAGAATATATACACTTTTCTATACCTATCATGCCTCCTTATGGGCTTTACAAATTTCTCCTCCTGAGGAAAGTACAAGTGAATATTATTTTTATATTTATTTGTTATATTATCTAGTACAAAATATAGAAATATAGATCTCGTTAGTTTACTTTTAATGAATTAATAATGTTTAGAAAAAAGCATTAAAATAAAATTATTTATTTTTGTTTTCTCAGTGTATGAAGTATCGGGACTTCACTTTTTATGACCAAAAGTCACAAAATAGATATTTCCTTGTGGTCACGGAACGTCACCTCAAAATAAAGGAGGTTTAAAATTAAGTCAGAAACACAAAATTATGTTAAGGTGGAACATAACATTCACGGCAGAGAAAACAGACACACAATCAGTCAAAAACAAACATTTTTCCAAAATTTGTTTTTATTCTTGTTGAGAATTGAACAAATTACAAGAAAAAAATTCCAAAAAATATATATTTCACTCCAACATGGTTTTATAGAGCTCCAAACTGTCGGCAGAGAAAAAAAACCGGAGCCTCGTTCCGGTTCCGGATATGGAAAAAATTTAAAAAAATCTCGTGCCATACGATATTGAATCAAGTTTAAATAAATAAAAAAAAAAAATAAATTTCGTCAAAAAATGAACACGCTAGTGCTGCAATCAGTACGAAAAACATGGTTTCGAGATAAACGCGTGCAAAGTTTGTGAACAAAGAAAACTGCAAAGAAAAGTTATATTACGCTCTCACTAATCCGGCTTTTACTTGAAACCGTAGAAAACTTTTTCCATGAAATTTTTTTTCTTAGAACCTTAAGGGCCGTTTTATTCACTTTTTCTAACTTGAGCTAACTTGAGAAGTTTCAATAACTTTTGTTAACTTGACTTTTTCTATAACTTGCGAAGTTGTATATTTTAATTTCTCAAGTTATAATTTTATTTTATTCAGTCTCGGCAAATTCAAGCTGAAGTTTTCGACGTTGAAGTTGAGTAGAGTTATAAATATTCAAGTTATGCAAATTTCCCAGGGAATTTATTGATATTTGACATAAAGCTGATATGCATAACTTGAGAAATCAGAATTTGTTGAATGAATGTAACAAAATTATTAAAAGCGAATTTTGCTACATAAGTAGATATATGTATGCGGTAGTTACCGATTATTTAATAATATTAGTTACATGATCAATAAAAATTTAGTTCTTCAAAAAAGAATAGACAGTGCACGTGAATAAAATGCATTTATGCTTGAGCTGACTTCGTACGGAGAGGCATACATTAAAAACACTCTATTAAAAAATTGACTACAGATCCTATGAGACAAGCTCACAAATGCAAGCTCACATATGCTGAAAATATTTACAAATAGATCTCGCGTCCTTAGCCAATTTATCTTACCAGATGAAATGCATACCAAAAGAAAAGACTGGTTTGGTCTTAAAATAGATTTTCTTAATAAACTATTATATAATAGAAAGCTTTAAAAACCATGCTCTAAAATGTAAAGTTCAGAAATTTATTCAACAAAATATTTCGCAAAACTTAATTTCTTCAGGATGATACAAGCATGAAAAACCCAGCCATTCAATTTCTGAAAGGGGTTTCAGACAGATCCTGACTCCAGAATGAAGTCCAGAATTTTTCGTCAATAATTTGGCAATAATAAGCAACTTGTTAACATAAACATCAATCCTATAGACATTGCGTTACTGCCTAATTTCGAGTAACCTTGGCCAGATTAAAAGCTCTTTTGCTCTCAATATTAAAAGCTTTTTTGCTTTGCGAAGTCTTCTTCTACCTGTGTTGAATTATACGAGGTTATCTCGAGATAGCATTTCCTTTTTTTAAAACAGAGGTAGGTTTGGATGGAAGCTCCTTAATCTGAGTTCTTTAGAACATTTTTTATGTTGGAGTCCTGCGTCTACAGGTATATGGATGACATAGTCTGAACCGTGTGTGAATTACACTACCGTCATTCTAGACCATTGATTGAACTGAATGCAGCACCTCCTACACCTCTATCTCACTTAACGACAAAGCAGGAATTGCAGCTACAACGGCCTTCCCGAAACTTTTCGTACACAAGAGAACCTCGACAAACAAGTTAAAAAATTAAAGTTGGTGTCTTTTGATCAATTCTTTTGTATGCAGTCAGTACAATGATGCGCGCTATCCGTGCTATGAAAATTAATTTATAATTAATTCAGTTGTCAGCACATAAATATAAAATTTTTGTTTTAAATCGTACTGACATTCACATGAAAACTTGTGATTGAAACAAAAAGCACAAGTTATACCAAACATCCCAAGTTAGAACTCATAACTGCTCATATTTTTGGAAGTTAAAAAATCACAAGTTGACTCCAGTTATCGAACAAAAGTTATGTATAAACTTGAATTTCTAAAGTTATGTTTGACAACTGGAAGTGAATAAAATGAATAAAGTTAGAAACGTTGAAAAATTCCAAAGTTATTCTTAAATCTTAAGTTATAAAAGTGAATAAAACGGCCCTAAGAATATTTACTAAAATACAAAATTATAAAAAAAGTCGATTTAAAAAAAAACGGCCATTGTCATGTTCCCCCTTAATTCAATGTCAGATAGAAATAACCCTGCGCCGTCTTCGACCTTTTTACATAACTCGACCGTCTTGGTTGGACGAAATTGTATTTAGCTATTTTTCACCCCTTTAAAAGTATGCGACCGCTCGGGGATTTTTAGGGACTTGTGAACTAGTTCACAAAATATTCCTGAAGGTTTTGTTCAAAAACTCGCTACTCGCTGCAAATATAAGAACAGCGAACAATTCATATCTCAGGCCCATATAGATACTTAGAAGAACTATTTTAGGTTTGGAATTTACTCCTCATTTACATGACTTTCGAAAAAACTTACCCAGATTTGGCTGCGTTCCAAAAAGCATAATTATTTTGCAATCCTAAGATTTGGTTAAATTGCAGGCAACAAGAAACAAAATAATAAACAAACGACTTCTTTTTAATTTACAAAAACTGTAATTTTTACGGTTAAACTTAAAATATCGACAAAAAAATTTGAAGACATCAATAAAATTGCATTTTAAACAAACAATTCTTTTTTACTTACTTTAAAACATGAAAAAATTACTCTGACGTCGCGTCGTCGTTAGACGATTTCGTTCACGGGCCAACTTTGACAGCACCTTACCGACGCACAACGCGACGTCTTTAAACGGCCTTTGGGGGAATTTTCTTATACATGATTAAGTATTTTTTTGTAGGAGTACCTACTCGCTTCCTCCTCCCCTTTCCGAAATACAGCGTTTCTCATATGACATTGCGGACGATATTGTCCAACGAAGGTGGAGAGTTAAAGAAGTAATTTAAAAAATGGGAAAATTCATAAAAAAGAAAAAATAAATGTGCATTTCAATTCTTGAAAGTGCATTAACTGAGCTTCTTAAGATCATAAAATTAACCGAAAACGGGACCTGCATGTTTTTTGCGGACTTCCGAACTTTAGTTCATGTTCTCAAGAAGCTTTGCATGTCATTTTGGTTTGCCATTGTCTTCAGAGAGGTCAGATAAATTGTTTTTCAGATGCAGATTCAAACTAGAGTCTGCCAAATTTTGTTGTATAGCACGCCTTGTCACCTTGTTTTGAATGGAACTTTTTTTTACTGTACTCCTAAAACTAGAAATGGATACGTTAATCGTTGTCAAAATGCTTGCACTAAACTATATACTAATCCTTGTGCATCTAATTTCTCGTTTAAATTCAGGTTATTGATTCATAGTTGCCTATTCACGTAGTTAAAGAGTGAGATCCTGGAAGTCAATGAACAAATTAGTATCTATGCTACCTGCGCTTACGCACTGCTTCCGAATTTGTTTGCGGGTTCTAGACCACCAGTATGCAGCAATTTGTTAAATGCTTTCAGTTTACAAAATGAAGAAAATTCACTTTTAAATGGTTATGGCTAACCGCCGAAATTATACTCAGAACATATACAAACGCACCTTTGATTATGTCTTACATGCATATGTCTGTGTTTGCTGCTGTAATGAACTCTTTGGCTATTTTGGACCAATCATTTTAACTATTAGAACCAGTTTGAACTCGACCATGCTGAGGTTGTTTGATCTACCGCTTAGCCAAACATTAACCAGTAGACCACAATCACGTTCATGGGTCTAGCAGCGTCAAGAAAACAGCCAGCGTTGGGTGTTGAGTTGCTTAATATAAGAGTTGTGTTAGAGGTTCAAAGCTGCAGCTGCTGCTTCATCTTGGCCATATTATTATTATTATTATTATTATATTTGGTCAAAAAGCTTAGCAAAGAAAACATGGCAAACTCACATACAGTCACATACACACACACACACACAAACACTTAAATATGCTCACAAATGTGTTTGTATTAGTGGGGAATATGCATGAAGTCAATTTGCTGGGTTGCTGGACTAACTTAACGACTAACTGAGTGGTCGGTCAGTCGACTAGTTAAGAAGACTGGCCCAAGAGTGAATCGCTCAACGAGTGGCAGGGATGCGTTTAAATTAATGTTACCAAATAAGTGCGTGTGTGTGTGTGTGTGTGTGTGTAAGCGTGTGTGAGAGAGTGTGTTTGTGTTTGCCAAAAACTTAACCAAAGTCAGCCAGTCAGTTGTCGACGTTGTTGGTGTAGTTGTTGTTATTGTTGTTGCTGCTGCTGCTATGACTTTCGTTACAGCTGAATAAAATAATAATTTGCTGAAAGTTGGTAGCCACTGCAGAAGCATTTCATATTTGGCTAAAAAGGTTCTTAAGTGAATTGAATGAATTTGATTTATGGCTACTGCACGAACATATTTGTTTGTGTTGTTTGATGGTCAGTAGAACATTTGTGCGGGTTTTTGTGTGTGAGTGAGTGAGTGAGTGTTGTGTGCTGGAGTGTGTGCGTGCGTGCTTGTACACGGTATTGTTACATACCGGATGTTATTTTTGTTGTTGTTGTTGTTATTGTTCCCTCTCATTGGAGTCGTTCGCTTAAGTTGAACATTTAGGCTGCTGGCACAAAATAACTTGTTGTTAGAGGAAACAGATTTTTCCGTTCTATAACTGTTTTTTTGTACGTACTGTTTTTTTTATATATTTTTTCATTTGTTTTTTTTTTTTTTTTGTATATATTTTTTGTGTCGTTTTGTTTTTTTGTACATTTATTTGCAGGAATATTTATTGGGTATATAATTGGAATAAATGCCACGCACACATGGCCAATGTAGCTAATGTTGCGTCCCATTAGATTAAATGAAATGGCGCATTGCTGGTGGTCACTGTTAAAGTGCTGACAGTGTGAGTGGTGTGGGTTAGAGTGGTGGATAGTTGGGAGAGGGTGAGTGAAATTACTTGCTTGACCTACGCTACATTTATTTTGAACAGCAAAAACAAAAACAAAAGAATCGATTAAAACCTTTTCAATTTTATAGTTTGAGAAATGGTAGAAAATACTTATTTTTTTATTTAAAAGCAACCCACAGTATCTAATGCGCTACTTTTAGTCTATTCGTGTGCGCGGCTCTGATGATTTTGTCGCTACCAAAAACACGTCAATACAACAACAAAATGCTAACAGTCAATACAGCAGCGCAGTTTCTGAAAAATTATCGGGTGCTTTCAATATTGTTGATGTTACAAAAAACTTGGAAATGTTTGAGTAAAATTTGTTTATTAATATTTCTTTATAATTTTTTAATTTTATGTTATGGAAATCTATTTTCATATTAGAAAATTAAAAAATGAAGTTTACAAATTTAGCCGCATCTCTAGTAAAGAAATATTTAGAATCTAAGAATAAACTCAAAAAAATTCACACTTGGTCTACAGACGTAAATGAACTGAAAATTCATAAAAATAAAATTTAACATGATTTTATTAAAAGACGATGTGTTTCTTTATTGGTTATCTTGATATGGGCATTTCCAAGCTGGCGTTGTGTACGCTTTGTACGAAATAATTACAAAAAAAAAATAATGAAGAAGTCTAAGTTTTAAAAACTTTTTTTATATTTATGTAGTAATTAAGTTGCACTATATTAAGTAAAAAGATTATAACAATCAACTTTAAAAATTAAAAGATATAAGCAAAAATATGCACTGGCGTGACGTTACAAAAAACAGAAGTGCTTTTCGACTTAGATTAGAAAATTTGCAAAACTCTGCGAATTGGGAAAGACTTTTTGTACAAAATTTTATTTGGAAGAATTTAAAATAATAAAAGTTTATATTGCTAGTTATCAAATTAAAAAATCTTTTCTCGTTTTTTGTTTATTAGGCTAAGTCATCTGGAGTGACGTTACTGGCGTTACGTTACTTAAATTTCCATCGAAACTTTTTAAGTTAAAATTTGTTTAAAAAAATTTTTGTCGTAAATAAAACATAACGTTTAGTCATTATATATTATATTTTTTTAACTCCTACCCCATCGACCATGAGAAGTTTGGAAAAAATTCCACTAAAATACCTGCAACCAAATTCAGTAACGAAATCAGGCAAACTTCGAGCAATGTGGCGTTACGTTACTCACTTTTCAAATTTAATATAAAATTAAGGGTTTGTCTTCTTAACGATTTTTTAAAAAAATTTTCTTAACTCTATTAAAATTTATTTATGTGCATTAAAGAGAAAATGCTCATAGATATAAACAAAATTGACCAAAACATTAACTTTAACTTGGTAGCCCGATATCTTGCCAAAGCAACATGAGAAAAATTTGAACTCCTTAATTTCATTAATTCTGAATATTTCTCTTTAATAATACTTTAAAAAAAATGTTGGTTAACTTTTTTGGTCACGGTAGACTTTGATGCGGAAATTCCCATATCTCATATATTAATACGTAAACATTGAAAATTGTTGTATGCACTTTTGGCATTAATTATAACTAAAAGGGAATGAAACTTTTGTCATTCGGGAGGTACCGTTATACACATGTGCAGCATGTTTATAAAAATGATATATCTGATGAAGGCGGTTCCCAACGTTCTAAGAGAGAAACACAATTTTTGTAAAAAACCCACTCTTTGGTCAATTTTAATCAATACGATATCAATATTGATCAATATGATTTATTTTTTATTGGGAGTGAGAAGTTTTTTCAAAAAATTTAGTGTTATGCATTCATCAATTTCAAATATGTAACAACAAAATTAAATTAGCATAATAATTGAATTGTACATTTAATTTTTCTTAAGTAAAACCATAAACCAGTTTGTACACACACACACATGGACAGTAGAGAGAGAGGACCCAATAGGCAATTAAACCAGCGCTTTTCATACGAAGGCCTGCATTGACTGCTACTTTTGAAGACTAAACACATCCGTTCCTCGCTGCTCTTATGAGCACTTCTTGAAGGCCTTCCTTTTCTGCACAAAAGGCAGCACAACAAATTTGTTTTCCCTACAAAGACTGACTTTTCATATACTTCAGGGCAACTTTTTCGTTAAAAGTTACAATATATATCAGTTTAAAAATATGACGCAATAATGGCCCTTCTTACTGCTATATCAAAGATTATAGATTGAAATTAATCTAACCTAAAAAACAGGAGAGAAGATAAAATCATATAATATATAAATAAATAGAAAAAGCTGTAAAAGAAAAAAATATTTTTTCAACACTTTTTGTTTACCCCTACTTTAAGCCATTCTAAAGAAGTGCTTCTATCAGGCCTCTTTTGAGCTATCGGAGCGGAAGGCCTGCGAAATTTTCCCACTTCATATAAAAAAGAAAGTGTAATTGTATATGAGTGCGGCAGTACTACAAAATCCACAGTCATGTCATTCATGTCATGCCACAGCGATGTCATTGTCTACTGGGGAAGAGAGATATCACATACTTAGCAAAGCAATCAACAAAACCAGTTCTGGCACACACACACAAAACAGTATGATACAGACCAGGGATGGCATTGTAGGCACAATTGTGCTTTTTTCGAAACTCAAAAAATTCAAGTTAAATTTTTGATAACCCTGTTGCTACATTCACTTTCACGAATATTATCTCCTTAACCAATCGAGACCAACAATTTTTTTACCATTGGCCTAAATACATTTAATAAACAAGTAAAGAAAGTCTAAAGTCAGTCTAGGCCGACTATGAAACACCCTAAACCCACTTTTCAAAAAAAAAAATTTTTTATTGTAAATGGGCGTGTCCGTGGGCGGATGAAGCCTATATTTTAAATGCATTTAAATGTTGATGAAAAATGTACACATACCAAGTTTTATTCCTGTAGCTCACAGTTAATGCCTTTATTGTGCTTTCCCTATGGGAGGTGGGCGTGTTCATGGACGGATTACTTCCAACTTTTGAACACACCTTAGTTTTGGTATAAAATACATGCATACCAAATTTAATTTCTCTATGTCAAACATAACCTTATTTATTGAGTTTTAAGCTGTTTTTAGGGTTGTATGGGAGGTGGGCGTGTCCGTAGGCGGATGATGTCCATTTGTCAAAGACATCTTTGTGTTGATATAAAACACATACATATCAAATTTTATTGTTGTAGGCTAATTATGAGCTGAGTTATGCAGTTTTCAATTTTCGCGTTGTATGGGAGGTAGGCGTGTCCGTAGGCGGATTCCAAAAATATTCAATGGTGCAGATCCTTGGGTGCATGTGACCATGTGTATTAAGTTTCATCCAATTATCTTGACTCCTTCTTCTTATCCTGTGTTTACGGACAACACACAGACGGACGGACGGACGGACGGACGCACGGACGGACGGACATGAATAGCTCGACTCACGAGGTGACGCTGATCAAGAATATATACACTTTTCTATACCGGACTCGCTTCGTTCTATGCGTTACAAACGTTTGCACAAAGTTAATATACCCTGACCTTTCAGGTTTAGGGTATAAAAATAGAAAAAATATTTGGGCCTAGGTCCTAACAAATCAATATGTTAGAAACAGTGGAAATGAATTTCAATTTGCATTCACGTGAAGGAGATATGAAAAAAAAATTTTGATACTTTCAATATGAATTTTGTTTGGATATGTAACACCACCACATCGCATTTCGTGAATATTAAAATACAGTCAGCAGACGTGAGTATCTGAATTCTATACTTTGTTTGACAAATAAATAAGTATTTATTTAGATACATTTTTTTGTTAATTTTCTTCAAAACAAGAGTATTGATTTATATTCTTTAAGTTCGTTGATTGGTAATGAAACTCAGACTACTTGGTAATGTCCTTCTACTAGAAAACTGGACCGGGCTTTGGACAAGTGGGTGGCCTCCCCATATAAGCTGAATTCTTTATCAAGTAGGCTTGAAAGTTACGCCGGCTATGGCTAGTTTAAGTATTAAAAATAAAATTGTTTTTTGGATTAATTGCGAACTTTGGATTTTAATTTTTTAAGGAGCAAAGGAAAAAAGGTAAGGAGCAAGGTGATCTAATTGAGTAAAAAAATATGTCAGAATAGCGATTCTTTCTGCGAACTTATCAAAAAAATGATGAAATTTGAGTTTTGACATTTTGGCACGAAATTAATGCGATATGTGAAAATTTGGCACTATTTTGTTCTAAAACGCACTATTTGTCTCTATTCTCACAATCTCAAAAGGTCCAATTACATCCCTGATACAGACGATAGCATTAAAACAGAAGAGAGAGTGGAATAACACATACTCAGCAAAGTTATAAGCATAAAACTGGTTAAAGCACAATGGGCACCAGGGTGGGCACCAGGGTTGCCAACAGGTGGGGAATTCCCCAATTTGCGGGGAATTTAAAGTTGATTGGGAAACCTGGGAATGGGCTCATATCCTGGGAGAATTTAAGAATTCATTTTAATTTTAATGATTATTTGCGGGGAATTTAATATTTTATCGGATATTTGCAGGGAATTTGATTTATCATGAAGTTTTCTCATACAATCAAAATAATAAATAAAATTTGTTTTGACATAATTTCAATCAATAAATTTATAAACATAATACATAGTTAAAATGTTGTTGCTTTGTATAAATAGATTAAAAGAAGTTGATTTTCTTTTCCTTGACTCAATTGACGTTTCCACTCGAAGAATCAAGTTTTTCAAGAAGACTTCTGAGTTTAAAAAAATTTTTCAACACAATTTTTCTGTTAAATTTGTTAAATTTTAATAAATGTTCGTTTATAGCATTAAAAAACAAGAATTTACATTTCAACATCATAAATGTACTAACTCGATTTAGCATATTTTAGAATCGGGCCATTGCCATATTATAGCTTCAAAATTTAAATTTTTAATTTTTAATGTGTTTTCTTTCTCACAATTTCAAAATGAATGTATAAAGTTTAACATCCTTCCTTAATTATTGTTACACCAAAAGAAAATACGTTAGTAGAATTAAAAGAGTTTATTCAAGCATTTATTCAAGCAGGCTCCAACTGTCGAAGCCCTTGGCTAAACTATCATAAGCTATTGATTAACTTTACTAAAGTATTTTTCTCGGTGTACGTATGTGTACTAGCGTGTAAATAAATAAACGAATAAAATTTATTTTGGTGGGGAATTTTATGAAAAATCGTGGAATTTTGAGAAATTCTGTGAGGAAAACCAAAAAATGAGTTGGCAACCCTGATGGCAATTGCAGCTAGCAATAAAAGTATAAAACGCCAGTCGCAGCATTGAGCGGTCTCTTGGTTTTCGTGCAGTCAAAGTGATCGGACGTTCAGTAGTGCTTGAATTACTAGTGGTGAGTGTTACGTTGTGGAGTCAGAGTTCTATTGGCGATTTATGTAAACATATTATCAGTGGAAAGTCTTCTTCCCCGATAATATTTTTTTCCACTCATAGGGTGCCGCAATTACCTTTTGGTGATAAGCTATCTTCCCCAATATTGTTGTCAAACTTCTTCGATAGGATTCAGAGTTCTCTTGTCGATTTCTGTAGACATAAAAGTTTTCTTGCCCAATAATATTTTGTTTCCACTCGTAAGATGTCGTGATAACATATTGGTGGTAAGCTTTCTTCCCCAATATTGTAGTCAAACATCCTCAGTTGCCAGTCTAGTAAATCGTATCAAGACAAGATCATACTTCCCCAGAGAACGCTCTATTCGCACCAAAGTAGTACATACCAGTCGACTAGAACAGTCCAACTCCAGAAAAAAAACGTGCTAGCACCGTTGTAGACAATTTTTCACGCACCACCAACAAGCTTAACTTGGTCTCAACATCTCCAGCAAGGTCTGTATCAGCGATAGCAAGTCAACATCTACAGCAAGGTCTGTATCATCGCCATCAAGCCAATGTCAAGTCAATATCAACTCAAGGACATAGCTTAGTATATCACCAGCAAGTCAATGTCAACTCAAGGACATTTCTGTGTGTATAATGACTTTAGATTTCTATTCTAATAAGCAACTATTTATAAGGAATATTATTGATAATAATTGAATAACTAATGAACTAAGAAGAAATATCTGCACATAAGCAAAAGGGTCTCTTATTATAATAAATTTTCTGCAACGAACCCTGGACACCGGCGAGTATACACCAGCTGTAAAATCCAGAAAACGGAAGTTCGTTACAAACTTGTAAAAAAAAATGATTTAAATTAAAAAATTTGACTTTCCATGTAAATAACTCCGCCTAGTGGGGATGATGGTAAGCCGCTAGCCTGTCCCAAGCCAATGAAAAGGAGGAGGGTTGTGGCATGCGTATTTGGACTTCGGTATTTCTCTTAAAAACATAGGTTACCACGAGCCTTCGCTTTGAGATGCAAAATCATGGAAGTGGAACATTAAATCTGGTTATATTACTGTTAACACGGGGATAGTCAATAAACCTGGTTTAGCCACGACAATTACTGGTATGAATTAAAATCTGATATATTTTAAGTGTGAAGAGTATAACTGAAGATATATATATTTCCAACGATAAGGTCATATTTATGCCGGAATAAAATTGGTCACTAAAGCAGAATATGAACCTGTGTTCGGGAATGCTTCATTCTAGTAATGTTGTATACTGGCTGACCAAGTTTTCTAATCTGATTTAGATGAGACGGTCAGTTTTGGAATACTGGTGGTCTCAAGGGCGTTAAATTGGACATTGTGATTTTTAAAATTACCCAAATAAGTATCTAGCAGTATTTATTACTGGAATACTATGATAAGCTTTCTTATCAAGTCATATGTGTCAAAACTATAAAAATTCATATCCAGTTTTTGTTAAGTGCTCATTCCGGGGGACTATCGTGGGCTGGCCCTTCGAGGAATTTCGTGCTGGCTGTGGTAAGCTTGGTAATGTCGCAAGTTAGACAAGGAGTAGGCGTGGAGTTACGTCTCAGTACAACCAGGCTGGCATATCTTATATGCAAGAGATTTAAGATAGGTCTTGCTTCTTACCAATGAAGGTGAATTGAATTTATCCTCAAAATACATGCTCACATATTGGAACTACTTGAAGCAGGTTAGCAAAGATGAATGCTTGAAATACTGGAAAGGTTCGCGCCCAAGTAAAATATAAGTATATCGTTTTGAAAGTCTATTTCATATAAAGTAGGGCACTGGTCATGTCTGAAAGAAAAATAATTAAATATATATGGCAATTTTGAATTCCGCATGAAACAAATTGAAAATAAAAGCATTCACTAAGAATCTTTGGCTGGTGAATGCTTTGAAACAGGTCTGTGTATTTATTGTTTTTTAAAAACTATTTCTGATGGTAACTCAAATAAAAAATCGACCCATTAGAACGAGCACCGTCAATTGTTTGTAGAACATTGGATAAAAAAAAATGGTATAAAATTTTCATGACAATTTTATTATTATCATGATACTAGTCCTGAAAACGCTTTCTTAGAGGTTGTTTTCTGGAAATTTGACTATAAGCAAAGTTGCAAGTTGAATAGAGCCTACACGGCAGGGGTCAACTTTAAAAACAAATGAGAGGATTTCCATGTTAATATCTTAATTGAATATAACAGTTCTCCAAGTTTTTTAAATGCTTCTTAAATTTTATTCCAAATATGATAGCAAGCACTGTTAAACTCAGACCAAAAGTATTTTTAATGAATTTTCTTAATATTTTCGTAAATTGTTTTACGTGTATTTAGGGAGAAAAAAAAAATTGTTTCAAAATTATTGATTAAATTATTTATTTTTTTAATTTATTATTATAAATTGTTTTAAAATTAAAAACTCAAATTTTGAAATTTGTTTTTTAAATTCAAAAATAATTTCTTTGAATTCAAAGCCTTATGTCTCTAATTTATAAAAAGTTAAGCCTCGAACTTATTTTAACCATCTCTGGCTAAATGCTACGACTTAAAATTTATTACGCAAAAATAATAATAATTTTTCTTACTCTCACTTCACTTATTTGCAATCTTTTGAGTTTTCAGCAAGAGTGGCTCTATAACTCCCCGAAGCACCCACCCATAAAGCTACCACTGCACACACTAGCTATTCTCTTCCGAGGAATCCTTTTATTTGTCGTTTCTTTTACCAGTAACTTGGCTGCAGCCTTTCTTATTTGTTTGCTGACTGTGATTTTCATTTCTTGGCTTTCCGCTGTTCAATTTTCTTGAAAGCGATAAAGTTATAAAAAAGTAAAATTGTAAGAAAAAAACTAAACTGTTGCCAAAAATACAGCAGAGACGACACATGTTTCGACTGATGTCTGCTTAAAAAATCTTTTCTATTAACTTAAGTTGGACAAATATTTGAAGATCTTGTTTGAAGATTTTTTCCAAATCTTTTGAACAGCTAACGTTTACATAGCATGTAATTTTTGTCGCATTCATATGCGAGAGGAAGTGAACTCAATAGAGGTGGGTTAAATTTGTGTGGCACCTGAATCAAAGTTTTATTCAGGTCTGAGATTTGAACAGAGATTGTGTAATTAAAGAAAACGATAATAGCCTTGAGCAAAAAAGGTAACTGTATAAATTTCAATGTGAGCTGCATGTCTAGAGAATGTTAATTAAATATACATATGTATATCGTACTGAAATTGAGTGACAAAACAAGGAATTAGCTGGAAAAACAAAATCAGGCTATTGAGTGAAAAGAAGTTATTTCATGGGCAGTTTTTTTAACACTTATTAAAAATCGTAATTCTCATGTTATTAGAGAAGCCAGATTTTATATTTTGTCAAAAATCTGATAAAACTAGTTTCAAAAGCACGACTAAGCTAAAGGACTTGTGGCATTAATTGTTTTTAAATATCATACGTTCCATCTTCAAACTGTACAGCTGTTCAGTACAGCAGTTAATCAAGTTCGTTTTAGAATTCATTTCAGTCTCAATATCTGCGTTGTTAGAACCAATTTTGCTGTGAAAGTTTTTTTCCAGAAAATCTCCTTAAAGATTTGTTGAGAGTGTTGCTTCAACACAGACTGCATTTTTTCGCTTCCAACTCGTTTGACTCAGTGTGATTTTTCTATATTTAGCACAGCATTTTTATATTAAATGGCATTTATTAACTCGCTTTTATAATAATGAAATGTTCCAGGTAGTGCAACGTTTAAAGTCACTGCATATAAAACTCAGCTGATGGCAACACATGCTTAGCGATATGATTTGTCACTGAAGTTATCTGCTAACTAAAGTTTGTGCTGTATGTGTGCACAAATGCATATATGTATATGTATGTGTGTCCATTTATACACAGGTGTTGGCATTAATTGTGTTGTGTTGTTCACAACTACTAGATACACAGATACCTTAACACACGAAGCATTAGATACGGATAGCTGTAGATATTCTTATTTCACATTTTCTAATACATTTTATTAGCTCTTGAATAGAATGAAATTTTTTTGTGTGCATAAAAAAGAAATTCTGCACTAACTCACACACACATAAAGTTGTTTGGATGTATATAAAAAATTTCTGAAATATCTTTTAGCCAATTGTACAAGATTTTTTTAAAGCAAATATGCATGAGTGTGTTAATAAAGAGAATATTAAGTATGCGGAAATATTTCATGCTCATACTTGTGTGTACGTGACGCCCCAGTCGGCTTTGAAGCACTTTTAGCAGGCATACATATACGCTGCTCAAAAGAGGCCTGGTAGAAGCACTTCTTTAGAATGACTGAGAGAAGGGGTAAAGCAGAATTATTGAAAAATATATTTTGTTTTTTTATCATTTTAAAAGTTTTCATTATCTTCTTTCAATTTATTTTCTCTTATATGATTATGCTTATTTAGACAATTTTCAATCTATAATCTTTAGTAAAGCATTAAGAAAGCCATTATTACGTCATAGTTTTAAACTGATATATATTCTAACTTTAAACGAAAAAGTTACCTTGAAGTATAAGAAAAATCAGTCTTCGTAGGGAAAACATGTCTGTTTTTTGCCTTTTGTGCCAAAAAAAACAGACCTTTAAAAAGTGATCATAAGAGCAAATCATCCCAGTCGGCAATGGCAGCACTTCGAAGCGCTTCTAGCAGTCCTTCATATAGATTTCGAAGTACTTCCACACTCATGTCCAAGTATACTTTCTTTTTTATATGAAATGGGAAAATTTCGTAGGCCTTCCGCTCCCATAGCTCAAAAGAGGTCTGATAGAAGCACTTCTTAAGAATGGCAAGAAAAGATTTCAACTTTTCTTGTGTAAATTGCGTTGTTTGACAGCTCGTTACTTATAACGAAAAGCGAGAAGAAAGTAAAGGAACGAGTCAGAAGCAATTGCTTTCAGGGATGGCTCTTGCACAAATATCTTAAACATTTTAAATGTCTTAGATTTTTTGTTGATAATTTGTTAACAGGACGTGTTTAATACGTAGAATTTAAGTTTTTATGATTATAAATGAAAACATTTTGAGTAATTTGGTGTAAAAATGATAAAAATTATTAACAAATATGACGCTTAGACATACAAAATGTTTTATAATGTTGCAGCCCTTGGTTGCTCTGAACGTAAAACGCAGTGATTGAACTCTACCATCATTTTCATGCGTAAATTGCTCTTGCGAGTAAACGGACGAAAAACGCAACTGCATCGAATGAACTTCCAACTTTCAACTTTATCTTTTTTTTATAAATTCTATGATTTTATCTTCTCTCCTATGTTTTTTTAATGTCAGATTTATTTCAATCTATAAACTTTGATACAGCAGTAAAGAGGGCCATTATTATGTCATATTTTTAAACTGATATATATTTTGACTTTAAACGAAAAAGTTGCCTTGAAGTATATAAAAAGTCAGTCTTTGTAGGGAAAACAAATTTGTTGCGCTGCCTTTTGTGCAGAAAAGGAAGGCCTTCAAGAAGTGCTCATAAGAGCAGCGAGGAACGGATGTGTTTAGTCTTCAAAAGTGAAGAGCGCTGGTTTAATTGCCTATTGGGTTGGGTCATACTTGTGTGTGTCTGTGTATGTGAATGTACATATGTAGTAGTACGATTTCATATCTGGATTAAATCGATCAGTTAATAAATGCTTTTATATTAACTACACTGTATTGTACAGTACGTAGTATTTTCTTTACTTTGCTTTATACGAATGGAATGGAATTTACTGCGAAGATTGATGAAAAAAACCAAAAATAAACCAAATGCTAGTATTCTAAATGGTCGATTACATTCATCCAATATAAATTCTTAGCTAAAGAAAAACCACAGCAATAGCACGGATAACTAATGTTAGACTAATGTTAACTACAAACCATAGCGCCACATAAACGTGGTAACTGCTAACATATGTTTCATACGTAGGGGAAGAGTGGCATGAAAGAGCCAAGTTTTGAAAGAGCCATCTTGATTTACGCGGTAGTTTTCATACGAATGCTTCTTAAATTATAATTTTTAAGAAGCAATACTCGCCATATTGCACACTCGAACATTTGACAGTTCACTGATAATAAACGACGATGGTGTATCGTATATTGGATTTCTTCATCATTAAGTAAGTTTTTCAGAACATTTTCTTTGTTTTGTGACGTCTTCACCTTTAAAACTAACAGTAATATTATTATACTATTATTTTATGGATATATTAGGCCTACCAATAACATATTTATTTTGCCGGAAAAATCTTGATTTCATACTAATTTTTGAGGTTATGTTTCTTTGGACAATATGTTTTGAAAGAGCTGGGTTGCGGTGGTATGAAGAAGCGTAAAGGAAGTTTAAATTATTTTTGTCAAAAATGTTTTTAAGTGTTTTAAACCTCTTATTTTGTTTTTGGCATAGGTCTTATTATAATAGATTTTCTTCAAAGCGATTTAATTTTTTTGCTAAAAATATTTTTAAGTTTTTTAACTATTTTTTGTTTTTAGTTTTGAATTTTTTTATTTATTTAATTTTTTTTTGTAAAAACGAAAAAATTTGTTTTTATAATAACAATTAATATTTTTAATAAAATATTCGTTTTTTTTCGTGTTAAGTCTTGTAATAAGAAGATGGCTCTTTCAAAACTTTGGTTGGCTCCTTCAATGCGCATGTGTTATGAAAGAGCCGAACTTCATGTTTTTTATAAATGGCTACAGGTCCAAGAATATTGTTGATTTTGGAAAATATTTCATGGTATTACGTTCATAAATGAATGAGAAAATACTTTTGATACAAGAATTATAATTTTATTAATTATTTTTATATATTTTGTAACTTTTTTAAAACTGGCTCTTTCATGCCACTCTTCCCCTAAATGTTTCGCTATGCAACGTATTGTTATTGTAACATTTTGATGTCGAAAATTTTGTAAATTACATAAATCAATATAATAGAATTAGACAAGAGAATTATATAAAAAAATAAGAGAAATAAAAAACCACTTTTGGCGATTACCTTTATTTTTTTTGGTGCAAATAAAGATATAAATTCCAACTAGCAACATTCAGAAAAAATTCCACATTAATAAACACCAACAGTTTTTCTTTAAAAAATTTCTTTTTTTTTTATTTTTAAGCAAAAATAAGTACATATTTATATTTGTCATAAGAAGCTAATTACTAACTTTAAAAAATGCTTTATTTAAAAATACCAAATTGGTCCTTTAAAAAATTTAAATTCGAAAATTTTGACTTCCTGCTTTCAGTGTTAAATTAAATTGATTGATAGTTAAATACTTCTCATGAACAAACATAGAAAAATTATTTCGAAAATATATATAACTTATGCTGAAAAAAACAGGTTATTAAACAACAGGACAAACTGTATTACTTCGCTACACTCAGAAAAAAGTTTGTCGGAATATGATAAAAAAGGTATCATTTTTAGAGAAAAATGGTATAGACTTTGCTCCAGAGAATGCTTTTCTCTAAATATGATCCTAAAAGTTCCCTAAAAATGATTTAAAGCTTCCATGATAAAGATAAATAGAAGAATATATTTTTACTCTTGAGAAAAGATTTGTTTTTATTGTAGAAAATACTACTTATCAATATATAGGAAAAATTTTTCATTTCCAATAAATTTTTTTCAATTATCTATTAGTAGAGACATTCAAATATTTCCATTTCCCACAAGTTTAGAACTATTTCTTCGAAAATGTAAAAATTGATTCTAATTGAAATAAAATTTTATTTCAAAAACAGAAAATTGTTATTATTGAAAATATAGAAATTTTTATCGTATAAAGATAGGTATTTTTTTCTAAGTGTAGTGATGTGCCGAGTAAAAACTTGTATGCGTGGGTTCAGAAGACAATCGTTAACAAATCATAACTTTTTAAAAAAGCCATTCCATAATATGTTACTGAGACAGAGCTGCCAGGTGGCGGGATTTTCCCCGTTTTTCGGGATTTTTCGTTCAAATTGGGATGGCGGGGAAAACAATGATATAAACGGGGAAAATAAAAATACAATGTAAAGTACCTTGCTTTAAATTTTAGTGTTGCCTTGTCGAAGCGAAATATGTCATTTCTTACGTCATCTTTGGTTTGACTTAACGAATGATAGTTGTAAGGTTGTGTGCTTTTATTTACCCATCTTTGGTTTGACTTTATGTATGATAGTTGTAAGGTTGTGTGCCTTTATTTACCCAATCTTTTAAAAAAAAACATTTTCATCATTTCTGTGTCGACAAGGAATAACCGCTAAAGTCGAGTTAGGACAAACTGAGGTACTTGCTTTCATTGCGATTTTTCGCAACTAAATACACTGGTACGCACATTTTTATGGTTGTTACTTGAAAATTAAATGTTTGAGGCCATCAAATCTAAACAGCAAAAGTCAGGGTGCCCTTATATTAGGTAGCAATTTTAATTTTAAAAATGGTCTCCTGAAATATTGAAAATGAGTTTAGCTGTAATTCCTTGTCGACACAGATTTGTCCCCTTGTCCTCTTATTTTCCACATGTTCTATGTTTAAAACAAAAAAAAATTAGTTTCGTTTAGTTTTTGCATTCCCCAAAGCGACATGTGCTGAAAGGACTTTTTTCGTTGTTAATTTTCAGGAGTTATTTTGGAGACAATTGGAAAAACCGACTAATTTATTTCTAGTGAAATTGGAGTAAGTTGGAACTAGTACGAAAGACACTCAGCATAGAACAGTTTGCATTTTTTTTTTATATACTTAGTTTTTCTTGTCAGCAGGCACTAACAAAATCCAAAAACTGTCGAAACGTGTTCGGGCCCGTTTTTTTTATTTAGATTCCGAACTTCTTTTAACTTTCGCAAACATATTCGATGAAAATAGTAAAGTGGTAAATGATACAATTACAATAATTTAATTAGTTATATTGTACGAACCCGTGTTTCAAATAAGGCTGATAATAGGGTTTACAAATGACCACTTCGGGACTGTATCAAAACGGACCAGTTTAAAACCATTCATAATGGAACTAGCTCAAATATTGGGAAAAAGGAATGTTTAAAGGGACAATTGTCTTTCCTATGACATCAACCTGTAAAAAGCGTCAGCTCGTTCAATGCAAAACGATAATGTAGTGGGACCAGTACTAGCTAGACCAGTACTTTTTTGAACAAGTTCAGAACTAGTCTAAATCTGGTCCATTTTTCTGCAGGGTTTAAACAGTGGTGACCGTGGCATGCAGGTTAAGTGTGTGGCTTAGCATGCTCGGAGCCCGGGTTCGATCCTCAGCCGCGGCGAAAAGTTTTTTCAATATAAAATTTTTCTGATCGGTCACCACCTCTCTGCAGACAATGGCAAACCTCAGAGAGTAAATAATGCCATGTAAAGCTTCTTGAGAACATAAACTTTAGCCGTTCGGAAACGGCATAAAACATGTAGGTCCAGTTCTCGGTCAATTGTGTGCAAACATTTAATAACACACACAACACAATTGATCATAAGAAGCTCGGTCAAAGTCCTTTCAAGGGCTGAAATGGCCAATTTGTTTTTTTTTTTTTTTTTTTTTTGTTTAAACAAAACAAAAATAGAGAACTCTCTTGACCAAAGCTCTTTATCCGGAACTCTCCACACTAAATATTTGAAATAAATTTGTACAATTTTTGCAATGATTGTAAGGTTGATCTTAGACCCTTATGCCGCGTTTCCATGCTATGTTGTATGATCTCCCACAATCACATATTTTGTAAGAAAGAAAGAGCATGTGAACTCTACCTTACGGAACTGACGAATGTGAGTGTGAAACAGACATGTATTTTTTATTTTTATAGTAAGTGATATCCTCTGTGATTTCATGTGAGCGTAGGAGATCGAAAAAGTTCAGCTTTCTGAACTTTTGCTATAAAAGTGTATCACTTGCAATAAATCTAGCTGCCATTTGAATAACTGTTTACTGTCAAGTTTTGGCAGTTCAAATATAAATATAGAATTATAAAAATACATGAATGAATAAAAGAATGATCCCCAAATCTGATGACGACTACCGCAAACGAAAAACTGATAATGATTTACGGATATGCACCTGGAATGTCCGAACCCTAAATTGGGATGGTGCCTCTATCCAACTGATTGATACCTTGGAAAGATATAATGCTGATATCACTGCAATCCAAGAAATGCGATGGAAGGGACAGGGTTGCTTACGGCAAGCATCCTGTGATATCTACTATAGCGGCCATGCGGAGAAGCACGAGTTTGGATGCGGATTTGTAGTTGGCAAGAGAATACGGCATCATGTCCTGCGATTCACTCCTGTGAACGAACGACTTGCCATAATCCGCTTCAAGGCAAAATTTTTTAACATAAGCCTAATATGTGCGCACGCTCCGACAGAAGAAAAAGATGACGAGACCAAAGAAAGTTTTTACGAGCGCCTTGAAGACGCATACGAGCGCTGCCCCCGTCATGACATAAAAATCGTGCTTGGTGACTTCAACGCCAAGGTGGGTAAGGAAAACATATTTGGTCCTACAGTCGGAAAGTTCAGCCTCCACGACAACACATCCGATAACGGAATGAGGTTGATTGACTTCGCCGCAGCACGAAACATGGTCGTTAGTAGCACTAGATTCAAGCATCTCAATATTCATAAGGCCACCTGGTTGTCCCCTGATCAAAAAATATGCAACCAAATTGATCACGTTTTGATTGACGGAAGGCACTCTTCCAGTGTACTAGACGTACGCACGATCCGTGGTGCTAACATAGACTCGGATCATTATCTTGTCGCAGCCAAGATCCGCACACGTCTGTGCGCAGCTAAGAATGCTCGCAATCCTACACAAAGAAAGCTAGACGTCGACAAGCTGCAGTCAAAACGGACGGCCGAAGCCTTCGCTACTCGACTCTCACTCCTGCTTCAAGAAAGCACTCCTCCGATCGACGATATATGCGGACAGTGGACGCACATATCCCACTCTATGCGTACGGCTGCCGAAGAGGTGATAGGCTACCACCGCCCTCGCCGAAACCAGTGGCACGACCAGGAGTGTCGCGACGCCACTGCAGAGAAGGACGCCGCCTACAAAGCCACCCTGCAGTCGGTTGTGACACGTGCTGTTAAGGAGCGATACCGAGAGAAGAGGAGGGAAGAGAGACGCATTTTCAGGCGAAAAAAACGAGAGGCGGAAATGCGTGAGTGCGAGAAAATTGAGATGCATGGCGACAGGAATGAGACTCGAAAATTTTTCGAAAAAATAAGACGCCTGGCCGATGGTTTTAAGACCGGAGCCTCTTCCTGCAAGGACGAAAATGGGAATCTAGTGACAGATATCCAGAGTACACTGATGTTATGGAGGGAGCACTTCTCTAGACTTTTAAATGGCGACGCTGTCAACAATCCCGCCAGTGGAGATGATATCCCGGAAACCCCAATTATGGATGACAGCGTTGAAGTTCCGGTGCCCGACTATAATGAGGTCTTAACAGCTATAGCTCGGCTTAAAAACAACAAAGCCGCAGGAGCCGATGGTCTACCGGCTGAGCTGTTTAAGACCGGTGGCGAAGCTCTGTTTAAATGCATTCACAGACTTCTATGCAGAATATGGTCGGAAGAATGCATTCCAGATGATTGGAACCTCAGTGTGCTCTGCCCAATCCACAAAAAAGGCGATCCCACCATTTGCTCCAACTACCGTGGGATTAGCCTTCTTAATATCGCATATAAGGTCCTGTCGAGCGTATTGTGTGAAAGACTGAAGCCCATCGTTAATCAACTGATTGGACCTTATCAGTGTGGCTTCAGACCTGGAAAGTCCACCATCGACCAGATCTTCACGCTCCGACAAATCTTGGAAAAGACCCTCGAAAAACAAATCGATACACACCATCTTTTTGTCGATTTCAAAGCCGCCTTCGACAGTCCAATAAGGAGTCACCTATATGCCATCATGTCTGAATTTGGTATTCCTGCGAAGCTAATACGTCTTTGCAGGATGACACTGAACAACACCAGCAGTGCAGTGAAAATCGGAAAGAACCTCTCCCTTCCTTTCGATACCAAGCGAGGTTTCAGACAAGGTGATTCCTTATCGTGCGACTTTTTTAATATAGTCATGGAGAAGATCATCCGAGCTGCTGACCTGAGACGCAGCGGCACAATTTTCTATAAGAGTGTTATGCTGCTGGCGTATGCTGATGATATTGACATCATTGGTCAAAATACGCGCGAAGTCAGTGCAGCATTCTCCAGGCTAGAAAAAGAGTCGAGTCGAATGGGTCTTGCAGTGAACGCAGATAAAACGAAGTATCTTGTGTCAACAAACAAACAGTCCCAGCGTCTTGGAAACCACGTCACTGTTGACAACACCTCCTTTGAGGTAGTGAAGGACTTTGTTTACCTGGGATCCAGTATAAACTCCTCCAACGATATCAGTATTGAGATTAAACGAAGGATAACTCTTGCCAACAGGTGTTACTTTGGGCTCAGTAGGCAATTGAGAAGCAGAGCTCTCTCTCGACGAACAAAACTGACGCTCTATAAGTCAATAATCATGCCCGTCCTACTATACGCATCACAAACCTGGACGTTGAGCAGCTCTGATGAAAGGACTTTGGGAGCGTTCGAGAGAAAAATCCTTCGCAAGATCTATGGTCCAATCTGCGTCAATGGCGAGTACCGAATACGATGGAACCATGAGCTGTATGAGCTATATGCCGACATCGATATAGTCAAGCGTATTAAAATTGAGCGGCTTCGCTGGCTAGGTCATGTCGAGAGAATGAACGACGAAGCTCCAGCGAAAAAGATATTGGATTCGGTACCCAGCGGTGGCCAACGCAGACGAGGAAGACCGCATCTCCGTTGGAAAGACCAGGCATTGGATAACCTGACAACGCTTGGAGTTTCCAACTGGCGCCAGCAAGCGCACGACAAAAGAGGCTGGCGAAAATTCTTAGACCAGGCCAAAACCGACCAACGGTTGTAAGCGCCATCTAAGTAAGTAAGTAAGTATAAAAATACATAAATATTCAATATATTCAAAACAGTGAACTTCAATGCACTTTAAGTCGACTGCAGATAGCTTTCTTCGATCCACAAACGGCCGGTACACAAACTCAAGATGAGTTCTTTATAATGCAAAAAACATATACCCGGTTAGATGAAGGCCAAATTTATAATAATATATCGGACAATAGGCGCAAGCCAAGGTGCTAGTATCTGCTGAGACATCATGACAAGGACATATCAGTAACTGGAGCTTCATGATACTTCTTTCTAAATTTAAAAACGGGGAAACTCAAAGTAAAAAACGGGCAAATTTTTTTTTGTATATGCAAAAATGGAGATTTATTTTTGCTGACACCTGGCAGCACTGTACTGAGGGTAGGTGAATTGCTAACAGAAATCTGTAATCAATTTTAATTCCCTGTCTTTATCACCACCCGAAAATTGATTTACAATTAAAAAAAAGAAACAGTTTCGATAGTGTGGACGTAGAATTCCGTTTAAATTCTAACCTCTTTTACTTTGTCTCTTTGGTCTAATGCACGTATTTTTATGGATCTTCCAAAAATTAAAAAATAAATGAATAACATTCAATTATGGACTACTTATCGATGCCAAAACAAAGAAAAAGTTAAATAGTAAGTATGATTAAATGAGCAAGCAAAAAGAAACAAGCAAAATTTTAAATTTTTTCGATCAGTTTGTTAAGTTTGACTGGTTGAGTTCATTGACTTCGTTGAAAAAAAGGCGAAGCAAATGCATTCTCCATTGGTGCCACTATTGTCTCTGCCCGATATATAGTTTGCGAGCTACAGTCAGTTTAACTACTAATTTCAAATCAAAATTAAGACCCCGATTTTTAAAAAATCGTATGGTTACTATATTTCACGCTGAGCACATGTCCTTTCCTCTCGTCTCTGTCTGATATTTAGTTTGCTAGCTACACTTTCGTCTCTGTTCGATGTATAGCTTGCAAACTACACTCGCTAGTGCTAGTGGGATTTGGAATCCAAATTAATTTGCATTAAAAACAAAAATTAAAATTTTACGCCATCTATTGGGTAAAAGCATAAAGAGAAATATGATCCAACTCGTTTTTTTCATAAGAGTTAAATCTAAACGGATCACAGACCCATTTCGTTAAATTTGACAGTTTGAGTTCATTGACTGAGTTGAAAAGAGGTTCATGACCTCTGGTTTCAAAATAGTATACTAGAACAGTAGTGCATACATAAACCCAATGCGAACTAATGCTTACAATGCTGCCAAAACGAACCAATCAGTTCGTGCTTAACCAAAGCATACAAGCATAAACAACGGAAGAAAAACAAAGGAAGCAGCAGGCACATAAGCAGCTGATGATTGATTTTCTTATATAAAAACATGCATTTTTCTTCTTATATTTTACTATTTTGTGACTTTAATATAATTGTGACAAAATCCAAAGTTAGATATTCATTCAGCGCAGGATATATCTGATATTTTAGTATATATATTATCTTTGAACGAAGTGTATTAAAGGCTGTAGGTATACCCTAAAGTATTCGCCAAAAACGTTGCCTAATGACCTTGAAAAAATCTGTTAAAACGACCCCATACAAACCGCGCTGTAAGACGTAATTCTACGTCAAAACATTAATCGCATCAATTGAGATGTCAAGCGAACTCAATGAACTTATTCAATGTTCACTGCTAACTGCATGTGAATCATATTATTGTTATCATCCCAATCAGCCATTTAGAAATAGTGCTTGGATAAAGCTTACATGCAATACAAAAAGCAAGCCTTATCCAAGCACGCTTGAAAAACACTTGCCCAGGTAATAAATTTCCAAGTTCCTTTGTATAACTATTGTGTAAAACACAAAAAGCAAGTGATGCACAATAATACTTGGAAAGGCTTGCATTAAGTAAGTGTTTTGCAATCATACTTAGAAAACGTTGACAACAGTAATAGTTGTACAACTGTTCAAAGTTGTGATGCTCTCATATATACATACATAAATGTATATTATTTTCATTTTGTTCGCTCAGCAGCCATAAGGCTTACGGCAAGCTGTTAGAGTGTCCGACTCATGTGCGGTGGGTCGCGCGTTCGATCCCTGGTGTAGCAAACACAAAAATTTTTGAAGGCATGCAATTTTTCATATAAATATATGCTTCAATTTTAACAAACGAAAATAAAAAAAAAAATAAAAATAAAAATGTTCCGGTTAGGAATTGAACCCTGGATGTCCAAATCACAACAAATCAAATAAACAAGTGGCTTACCAACTTAGCCACGGAATAAAAATTTTTCGCGAGTGCCAATTGATTTGTTGAATGTAGCACACTTGGAAAAAGGTTATTAAAACACTTATATCCAATTGTAAAAACAACACTTGGATTAAGCTTGAAGTAAGGAATATTATTCCAAGGGTTCACTTTCGTTTATCCTACAATTACATGTAAGCGTTCTACAATAGTAAATGAAAGCGTTATCCAAGCTTGAGGCTTACGTTTGTAAGCTTGTTTAAAGCTTATTCCAAGCTTGTTTGGCTGATTGGGATGTTAGCAAGTCTTATAATTCAACGTTGCTATAAATAGCCTGGCTGCTTATATTGCTGCTAAACGAGTTCTATGTGTATGTGTGCTCCACTGTCATTGTTGCATTAAGCAGCCTTCACTGCGGTTAGTACTTAGATGGGGGACACTGGATCCTCCATCCGCATTATAATTTTTTTTTTTTTATTCTAATCTACTTTATTTATTAATGCTTCTTTTTCTTTTTTTTTTCTTTTATTTATTCATTGATATCTTTTTAGTTTAAATTAAATGTTTGGCTTTGGCGATTCCATGGTTAGCCAAAGCATGCAGTTGTTGGAGTTGTTAAACAATTCGGCAGCTGCATGACTATTAAAGAGTCGCATGGATTGCCGTTGGCATTTAAAATTACTGTTTTTTTTTTCTTTTTTTTATTATAGGAATCTATATATATTTATTTTAATATTTATTTGTAACGACTTCATATTTTTGTGTTTATATTTTGTTTTTTTTTTTGGGTAGTTACACAGAGAAAACTGTGAAAACTTTTCGTAGCACGAAAAGCAAGAAACGTGATACTTTTGAAAACGTTTAACCCAGATTTGGCTCCTCTAACGTTTAGTTTCATTTTAAAAACGGGTATTTTAAAATGAGCTTCTAAAACATTTGTTTGATTTTCTAAAATAAATACTTTAAAATGAACTTTTAAAACGTTCGTTTGATATTTTAAAATGAAAATTTAAGAAGAACTAGAAGAATTGCAAGCAATTTTTTAAATTTTCATTTTAAAATATCAAGCGAACGTTTTAAAAGCTCATGTTAAAATGTTTATTTTAGAAAATCAAACGAACGGTTTAGAAGTTCGTTTTAAAATGTCCGTTTTTAAAATTAAAATAATCGTTAGAGGAGTAAAATTTTCTCAGTGTAAAATTTAATGAAAAATATGAAAAAGCATGCCATCAAAAATGTTTGTGTGATAGTTTCCGCGAACCAACACATAAGTGTCGAACAAGCTAACGGCGGACAATGTAATGATCCCTTACATAGCGAGCGGCCAAAAATAGAAGGAGTTATAAGAGAAGAGAAGTTCTCACAAAAGTGTAATCAAATCGGCCAACTAATACACCCACTAAAAGAAATCGATAATCTGGTATATTTTCCCAAAACAGCATCCCAGAGCAATATAATTTGAGACATCAAGTTTTTTTTTAGAAACAACTAGTTGGTGTGAAAAAAATAAAATCACTCAACTAATTCGCCCACCTCTCATATAATCTAAATCGGTTTATTTCACAAAAAAAAGGGATGCCAGAGCAATGCAATATTGTACACCTAGTTTTTTTAAAGGAATAACTAGTATATGCGAAAAAGAACCAAATCCGCCAACGAATACATCTACCTCTTATATAACCGAAATCGGTAACCTAGTACTTGTATATATCACCAAATTTCATCCCACGGTAATGAAATTTGTCAAACCTTATTCTTTTGTAGAAACAATGAGTTGGTGCGAAAAGAAATCAAATTGGCCAAAAATTAAAAATTAACCAATTTAAATATTTTTTAAAATTTTTTATTAAACTCTCCCAAACTTTTTCATTACTACAAGGTATTACTATAAAAACGCACATTTTTAAAGAAGAGCATATTTTTAAAGAATAGCATATTCTTCAAGTTATTTATTTTTTGTAAAATATTTTTATACTTGCATAAATAAAATATATAAAAAACTGAAGAGGTAATTTTTAATTTTATTTGTTTTTTATCACTTTCGAATTTGCAAATTTTTTCACATTTGGTATAAAATTAGCTCATGTAAATTGGACTTCAGTATTTTGGGATTTTAACTGACAGAAGCAAAATAAACATTCACAGAATAGTCTGAATTTGGAATGTGTGGAAAAAATATTGCTGATATATCGTAATGTTATTCCTACCTTTAAATTTGGAGGAGGAACATTTTTCTTTTCATCAAACATGAAACAATTGGTAAAAAGTCTCAAAACATCCATATTGTTCTTGTACAACTAAGTTTTTTAGCATGGGGTAATGAGAGACCGTGTGGATGCTATGTGGTCTGGCTGAGGTGTGGCCGCTAGGGGTTCATATATTATGGAAAGGAATTCTCTTCTCTAGAAAAATTGGGTTAGAAATACCTTAAAAATTATACATTGATGTAAGACAACGATCCCAAAAATACGGCTGAACATACCATTGGGTTCTTAAATAAAATCAGGACCATGGAGTGGCCACCATAAAGCTCTCTTCTCAATCCGATTGAAAACTTTTGTATTTTACTGAGGACAGGAATGACTATCCGAATCCGTCAGCAAACAAAGAGTAGCTTTGAAACGATGTAAAGAAGTTTTAAACGCTTTTCCCCCCAAAGACTGTGAAGACTTAGTGAACAATACGCCAGGCATGATAAAACAAAAAAATTAAAAAGAACTGCCAAATTTTTGACAACTACACTTTTTTTTTTCCCCTAAATTATTGTAACACTAACTTATTAATAAACTCTAGAGAAAGAAATAATTAATCTTCAAAGAGAAAACGTATATTATGTATTTAAGCGTTTCGAATTTAATGCGAATTTAATGCGGAGTATTCAATGATGAAGTTCCTCAATTTGAAATGAACCACTACGTTAGAAGTCATGGAACATGAGCCATGGAAAATGCTCAAGGAGTATAGGTACTTTACCCCAGAACTTATTATAAAGAGCTCTTTTATTTTTCACTCTGTTTCCAACAACCAACGATCAGTTTTTGATGAATGATGATTTCGACTGAACGTTACTTTATTCCGATATACTTAAGGTATAATGCTTGAAATTAATCTTTTAAGAAATTTCATCGAATGAAACAAGAAAAAATTAAAATCAATTTCTATATGAACAATAATTGAAGGTCGGACCAGTCTTGCGGATTTTTATTACGAGGGAAGACTTATTATTTTTAAGTTTACTTTAAAAAGATTTAAATTTATTGAGACATACTCATTTCTTTATTGTATATTTGATATTTGGCAATACAACCATTATGAACTAATCGTTTTGCTAACGACAGTCCAAAATAATACTGAGAAGTTCAGGCCAACATCAATTATTTCAAAGTTACAAAATAAAGGACACAACAAGATCTCATAAAAATTGCATAAGTAAACCAAAAATGTTTGCTTATACAAAAATTTGACGGTAGTCGATTGGTCAGTGAGCCCGGCTGTCAATCCAGAGGTTCCGAGTTCAAGTCCTGGCAAAGTCACGATACTTGACTTTAACATATCCTTATTCCGTTCCTCATTTCTTAAATCATTTCTCAAATCAAACAAAAGTTAATTGAATCAACTGTCTTAAATAACAAAAAATAATAACAAATACAAATCTTTTGGTCATTTTTAAACTTTCTTTACCTTATAACGGATATATGTTTTAATAAATCTGGGAATATACATTGACGACAATTTCCATTCAATTTTCTTCCAATATCTTGTGGGAAATTGTTAAGCGTGAATTTGTTTATTTCTGCAAAATTGTCAAATAAATTTTTGATGATATTTCAAATAAGAGAAGCTTGCAAATTAATGCCAAAAAGGAAGAACGTAAACCTCAACGGGCTGGGCTATCGTTGCATCAACGATAGAATCATGACTGTTTCTTGGTATGTTTTTCATTATCATTCATCCTTTTCAGTTTTAATTTATTTCGCTTATTTTGTGTTTGTTGTTGCTGTTGTTATCCTTTGCTGCTGGTCAGTCAGTCAGAATGACGAACAATATGCAAACAATTGTTCACAATTACATGACCGAAATACGAAATAATATCCACAAGAAATGAAATTTTTGGTCACGTGCGAAGTATTTTTGTTTTCATGTTTTGTTTTTGTTTTTGTTTTTGTTTTCATGTTTATTGTTTTGTTTTATTTTGCTTAGTTGTTATTTATTTTTTCATTTGCGGTTGCTATTGCTCAAAGAATTTATTTGTTGTTCTTTTGTTTTTTTTTTTTTTTTGTAGTATTTTTCTGTTCTGTTTAAAAGGCAAAGCCATATAAAGCAAATGATACGTAAAAGTGTGGCAACGTTGCTAAGTTAAGCGGGTAATAGAATTCCAAACGTAGAAACTACGCTGCATTCTAATGGTTGCCATGTTAATGCAAAATACAAAAAAAAAGAAAAAAACCAAAACAAAAACAATTGAACACATACCGGGTGTCCTTGATAATAGTCCACAAAACTGCTTATTGAGCTTCCTTTGCTGCTGATTCTAGCTTTATTTTTTTTTTTTTTTTTTGTTATTCTTCTTCGTCTATGAACTAGTAATTTCTGCGAAATTTTGTGTTAAGAAATTTAAATTGAGTTAAATGAAAATATTTTGCTAGACGGTAAAAAAAAAACAATGACTAGAAGCAATTTTTAGAATGCATAAGCTTGTTTATTGTTATTCCGTTTTTTTACACTTCATGACTTTTTGGTTGAACGATCAGAAAGAAGTTAAAGTTCGATGAACTTTTCTTTAATATTTAAGTTTTTTACCTCCACTAAGCCGATATTAAATTGGCAATCAAGCTTTTGACTGCTGCACAGTGAGTTGTAACGTAATCGAAAATACAAATAACTCAAAATAACTCAAAATAACTAAAAAAACAAACATAATAAATATATATATTTTTTTTTTATATAATTCTAATAATTGCTATAATTTCTTCTAAGCAAACTCTCTTTATAAAACATATTCTCCATTATTTTGCGACTAGGTCGACGCACACCATTTTACACAGGGATTGAAAACAATGATTATATTTCAAATTTTATTGAACAAAATGTTTAAGTGTCCTGGGTAACGAACCGAATAATTTTTTCGCTGAATCGTAGTCCTTCCTTCTCTCGACATTATCCAGCCAGCGGAGCCGCTCAATTTAAATACTCTTGACTATATCGATGTCGGCTTAAAGCTTATATAACTCGTGGTTCCATCGTATTCGGTACTCACCATTGACACAGATTGGACCTTAGATTTTGCAAAGGATTTTTCTCTCGAACGCTCCCAAAGACTCTTTCATCAGTGCTGCTCAACTTTCAGGTTTGTGATGCGTATAGAAGGGCGGGCGTGATTATTGACTTATAGAGCGCCAGTTTTGTTTGTCGAGAGAGAGAGAGTCTGCTTCCCAATTGTCTACTGAACCCAGTGATGATATTTGTAGTGGATATCCACTTGTTTACCTCCTTTCGATTTTTCAAAGTCCCCAACTCCTTTTAGCCCAAAAAAAAGTACTTTCGGATACACTTATCATCAAAAAAAGTAAACGTCACGAATGATTAAGATATTGTTCTCAATATTGAAACCGAAAAAATTGTTCTCTTAAAATACATTCACAAAGAGAAGTTTAACAGCATTTATTTGGGTTATCCGATCAAAAAATTTTCAGATGGATTTTCAAATAGGCGAATCGTGTGATGATGAGCAGAACGATATGATAGAAGTTATAGAGGCACATAATGTCGTTGATGTCAATGAAGAAGACGAGGAAGATGATAGCTAGCATATCGGCAGCAAAGGAAATCAAGTACGTGTTTGTCAAGTAAATATTTTTGGCTTAAAAGAGGTGTAAATAAGTTTCAATTAGCATCGGAGAAAGTGAATTAGGAATTACAAAAAGATTTGAGTCATTACGTCATTCCTGAAATAGCACGCTTCGTATTTTCAACTGATTTGATTGCTACCCATTCAAAAATCTGGACTGAGCGTGAAGATTACCAACAAGCGCAATAAATATTACATGTTGTCAACGGCGCCACCAAAAGAGGCGTAATATTTATTAGGAAAGAATATTTTTGCTTCAAGTCGTCGTGGAAAATCGAAAGAAATACATATCCATCCCATGACAAAAAGATATTAATTTGATTAAAATTGTCTTACAATTATAATTACAAAATTTCTTATATCTTATTTACGACAGGTATGATGTATGCTCGATATAAATTTGGAGAAGAGAAGTTAATGTGGGTCGGTTTCTCATTTCAGCCTTTTGGAAGGCACCCTGGAAGCGATAGAAGCCGATTTTAGAAAAAAAGTTTATTAATAAAAAATATGTATGGTTGGAAATATAGGGTAGATATGTTGCGATAAAATTTTGGAAAGAAAAAGCCAATGGTGGTCAGGCACACTTTTTGCCCTACTAGGCGCACCTTGGAAGCGTTGAGGTCAAATTTCCTAAAAATATCAATTTTGTTTGGGAACCCCCTCAGGGAGTGGATATTGGGGCAGGTATGTTCTTGAAAAATTTCGGGGGAAAAAATTTATTGGGGTCGGTCGAACATTTCACCACTCTAGGGGCAACACTTGGGTAGTTATGGAGGTTTTCCACTTCCCACTAATCTTTAACACCGATGCAGCACTACTAAACCCCACGCCACCCCGAATTTGTTTTTTTCAAAAGCAATTTTTTGTGGAACCTTACAAAATTTAAGGTTTCTGGTTATCAAAATCCCGTTACTTAAGATCTCCAAATATAACTGTCTCACCCCTAGTGCCTCAGCAACAAAACAAAAGCTTATTTAATAATATTAGTATCGTCTGGGGTTGAAATTCGACCAATTTTTTGTTTGCCTTTTTATAATTATAGATACGAAATATTTGGTGCACTTCTTCTCCGCACTTGGTGGTGACCGTGGCATGCAGGATAAGTGTGTGGCCTGGCATGCTCGGAGCCCGGGTTCAATCCCCAGCTGCAGTGAAAAGTTTTTTTCAATAAAAAAATTGTTCTGATCCGTCACCACCTCTCTGCAGACAATGGCAATTCTCACAGAGTAAACAATGCCATGTAAACCTTCTTAAGAACATGAAATTTAGCCGTTCGGAGTCGGCATAAAACATGTAGGTCCAGTTCTCGGTCCATTGTGTGCAAACATTTAATAACACACACAACACAATTGATCATAAGAAGCTCGGTCGAATTCCTTTCAAGGGCTGAAATGGCCAATTTGTTTTGTTTTGTCTTCTCCGCACTCTGATTCATTTAAAAAAACAATTATCAATATCGGTTCAGAAACACGAGAGAAAATTGTTCTTAACGCCTATTTATATAAAGATTTACAAAAGGTACTCTCACGTCCGAAAAAGTACTTTCAGATGAGTAAAAAAACTCCCCTCCAAAATGATCAAATATCATCACTGACTGAACCCAAAGTAAGACCTGTTGGCAAGAGTTATCCTTCGTTTAATCTCAATACTGATATCGTTGGAGGAGTTAATGCTGGATCCCAGGTAAACAAAGTCTCTCACTACCTCAAAGGAGGTATTGTCAACAGTGATGTGATTTCCAAGACGCTGGGACTGTTTGTTTGTTGACACAAGATACTTCGTTTTATCTACGTTCACTGCAAGATCCATTCGACTCGACTCTTTTTCTAGCCTGGAGAATGCTGCACTGACTTTGCGCGTATTTTAGACAATGATGTCAATATCATCAGCATACGCCAGCAGCATAACACTCTTATAGAAAATTTTGCCTCTGCATCTCAGGTCAGCAGCTCGGATGATCTCTCCATGACTATATTAAAGAAGTCGCACGATAAGGAATCACCTTGTCTGAAACCTCGTTTGGTATCGAACGGAAGGGAGAGGTCCTTCCTGATTTTCACAGCGCTCCTGGTGTTGTTCAGTGTCATCCTGCAAAGACGTATTAGCTTCGCAGGAATATCAAATTCAGACATGATGGAGTATAGGTAACTCTCTATTGGACTGTCGAAGGCGGCTTTGAAATCGACAAAAAGATGGTGTGTGTTTTTCATTGTTTCGATTTGTTTTTTAAGGGTCTTTTCCAAAATTTGTCGGAGCGTAAAGATCTGGTCGATGGTGGACTTTCCAGGTGTGAAGCCGCACAGATAAGGTCCAATCAGTTGGTTGGATAGGACCTTATATGCGATATTAAGAAGGCTAATCCCACGGTAGTTGGCACAAATGTTGGTATTGCCTTTCTTATTGATTGGGCAGAACACACTGAGGTTACAATCATCTGGAATGCATTCTTTCGACCATATTCTGCATTTAAACAGAGCTTTGCCTCTGATATTAAACAGCTGAGCAGGTAGGTCATCGGCTCCTGCGGTTTTTTGTTTTAAAGCCCAGCTATAGCTATTAAGAGCTCGTTACAGTCGGACAGCGTTACTTCAACGCTGTCATCCATAATTGGGGTTTCCGGGAAATCATATCCACTGGCGTGATTGTTGTGAGCGTCACCATTTAAAAGACAAGAGAAGTGCTCCCTCCATAACATCAGTGTACTCTGGATATCTGTCACTAGATTCCCATTCTCATCCTTATAATTGGGGTTTCCGGGATATCATCCCTAGGCGGGATTAATGTCAGGATCACCATTTAGAAGACTAGAGAAGAAAACAATTTCTCGCAACATGATAAAAAAGGCATCATATTAAGAGAAAAATGGTATAGACTTTGCTCCAGAGAATACTTTTCTTTAAATGTGATCATAAAAATTCCCTAAAAATGATTAAAAACTTTCATGAAAAAGAAAAATATATAAAAAACAGACATGCACAACGAAATCAACAAAATTTTTTCGTTTTGTTGAGGCAGAAAAATAAATTATCAAAATTATTTCGTTTTTTAAATAACGTTTAAAATTTATCAAATCAAATTTCGTTTCGTTAAAAAACGATAAATTTTCTATTATTTTCTCCTACGCTAAAAAAAATTTCTTCTGATACAAAAAAATTTCGTTTTTTTATAAAAAATTAACGTTATTTTCAACGGTTGATTGGGAAAAAAAAACGAAAAAATTTTATATCGTTTTCTCCGAAGCGAAATAAATATTTTTCGTTTTTAAAATTAACGTTATTTTTTGATTTCGTTTCAACGAAACAAAAAAAATATTTCGGTTAACGTTAAAATTAACGTTAACGTGCATGCCTGATAAAAATATATCGTTTTTAGAGAAGAAGACTTTTTTATTTTTGAGAAAAGATTTGTTTTTATTTCATTTTTCATTTCAATTGAAAATTGAAACAATTTTCATTTTTAATACATTTTTCTCTATATATAAGATTTTTTGCGCGAGAAAAAAACTTATCATTATTAGAGACATAAAATATTTCCATTTCCCCACAAGTAAAGAAATATTTCTTCGAATATTTGAAAACTTATTATTATTGAAGAACATTTTATTTAAAAATGAGAAAATTGCTTTTATCGAAAATAGATAAATTTTTATCATAGAAAGATATGTGTTTTTTTTTTAAGTGTAGATTCCCGTTTTCATGCTTGCAGGAATAGACTAAGGTCCTAAAATAGCGATGGGCACACACATGCTATCACATTCTTTGATTGTGTCTAAAGCAGAGAAAAACGAAGATCAATGTTACGTATTTTCTCGCTATATTTTAAAAAATTACCCAAAGAGATGTTATTTCAACAAATGCTGAAAAGCAACTGACTTGATTTGCTGCCGAAATAAAAACAAAGCAACAGCCGAATGCACACGATCGTAAATCAGCCGAAGTAGCTAACACTGTTCATGTGTCTACGTCGCGCAAGCAGCATTTTGCTTCCAATCCCATGGGATAGGAAATTTAATTTGTGCCCTTCTCTGTCCTAAAACCATCGACCAGTCTCCTTATCTTTCGAAAAATTTTCGAGTCTCATTCCTGTTGCCATGCATCTCAATTTTCTCGCATTTCTGCCACTAGTTTTTCGCCTGAAAAGGCGTCTCTCTTCCCTCATCTTTTTTGGATTGAAGTGATATCAGCTTTCTATCTTTCTAAGACATCAATCAAGTTGGATAGAGTTGGATAGAATCTAAGGTTGGACAGAGGTACCAACCCAATTTAGGGTGCGGACATTCCAGGTGCATATCCGCAAATCGTTATCATTTTTTCGTTTGCGTTAGTCGTCATCAGATTTGGGGATAATTTTTCTAATTGTTCTAAGTTGTTTCATTGAAATGTGGTTTTATGTGGGGGCGTTCATACAGTCAGGGAAAAAATGCTTTTATATCAACCACATCATGGGTTGAAATAACAGATTTCACTGTTAAATACCATCCAACAAATAAAACTTTCAAATCAACAGTCGCACATAGGGGTATTTGGCTCGAAAAACCGCTCATTAATCAATTTCTCAAAATGTAAAGTTGAGAAGTGAAATTCTTTTCTAGCTTTTGTAAATACTCATTAAATAAGGTACCGTTTGTTTTTTTTAATTTTAATGCACACACTTCGTCGCAGCATCAGTTGAAAGTCATCGATCGTAAGCTTGCATTGTGATTGAGTTAATTTGAGTGAAAAAGATCACATCTAAATAAATATTTTTTTTTTGTTTTTAATATTGTGAAAAAAGTTTGTTGCTATGGAAGATTTTGCTGCAGGTATGTACTTTAAAATAAAACTTTTTTTATGGATATTGAAGCTTTATTTATATAGATATAGAATTTGTTATGAATGTATGAAAATGGGAAATTTTTTTAATATTTTTTTTTTTAGTATATTCCTTTTGTTATGTTATTTGGTGTTATTGGGTAACATTTTTGGTATAAGCTAATGAAGAAAAATGTCAAAAAGCAAAAACCGAAAAAAAATGCTGCCCGAAACCACCCCCCTTCCCCAGATTTCATTTTCCCTGATAGGTGTCTAGTTTGATGAAAGAGAAAATTTGAAATGAAAGAGAAAAGGGACATGACATTGACCGTTTTTGTTTATAATTTTGTATTTTAGTTAATATTCTTAAGATTTTAAGAAAAAAATTTCATTGAAAAATTTTTACGAGCTCAAAAGTTACAGCCGGAGTGAGTAACTTCACTCTCAATAGTGAGAGCGCATTTTTATTTTTCCTTGCATTTTTCTTTGTTCACAAACTTTGAACGTGTTTATCTCGAAACCCTGTTTTTCGTACTGGTTGCGGCACTAGCGGGTTCATTTTTTGACGATTTTTTTTTTTTGTATTTTTTTAAACTTGATTTGCTTTCGTATGACACGAGCTTTTTTTTAATTTTTTTTCGATTTTTAATGAATTTAATTCAATATTTTTTTCGAAAAACACACTTTCAAATTTGGAACATCACCAAAAAGTGAAAAAAAAATATTAAAAAAAGCTCGTGACATACGATTACCAATTTTGTTAAGATTTAAAAAAGTCATTTTTTTTCCCAATTGGACAATTTTTGCGACTCCCAGAGCTGCAACCACGAGGTCCCGTTTTTTTCTCTGCCGCCAGTTTGGAGCTCTATAAAACCATTTTGGAGAGAAAAATATATTTTTTGAATTTTTTTTCTTGTAATGTGTTCAATTCTCTACAATAATAAAAAAAAATTTTGGAAAAATGTTTGTTTTTGACTGAGTTATGAATTTTTCAAAAAAAGGTCTGTTATCTCTGCCCCGAATGTTAAGTCCCCCCTTATGAAACTTAATTTACACCTTGATTTGGTCGAAACAAGCTTTATAGCCCTTATTGGGTAAGTTTCATTTACTTAGGACAAACAAATATTTTTGAGCGGTTTTTCGAGCCAAATACCCCTAGTGAGTCGGTTGGTCTTTAGAATACAAAATCCATATAAAAACATACTTATTGAAATTTGATCACTATTTTGGAAAATCATGTTTAGCCGAGTGTGCTAAAGTGTGCGTCTAGTATCCGGCTGTCCTAAGTTCAAATACCGGCACTGCCAACAAAGATTTTTTGTTTTTAAATTTTTTTTTTTTTTAATACAAAATTACATTTTCAATTCTTTTCAAGATTGTAAGCAAATTATTTTTAAGGTTATTTTTGACCAAAAAATTTGTTAAACAGAATTATTATGAATAAAATATCAATTATTAAATTACAATTTTTGATACTTATACAGCTAGGGTGCGAACCCACATTCCCCGCATGACAGTCTAGCACACTTCAACTGAGCTATTGGCAACGATAATATAAATAAAGCAAAAAAAAATTTTAAATATATTGCTCAGACAAGACAGACATTTCAACAAAAACACAAAAATATTTCAACAGATGATTTTAACAGCATAAAAATACTTTGAAACGTTCATGCAACAAAGAAAATTGTTGTCTTAAACGCATATCATCCAATCTAACAGTGTTTAGAAATAACAGCGGCCGACTGTTAATAGTACAGTTAATTTTGTTTCCAACGCACAACCTTTACTTGAAGGCCAAAGGGGGGCCGTCAGACGAATTAGTGCTAGTTTGGCGTTTCCAGGAGACACCACGTGGAGGTTTGAGTCGACTTGAGACGATTTGGACATGGATAATGTTAGCCTCGCCAAGTTTAGGCAGATACGTTGCCATGTGAAGATCGCTCTCATTGTCTCCGAGAATATATACATACCACAATATAAGTAGTAGTTCATTTACTCTAGCTCATAATCTCTGGAACCAATTTCACTTCAATGATGCGGTTCAAACCAAATTATAGTTAAAATAAGCCTATAATATGTTTAATTTATGATACAAATAAAATCCTAAATGATGTCTTACCTCTTTAAATAGACCTCTTCTCATACTTAATATTATGGAAAATGATGCTTACATACAGTATTTGTTATAAATTTTTCTGTATTAAAACATGTTAATTTCATTTATCTTTAATAAAATATTATATTTTCTAACAATTTGAACTTTTTCAATTTTAAAATATATTAAGTTATTTGAATATTTTACCTAATTTTGTCGCAATTTCAGGTAAGAAATTAAATTTTTTAAGTAAGGATTTAAAAAAAACGATTAAAGAGTTAATATATTTTTTATTCCTTTATCTAGATATTAAAATTAACAAAAAAAAAAATGTTTTCCACGTCACACGGTAAAGCAGTAAAACATAAATAGAAAAAACTGTGTGCAGGTTATTTCGAGTTTGGCTTATCTGAAAAAAAAAACAATTGGTAAAAGTTAAAACCTAATATGAGGGGCTGACTAAAAGGCCTCAAATAGCTTTTCTGTTCGGCTTAAAAACTCACATCTTTAACTGTTCTGTTGCGTCTCGTATGGAGATATGTTTTCATGTTTCGTCTGAAAAAACACCGCATTAAATGCACACTTATTCAAAAAACCTCAAAATTTTTGGCAAACATTGCGTTGCCCTTGTCAAAATCCATTTTCAGTCTTTGACTTAAATGCCTATAGGCAGTGCCTATGTCCTTTCAATCGCAACTGTCTCAACGAAATTGGTATTTTTGGCCACTTAAGTAGCTGAAGCTAATCAAATTCTATATAAATACCTAATTTCTAGGAATTGTACAAGGTTTGCTGTAAATATTTTTGCCAGTTCTTTATACACTCAGAAAAAAATGTCTCGGAATATGATAAAAAAAGCATCATATTTAGAGAAAAATGGTATAGACTTTGCTCCAGAGAATGCTATTCTCTAATTGCGATACTAAAAATTCTCTAAAAATGATAAAAAGCTTCCATGAAATAGAAAAATATATCGTTTTTAGAGAAAAATACTTTTTTTTTTGAGAAAATATTTGTTTTTAATGAAGAAAATACTTCTCATAGTGAATTTTTTATCAAAATATAAGAAAAGTTTTTCATTTTCAATAAAATTTCTCTATAAATGAGAAATTTCTTGTGCGAGAAAAATACTTATCATTATTAGAGACATTGAAATATTTCCATTTCCTAGAAGTAAAGAAATATTTCTTCGAAAATCTGAAAATTTATTCTAATTGAAGAAAATTTTATTTGAAAAAGAGAAAATTGCTATTTTCAAAATTAGAGAAATTTTTTACCAGAGCAAGGTATGTGTTCTTTTTTCAGTGTAAGTTAATGCACCGCATTCCCTCGATATCCAGCAAAGCCTTCAATTTTTGCCCATTGCTTATATGTAGACTTTAATTCCCTGTGTGCTGGCATATTCTTGCCAGCGCAATATTTTCTTACGTAAAACATCTCTGCGGACTTCATTACATAAATATTTCGAAATAAATTTGCGATCGAACGCAATTTTAAAGCTGTAAAGTAATGAAATTTGCTGCTTGGCAAAAGCAAGCGCAGCATCTTGAAAATAAAGCTCTTGCACAAAAGAACAATGCACAAAGGACACACAAAAGTTAAGAAGACACACATACATGCTTAACGTAAACATTTTGTCACTATACAAGCGATCTGTACTCACTCACACATACATTCGCCACATAAACATATATATTAAAGCATAACAATGTTAATGCACAAAATAATAACTTCAAGGACGTGTCCTTTGCTAACAACAGCATCAGCAGCAGCGACGACAAGGATTTTGCTTAACGTATTTGTTTTTTTTTTATTTGTTTTTGTTTTTTTTTGTCGCTTTGGCAATACTGCAGCGCAGGCAAAAATATAAGTGCAAAACGGCAAGAAGCAAACAATGGCATCGCCAGCTTCTTAAAAGCTGCAGCTTAGCTTGCAAAGCTGCAGAGCGCTTGCTTGCATGGGCTGTGTGGTGGCAAAAGCAGTGGAACGATTACCGGCTAACTGAGTTGATATAAACTAAAATTTTTCATTTTGTCTGGCAGCAAAATGCCGCTGCAATCCATGCTGTTGGTTTCCAAAGGATTTAAGCTGAATATTCTTCAAATTGATTTTCAAAGGAATATCTCACTAAAGAATATTTTCCACACACACGTCCACACACCTACACACCCACACATATTAACTCTCAAACATACATTCATACATACATACTCACAGAACCTAACATTGTTACGCGCGCATATGTTATTGCGTCTGTTGGGCCACAATGTTGGGCTGTCGCATCTTATACACATATCCTTACAACTCAGCATCCAGCATGCACATCATCCTTTTGTATCCTCTAAAAAATTGGAATTTGTCATGGAAAAGTGAATCCTTTGCGCATTATGTTGATCGACATTTGGCGTTATTGACTTTGTCTCTCTAACATTTCGAGTTTTGCTATAGTTTATTTTTTCACCCTTTATTTTTCTTTTTACTTTTCTTCAGCGCTTTGGCGTTTTTGAAAATTGCTTTTAAAAGTTGCGTTGAATGATGTTACCGCTTGCTGTTGTTCTCATTCTTGCCATTGTATGTAGTTGTTGGGGTAGATATTACCCAATCAACCATTTAGAAATAGTGCTTGGATTAAGCTTACATGCAATACAAAAAGCAAGCCTTATCCAAGCACCCTTGAAAAACACTTGCCCAGGTAATAATTTTCCAAGTTGCTTTGTATAACTATTGCGTCAAACACAAAAAGCAAGTGATGTACAATAATACTTGGAAAGGCTTGCATTAAGTAAGTGTTTTGCAATCATATTTAGATAACGCTGACAACGGTAATAGTTTCACAACTGTTCAAAGTTGAGATGCTCTCATATATACATACATAAATGTATTTTATTTTCATTTTGTTCGCTCAGCAGCCATAAGGCTAACGGCAAGCTGTTAGAGTGTCCAACTCATGTGCGGTGGTTCGCGCGTTCGATCCCTGGGGTAGCAAACACAAAAATTTTTTAAGGCATGCAATTTTTCATACAAACATATACTTCAATTTTAACAAACAAAAATAAAAAATAAATAAAAATAGAAATGTTCCGGTTGGGAATTGAACCTTGGATGTCCAAATCACAACAAATCAAATAACCAGTGGCTTACCAACTGAGCCACGGAATAAAAATTTTTCGCGAGTGCTAATTGATTTGTTGAATGTAGCACACTTGGAAAACGCTTATTAAAACACTTATATCCAATTGTAAAAACAACACTTGGATTAAGCTTGAAGTAAGGAATATTATTCCAAGGGTTCACTTTCGTTTATCCTACAATTGCATGTAAGCGTTCTACAATAGTAAATGAAAGCGTTATCCAAGCTTGAGGCTTACGCTTGTAAGCTTGTTTAAAGCTTATTCCAAGCTTGTTTGGCCGATTGGGTATGTTGACGTTAACCATTGTGTAAGTATAGATGTAAGTGGTAGTGTGGCACTGCCATGGGTGTGTATGTGTGTGTATGTGCAAAACTTCCTCGTTTGATTGATAGTTTTTATTTGTTTTCTGTTAATCGAAAAAAAAATTTACAAGGTCGCTGCCTACATTTTCCTTAAAGGGTTAAGAGAACAATGAGGACATATTTGATTTTTAATTTTTTTAACTGATGACTCTAGCGTAGTGTCCTAACCTTGAGCTATTATTATTAAATTATGGCTGTGGACGCAGATTGCAGTAGTTTTTGAGGAAATATACTTTGCGGAATTCCTTCGAATCTGCTGGGAGCTGAACAGAAATGATAACAGTATTTTATTTTTAATTAATTTGTATCCTAAATATATGGGCATCTCCCAAAAAAGGTCCACCAAAAGTGAAGAAAAACATTAAAATAAAGCACTCTAACAGCTTTTAACTTTATTTTTTTTTATTTTGATTAGTATTACTGCTATGGAACTGGAATTTAACTTATTATGATGTATTTTTATTAAAATTTATAATGAACATCTTGACTGTATTTTACTACTGTTGGAAAAATTTGACGCATCCATGATGTCACGTCCGTTTTCGTGTTATATCTATTTAAAAAAAGGGAAGAGATAATTCTAATATTTCATAAGTCTACGAAGTATAGTTATCCTTTTACCTCCATTAACATGTATGTTATATATAAAAAAAATTATCAAAATTAGCTAAATTTTGCATATTTCTATACGAGCTCAAAAAAACTTCTATTTGTTGTCTCGTTCGTTCCATTGAATGACTGCTTATTACATTGTACTAATTTGTACAAAATCTTGCTAATATTTTTATAAAATGTAGCACTCTTTCATCGCGTTAGAATACCTAAACTACATATCGGTTCTTTTTGTTTCTTTCTTGTTTTTCAAGTAATTAAAACCGTGCGAATGTCGCGTCCGTGCCACTGGGAGATGCTCATATGTAAAATTATGGCTAAACAAATTTAATAATGTATAATATTTTTTTAACAGTTTAACGGAATTTTTCTAGGAAATTAAGTTGTTCGTCTCAAAAAATAATATCGAGATTTTTAAACAATTCGTCTGTTTGAAATATGTTCAAAAATTCATTTGAGCTTCTAAAGTCTTCACTGACGTTACTGTTACCCATAATATTGAATTAGAATGAGTTATACGTGTCTGAAACAATTTTATTTTCGGGCATTTATCAGCTGAACTTTGTATTATCAGTTAACTTTGTATTATTCGCTAAGAAAATCGAATGTTGAATTGAAGGGCTTATTGCAAAAACATGATATGCCACACTGCCTTAAAAGTTCATATTTTATGTTCATTACGTTCCTTGATGCATTATCAATATCCACTGAAAATATTGCAACCATTACCCGATCAATTTTGGCCGTATACATAAAAGTTATTGTAAGCATTTTAATGATTTCATACAAATATACACTTTTTAAAAACTTTAAGGTCGATTATTTCAATTTTTTTTTTTTTTCAATTCAATTTCAAAATTTAAAAAATTTTAAATTTTAATAAATTTAAAACAAACATATATTTTTAACCTCCAGAAAACACTCCAAAATTGTATATTTCCCATAACATGTTATTTTATAACCCTACTTATCTAACCATATTTTCGTCTCATATCATAAAAGATCATACAGAACAAAAATTGTATTATTGTTGAGTTTATCTCACCCTGATTTTTGTTTTGCTAAAATCTTTTAGACAATTTTTATACCCTTAACCTGAAAGTTCAGGGTATATTAACTTTGTGCAAACGTTTGTAATGCATAGAACGAACGGAGTCCGGTATGGAAAAGTATATATATTGTTGATCAGCGTCACCTCGTGAGTCGAGCTATTCATGTCCGTCCGTCCGTCTGTGTGTTGGCCGTAAACACAGTATAAGAAGAAGGAGTTGAGATAATTGGATGAAACTTAGTTCACATGGTCACAAGGACCCAAGGATCTGTACTATTGAATAATTTTTTTAATCCGTCAACAAAAACGCCTACCTCCCACACAACGTAAAAATTGAATACTGAATAAATAAGCTCAGAATTAATCTACAACAATAAAATTTGGTCTATATGTGTTTTATATCAATATAAAAATGTCTTCGAAAAATGGGTATCATCCACGCCCACCTCCCATCACGGACTCGCCCAACTCCCATACAACCCAAAAATTTAAAACGCAATAAATAAGCCTCTGTTAAACCTACGGAGAAAAAATTTGGCACGTATGTTTTTTATGACAAAATAAAGATGGTTTTGAAAAATGGACGTCATATGCCCACGGACACGCCTACCTCCCATACAACCCAAAAAGTTTAAAACTCAATAAGTAAGGTTATGTTTGTCATAGAGAGATCAAATTTTGTATGTATGTATTTTATTCCAAAACTAAGGTGTGTTCAAAAATTGGGAGTTAACCGTCCATGAACACGCCCGCCTCCCATAGCGAAAGCACAATAAAGGCATTAACTGTGAGTTACAGGAATACAATTTGGTATGTGTAAATTTTTCATCAACATTTAAATGCATATAAAATATAGGCTTCATCTGCCCGCTGGCAGACATGTATTTGAAAAAGTAGGTTTAAGGTATTTCATAGTCGGCCTAGACCGACTTTAGACTTTCTTTACTTGTTTTGTTCAAGACATGACTTCCGTTTTTAATAACATTCGGGGGACATAACATTCGCGGCAGAGAAAACAGACCTTTTTTTTAAAAATTCATAACTCAGTCAAAAACAAAAATGTTTCCAAATTTTTTTTTTATTGTAGAGAATAGAAAAATTACAAGAAAAAAAAATTCAAAAAAATATATTTTTCTCTCAAACATGTTTTTATAGAGCTTCAAACTGGCACTGAGAAAAAACGGGGCCTCGTGGTTGCAGCGCTGGGAGTCGCAAAAATTGTTCGATCTGGAAAAAAAATGACTATTTTAAATCTTAACAAAATTGGTTATCGTATGACAGGAGATTTGTTTTTAAATTTTTGGTGATGTTCCAAATTTGAAAGTGTGTTTTTTCGAAAAAAAAATTGACTTTAAAAAATAAAAAAAAATCGAAAAAATTTAAAAAAAACTCGCGTCATACGACAGCGAATAAAGTTTGAAAAAATACAAAAAAAAATTTCGTCAAAAAATGAACCCGCTCGTGCCGCAACCAGCACGAAAAACATGGTTTCGAGATAAACGCGTTCAAAGTTTTTGAACAAAGAAATAAAAGGTTGAAAATCAATAATGCGCTCTCACTTATCCAGCTGGAACTTTTAAACCCGCAAGAATTTTTCAATGGATTTTTTTTTTTTTTTAATCTTAAGAATATTTACTTAAATGCAAAATTATAAAGTCACTTTCAAAAGTCAAAAAAGTCACTTTCAAAATACGGCCAATGTCCCTCGTTAAAAAAAATATTTTTTATGTTGGATTCCGGCAGAGGTTTTTCTGCTCTTCGCTTAAAAATATTTTGAACAAAAAAGGTCGTTAAAGCTATTAATCGCATAGAAACGTTAACTTTTATTACTTTTAATTTTAATCATATTTTAACACTCCGTAAATATGTATAACTCAATAACACTATTGAACAAATTCTGGTTAGCAAAAGTTAGATCGATTCTGAGAGTGAGGGGTGAAAATATAGGCTTAATTAGAAGACCCGTATCGCGGCGTTAGTTTATTTTAGTTCGAATTTTTTTTTTTTAATCGACCTTCGAACTTTGCAAGAAGTAGAACTAATTAAGAAGGGAAGTTCCAAGAGACAAACAGGTCTCCAGCAATAATTTGGCTTTACAGATTGAAAAAAATATCAATTAGCCGACGAGTTATAACCAAAAACCACATAAACAATATGCTGAAAATGGAAAATTTGACTGCATAGTTCGAAGGTCGATTAAAAAAAATTCGAACTAGCATTAACAAACGCCGCTATACGGATCTTCTAATTTAGCCTCTTTTTTCACCCCACACTCTCAGAATCGACCTAATTTTTGCTAACCAGAATTTGTTCCATAGTGTAATTATAATGACTTATAGAGATTGGTCGTAGCTACACTGCGACCACGCTCATTTTTAGTATAGTTGCTGAAGTAATTTTAGTCTTTTATATGATCCAAACCGTCTGAATTAGTGTAGCACTTTTATTTGTGGTCGATAAAACAAATAATTTTTACCAACATGGCATCATGGTTTCCTAAACCATCTCGTACGTGGAAAAAATCGACTGCAATTATGATATATTAAATTATTATATTAAATAAATAAAATTAAATTAATTCAATGACTTGCTGGTCATCAGTACTATTTGCATGTGAAAAAACTCGCCGCGCATTTCACAGCGACAACCTGTGTCAGCTTGTCATCTTCTTGCCATTATTATAAACACTGTAAACCGACATTGCTTTACAGCATTGCGTCTTATGTCGTTTTATTTGATATCCTTCAGAAAACATCCCTTTATTTTATTATGTGCAGCCATCTAGCTGGCAGTAGAAGTTATTTTATCCTTTCTTGATAACACGTCGATAATAAGGGTTACTCTGTTAAACGTACAGAAAACTGTTTTACCGATTAGATTGGGATGATTTTATATTTTTCTACATTTCAAACATACACTTAACATAGTTCAACGTAAATGTTCTGTTCATTTAATATTGAGCAACTCTGTTGATTGTCATTCCTTCATATTACATTCGAAGTTAAAAGTGTGGGCGTTTGTACGAAAATTTACGTTATCTTCGAATGACTGGAAATGTGGGTGTTTTTAGATTTTATCTGTTATACTGTTTCTAGGACTTCCGGTTGAGAGCGAAACTTAACTAAGAAAAAATTATGCAGACTGTTGTTTTTTCTTAACTCAAGCATTTGAAGTTCCAAAAAGGTCCACAAGTTGCTAAACTAACAAATTAATGTTTTCAGATATTTTGATAGGAACATTCTGAGGTATTTAAAAAAAAAATTTAAAAACTAAATTTAATAAAATTACTCTTAAAGTATTTTTTTACTCTGAATCGGTTTTAAAGAACGACCACTTAAGGAACATCCCTTAAAAACAATATTACCATATTGCTGAGTTATTAAATGACTAACTACAGTGGTCTGCGATAAAATGGAGCCACGCAATTGCTGCTGATATTACAATTTTTTGTAACAACTTAGCATGATGTGAACCAACTGTAGCTTAAAATCCATTTCTCCCGTGAACATTGTGCAGTTGTTTTTGAGTACAATTGCCCTTTTTTTTTGCAAATCTGTGAAACTGTGATAAGAGTGTGAGTTTAAAGTGTACGTTAAAATAGACCCAGCCATTATAATTATAAATTGTTTCATATAAAAAGATATTTTTAAATAAAATTTTAGTACAGGACATGAGTAAGAGTTCTTAGTTTTATGTTTTAAAAAAACATTTTAATAACTCAAACAATTTGGTTTTAAAAATGGGAAGAGCTCAGTCCTGAAAACCGCAAAAATTATTAAAAATTTGCGTAAACAAGGTAAAAGCCAAAGACAAACAGCCAGTATAGTTGGCTGGTCAAAGAAAATGGTTAAGAACGCATTAAAGTTTTCACATAAAATAGAAACCAGAGCGAAACATCCAAAAATTAGTACCAGCTTGCAAAAACGAATCCTACGTCACGTTAAAAAAGATTTGTTACTTCTTCCGCTCTAAAAAAACAATATTCTTCGGACATAGACACTTAAACGATTCAACAACATTTAACTAAAAACGGATTGATGGCGAAAGCTGCTCGTTAGGTACCGATCCTGACCAAAGTTATTTCGCAAAGGATCATGTTGTCTAGCAAACGAGCAAATGAAAAAATTAAATGCTTAACTGTTTCACTCATAACTTATATGTCCAGTTGGGGTCAAAATAATAGCAGTGCCAAATATGAAAAGTGATCAAGCACATTATTTTGTAAACAAGTCTTTTTTACTCGCCACGGTTGTTTTATACCGTTATATGGTGAGTATACATTGTATACTATACAATCTGGTGACCTGATCTTGTAAACAACAACTTTTTGTTCTTTTTGTAAATTCACTTTTATTGAGAATTGATGCAAATTTGAGCTGTCAAAAAAATAGTAGCGTTTGAAAAATTTTGCTAAATTATATTATATATAGGGGAGAGTGGGGTGTTGTGAGACATGGCGTGTTGTGAGACATGTCAATATTTGACATAGTGGTAATGCTGTGAATGCTCACAACAACTGTAAAGTATTTTCTCAATAGGATCTCACTTATTATGTGCACTCATCGTATTGACACGTGTTCCTAGTGTCTCTAACAATTTTGAGTTTTGATCGCGCTCTTAAAAGTTTTTTGTATAGTTTGCCTTTGTTCAATTTCCAGAAACATTGTCAATTAAAAGTAAAAGTAAATATTTATAAAAATGATCTATATTCCATTGTCTTTAAGCCCACCGAAGTGTCTTGCAAAAAATTATGTATATGATGATGGCGCAATGGCCATTTGAAAATGTCGAATATGGAGTGTTGTGAGACAGCTTATGTTTGTTTTTATTTCTTTATTTGTATAGCCATCATGTCACGTAATGCATATAAAATATCACTAAAGCCAAAAGGAAATGGGGCATCCACCCACCAGTGGCAGCATTCAAAGAAATTGCCATAAAAAAAAATTGTTTTTGGACTGCGTCGAGAGTTTATGGAACCCGTTATATGGAAAAGTAGAAGTCAAAATTTCTTCCAAGTCGGCTTCAAATGATAAATTAGTCGATTTTGTTGCATAGCAAAGTGGCCAAACTGGCAGGAAACAAGTTTTTCCAATATTTTACAAATTAAATTGGTTTTTCATGGCTTCTGAGCTGAGCAGTGCACTAAAGAAGGTAAGTCCTCTGAAGTTTGATCCCCTATTCCAAAAATCAAAACGCGGCCGCAAGCTTTTGTATGCAACCGTATTTACAACTTCCAAGAATGTGGCATTATTGAGGAAAAAATCCGACCAGAAGAAGGAAAAAAAAACAAAACAAAAAAAAAAAAGCGCTGAAGGCCACACCAAAGGGTATTCGTCATACGAAATACGTACCGGAAGAGTTTTGTCATCAGGTGAAGAAGAAGTTGACTTTTGCATCATTTGCAGGTCAAACGTGACAAAAAGTTTGGATGGACGAAAACAAAACTGTAGTGCACACTGCAGTGCGCCAAAATGAAAACCGGTTATATATACTGTGGTCGCTGCGAATTAGCCAAATCAATTGAGAGCAAATAATTTTCTTGTCTGTATTTTTATTTTTCCTATTTCAATACAGACTTTTAAACAAAAAATGGCATTTTTTTATATTTATAGTAGTGTCTCACAACACCCCATAATTTTTTAATATCAAAAAATCCCATCTTTTTTTCAGGCTTCAAGAAAATTATTAAAATTTTTAAATTCTAAAAAAATTTGATCGCAGGATGTTAGGCAATTGAATAAGCTAAATAAAAAATGTATTCAGAAATAAAATTATTAACTTTTAAAGAAGTTATCGTCCCAAAACTAAACCTGTCTCCCAACACCCCACTCTCCCATATACAAAAAATAAATATTGAGCTATTTTTCCGCAGTTCATATAAAAACAAAATTAATTTGTGCCGTATTTTTTCAGAAATGGGACGAGAAAAACATTGTTCTGTTGATAAGCGGGAATTGATAATAAAATTAATTAATGAGAGCAAAACATAAAAAGAGGTTGAAAATCTGCTCAAATGTTCACCAACCATGATTTGCAATGCCATAAACTAGAATAAACAAGTAAAGAAAGTCTTAAGTCGGTCTTAGCCGACTATGAAATACCTTAAGCCCACTTTTCAAAAACAAAAAAATTTTTATTGTAAATGGGCGTCTCCGTGGGCGGATGAAGCCTATATTTTATATGCATTTAAATGTTGATGAAAAATGTACACATACCAAGTTTTATTCCTGTAGCTCACAGTTAATGCCTTTATTGTGCTTTTGCTATGGGAGGTGGGCGTGTTCATGAACGGATTACTCCCATTTTTGAACACACCTAAGTTTTGGTATAAAATACATACATACCAAATTTAATTTCTCTATGACAAACAAAACCTTATATATTGAGTTTTAAACTTTTTGGGTTGTATGGGAGGTGGGCGTGTCCGTGGGCAGATGATGTCCATTTTTCAAACAAATCTTTTTTTGTTATAAAAACATATATGTCAAATTTTAGCTCTGTAGATTAAACAGTGGCTTATTTATTGCGTTTTCAATTTTTGGGTTGTATGGGAGGGGGGCGTGTCCGTAGCCGTATGACACCCATTTTTCGAAGACATCTTAGTTTTGATATAAAACACATACATATCAAATTTTATTGATGTAGGTTAATTATGAGCTGATTTATGCAGTTTTCAATTTTTGAGTGGTATGGAAGGTAGGCGTGTCCATGGGTGGATTCCAAAAATATTCAATAGTGCAGATCCTTGGGTGCATGTGATCATGTGTACCAAGTTTTATCCAATTATATCAACTCCTTCTTATTATTCTGTGTATGCGGACAACACACAGACGGACAGACGGACAGACGGACGGACGGACGGACATGGATAGCTTGACTCACGTGATGACTCTGATCAAGAATATATATACTTTTCTATATCGCACTCACTTCGTTCCATGCATTACAAACGTTTGCACAAAGTTAATATACCCTGACCTTTCAGGTTTAGAGTATAAAAACCAGAGACACGTGGACGCAAGAAAGTTATGACGATGAAATTGATTGAACGAGTGGTACGGTACTAATATAAGGCCAATCCATTTGCTTCTACAGTACAAATATAAGAAGAGATTAATGAAGCGCAAGTATTCGTACTTTACGTAGACTTCTTAAGGAACAAGATTTGAGTGATCGGAAGAATGATCGCAAGAGAACATTCTTCGCAGCCAAATGAAAAGTGGAGGAACATTTGATGGTGGGACGAGTCCAAAATTGAAATTTATGGTGGTATAGGGTCTCGTCAATATTTTCGAAGTCCCAAAAAATAGTCAGTACAAACCGAAGTATATCACAAAAACCATTAAGCATGGTGGCTGCAGAATCAAGGTTTTGACATGCTTTTCTTGCTATGGTGTTGAAACAGTAATGGATCAACATCTTTATGTCAAAATATTACAGGAAACTATGCTTTCATATGCCCAAGAGGAGGTGTCGCTAATATGGGTTTATCAACATGATAACGTTCAAACAAATATTAGCTTTGGCAAGAGGTTGAGCGAATTTTGTACTCCATACCTACTAAAACATGTCAACATGTCGTCGTTGTAAAGCATTAATTGCAGACAAAGGTAATACAACTAAGAATTAATTACAAGAAAGAATAACAATTTATCTAAACTGTGAAATTAATTGTCAAATTTTTTGTTATGACTGCTGTTATATGACGCAAGTGGCAAATATTTTAAGTTGTTTTGAGCTTATATCTTGTTTTAGTTCAAAGTTATTGTTAAATAAAAGATAAGATGGGGAGAATACTAAATCTTAAGAGAAATTATTGAATCCAAGACGTGTGAGCAGTTTTGCCGTTTGGATCCAAATGGATCCATTTGGATACTTTTTTTCTTCAAAAATTGATGGATACTTATTATTTAGTCTTAGTGGAAATTTGGATACTTTTATTGAACAATTAGTTTTATATGAAAATATAGTCATATGAAATCAAAAATGCTCTAAATTACCAAAAATTCAAAATCGAGTTTTTGATTGATTATAATGCACCGTGTCCAAATATATTTTAATGCAAAATGTTACACTCCTACTACTAAAATCAACGATTTTATTAACAAAATTGTCCTGAAAAAATATGGTTTTGTTTTTAATTTAGAAAGTTTTTTGGTTTTCTGAAAACTTTTTCAAATGATAGATAGGAAGTTTTTGATTTTATATAAACCCTACAAACATTTTCTGAGGCTCTCCAAAAAATTATTCTAAAAAGAGTGTTTTTTATGCATGTTTTTTGATAACTCATTAAAAGGACTCATGAAAGAGTCTTTAATATGACTGTGAAATGATTGTTCAAAAATAAGACTCTTAAAACAGTCATTATTGTATCTGCTTTATGAGTACTCATAAAATACACTCATTAAAGAGTCTTAAATATGACGGCAACATGATTGTTCATAAAAAAGACTTATAAAAGTATCATATATTGATTGATAAATGCGTAATCAGAAAGAAGACTCATAAAAGAGTCTTCTATGGGAGTGTTGTATGAGAGAATAGAATTGGATTATTTTAAAAGCACCATATCTAATAAATAAATAAGAACTTAATCGAGAATATTTATTTTAATTGTATAAAACTTTGTAACTGTCCGTTATGGACATATGCTATCTTGACGTCGCTTTTCGGAGAATTATTTGTGGCGATATATATGCATTAGAAGTGAACTACAACAAATGTTCGTTTTAAAATGACTTCTTATATGAGTCTTAAAAGAGTATTCAATATGAGTATTAAAAGAGTACTCAATATGAGTCTTAAAAGAGTATTCAATATGAGTAATGAAAGAGTACTCAATATGAGTCTTAAAAGAGTTTTAAATATGAGTCTAAAAACCGTTATTACTATGAGTGCAAAAAGACTCAAAAAACAGTCAAAAATATGAATCATATTTTGGAGCCCACAACATACGAAAATGTACTCATAAAAGAGTCTTTTTTGAGCGCTCATGATGGTGAACCCTCATTTATATGAGTCTTGAAAGAGTCTTTTAAGAGTCATAATGTTTGCTGGGAAAATATGCTTTTTATTGTTAGCATTGGCCATTATTGTGTATTTTTGTAATTTTGTAAACCCGTGGTTAGGGTTACAAGCAAGACGTCGAATTGAGTTAGATTTGTCAAGTTTTTTTAGAGCAAATTGTTTGTTGGCAGCTCAATAGACTCTTGTTCAACAGACTCTTGCAGCTACTATTTTTAAGGTACTATTACAGTGTGAAGCTATTAAAAACAACACCTTTTTTATTAATTGTTTTTACATAGTATTGTTAAATTATTTGATTAAAATGTATTTACATTATGTTCAGCTAAAGTTGAAGATATTAAAAAAAATGTTTTTTTTGTTTTTGTATTTGTGGTTTCTTTGCTAGAGGTCGTTGAAGTTGGCGTGTTTAAAAAAAGGTTGTAAGTTGGTTTCTCGTCTCCAGCATTTTCAAGGCGTCGGAAAGTAGAAAATCAAAGTGCATTCTTCAGTTAAGGGTTGTAGTTGAGCACTCTACCTACGCAAATAAAAAAAAAATACAAAACAAAAAAAATGGCATGCATTGAAAAACAAATTTACAAAAAACCCCTCTTTTTGGCAGAAATTCTTAGCCGTAAAAAACAAAATGAAAAAGTTTCTCTGTTTTTAATAGGTAGAGTGCTTAACCGAGTTTATGAAGATCACAATAAATCAAGATTCATCGAAATCGATCAAGCAGAACTCGAGATATCTTAGAAACCAATTTGAAAAAACTTGTTTCGAGAAAAACGCGATTAGATTTTCTTCTATGAACGATAATATATGAAAAAATGAGCGACATACAAATTTAATGTATGTTATATCTTTTTTTTTATTTGATATTTTTTTCTAAAATTTCGTATACGCATTCTTAAGATCTTAAGAAACCAGATTCTAAAAAAAAACAAAAAATTATTTTTAATTTTTTACACACTGTAATAGTACCTTAAGTGAAAAATACGATAAAAGATTTTAACAGATAGTACTCAGCTAAATCCAACAAGTTTTGTGGAGTTTTCTTGGATTTAACGAAACTCATCTCAACCCTTGTTGACATGCAGAGCTCACTTCGAGTAAGCTCCGAGTTAACTCTGCATGTAAACACAGTATATGCCGCTTCTAATTAAGGGGGTCTTCTCATTGAGCAACTTTTTTTTTTCGACTTTTTTTTGCATTTATTTATAGCTTGGGTAGTTGTGAATATGCCCCTAAAAGGATTTTTAGAAATTCGAAATACTTTAGAAGATACAACCTTTTTGTGAAGCAAGGTCTTCGTCAAAATGAGCTATTTTTTTTTTCGCCTCATTTTCGAACGAAGCGGCATAAAGTAACCACCGAATTCTGTTGAAAATGTTTATTGTTAGGTAAAAACGTGTTTGCACACATATTCATACAAACATACGAATACACATTTCTGCTTATTTTAGGGGTTGAAGCATTTTTTGAGTCCAGGTGTTCAACTGAAAGCATCATTACTTCCAACTTTAAACGCGTTTATCTCGAAACCACGTTTTTCGAACTGGCGGCCATGATATCTCCAGTTCAAGTGAACCGATTTTCATGAAACAAAATGGAATCGTCGCAGAATTGTCACCATTCTCGGGTGAACCTCGACCATAATTTTAAAAATTTTTTAATATTTTTTTTTTTACACTAAACTACAAAAAAAAAGCCCGAAATTGATTTTTTTTTTTGAATGGCCGCCATTTTGTCAAAAAAAATCACAAAATTAAGCTTGAGGTTCACCCGAGAATTACATCTATACTGATTATAACCCCGTTTTTTTTTCATTTCAGACGCTCCGGAGACCCGGAATCGTGGCCGCCGTGACGACACCTTTTTTTTCACCACCAACTTTGAAGTCTCATTACTTTTTGAACAGCCCACGTATCGAGGCAAAAAAATTTTTTATTTACTTTGAAACTTTTGTAAAACTTTAAAAATAAAAAAAGTTTTCAATTATTCTTTGCGTTTTCAAATAAGAATTTTTTTAAAAAGGGTCAAAAAAACGGGTTTTGAATGAGAAGACCGCCTTAAATACTTTTTATGAAAATTGATTGAGATAAGAATCAAAAACTACTTTTTTGTGTTTAAAAAGTGAATATAATATAGTTTTTTGCAATTTGATACCTGGATACTTATTTTTTTTTAAGTGGATACATTTGGATCCATTTCTGACCTTTTTATGGATACTTTTTTTAGAACCGTCACAGCAACACTGCGTGTGAGTTTAGTTTTAAATATCTATAGAAACGTTGGGAGCACTACTATTTTTGTGGCCGCAGCTTTAAACAAAAAAATCTTAAATTTGAGTTAAGCACAAAATAAATACAGATTGTATGATAACGGATTAAAAATTCATTTGTATGTACGAGTAATTTAATTTTGAATTAGTGTTGCCAGAAAAATTATTTGCTAAAAATAGGCAGAAAAGTTATTTGTTTTTTTTTTCTCTGAGAACATGCCCAAACCAAAATAATGATTCAGATAAAAAAACATCGAAGTCTCAAGCTGGCCGCCACAGTTGCCAGACCTTAATCCTGTCGAAAATTAAGGGCGAGAGATTAAAATGGCTCTTAGAGACAAACATCCAACCCACAAAGATGATCTTTGGAGGTTAATCAAGAACGCATGATAGAAAATTTCAGCAGTTATCAGAAATAATGGATAGTCCATCAAATATTGAGGTAGAAATATTTGTCATTTCTATTGATTATATCATAAAATTTCAAATTTTCTAATCACTCAGCGGCTCAGCACAGCCGAAAGAATTTTAAAATGTGCGTTTTTGTTTTAGTGTGGCATGGAATAATGTTTTATGGTATGGGGGCGTGTTATGGTATAGAGTACGCTGCGATCTAATGGGTTGGAAACTTTCAGTTTTTTAAAGGCATGATGAATAAATTTGATTATATAAATATTTTAAGGTACAATTTGCTACAAACAGCTGTATAATTGAAAATTGCCGACAATTTCAACTGTGTTCTCGACAACGAACCAAGCATTCCTCGCATGTGGTTAAAGAATATCTTCTGATCCACCATCCTCCCCAAAGTCCCGATTAAAACCCAACCGAGCATTTTTGAGCTCATATAATAAAAGTAAAAGAAAAAAACCGTTAAAAACACAAATGAGCTTAAAAATTCATTCCAAAACATATGGGCGTCAAAACATATGACATCACACAAAGTTTGTCTCTATCAATGCCAAAAAGTTTACGAGCCATTATAACTGCTAAACGGACACGACAAAAGTCTTAACACATATCTATATCAATTTTTCTTAAAATAAAAATTAACTATTGCTGTTGAAGCTGAAATGTTTTTATTTTTGTTTTTTTTTGCATTTTGGTTCCAGTTGGAGGTTTGAACCATTAAAAGAGAATGAGGGTCTAAGTCATTCAGATTTATCGTTATTACTAAGCTTAGAACTTCTTGTGGAACTTTAAATAATTATATAATTTTTAAATCACAAAAAAAGCTCTTCTAATTCGATTGAATATGCAGTGAAACAGTTAAAATAATTCTTTTATACCACTATATAGAGGTGAAAGTACTACGCTATGAGAACAAAACCCTTTGGATTTGTTGGATTTCTTTTCAACCCAACGCATCAGTTTCTGGGCTCTAACTTATCCAGTATTGGTATTTAGACACTAAACAATAATCTTTCCAAACATTTCCTACCAAAATAGTATACCATTTCCGAGTTAAGGGACAAAACACTCAAAAAGAGTCTTTAGATATAACTGTTTTTTTTTTTCGTGTGTTCCCTTCAGTAAAAGTTTAGCCAGACCAATTATTGACCAACTGGTGTGAATTTTTGGTAAGAATTGTTTGGAAAATTACTATTTTGCCTCTTGACCCCAATACTAGAAAAGTTGGAGACCCAAAAATGATGGGTGGAATTGCAGGAAATCCATTGTTCTCCCAAATTACATATAGCTGAGCGGGGGCCTAGTTGTAACATTTTTTGGAAAATATGATGGGAAAACGAAACTACACGATATATCCTGGCTTAAAAAACATGAGTTGAAAGGTTACGGCTAGTTGTAACAGCCTTGGGGCATGTTGTAACAAGCTATAAAACTAAAGTTTTTGCTTTACTTATTTATTTTCAATTGATACAACTAAAAATATTCAAGTATTTAACAACATTAAGGCCTAGTTTCACCAACTTCTAGTTTCATATTTTTTGACAAATTCTTAATTGTTGAACCTGGCCGGGCTTAGAGAAGTGGTTTCAGGTGTCCTTAGAGAAAGTTGTGAGTTTTGTTTTTTTAATGAATTTTTTTAACCAATCAGGTCCAGCCATATTATTTAAGTGCCATGAGGCTGGTGTATTTGGTGAACAGCACATTGATAGGTATGCCAACTCTTTCACCTCTATTAGAAGTAATCCAAAAGAGATATTTGCACACGTCAGTAGGTTCGAAGATATTTAATCTTCATCTTTATTTGTAAATACCGCTCTGTGTTATTGTAGCCAACAAATGGCAATTCAATGTTATTTTTTTATGTATCTATGTAAAGAAACTGGCACAAATTGAATAAGATTTTCTTACACTTGTCTTTTGATCTTTAACTGCAATAGCAGCTAACTCGAAAATTTCTTTACTTTGAGTTGCCCGATTAGACTTTCGTTTATAATTTCTCATTCTGTATATCAATGAGAAATATACAGACACCGAATATACAGTTCAAATGTGTGGAGCAAGTTGTTACATGTTACAACTTACCCCACAAAATTCTTACAACTGAGAATTATAATTTTTGACAAACATTTTAAAATATAAAAATCAACTAATTTGAAGAAAAAAAAATATATATCAGTAAACTGTAATAAAATATGCTCCGATTAAAATTAAATTAGTTTTAAAAAATTTTAAGACGCTTTCAAAAAGCAAAAAATAAAAAGATATATATTTTATAATAACTGCTAGAAATAAAGCCTATGTTTGCGCCCACTCGATGTAAAGTCCGATGAGACACTAACGGGTCTCGTTTGAAAGAGCGCGTAATATAGAATGAAAAAAAAGAAGAGATTTGTAAAAAAAACTTTCGTATTTTAGGCAAAAATAGCGTGTTACAACTTACCCCTGTTACAACTAGCCCCCCTCTCTACTATGTCAAAAAATAAGTTCCGCCCCTAAGTTTGCAAAACCCCGCTAGAGTTTTGTTTTCATGGGGTACTTCTTTCTCCTCTATATGTGGTATATAAGAATTTTGACTTTTTTTTTAAATTTGTTTCACTGTGATACAAAAGATAGAATTTGAAGAATATTTTCATAAATTTTTCAAATGGTTGAGTTCCGCTATTCTGGAAGGAAAATCTCGTAATTTTGATCGTCTGAAAATGTTGTATTGGAGAAGTATTGCCGATTGTTCATTTATGTTCATTTTGTCCCTTTTTTTTGTTTTGATACTAAAACCTGAAGCTTGTGATCATGTTTGACTAAGCTTGAAATTTAACAGTGTTAAATTTAATTCATCCATGAAATACTTACTTTTTTCGAATGTTTTCATTTTAATAACTTTTGAAAAGTAAAACACATTATCATAAATTTTGACAATTAATATTGAATTTATTTTATTTACTTTAAAAATTATTTCTCATGATTTTTACACTTGATTTTGGCTTTCTTTTGTTTTTAATAATTAATTATTGATTACATTAAATATTTTTTTTAATAATACATCGTTTCTTTTTATTTTTGTTTTTGATTTTGTTAAGTATTTGATTGTTAATTATTTTAATATGTTTTGCTAGTGTTACTTATGCTCAGCATGTTGAATACTGTTGGTTTTGTATTTATGTTGTTTTATTTTTGTTTTTTTTTTTTTTGCTTATTTTTTTGGCCAATTTCTTTATTCAATACTATTTACGATAACTTTTGTTTGTATATTTTTTACATTTAAATTCGTACTCTTCGATGTTTTATAAAATTAAAATTGTAGTTAGTAGTTGTTGTTGTGGTTGTTTGTTTATGACTGTTAAAAATAGTAGTTTATGATATTGTTTTGAATAAGTTGTGAAAATATTTCATATATATATATATAGCAGTAAAATGATAGTATAATAAATGTAAATACTAAATTTATTTTTTTTAATAAAGCTGAACTTGAAAGCAATTTTGAAACTAGGTTAATACGTAGTAGACGATGAAAAGTTATAAGAACAGAAGTTTCGAAGCATCGAAATTTGTTTATAATTTTTTTTTAACTTAGACTAATGAAAAATTTCTCAATTATGAAACCATTGGGCATTTTTTAATTATTTTTTTTTTCAAATACAAAGTAAACTTGTTAATTTATTTCCAAATTTTTTGCTTGTGTAAATTATGTTTCTGTCAAATATATTTTGTTTATTTTTCCATACTATATTGCAACTATTATTTTGTTCTAGTTTTTTTTTTTGGTATTGCATGCATCGCATTGTTTATAAATGTTAAAACATTTTTTGCATGTTTGTGTGAATGTGAATTTTGTGGCTTTGTTCATTCTTTGGTTTTTATATCAAACTTTCTTATTTTGAATTTTATGCTATGCTAAATTTAATAAATTGTTTTTGGTTTTCAGTGGCTAATTATGTTTAGTTCTCACTTTATTTTGTATGAACATTCAATTTGGATTTATGCTTTTGTTTAATACATACAAACATTTATATATGCTATTTTTTTTTAATATAATTTGATTAAATTTCTCTGTTGTTCTTTTGTTTTCGTTAAAAAAGGTTTTTCATTTTGGCTTTTGTGTAAATTTGGTTTGTTTCTTTTTGAGTTTTTGGCACATGGTTCCGAAACGTGTAAAAATTTTGATTTAAGTCTATAAATATTTGTTGTTTTATTTATAACTATAGTATAAATAAAAAATTCGAATTTGCTGTGGTTGTTGTTGACATCTGTTGTATCGATTAATTATCCTTAAGTCATCGTTTGTTTTGAATTCTTATTTTTGTTTATCTGCTTTACTCTTAACCTTTAAAATCATCTATTTTGTTCAAACATTGAAATTGTTTTGTTCTCTTTATTTTACTATTTCGCTAAGATTGCTGCTGTTTTTCTTCGTTAGTAATTCGATTATAATTATGATTTTTTTAATTTTGATTTTTTGTTTTAAATATTTTTAATATTTAGTCATTTTTTAGTTTAATAAATTTTAAAATATTTAGTTTTTTGTTTGTTTTGAGTAAGTATAAACAATTTACATTGATCTTTATTTACATAATTTTACAAAAATTCACTTGAAGTTAATAGTTTAAATATAATCAAATCCTATATATATTTTTTAAAAAAGTTTTAAAAATCATGTTTTTTTCAACTTTAATATATTTACAATTTTTGGTTTTTTTTTTTTTCAATATAAACCTAAGCTAAATGAAGTAAATCGTCAGTTTTATAAATTTAAAAAATTTATTTAGTTTATTTAGTTTCTTTTATAATCAGTTCATTTGCTGTGTTATTAAGTGTTAAGTTATAACATAATATAATGTAATACAAATTAGTTCGATCGATATAGTTTTGTTTGTTTTTTGTGTGTTTGTATAATGGTTGAAAGAGAACCGTTGGTATCGCAAGTTCGAGGCAAAAGAAAAATCAAAAGTTCAAGTTCGTAAAACTTGTTTGACCCAATTAATTGCTTTTTGTGACAAGATTGGAAATTTAATAAAAGTTAATTAAGGAGCAGTTTATTTTCGATCTTAAACTAACTGCAAATTTTTGATTTTATAAAAAATTATCAAAAAAAAAAAACGCTGATTCCAATTCTTCAAAAAAAAGTCTCAATGAGAAAATATATCAAACGGAGCGTTGAAAAAACAGACAATACTCTGTGTTGATAAAACATAACTCTTAATTTTTAAAAAACATAGAGGAATTTTTTGTTAAAATTAATATAAATTAATTAATTATAAAAATCAATCTTTTTCAAATCTATCTACTACACGGTTAAAAATGTTGAACTAGTTTTTAATCCAAACTTTGGTTTAAAGGAATTTTTAATCCTAAAAGTACTATTTTTTATTCCATATTTTAGTTTAATTTTTTTTAATCCGAAAAAGTGTAAGTTTAAGACTATTTTTGGACTACAAATTTGCATTAAGGTAGTATTTCAGGAAAAAGTATTTATGTTATTTAATAGCTGAATTACAATGCAGCAGTGGCAGTGGCAGCTGTTTCGTATTTTATTGCCTGCAAATTACAATCTAGCAGTAGCGGCGTCAGCATCAAAAGCTACTAAAGTGAATGTGGAATTTTTCTTAGTAGTTTAATTATTTGCATGCTGTGCCAGTGCCGCATTGTAATTCAAGTATAATATTAAAAACTTCTAATACTACGAAATTTAAGCTAAATATAATTCTGAATGTTGTTAAATCATCCGAAATTTATATTTAATTAAATGAAACAAATTATTTATTAAAATTTGAACCAAAATATTATTTTATACATTATTACAGTAAGCAGTGTTTAAACCTTTGTGGATTAAATAGTTATCCTTTCCGGATTACAATATTTTAAACTTTTTTGATCTAAAATCTAATCATTTTTGGATTATAATATCTTAAACTTTCTGTGCATTCACAATTATTCCTTTTTGGATTAAGAAATTTTAAACTTTTTGCGGATTAAAAATAAATCGTGTTTGGATTGAAAAATTTAAAACTTTTCATTAGATTAAAAAATAATCTTTTTTTGGTCGTGTCCTATATGTAATCCAGAAAAGTTTAAAATTTAGTCCAAGATTTTTAACCGTGTAGGACATATAAAAGGCCAGAGGCACTAGAAAAATTCTGATCTTCGATTCACAATCAGCATCTTGAAAACCTTGGAAAAATATATTTTGGTCATCATCTTATTTCAACATTGCGGGTTGAAGAGTTCAACTTTCAATATATGTATGAAATCAATTGAACACTTGCAGCACAGAAATCAACACTTAAGTTTAAATTGCTACCATGTCGGAAATCATATGATGGTAAAAAAATTTCGAAAATAACAGTAGGCAATTAAAAAAACCTAAAAAAAAACCTACAAAAAATTTGTCAGTTCTTTTTTTTTTCTAAACTAGATATCTAGATACTAGATATAACTAGATAAAAAGATCGTGGCAACTATAATTGAACATGAAAAAATACGGTAGGTAGATTTGAACAAATTTTTTGAAAATTTGGTAGAACCAAATAATTCAGAAAATCTCAAAATAACAGAGAAAAAACTAATTCAGTGACAATAAGGAAAAACAGCATAAGTCGACTTATGTGGAAATTGAATTAATTGCATTATCTGATGCGTGATAAGCGATTCTATTAATCATATTTTTTTGGTATTTTTATCTATCACAGTTAATGAGTTTTAGATGAAAGAAAAAATACATAAGTTAAAATTTACATGCAATATCAAATTAGATCAAAAAATCAAATTGCTCTCCTGAAAACTATCAAAATCTGACTTATGTGGTTTTTCCTTATTTCCACAGAATTTCCTGTTCTGCTTATTATCAATTATCAGTTATCCTTTAGAACTGAACCTACTGTTTACTACCTGATGTTCGCTGTGTCCGACAAAGAGGAGACGATCGATCAAAAAATGCATTACATTTGAACAAAATTTTTTTTTCACAACATATTTAAAGTCGTTTATTGCGTTCTTCCATTCAAAAAATAAATTTGTTCATATTTTAGTTATATTTATTGAATCGTTTTTTAATTTAATCACACGTTTCTGACTTCAGTTTGACTATTTTAAATGCAAATTTATGTTTTTTATTGAAAGTTTGTATATTTTTTTTTTAATTCATAGGTTTTCGAGTTAAATTTTATTTTTCTGAAATAAATTTAACTATTCTCGATATTATCGGGAAATATTTATACCATTATTGAAAATCAGAATCTAACAAATAATATTATTCAATACCCAACTAACAATTGAAATTACAAGCTTTAATTTTTCAAAATTCTAACAGTAGTTCACCTCAATATAATTTAAAAAAAAATTGTTCGAAATTTTCTTCCTCGATTGCACTTGGTAAGTACTTGTGAAGACAAGTCTCAACGTTTTGTAAGCAAGCTTTTTTTGCTTGCTTCCATTTAAGCTATTGCAAAGTAATGTATGGAGGTCATCTTAATATATAAAAGACAAGCATCCTGCTCCGTGCTCTATATCGCTCAAACTGTTAATGGTTGTTGTATTTGCTATGCTTTTTTAAACATGTTCAGCCTGAACCAGAACCTGTTTGCACACAAATTTTATTTGATATTTGTCAGCAAGGACACATTGACGACGACTTGAACAAAACAACATTTGAGGTGAGGTCTGCTACTTAATTATTTTGACTGCGACCCGTCGTATGACGGGCTTCTATACTAGTCTTAATATATAAAATACAAGAGTCCTGCTCCGTGCTCTATATCACTCAAACTGTTTATGGTTGTTGTTTTTGCTATGCTTTTTTTGAACATGTTCAGCCTAAGCCAGACCCTGTTTCGCTCATTCAACCAAATATCGTTTAAGCTGTTAACTGTCAGCCTAAAAGTATGCACACAAATTTTATTTGATATTTGTCAGTAAGGACACATTGACTACGACTTGAAAAAAACAAAATATGATGTGAATGTAAAAATTGTCATATCGTCTGCTACTTAGTTATTTTTGAGATGGAGCCTCTCTGAACATTTGAACAAAAAATTTTTCTCCTTTGGTTTTACTTCAAAGCATCACGTGAATGTAAGTTTAAATTTTTCTGTACGAGCTTGTATTAGTTGCTTTGCGAGAACTTCTTCCGAAGCATTTTTACAAGCATATCTCCAGACTAATTGAAACGTTTTGAATTCTTAATGAGAATATAATAGGTTGGTTAAGTGGATATCATATTTGACCAAAGTGCGACAAAGCTTGTATTTTGTCCCAGAAGATTCAATACGATTTAGAATTTAAATATAATCCTCGCAATATCTTGTTGAAAGTTTCATTATATGTTTGGGAAGTGAACAATATAATTTTTGATGCAGTAGTAATGGAAGAGATCACTCAGAAAAAAATTTCTCGGAATATGATAAAAAAAGGCATGAGCATTTTTTTGTGAGAGAAAAATATTTATCATTTTAGAGATATTGAAATATTTGCATTTCTTAGGGCCAGTTTTTCAGTGCGGGCTTAAACTCGAATCAAGTTAAACCGAGCTTAACTCACCAAAAAGGGACGTTAAACTCTGTTTAACTAGGTATTGTATCATTCGTTTGAGTTGAATTGATTAAAATTATCATATGATGTGTTTTTCTTAAACCGAGCTTAAACGTTCAATTTTGGTGAGTTAACCTCGGTTTAATTTGGCTAGAGTTTAAACATTTACTGAAAAAATGGTCCTTAAGGCTCAACCAAGTTATGCGTAAGCAAGCAAAAGTAAGAGAGCAAAAGAACGTACTTGCTCAGCAATATATTGCGTCGCCCAAGTTGTGCGTAAGCATAACTTATCGAAATTTTGTTTAAAATTAGTAAAAAACATATATTTTAGATATGATTAATTTATTAAGTGAGGTTCGTACTGAAATTTACCGCTATTTTCAATCATAAAGCATGGATAAATTTACAAACTTCAAGAAAATATTTTTTTATAATTTTAATTGGGAATCTTTTTCGACAAAAACAAATTATTTTTTATTTGTCATTTCATTCGAATCGATTTATATTGAAATTTTTTTTAGTGCCTACTTTGAGAAAATTTGAATTTGAGAAAAATAGAGAAATTTTTCAGTGGAGAAAGATATGTGTTTTTTTCTGAGTGATGCCAACTAATTTTATTTTCATTGCGTCTTCCAACTTATTTACTTTTCTTTCCAATTTATCATTTTATTTGATGTCGAAGTGACGTATTTGAGATACTTGTCTGGCACTACTATTTTAAAAACTTTCATACTTCGCAGGTCTCATTCTGATAAAAATAATAACAAATTGTAAAAAAGTTCACGTATTAAGATACATTCTAAAACGGCACTACTTTTTTTAATTTAATAAAGTATTGTATTGTCAGTAATTTAAAATATGCATTTAAATGTTAAGGTTTTCAATAAGGTATTTTATAAAAATACAATACAAGAAAAATGCGTTTTTTCCAGCACTAAGGTTTCGAAGTACCAATAGTTAAAATAAATGTAAAAATTACAAATTTTTGAATTTTTTTAAAAGTGAGTAAATAAGTAATTTTGCAAAAAAAAAAAAGCCTACTTTATTTTTTATGTGATTTATACATACAACCTTTGAAAATTAATAAAAAATTAGAATCGTAAAAATAAATTTTTAACCAAAATCATTCGACTTGATACCGACAAATATGAATAAATGTAACAGACGATGTATTTTTACACCTTATTTTTTATTTTTTTCAAGCTATCAAAAACTTTGACATCTATGGCATCAACGTAGAATTATAAGTCATTTCCATTGTCGAGCAACGGTTTGTTAGATAAACAGAACCCGATCAAATAGGTTGAAATTCTAGACCCTGGTACTAGATTTGTGTAAATTAAATATTTAAAATCTATCGCTAAATTGTTTTCTCAATTCGCATTCTATTTTGTTTTCTCATTCTGTATTTGAGAGTTCTTAGAAGACGTTATGAATACTGAAATTGTGAAACGATTAACGACTGCTGAAATGAAGAAAAAAAAACAGTGTCTGCAATCGTTCAAGTGAAATAATAGACTCTCGAAAACTTTATATGTCATGAACACATTATTTTGTCAAATCATAAGAAAGCATTTGAAGACTTACTAAAAATAAGTCCTTTTAAAAATAGTATTTTAAGTCACAATAATAATATAATTCATACAAAAACTTCATTTTCGTTTTTTATATTCATAGCTGACTCCATTTTGGGCCTTTGTTTTTCATAAATACGAGTATTATTTCCCACAGCCGTTTGCGATACCAAGGTTTTTCTCCTTTTTTGTTTGTTTTTTTTTTTGTTTTGTCACAAAATAACTTCAAAATTAACTCTTTACAATTCATACAACTTTAACGATTTATTTACACTAGGATACATTTTCTTTATATATTTATAACTAGTATTCATTATTTTTTATTTTATTATTTAAATAAAAATTAACAATTACAGGGCTATCAGGGAGAGTTAGTAAGGAGGGAAGAACGTGCATGCATTATCTGGATTAAGTCTTATAATTATTATTGAGTTGAGGGTTTTGATTATGGAGTTTTTTGGTGTAGAAAATTTTGATTGATTGTCCGAAAGTTTTTTGGTGTTGTTTTTATTTATTTATTTTTTGGGTTTTTTGCATAGATGGGCGGGCGTGTGGAACAGGGAGGTATGTATACAAAAAATCAAATCACAAACTCACGCTATACACTCTGTCGCTCTAGAGCTCCCAACACATAGCTACGTTTTTTAGTCTATAAAATAGTAACTTGGTTTAAATGCTACAGATATCTCAAACGGATATCGAGTAATCAGACGGAAGTTTCTGTGGTGCTGGCGATAGTTGCTGTCTTTGGGAGTTAGACGTTGGTTGTTGTTGTTGTTGTTGCTGAGTTGCCACACTCTGTCCTAGAGCTGTTGCTGGTGGAGTCTTGAGAAGACGTGGCTGTGGCTGTTGTTGCTGCTGCTGCTGCTGCTGCTGTTGCATACTTGCTGTTGTAGATGCGGGGCGGGACCAGAGTGTTGAGCGCATGCCTAGTTTTAGCTTCTTCAGGGTGTCCACATCACATTCTGTCTCAGAGAATTCGGCGCGTTCGGTTATAGATGCGGCCTCGATTTGATGAAAACCGCCTCCACCGCTGCCGCTGTTGGGGCCCAGATTGCACTCGGCCGTCTGCAGTTGTATTGGCAACAGGGTGCGCATTGTGCCTGCCCTGTTTGGAGGTACATAGTATATAGAGAGAGGTTTTTGAGGTTGCTTTTTTGGTTGATTGGTTGTTGGTTGATTTGGTTATACTTTTGGACAGCAACTATTCACTCATGGCTTCAACACTCACATACAGAAAATCTTCTTATCGCATCGGGACTAGGGTTTAGTTAACTACAGTTGTTGTTGTTGTTGTTGTTGTTGTTGTTGTATTTGTTATGGTACTTGTTGTTGGGTACAGTTTCGGTTCTATGACTGTTTTGTGTACAAAATTGAAGCTGTTGAAAAGTGAAAAACATGACTGAATGAATGAAGCCCTTATCCAACCCTAACCAAACCCTTTTCCCTCCCCAAACTATTCACTCTTCTGCATTATTAGTTTTCTGCCTAGTCGCGTGTCTGATCGATAGGATCCATATATGTACAGGATATATCACCGCTATCTAAGTCCCCACCATAGTCACTAACCTCTAAACACCCCCCGTTTGCCGTATCCTATTTGGGCAGCGTCGTAGCTGAAAAGAACTTTGAGGAGAGTGGCGCTGTTGAGGGATTCAACAGTGTCGTCTCATTGGTGATGGAACTCATTTTATTGGGTATGGGACGAAATTGCGATTGCATGCAGGTGGGGGCTTGTTGCTGGGGACTAACAACGGATGTTAGGGGGCTGCTAATGCTACTTTCAAGCAGGTGATCTGTGGTGGACTGCGGATTCTGCTGGTGTGCTAATTTGGGGGTTATCAACAGGGGTTGTTGCTGCAGTTTTTTACTACTATTCACAACACTACAATTACTACTACTATTTTTCAAGTTATGATGATGAGATGCTGATGTTACTGTTGTTGGTGTTGTTGCATTTGAATGATGTTGTTGCTGTTGGATGAGTTGCTGCTGAAGATGCTGTTGTTGGAGTAGTTTCTGTTGTTGTTGTGTTGCTATCGATGGTGATTTCACCAAAGTAGGTATGTGACATTGTATAGAGTCTTGTGACTTGAATGTGTTCGATATAGATTTTAGATTGCCAGTGCGTGGTGATAGAATTTTATTGGTAGCCGATGTTGATGATGTGGTTGTGGTGGTGTTATTGTTGTTTTTGTTGTTGTGGTGTCTGGGTGTAGTGTTGGTGGAAAATTGATATTGTTGATGATACCTTGAGCGGCCGCGACGTGGTAATGATTTTTGTTCAGACATTGGTGATAGATCAGAGGATGTGCTTGACTGTGCTCCATGGTAGATGATACCTGTGGGAAGATGTTGAATGTTTTGGTCGCATTTGATATGTTTTCGACAGTAAGTAAGACATACATACAAACATATATTTATATATAAAAAGTATAAAATTACAAAAAAGGATGCATACATAACTAGCTTGATGTTTAAATGTAATTATATAAGTGTTAAAAAAATATATAATATCTATGTTTATGTGAGGGCAGCTCTTTTTGGTCGTTTGAAAGTTTAAAACTTTCAAAATTAATTGTATCCTTGTAGTTGTTGTTGGTGTTGTGGTTGTGCTAGTGTCTGTTTTGTTTTTGTTTTGTAACTCTATGGTGTTGTTGTAGTGTTTGTTTATTTGTTGTTGTTGTTGAAACATTTTCCTACAAATAAGTTATCGACATGTTGTGATTAAGAAAATGTTGTACAACTCTAGAGTCTGCGAAAAAAAAGTAAAGTAAAGAGAAAAACTGTCATTAAAATACTTGACTTTGTTTGAAGATAATTGAATTGAAGTTAGAACAGGGAAACACAGAGAGAGAGAGAGATAGACATAGACAGACATATAGAGTGAGAAAGACAGTGTGTTAGTAATTGTTATGTGCAGACTAGAGGAGAAGTTAATGTTACGAAGCATCATTTGAACGGAAAACGACTTTCGCTATGAGCTGTGCTTTGTTTTAATTAAAAATTCTTCTTGCCAACAGTGTATTTTGACTAACAAGTTGAAGAAGTTAAGAAGTTGAGGGTAAACATGGTTTTTTTATGTATTTTTGTTAGTAATACTGATAACAAAAATCATGTTTTCTGCTTTAAGAATTCTTATGGTATAAATCTGTTATGATGTGAAGTATGTAAAGAATGACAAATTAAATTTATGAAGGCTCAAATTTTTAAGCATTTGGAAAACATGGTTTTCTTTTAGTCCAGAGAGATTTTCATGTTCTTACATACAATTCCATTTCACACATGATCTTTTAGTGCATGCACACTAGAGTGGGTCGGCATCCATACAAAAAAAAAAATTTTGAAAAAACCACCCCCTATTTTAAAGTTGACCTCGAGAGGATTCCGAAAACAAAAACAATTTTTTTTTGGACCACCGGAAAAACAGCCAAAATGGTCTTCTTTGCATAACTTAAGCATTACATGTCAGATCTTAAAAACTTAAAAATATGTCGTTGAAAAGGGCTTAACGAGCACTACAATGTCTTCTTAAAACATTTTTACTTTTGAGGTCATATTCAATTAGTAAGCCCCCCCCATTGGACCGATTTATCCCCCTTAAATTTCTTTTTTTTTTCCCATATAATTAAACTCCGTCAAATTTGTTTAATTTGTGTTCAAAAAATTATTTATTCAGTTTAAAAACAAAGAAGTTATAATAGTTCAAAAATTTGATATAATCCTTTTTTTTATAAAAAATTTACTTTAAGTTTAGTCAACGAACAATTACATAACATAAACAAAATTGTAAAAGAAACTTAATAAATAATTTTTTGAACACAAATCAAACAAATTTGAAGGAATTTAATCTTATGAGAAAAAAAAAAAAAAATTAAGGGGTATAAATCGGGCTAATGGGGCTTACTAGTTGAATATGACTTCAGAAGTAAAAATGTTCTAAGAAGACATTGTAGTGCTCGTAAAGCCCTTTTCAATGACACATTTTTAAGATCTGACATGTAATGCTTAAGTTATGCGAAAAAGACCATTTTGCTGTTTTTCCGGTGGTCCAAAAAAAAATTTTTTTTGTTTTCGGAATCCTCTCGAGGTCAACTTTAAAATTGGGGGTGGTTTTTTCAAACTTTTTTTTTCGACTCACTCTAATGCACACCTCCATGAGGCCGTGTTGATAAAAAAATGTTTGATAAACTTGGTATTAAAAATTCCTTTGCTCATTGTTATACCCTCCATAAAATGCTTTTGCGATACATTTGCCCTTGACTTCATGAACTTTTTTAAAGAAAGTGCCTTTTTTTGAGCAAGAAAATTTCAAACAAGTAGATTTCTCTAAAGTTTTTAATCTGGTAGCTATCATTTGAGGTTTTCAATTTTATGAAATTTTTGTTTTGACAATTTTGAAAAAAAAAAATAAATACAAAAATTGTTTTCATACAAAAAGTGTTTTTTTTTTCAATATGAAAGTGTTTCTTTTGATCAAAAAATCGACAACTTTTTAAAAAAATTTCAGAACTTCTATGGATTAATACATCGTGAAATCGTTTCGTGAAGCCAAGGAATATTTTAAACTCAGCTCATCAAACATTTTTTATTATATATACTTTGAATGTATCGCTATGGAAATAGTGGGCATGAAACAAGGGCACCGAAAAGTGATATCTTTTAACAACCACTAGCTCCTGAGGAACGTTAAAATAGTTTTTGAAAATTTGGGATTTTTTGATTCTTTTAAATAAAACTTGATTGATTGCTTTCAAATTTTGGATTTAAATATTTAAATTAATTTAAGAAATTTAATTTTTTGGTTTCAGTAAGACTCCTTTGTTAAAAATCCATATAAGAAGCTTCATATTTTTGAATAAGAAGCATTTTTGTTGAAAAATTCATAAAATTTATATGTCAAACTTTAACCTGAACAGTCAAAAGAACTTAATTTGGAAGCGTTAAAAATATGATATTTTGGAAGAGTTACGTTATAAGGGTGAACAAAACGTAATGATTTTCATATGTTCTGTGAGCTTTACTTGGTCAACATTTTTTATAACTTCAAAATTTAAAAATAAACCAAAATCTTCCAAATTGAAAAAAAAAAACAAATCTACCAAATAACCAGAAGCTGAATTTAACATAAAAAAAAAACTACCAAATTTGGTAGAATTTAGCTAAAGCGCCAGGGTAAATAAATTTAACCAATTTAATCGCTGAATTTGGGTAGCTAAAAAAAATTCGGCTTTTGCGTGACTTACGACTTTAACTGGAATATTTATATGATATTTATAAATTTATGGTATACAAATGGTATTAATTTGGAGTATAGCTGTATGAATGGAAATTCAAGTTTTATAATATTGAGTGGAATAATGTTCATACTGGTTTTTTACTTTAAATTCAACCTTTTTCCATTTCAAATTAAACTTTTTCCAAATCAAATTGAACTTTTTTCAAGTTAAAAAAAACTTTTTCCATTTCAAATGTGGTGACCGTGGCATGCAGGTTAAATGTGTGGCTTAGCATGCTCGGAGCCCGGGTTCGATCCCCAGTCGCGGCGAAAAGTCTTCTTCAATAAAAAATTTTTCTAATCGGTCACCATCTCTCTGCAGACAATGGCAAACCTCAGAGAGTAAATAATGCCATGAAAAGCTTCTTGAGAACATGAACTTTAGCCGTTTGGAGTCGGCATAAAACATGAATGGAAGATGGGCCAATCTACAGATTAACAATAATAAATAAAGCAAATTGGAATTGACCTAAATGCCTTCTATCCATCTTTAATCGCATCTAACTTCAAATCGAAAAATACACGTTGTGTCTTTTATTCTGTAAGAAGGAGTTACTTTGGTAAAACAAATAGCTTAATAGCTATTGTTAAAATGTCATGGTATGGATTTTAAACACCGACTTTACTCCGTGAATTTACTTAAAAACAAGAAAAAAGGAATGTTTTGACCGATTAACAAAAAATAACCTTTTCAGACTTCTAAGGTACAGCAAAGAAAAAAAAAAAATTCAAAACTGCTTTTATCTCAAAAACCCAAATAAAACAAAGCTAGGTTTTATTAAGACCTATTGGCTTTAAAATAGTGATTTAAGTTATAATTTATATTTTTATATTTATATTTTTAATAAATTTATGCAATAAGGTTTACACACAAGAACTAAAAATTAATAAAATAACAATTAATGCTTAACCATTACATGTAATAAAAGAAACATAAACTAAATTTTTTTTTTTAGCTAAGGTTGAATTTGAATTTTAAAAAGTTTAATTTGAAATGGAAAAGGTTTAGTTTGAAATGTAAAAGGTTTAATTTGAATTGGAAAAAGTATTTTTTGACTTGTAAAAAGTTCAATTTGATTTGGAAAGAAGGTTGAATTTGAAGTTAAAACCTGTAATAATTTTGGAATAACACGAGTTTATTCTTGAGAAATATTATAAAAAAAATAAAATTTACCCTCAAACTTTTCACTGTATTCCAATAATTTTATAAAATAAAACTATGCAATTTATAACAATTTCGGAAATATAGCAGCTACTAAAATGAGAGTAGCTATACCATGTTACAGTATTACTCTTCAGTGTATGTCACAAGCTGATTTCGGGTAATGACCACTATTTGCTCGTTGAAGGCGGATTGTAATCATGGCAGTGATACAATGTGAACCTGAGGTCGACATTGAGGAAATAAGGGAGTTGGCTCAATGCATTATGAAGAAGAATGCAAATTATGATGAAGAGAGTTTTAACGTTCAAAGATGAAGCCAAGAAAATTTTTTGTTGTCGTTGCAAAATGAAGAACGTTATCAAGCTAGACCCGAATTATAGAGGTCCTTTGGAAATAGTATAAATTTTGGTTGTTGAAGTTTATACTCTTGTACCTCTTGATTCAAATAACATTATACATAAGTCTGTAAATGCTCTCGTGACAGATGTCACGAGATATAGTTAATGATTTCAATAAGGCTTGTTGTTATTCTAATGTTGATGAAAATATTTAACAATTAAATTGTACTTAAATAATTGGAAGACCCTGCTCTATTGAAAGCTTATTGCCACGAAATGTGGTGTAGAACAAGAAAATGTATCTAAACATATCGCACACTAAATACAAAACAGTCACAACTCAAAATTTTTCGATAACGACTTTTTGTTATAAATCAATTCACAAAACACATATCTCACTATCTTTTTCATTATTTTCTTCATTAACTGGAGGAATTAAGTTTATGTCTTTAAATGAAAATTGCTTTTCTTCTGCAGAATCAATCAAAGAGTTTTATTTTTCGCTTCTCCTGAAAAGTGATGTTTTTTGTGTTGTGACTGTTTTGTATTTAGTGTGCGATATGATACAAATGCCACAGTAAGTGAAGAAAATTAAGAACAAAGTTTTGTTGAATGCCTCGCATCTCGATAGGTGGTTAACAACAAGTAGAATACTATTTTAAATGTATCACGGTAGGAGGTGAGGAACATGAATAAAGTTCTATTTAATGTCTAGTACCACAAAATGGTACTTTGCGAATAATAAAATGAATGCTGTGTTAAATGTCTACTGCAAGGGTATGTGGTGAAAATCTAACAAGATGCTATTTTCAATATCTGGTTCAAGTTCAACGGTACGTTTTGAAAAATTTATGATTTAAAGACGATATTAAGAAATATCAAAAAAGTTTCTAACTTCCATTCTGGCTCTAGATTTCGGAGAACACAAAATGAAGTGAATTAAAATGTATGATACGAATCTTAGAGCAATTTTAGAAGTACAAGGTCGTATGGTTTGTAAGATTTCACAATTTTAAAATGTTAATATCATTTAACTGATCTATCATTATAATTTTTAAGTGCGATAAAATTTTTTTTTTGTTTCATTAAAATTAAAAAATTTACTTTATTGACTTAACTTAAAACAAAAACAACTCAATACAAAATGCGTCTTCCTGATGCAGTTTGTTTAAAGTCACACATTCAGGAGACAGAAGAACTAGAAAAACTAGAGTGTGGTTATGGCAACAATTGAAAAGAAGAGTGTGAAGTATATGCCAAAACATGGGCATATTATAAGAGAGCTTAGGTTAGTAGTTAGATATATATAATATAAATATAAACATAACATATTGTTATATAGATATGAGTATTGTATAAATGGAAAACATGCATTACAGAAAGAAATTATTTGTTTAAAATAAAAATATAATTACATTTAGTATTTCAAAAATATTGCACATTGTATGAATATGTATTGATAAAAATATATATGTTTATATTTATGTATGTCCTAGTTATATAAAAAAAAACATCAACGAAACATACAGAAAGTCTTTTTTTGGAGAAGTTGGCACTTTTGTCCTGATTATGCGTGACTGATTTTCATTTAACTATTAACTGAAACATATTCTAAAAATGCTATGAAGAACAAAGTTGAAGACTAATTTTTTTGAAGAGAGGTGCGAATTAGGCATAAGATAGCTGGTTTGATAACAATACTCAAAAATTTTACAAAAACTTTCATCACTACTAATGGCGATAACATAGAAATATAGGAAGTGTTCGTAGAGCCCGAATATTTGAATGGCTTTTTTTCGATTGGCACCAGTTTTCCTGTTAATAGCAAAATTCCAAAAATTAACTGTCAAGAGCACATACTTATAAAAAACATATATTTTCCACTGATAGTTTTCTAAGTGTTTGTAAGGCAAACAAAAATAATTCGATTTTAAGAATTCAAATAAAAGCTGGTTATGACCTCTCCAGGTCATTTTTAAAATAGGAAATAATTTTTCATATTTTTTTTTCGAACCCGTCTTATATTTGTCTTATGTAGGTCTAACTTTTTGTTGACCATATAAAGGGTATTTTTTATGAGGTTTCAATATGGATTACTCTATTGTATGACAGTTGTTTTGAAAGCTTAAAGTGACGTCTCTACTCAGTATTGTTTGGCAAATCATCATAAATAAGTTAACTCCGAATAAGTTAATGAATTTTTGTTGTCAAATCTTCAAGATATGGATGTGAACGAAATGTGGTTTCAACAGGATGGTGCCACTTGTACAACTGCGGGCAAAACAATCGACTTATTGAAAGAACATGTCAACGACAACATTATTTCTAGAAATGGACTGGTGTATGGCCTCCGCGTTCGTGTGATTTGACGCCACTTGATTATTTTTTGTGGGGATACGTGAAGTCATTGGTTTATGTGGATAAACCAGCAACAATTGACGCTTTGGAAACCAATATTCAACGTGTCATGGCTGAAATACGCCCTCAAATGCTTGAAAAGGTGGTCGAAAATTGGACCTCCAGAATGACCTTTGTGCAAAATAGTCGTGGTAGCCATATGCCCGAAACTATGTTTAAATGTAAAATGCCAAGAAATTATCTATCAATTAAAAAAATTTGTTTGGCCATTTCATAATTTGGCATGTATTTTATTTAAATTTTAAATCAGCAAGCTCTCAAAAAACACCTTTTAATTATTAAGAGATGTGAGAGAAGCTTGAAAGTTAACAATTTAAAAATAAAAAAAAAAAACTTGTAAGGTATATCTTCGACTAGGCCGTAGTAAAAATACCCCCACGGCCGATTCGTAATGGTACAAAATCTTAAATTTTAGCTCTTTTTGAATGAGATTTCAAAAAATTTGACTATTTTGATGACGTCTAAAATACATTCATATCAAATTGTTTTCCTGCAAACTAAAGACAAGCCTTTTTATACAGTTTTAAATTTTGGTCTTGTATGGGAGGTGGGCGTGTTTGTGGGTGGGAAACGCCCAATTTTTTAACACGTCTCAATTTTTATACAAAAATAATAAATATCCAATTTTACTTTTGTAGCTTCGACAGAAGCCTATTTATATAGTTTTGAATATTAGCGCTGTATGGAAGGTGGACGTGTTAGAGAGTGGATCATGCCCATTATTCGAACACACCTCAGTTTTGACATAGATTATACAAATACCGTATTTAAGTTTTGTAGCTTAAATATTTGCTTCTCTATGAAGTTTTCATTATTTGGGTTGTATGGGAGGTAGGCGAAGTTTCCATCCGATTTAGCCCATTCTCGAACTTCCTCTTAGTTTTTTAGAAAAAAGTTTACATATCAAAAAAGACGAACATGGTTAAATCAACTCAGGTGGTGATGCTGAGCAAAAATATATATACTTTTCTATACCTACCACCCCTCCTCATGGGCGTTACATACGTCGTGACAAAATCAATATACCAATTAAGCAGTACGGTGGGGTATAAAAATTAATAAAAATAATAAATGAAATCACTATTAAAAAGAAAACAATTTGAAATCCAAAGAGTATCAAACATGCACTTCGAAAAAAAATGGCATAGGATTTGCTCCAGAGAATGAAAAATGATAAAAAGCTTCCATGAAAAAGAGAAATATATACAAATATATCGTATTTAGAGAAGACGACATTTTTATTTTTATTGAAGAAAATACTAATTTTCTTATCAAAATAAAGGAACAATTTTTCATTTTCAAGAAATTTTGCTCTATAAATGAGAATTTTTTGTGCGAGAAAAATACTTTCATTATTAAAGACGTTGAAATATTTCCATTACCCACAAGTAAAGAAATATTTCTTCTAAAATGTGAAAATTTATTCTAATTGAAGAAAATTTTATTTGAAAAAGTGAAAATTGCTATTATCGAAAATAGAGAAATTTTTTATCGGAGAAATATAGGTACTTTTTTCTGAGTGTACTTCGAAAAATATCAATCTGAGTTGAAAAACTTAAATATTTTAGAAATTCTATTTGAAATTCACAAAAATTCCGTTTTGAAATTCAGAAATTCTATTTGGAATTGAGGAAAAATCATGTGTAGTTCAATTTTCGGTTTTGATTGTTTCTGAATTACAGCTGAAAATGGAGAATGGTGTAGACCAATCTCTTAAGCCACAACTTCTTTCAATTCTCCCGGTTTATTAATGAACATATTAATAAATCAAAATAAACCGTCAACTGAATTGTCATTCCAGCTTTAGCTAAATAAGTACCACTTGCAAAGATGGGGCTCAAAATAAGATCTATTTTGGTCAAAAGCTGCTCACTTTTCAGTCTATTCATCACATTGTTTCCTTAAAAATGTTAAATCTTGAAACTATCTAACTTAATCTGTAGTTGGCATTGTGAATTGCTCTTTGTATCAATTTTCGTCAAAACTGACTAATTCAATCTGATTACATTTCAATCTGCCGTTTGGAATTTTTCATCTAGTTTACTAATTAGGTGAATAATTAAGTAAAATAAAGCCACAGCAATTAATTAAAAGAGAAAAGTGCCAGCTCTGTCTATTTGTACTTAATTGTATTTCTTATTGACAAACATAGATAGATTTATTTATATATATTTTTATATACATATATATATATATATAGTATATGACGAGGGTAAATAAGAAAAAAAGTCAACGCTAATCATTGCAATACGTACTGTGCTTGATTTTTCCATCGTGCTGATTGGATGACTCGGTACGACTGGATGTCAGTTGATCCCCATCTGACTCGGATTCTTCACTCTCTGGTTCTGTTTTACGTGAGTGACGACGACGATTCTTCGATGACTAATTGATAGAGAAAAAAAAAAGTGAAACGGAATACAATCAACAATTAAAAAATGTCCTGTAGAGTTTTTATCAGTATTGAACAAAGCAAAAATACGCCAAGGACTAAAAAATAAACTGAAAACGCGTACTATTACGGGAAAGAGAAAATGAAAAAATAAATGACAAAAAAATAACACAAATATACAAAAAGAATACGATACGATAATATCAAGCGTTTCATTGTGTTTGTCGTTAATGGAGTTGGTCGGTGTGTCGTTCTGTTCGTCAGTTTTGAGAGTGAGTTAGTTAGTTAGTTAATTACTTTGAGTTAAATGAGTGCGTTAGAGAGTTATACAAAATACAAAAAAGCTGCCAATTAATACGAGTTTACAGTGTGAGCTCATGTTTGTTTTGTTTTTTTTTTTTTTTTTTTGCTCTTGTTGTTGTTGTATAAAAATTAGTTAAATGAAAAGTAAACAACGCACGATATTATAATATGGCGAGGAGTTATAGAGATTTGTTTGTTTTGATTTTGTTGGACGGGTTGTGGATTTCAGTACCGCAGCAGGTGGTGGCGATGAACAACCCTCGGTCAATGCACGTTCGTGATACATGAACGAGTGCAGCAGCGTGTTGGCTGGTCCCGCGTGATGAGGTTGCGCCAGTGTGCTAGCTTCCGATAGTTGAAATGTGGCATACGGTGATATATCCTCCGATGTTTCTGTGGGTAGAAGAAGAATGGAAACAAAAACATGATTGTATGAATTAGTAAACAATTAGCGTTGAACGAACAGCAGGTGTTTGGGAAACGCATTAACAGCAATGGACATTTAATGGGCAGTAAAGGAGGAGTGTGTTGTCGATGGGGGCGGTAGGCAATAGTTAAGGCGCTTTAATTTTCAATGCAGATTAAAGTATATGAATTTATAGCTAGATTTTGGTGTACATAGAATAATGATGGTTTCTGGTAGCACATTTGCGAATTATAAGAATAATGGCGTGATGTAGTATGATAATATGCATAGATAATGGTGGAATATAAATAATTATCAAAGTCATAAATGAAATTACAACACAACAGCGACCAAAGAACAGTCCAAACAGTGAAAGAAATGAAGCAGTCCTCCTGAATCGAAACCGAAAAACACGATAATAAGGGAAATCAGATATTCGGTTAAAAAATGTTCGTTAATTTTAGAAATAGTTTTTAGTATGTTCTTGAAGCATTATGTTGTAACTTGAAAGCTACAAAATATTCCATTTCTCCGGCTTATCTTCTATGTCCATTAGGGCGTATCGAAATATTTAGCTAGTATTCTTAGAGGTGTCAAAATTTTCCATGGTAGTCAAGATCAGCCCAAAAAAATTTTTCAAATTAAAAGGATATCTTCCGCAAAGCTAAAATTGTTTCTTGAGAAAAACCGTAAAAACTAACTATCTTAAAATGATTTGATTTTTGTAAGAAAAACAATACTTAAAGCAAAAGTATAAATACAGTTTGACTAAAAATATCTTGCCTAACAGTAAGATACTCACGATTTTTATCCACACTATTCTGTATAAAGGATATTCGAATCGAAAGTTATACTTGAGACAGAGGCGTTCCTAGGCTTGGTGTCACCCGGGGCGGATTCCCACGGTGTCACCCCTATAAGAAATTTCTAAATGCAATTAGAAACCAATTCCATGAGATTTTGTCTTTTTAATATTTCCTTTACGTTTTCCGAAAAAAAAACAGATGTCAAACAATAACAAATTGTTAAAAAAACAAGAAAAATATTACATTTTGAAAAATTTTTGTTTTTATTGAAGTAAAATGCTATTTTAATAACTGTTATTTGAACTTTTTTGGTTGCAAACTATAGTAAGAGCCACAGGCAAAAATTTTGTATTAAAATAGCGCGATTTTAAATCATTTAATGTATTGAAAAATCGCCTGCACCGAAAAATTTTATCACTCAATTTGTAATAAAAATATTATATTTTTTATAAATTAAATGATTAAAAAGAGGGTTAAAAGTTATTATTGCAGGCGAAACATTTTTATTGAAAATGTCGTGATTGTTAAATTTAACAAAAATTGCAAAAATGGTTGAAATTGGTCATTTCCTAAGGGTACTTTCCTTGGGTACTTTTCCTATATTATTTTTTTACGATCGGAAACTCCCATTTACAACTGCCGGGAGAAAATTTTTCATGATTGGGCTGATTATTTTGTATGGGAGATGCATGCCAAAGTTGGCCGATCTTAACAAAATTTGGTCAGACAGCTGGCAATAAGAGAAATTGATGTGCACTGAAAATGTTGGAAATTGATAAGACCTTAGGGGTACCTCCCTAGGATGTATATTTAAATTTTACATAATTTTGTATGGAAGGTACGTAAAAAAGTAACCCGATCCTAACGAAACTCAGTGAGAATGATAGACATATAGATAATAGATGTTTATTGAAAATTACAGAAATTAGTAAGACTTTATTTTTATCCTGCATAATTTTCTTGTTTATGAAAAGGTGCAGATAATATTTTGAAAGTCAAAAGCTAATATTTCAAATAAAATTTCAAAAAAGTTTCGCTAAATCCAAGAATCCGTTTTTTTTTTGTTTTTGTTAAAGATTTTAAGGATATGTTAAAAATCTCTTAAATTTTATATAACTAAATAATTTGGTTCAATATTCTAAAATTAAGATAAACAAAAAAACCAATTTTGTTACTATTTGCGTACCATTTTGATGCATTAAAAGTGAGTTGTCTTAAATACTGGCATTTCTTACTTTAAGAGTTGCAATATTTGAAATTACCTCATCGAAATCAGTAATGTTGATTTCAAGCTCATTTGCAATGGATAAAAAAGCAAAATCGGAAACTCTGGCCTTCCCATGGAATACCTTGGAAGTCCAATGGAAGTCCAAATAAGTCTATATTACTTAAAGCTTTCAAAAACTCCTTTCGCATGAAGCTCAGCAATTACATTTTTTACCTTATGCTATGTCTACACAGAGAGTTAAGTTAATTTTAACTAACATTTAACCGAAGTTGTTCACACAGAGATACCGTAGCAGAATTGAGTTAAATTTGCCGACAATGCTGCTGGTGTCTCTGCGTGCACATGCGTTTTTTACTTGCTATGCGAAAGCTCTGCCCATATTTGGATGAAAACTACTTTCCCCACTATTGCCCAAATCCTTTTCGAAGTTCTTTTTCTCATTTTTTAAAGAAAATAACAACATATAGTTAAAAAAAAAAATTGTATAATTAACGAATCAGCTGTTCTATTTTGACAGTTCTTGTAAAAAAAAGTTTCTTTCATGAAAAATACCACTGAATATAAACATTTATATTATTTTGTAGTGTACTTTTAGGCACTTTTTTCATTGAGTCATAAAAACTCAGAATATATAATGAGTTAAGTTGAGTTAAATTGTACATTTTTGTACTGGTAACGCAAGAGTTTATTTCTCGTTAAATGGGAAAACTCAGCTTTGTACTGGTAACTCAAACTTAACTCTCTGTGTAGACGTAGCATTAAAGTATTTTATCACTTTTTCCGATTGTGAGGGAAAAAAAAATCGAATTGGTGTCACCCCTAAAATGGAGGTACCCGGGGAGGACCGCGCCCCCCTTCCCCCCTAGGAACGCCTCTGACTTGAGATAGCACAAAACTTTTGACCGTAACCATTTAGTCTAAATTTTAATGGTATTCATTTTAGTGTTGACGTATACCTTAAAAATTATTAATTAATAATGTGCATAGTTTTTGTAAATGCATTATCTTGTTTTAGAGAAATGTATACTTAAACGCAATTTTTTAAATTTTTCAAAAACATGAATATAAGATTTTAAATCATGGAAATGAGAAGTGCTGTTGTAGATAATCTTCTGAATTTGGATTTTTCAAATATTCCTGAACACGAGCCTACCTGAAAATATTTATTACATATGCCAGGTTAAAACCACGATTTTTTAAATATTTTGATATTCAAAAAATTTTACTTCCTAGCATCAAATTGCAAAAGTTGTTTTATTTATTGAGACCTCTTAGAATGTGAAATTCGAAAAAAAAATTAAATTCGATACGTTCTAATCTCCAAAATTTTTCTTTATTTTTAAGATATTTGCTAGGAGTTACATGCGAAAAATTTCATTTTTTAAATTCGAGATATATCATCCACACCATCGAAAAACATAATATTAAAAGTCTGATTTTGCCACACTTTACTTTATACATTAAATTTGCCTTTTCGTCGCACGGAAAAATTCAATTCGGAGCAAGGTATATACACGTAACGTTAAAGACCGCAAATTAGACCGGCTGCTAGAAGTGTAGGACGGTATTCTGTTTTTAAATTTTCGATTTTAGTCGTTTATTTGATCAATCGTCTTCGATATACTTCTTAAATTAAGTTTTTTTTCATTGCCAATTAAGATAATTATTTAAATGCAAACCCACCTTAAAACTCAATTTCAAAACATGTAACGTTAAATACCACATAAAACAGGTTTCATCTTCAAAACAAACAAAAGTTGGAAGAAAAATTTGTTCAGACAAAATGCAAGTGAAGTTGAGGCCTACTTCTGCGCACTTACAAAATTTGTAAGTTTAATGAAATATTTTAGATATATTTGTAGAAATATGCATTTGAGTGTAACGTCAAAGAGAAAAAAATTTTTCAAATTTTTTATTCAAGAAATGGATGTTTATTATTTTATAATTTTTTTTTCAATTTTTCTCGAAATTCAGTTCAAATTCATACTTTTACATTTCAAATTTAACTCTTTCCGAATCAAATATAAGTTTTTATAAGACAAAAAAAACTTTTTTTACCAACTGATAGATTTTGATTTGTCTATTAGTGTGACCCATAATCATTTAAATAGTGTTTTTACTCAAGCTGTTTTTGGAAGCTTATGCTCTCAGAAAATGATCTTTCGATTTGCGTTCAAGTCAACGGTTTTCTTTGTTGAATGAACATTTCAAAGTATTTTTGTGATCATCAGTCGAAATATTTTTGTGTTTTTCTTGAATTATCTGTCTTCTGCAAGCATATCCAAGTTATCAATATCTTAATGGAAGTGTGCTAGACTGTCATGCGGAGGACGTGGGTTCATATCCTAGCTGTGTTAGTATCAAAAATTTTAATTTAATAATAGAAATTCTAATTCTGTTTGATTAACGCTTGGGACAAAAATAACCTAAATTATTTTTGTTTGCTTACAATCTTGAAAAAAACTAGTTTAAATAAAAAGAAGTGTTTGTTGGTCTTGCCAGTATTCAAACCTGGAACAGTCGAGTACTAGACTTACACGTCAGCACACTCGGCAAAACATGAAGTTCCAAAACTGTGATAAAATTTCAATAAGTACGTTTTTATATGTGTTTTGTGTTCTATAGACCAATAGACTGTTCTGTAGACTGTTCATTTGAAAGTTTCTTTTTTTGAATGGTATTTAACTGTGATATCTGTTATATCAACCTATGATTTGCTTGATATAACAGCATTTTTTACCAAAGTGTGGGGTAGAGTATTTTTGTAATTTTTTACAAATTTTTGGAAAAGGTTTAGACGCTAATCAAATTTTACCTTAAATCGAGTCTTCGGAGATTTTTTCCAATTTCAAACATAATAAAATGTTGGTCAATTATAAACATTTTCTTAGTATTTAAGTTATTTTTTCAAAAATAAATGTACAAACTTTACTTAAATATACACAAGTCAGAAGTTTTGGCAATTCTTTTGGTCATTTCCGTAACATATTTTTAATTTTTTCATGAAATTTCCATAAAATAAAAAAAAAAACATTTCAGAACTTTAAAAAATTTCATAAAAATTAAAAATTCCATGAATTTAATAGTTACACTGAGAAAAAAATCATATTTTATAATTAAACAAAAAATTTTAAAATACTCATTTACGTTTCTACTAAAAAGAAGTTAAAACGAATTTAATTTACATTTTAGCTGTAAGCTCTTTTATTTTTTTTTTAATTTTCTCTTAAATCATTCAAATAAAAAAAATTGTTATCTGAATACAATGTCAATTTTTGAGTTTTTTTAAATTTGTTTTACAAATATCGAATATGACAAAAAATAATAACTAGTTAATTATTTTAATATTTTAAATATTTTAAAAATACATATTTAGACTACAAACTTCATCCAGCGAAGTTAAAATTTGGTATTCGGAGGGCCCCAGCGGTCGCTGATTACGAATCTGATATCGAAAAAAATAAAATAATAAAATTTAAAAACAACAAAATAAAATTTTTGTTTCAAATTTGTTTTTTTTTTCAATTTGAAAACATTGCTTTAAAAACAAAAAATTTTGTTGTAAATTTAAATTTAAAAACATTTGTGTTTAACTGTAATGAAATTGTTTCAAGCTCTATTTTAAAAACAAATTTGTTTGATATGAACACAATTGCTTTTAATTTTAACACATTTTCCCCTCAGTGTAGAAATATCACAAAATTCTATGCAATTAAAAAAAAATCTTGATTTTACTTTTAGCCAAATAACCAAAACAATTACTAGAATTTCTGACTCATATACATTAAAATCTACACTAAGAAATAAACACATATCTTTCTCCGATAAAAAATTTCTCTATTTTTGATAAAAGCAATTTTATCTTTTTCAAATAAAATTTTCTCCAATTAGAATAAAAATTTTCATATTTTCGAAGAAATATTTCTTCTGGAAAATGGAAATATTTCGATGCACAAGAAATTCTCAATTTTAGAGAAAAATTTAATGAAAATGAAAAATTTTTCTTATACATATTTTGATACAAAATTCACTTCGAGAAGTATTTTCTTCAATAAAAACAAATCTTTACACAAAAATAAAAGGTATTTTTCTCTAAAAACTATATATTTCTATTATTTTAAAAGAGAAGCTTTTTATCATTTTAAGAGAATTTTGAGGATCACATTTAGAGAAAAGCATTCTCTGGAGCAAAGTCTATACCATTCTTCTCTAAATATGATGCCTTATTTATCATATTCCAAGAAACTATTTTCTGAGTGTAGGCATTTGTTTTTCGAAAAAATTACTAAAAGACTAAGAAAATGTCTCTTCAACCAACTTATGTATGAAAATTAAAGATTCTCCGAAAAACCGTTGAGGCAAAAATTTGATTAGCGCGACCTTAAAACCCTTTCCAAAAAATTTGCAAAAAAAACTCAAAAATACCTGAATTCACAAGCAGGTGAATAAGCCTTAAAAAAGCTGGATGCCTTTCAGCACTTGAAAGGACATTGACGAAGCTTCTAATGATGAATTGTGAAGTGTGTTTGAGCGTTATCTAATATTTCTTTAAAATTGATCGAGAATTGAACATGCATGTTTTATGCCGACTTCGAACGACTTAAGTTCATGTTCTCATGAAGCTTTACTGGACATTATTCCCTCTTTGAGGTTTGTCATTGCCTGCACGACCAATCATAAACTTTTTAAATCTGAACCTTCGCTTAAAACATTTGATTCTTGTAATGGTCGCAATATTTTCAGTGGATATTGATAATGCATCAAGAAACGTAATGAACATAAAATATGAACTTTTAAAGCTATGTGGCATATCATGTTTTTGCAATAAGCCTTTCATTTATATCTCAAAAATTCAGTTGAACAAAGGAACTAGTAGTTTTTGAACGAGTACTAAAAAACTTAACAGACCTCTACGTGTCTTAATTCAAAAATGTCCAGTAGAGTGGGTCGAAAAAAATTCTCTCCTATTTTTAAATTGACCTCGACAAAATACCGGAAAATTAAAAAAGTTTATTTTTGTCCAGCCATAACTTTTATCCGTAACTTTAAGGTGTAACCCATCAAGGAAATTTCCATCAAACCATGAAAGAGCAAGAAATATACACAGAACCAGTTAGTGTGATGATTTTTTTCATATGGCAACTTCCTGTTTTCTTTTTTTGTTTAAAATCAAGGAATGCAATAAAGGGTTAAGCATTTGACGTCTGATCTCTGAAAATATATTCTTTCCGAACTCTTGTCGTACTCTGTATGGAAGATCCGTGCAACTTAGCTATTTTTAAAGTCCCATTAGATGATGCTGTTCCCACACTCAATTTTAGAGCTGAGCCACCCTTGACACTTATTAGCCTAAAACTTTAAATCTCCCAATGTGTAAAACGTGCTCCAGACAAATGTAGAAACTTACCCGGAATTTTTTCATTATTCTGCAGAGAGACCTTGTGAATGGTGGCATAATAACGCTCCCGCTGCGCAGCCTCATTGTTTTGTCGATTCTCCAACGATTCCTTTTGAATGCGATTTCCTTGCTCTAAATCATTTCCAGATAATAGCAGCAACGAACACAGATAGTCAGCAGCAAGAAAAAATATAAAAATTTTTTTATGTTCTATATATATCACCATGTAGATATGTTAAATAGCATGTAGTTGTAATGTTCGCATGTGTGCGTATGTCTATGGTTTATTTATGACAAGCCATAATTTAAATTTCAATTAAAATTCAATTTGTTTTGAAGCTCATGTTTGCTGTTCCCAACTGTTTCGAAAACAACAATAACTACACTAACATTTGCAACAAACACACACACAATCGATTGCCATTCAATACTCACTGTGTCTGTAGCACATGATTACTAACGCAATCGTGCAAATCATGCCCGAAACTGTCGCTATGCTGGGAATCAATAAATTAACATTGCCATAGAATAGGTTGGAGCCACGTTGGCCGCGCTGTACTATTTCCGGCGGTGGTGGGTCACCGTCCTTGGTCAGGGTAACGAATGTGAACTCGGCATTTGCCTGACCGGCCACATTGTGTGCCTCCATTTTAAGTTGATAGAGCGTAGCCGGCTGCAGACCCGAAATTGTGAAGCGTCGTTGTGGTTTTAACGCATTCGAAACTGGAACGAAAACAATTATTAATGAGAGAAGTAGAAGTAGTACTCTGCTAGTGCGTATGAAATTGTTTTTGGCAAATATATTTATGAGCTGGAACAAAAAACAAAAAAAAAAAAACAAACCTATAAAGCTTGAAACAATAAAAATTGGTACACGTTCTCTTTCTTGCTGAGTTTTAAGGAAAAACAAAATTGGAGGCAGTAATTTTTTTTTTGTGTTTTACTCACCCAGTATCCAATCCTTGTCCAGATTGTCGGTAACAGCTCGATACTGCAGCACAAAGTATAACATTGGGCAGCCATTGTCGGGCCATGTATGCAGACGAATAAGCACCGATGTTGAGTTGGGCGCTATCAGATTCGTTGTCGAAGGCAGTCCCGGTGATTGACCCTGCGTGCGCACATGCAGCGTTATGCTGGCTGGTGAAGAGCCAACCTTATTGTGCGCTGTCAGGTGTATCTGATAGGTGCTGCCACAAACGAGTCCCTTCAGCTCATGACTGGAGGCGTGACGCGATAAGAGCAGATCATCAATGTTGCCCGTAGAACGTCGATAGTGCAGCGTATAACCGGTAATCGGCGCATTGCCGGTGAAGCCACACTTCCAATGCATCAGTATACTGCTTGATGTAGCGCTGGTCACATAGAGCACCGGTGCCGCAGGTGGCACCTGAACAATTAAGATGTGTGTCAACCGATCAGTACCAATGCCATTGTCTACCTGACAACTATAGTTGCCGCTATCCGCTATCTGCAGACTGGATATAATTAGATCACCTGAATCCAGCAGCTGCGTATTGTGTAGACCACCTTGCCGTAGAGTGGTATCTGCCTTGTACCATTCGCGTTTAGGTTTGCCCACCGCAGTACAGGGCAGGGTTACAGTAGAGCGCCAGGGACGCACTACGGGCCCGCCGAACGAAACAATGCGTGCCGGCACGCGATTCGTTGTTATCTGCGAGGCAACTCGTGAACTTTTGCCCTCACCCACACGCGTCGAAGCGGTCACCCAGAACTGGTACTCGATATGCGGATGCAGGTTCTTGGCCTCGTACGTGGCCTGTTGGGAAGGCAGCGAGCGTTTCTCATTGTTCAGCTCCTCACGCCCATTCACGACGCGTGTGTACAGATTGTACTTGGTAATGACGCCATTGGGCTCTATGGGTGGCAGCCAAGAGACATAGAGTGACTGCGGCGAGCTGACAACTACCTTGATATCGTTCGGCGCCTCAGGCGCATCTTCCTCGGTATGGCAGTAGAGTGGATTTGAAAGCGAACCGTCACCCATGCGAGTGTGGGCCAGCACCTGAATGCTGTAGTTAGTGTACTTGCGTAGGCCCGTTAGCACTGTGGTGAGAGCTGTTGTTTTGCGGGACTCCACCTCATCCTTGGACGGCGAGAAGTCATCGAGTATGGGTTCAAATATTAGCTTGTAGCCCTGCAGCAGGCCGTTCGTGTGGTAAATGGCAGGTGGCTGCCAAGAGACCTGTAGCGATTGTGAGGTCAAGGCAGCGCAACGTATATCCTCAGGTGGACGACTGGGAACTGAGTACAATAAGCTTACATAAATAGTTCACAATGAAAAATTTAATCATCCCCAAACTTACCATCTTCCATGGTCTGTGCCGAAGAAGGTTCGGATAGTGGACCAGGTCCGACCTGGTTAAAGGCTTGCACAACAATATTATAGCGCGCATATTTCTGCAAACCACTTAGAAGCAGCTCACCTGTACCACCTTCACCATCACCCGACACTGAGGTAAAGTTATAGGCACTGTTGCCCGAACTGGCCAGCTTATAGCCCACATTATAGCCCTGTATATCGCCATGACGCAGTTCTACAAGTGGAGCCACCCAGCTAACAAGCAGTTCGGTCGACGAAAGTGGTCGCACGGAGAGATTTAAGGGTGGTCCAGCAGGTCGTTGTGGCTCAGTCTTTACAATCAATTCCTGGCTCGGGGCACTACGGCCCGCTGTGCCCTCAGCAATAACACGAAAGGAATAACGCGTTGCAGGCTTAAGATTCTCAATCAACGCTGTATATTGCGGTGGATCACTGACCTCCATGTGTTTCCACTGTTCTATAAAGAGCGCTGCTAAGGCGAAGAAGTTCAATAAAATTGCCACAACTATGCCATAAAAACACTTACGATCTACTTCCTTGAACTCCACAATATACTTGGATATCTCGGCATTGTTCAGCGATTTGGGTTGCCACTTCAGATTCACCGAACGACTGGATATCATGGCTGCCTCTAGCACGGTGGGTGGCTGTGGAGGTTCCTGCACCTGTAGCTGCACCAGCTGCTGATCGTTGCCATACAAGTTGCTGGCACGACAAAAATAAGGACCGCTGTCTGTTGAATCGACTGTGCGTATTTGTAGCTCAGCCGAAACGCCATCCGGTGTAGCCTCCTGCTTGACAGATATTCTACATCGAACGGAAATCAAATTAAAATTAAACTGACATAACTATTGCTTCACCAAGACTTCAATACACTCAACTTCAACTCAACTTTGCCTCAACTTTGGCTCAACTTACTTGTAATTTGTCGATGGATTTAGTGTATTTTTGCCTGAACGCATCCAAACAATATTAATCGGTTTGTCCCCACTGACAGAGCACTGCAGCAGTGCAGTGTCACCTTTCTTTACCATCACCGAACGCGATGTTGATGAGAAATACGGCGAAGCTTTGAAAAAGCAATACGATTTGATGCAATACAGAGTGGTAGTGTGTGGTGTGGGTGTTGTGGGTGGCAGCATATAAAATAGTGTGAATTGAAGTAAATTGAGAATGTTAATTAATGTTCTGGTGTAAATATCCCATGAGTATTAATTTATCATTTGGCTCATTATCGCTTTCATCGCAATTCATCGTTTCAACATGCGGATGTCGTTGCGAACGCGTAATGAGCACAAAAAGTGCTACAGTTGCTATGGCAACACTTACAATTAACTTTCAGCTGAATGACCTTTCCGATACCGGTGCCGATGCCATTGTTCGCTTGACACAAATAAAATCCCTCACGGTCCTCTTTAACATGCTGCAACAGCAGTGAACCGTTGCCTAGTAATTTGGTAAAAGGGCGTTCACGCACTTCCTCGTATTCGCCTGATTTGCTGCCTATGAATTGGGGCGTTTACATGAGTGGGAAAAATCAAGTAGAAAAAAAAAAGAGAGAAGAATTAAAATTATAGTACAGAGTAGTGGGTTAAAAACAGTTGAATATATGTGACGCACAAAAAAAAAAAAATAAAAAAACGCCAAGTTTAATCAAGTTTTATTGCTGACAGTGTAACATGAGCTACCATATGAAGTTTAATTATACAACTACTGCGAAAAGCACTGATGCATGTTAGCATAAATTATTGATGTTGTAACACTTATTGGTTGGCCTTCTGGGTCGAAATAACTAAATTAAATTTTTTAAGTGTATTTTATTTTGAAAAATTGAATGTTACTTCCAACTATATTGAATGTTTTATCTCAAAAATTAACAACAAAATAAATATTGAAGAAATTTGAACTCGGAATCTCCCGATTCATAGAAATTGAACAGGCCACACACGCAAACGCAATAATCTATGCATGCTACAATTCTTTAAGGGACCAACAAAATTACAATTTTTCGGGGAACACAACCATTATAGCCTTAATCTGAAGAAAACTTATAAAGACTCTTGCTGCAAGATTTTTTTAATATCTATTTATGTATCTATATCTTGTTATTTTCGAGGGTGTTCTTACTTAATCGGATTGCGAATAATTTTTTTTTATAATTCACGTTTCACTTTTATGTGCCCTGAGATTCATGCATTTTTGTCCCTTATCTCAAGATCTGTTTTTGCTCTCCACGTATTTGTACACGTATGTTATGAATTTTTTTCACACAATAATGAACAATTCATGTTCTTCTTTTATTTTTAATCGAAATTTTTTGTTGGTTCATTCTGTACACGTACTTTATGAATTTTAACACAAGGCTTATAAAATGCTCATGTTCTCGTGTTTTTTCTTATGTGTACTGTGTGCATTAGACCTTACCTCAAAAAAAAGTGCGCCATATACCAGCGAGTATGACGCATTTTTGCAAGACAATTACGAAAAAAATTTTTTTGTTTTTTTTAACCGAACGTAGGGGTCGCGCATTTAAAGCTCTTTTACGAGCTTTAAAATTCCTCAAAATCAATAGGTCTTCCAAGGGCTTGTAGGAATAATTTTTTATTATGTAGAAAAAATAATTGGTCTCTTTTAAACAAAAACATCGATATGTCACTCAATATGATCAGACTTTTTATACCAAAGATATGATGAAAATAAAAAAAGGGAACCCTACGTTCGGCAAAAAATTTTCAAAAATTTTTTAAAAATACTTTTGTTGGAAATATCGATGTACTTTCTGAGCAAATGATTAATGATATTTTAAGAGCTTTATTTTTTAAATATAAAAGTGGTACATTAGGATGCTAGGAACTGAGATCTGGAAGGTAGGAGGTACTAGAACGGTACACCAGAAATAAATGACCTTTATAGAGATCAAATTGGTTTTCTTGAAATAAAAACATTGATATACCAAACTTTAAAATCCGACTGTAAACACCAGAGATATTAAAAAATATGTCAATGCGCGACCCCTACCTACAGTAAAAAAAAAAAACAAAAAAAAAATTGTTTTTTTTTGTACTTTACACCTTTCAGCTCATTATGCCCTGGTTACATATAATTTTATATTGCTGCTTGAAGTCAAACTACATTCTCTCTTAATGAAGGGAAATATTTTTAATGAAACCAGGCAGACTCCAGACGACTTCACATTAATCAGACCTTACCCTAACCCCAAAAATTAAAAACCACAAAGGGACTCTTGAAGTTCAGCTTAGGTAAATCATTGATCCTTTGAGGCTTACGAATGCTAATCATGCGTACAAGGAGTAAATCAAGGAGTAAACTTTGGTGGCATTCCTAGACATAGCGGAAGTTCAGCTTTTAACAACTTTTTATCGAGAAATACTAAATTGTCCTTGACAAAATAGGAAGTCGAAGAGCTTCTAGTGTTATAAGTCTGCTAGATGCCAGCAGGTCAGTCAACTCGAGACTAAGGAACTCCGCGCTTCGCTGCAATTTGACTAAAAATGTACCCCACAAAGATGGTCCTCACTCCACTTCTATAAGTCTTGAACCAGTTGCTTCGTAGCATAAAGGAAGTGTCATCAGATGGTAGCATATGCAGATGACACAATATCAATCCACGCTGTTCGACCTCATGAAGACTGCACTAGAGTCGTCATTCTAGTGCTGTATAGTAACCCAGCAAAATGTTGTTTGATATAAACTTGACATGCATTCTTACATACACTGTTCCCAGCAGACATTCTAAAAATCCAATTGTGCTTCTAGTCAGCATTATCGAAAAGTGCTTTCAGGGGGCATTCTCATAAACTTCTAAAAACTTCTAAAAGTCTACCTTAAAATAGACTTCCAAGAATACTTCCATGGTATGAGTAATGCAAGGTAATGGTTGAATATTTTCTTAAAAGCATTCTGTCTTATGTCTTTTGAATTATAGAATGCCTTCTTAAAGTTTTCCTGGAATATACTTACTAGAATTCTTTCATTGAAAGCATAAAAGAAATCTTCGATTGAAAAATTTAAGAAGCACTTTTAGAGAAGACTAAGGAAAGTATTGCTCCCAATGACATGCATATGTTAAAATAATGCCTTCTGGTTATGAAAGTAGAAGGGATGGAACTCACGACTTTCCCTTCCACTTCACATTCTATTAGAAGCACTTTATTTTGCTGGGAAGCCCTTGATATCCACACTGTTAAAAATGTTGGACTAGTTTTTAATCCAAACTTTGGTTTAAAGGAATTTTTAATCCTTAAAGTACTATTTTTTATTCCATATTTTAGTTTAATTTTTTTTAATCCGAAAAAGTTCAAGTTTCTTTACTATTTTTGAATTACAAGTACTATTTTTGAATTACAAAAATAATCTTTTTTTGGTCGTGTCCTATATGTTATCGAAAAAAGTTTAAAATTTAGTCCAAGATTTTTTACCGTGCATCAAAATCAAAATAATTCTGTTTACCAGAAAAAAAATGGTACTATCTTGAACACCCTAGACACTTTTGCCAATACTGTTATAAATTAAGTTATAAATATTTTTAAATTTTTTTTGACATTATTTTTTCGTAATAAAAGTACTAGGAAAAAAATCGGTGAGCAAGATAAATCAAAAAATAATCGGCAGATTTACTAAAAACTTTCTGTAGGCCTTAAGCATTTAATTTTTCAGAGATTGACATTGAGATATTATTTTTTAAGGTTTGCCAAATCGTATGCACCCACTTTTACCCTTACCTTATAAGCATTTTTTTAAGTTTTGACTTTAAAATTTTGATTATTGAAATTGAACATTTTTTTTAAAAAGCTTAAGCTTCTTAAGAACTTTAACAGTGGTTTTTTATCACATCTTCCAAATACAAAATGTCCTATCCGCCAACAGAGTAATATGTCGGTGCCTCAAGGATTGTTTTATAATGAAGAAATGACGACACAAAAATAAAAAAAAATGTTTCTTTTTAAATAAAATACTTCTTAAGAAATATACTACAAAATTTATTTCAATATCTTTGAATATCATATTCCTCTTATAAAACACCAAAAATTTTCACAAAAATTAAATTTTCACACCCTTAACGAAGAATTTTGGTTTTTTGATTTTGTTTTTGTTTTTCCTAAAGTATAGCATTTCAGAAATATTCCCTCAAAATTACATGTCGATCGGAGTCAGACTCTCAAAGTTATAGAGTTTTTATCCTCTCACCTTCAAGTCGGTTTGGCTCGAAGCCTAAACTTTAACCCTTTCTTTAACCTTGTCCATTGTAATGGACATGCATTTGAAATGAGTGTAGCGGAATGCAAACCGTTATTTTTATAAAGAATGCATTGTGAACAGTGTATTGATCTATTCCTTCCTCTATTTTTGCCATTCATTTCGAAATTTTGTGTTCATAACAATACCACGTACTGTTTCCATTAGAGCTAGTTGAGCCGAAAACATAACAACCAAAGTGAGTGAATGTTTTTTTTTATTATGATTATAAATTTTTTTTTTTATTTGATGTTATAGAAAATAAATGCAATAAACTACTAGAAAATCTATAAAAAACATATTTGTTGCTTTACTTGGAAAAATAAATATTTAAGGGAACGTTACACCTTCAAACATTTTTTTATTTTAATGTTTTAAAATGCGTATAAGTTGAATAGCAAATATGATATCATTTTGAAAAATTAAATTTATATTTTGTTTTGTAAAAAAATTACGCAAGAAAAAATTTTGTTTTATTATTTTAATCAGATATATTGCTAGAGGTATTTTTTAAAAAATCATTAAAAAAATCTTGGCGGGCCTGATAAAACAAAAACTACTCGACCGATCGTACTGAAATTTGAAAATGTTGTTTTAAACTTGCCGATGCATGGAATGGACAGAAAATTGGTTCTGTAGTTTTTGAGATTTTGGCCAATATTGTCCAAAAAAAAATTCGAATTTTCGAAAAAACGCCACCATTTTGTTATTTTTCAATCAAACTTGTTTCTTCTAGTTCATTCCATGGCGGTTTTGACGCAGATAAAACCCCGTTCTTTGTTGTTTTTTCGATGTTCCAGTGAGTTTTAATTACGCCCGCCATGGTTTTTTGATGTTTTTTTTTAAAATAATATCAGCAGCCATATATGTTAATAAAAATATAAAAAAAATGTTTTTTTGTGTAATTTTTTTACTACAAAATATGTATATAATTTTTGAAAATTATATCTTGTTTTTTATAGGTATTTCAAAACATTCAAAGAAACTTTTTTTGAAGGTGTTACGTCCCCAATATTCATTGAAAAGGAGTACTGAAAAACATACTGCCTTTTTATTTATTAATTTTTTCTATTTTTTTTATTTTATTCAGAATGAACTTATCATCAATTTAGCCTTCTTAAAATTTTTTCATTTTTATTTCTTAAGAGTTACTGCAAGGGTTAAAAGTGTTTTTCTCAAAATTAGTAATTTTTCTGTTGTTACAATTATTTAAAAACTATTCAACCGATCTTCAGAATTTTGCTCATTTAATTCGTTACAAAAAATAGCAAGGATTCTATATCAATATTATTTTTTCAGTTGCCATCATTTTAATTAACTACCTAAATTAAGCTCTCTGCAAGACATTCAGATACCTAACTTAAAAAACCATTCAAATTAAATTTTTCTTTTTTTTAATAGAGATAAAAGTTTGTCCATATCTTTGATAACCATTTTACTAACTTGAATAAGTTACCGCTAAATTTTACATATTTTATGTCTTATATAACTTTATTGGGTTTTATACTAATAGTGATAATGGATGATTTAAATTTTAACTAAGAACTCAAACGAAATACTTTCATATAACACTAAAAATGGTTTCAGGGACTATAAATTTTACGTTGCAAAGTTCACAAACTTTCTTTGAGGGTTCTAGCCTCTTGCATATGTTATCTTAATGTACAAATTTTTTATAACAAAATAACCTTTTACAGCTCCAATTCCTCAATTCCTTAAGTAAAATATATTCCAAACACTGTTAACTTTATGAACATCCTAATTGTAAAAGGTTTCTTGTGTGAATTCACCCAATTGAGCGGAAACAAAATAATTCTCTTCACATAATCACAAACAATCTCCTTTTTATTTTAATCCTTAAAGCATGCACTAACGAATTTCATTCTTAAGTAGCTTACTGCAAAAGGAAAAAATTCATTATTTCTAGCTACACACGAGTGCCTTTAATGATAACTAGCTAAAAGGCCTTTTTTTGGTACATTTAGTTCATAAATGATTTAAAACTGGGCTGGGCACACGTTTTAAAAATGCCTTCACTCGCTATAGTACTAAACAGCTGAATATTTAACACTGCATGAAACATGTTCTGTTTATGCTGCACTCTATTATTTATTGAATTGTTTTTATTTTTTTATTATTATTATTATGTTTATCAATATTTCGTCAATACTCACCCGTTGCCTTTTTCCATACGATGCTGGGTGTTGGCACACCCTGTGCCTGGCAGTGCAGCATTATGTGTCTATTCCGCTCAACACTAACATCACTTGGTTCAACAATCCAGCGCGGTGGAACTGCAGGCATGAGTATTGTATGGAACACAAAGAAAATATTTATGAATTAATTTGCATGGAAATTGCATAAATTATTAATTTTATAATTTTTAATTAATAATATTTATGTAATAAAAAAACATGTTCATTCGGTTTTAATATAAAATTAAATAAATAATAAGAATTTAATTTATCAACACATCTATTATGCATAGAAGTTTTGGAAAAAGTTGGTGGTTGATTTTTATGCGAAAATTTAAATCAATGGATGATAGTTAAGAAAGAGTTGAAAAACAAATGATAAATATTATTAAGTAAATATTTATATAAACAGAGTGGAAAAAGGAACTCTTTTAATTTGAACTATGAAATTTAAAAGGATTTAAAAAATATTTTTTATGCAACTAAATATACATGAAAACAAAATACAATTAACATAAAAATCTAACAAAATAAAATTTTAAAAACTTTTTTTATTTCCTAATTTTTATACATATAATAGTATTTTATGTAAGCTGTTGTAAAAGCGCTTTTTCTATACGGTTAAGCTTTTTTTGAGGGTACTCTTGAAGGCACACTTGATGTTTATTGCGGCAACCAGTGTGTGCAATGATTTATTTTTTTTAAGTAATGTTTTTCTAACTTGATGAAAGTTTTGATAGCAAAATGAGGGATTTATTTGTGGCATAAAAATCTTAATTAAATATTATATTTACAAATTTAAATTTTTAAAGGAGAAAAATATGCTTATATTTATTCAATGGTTCTTTATTCAAGTGGTGTGGATTTCATTCAAATACATTGATTTTGAGATTTATCTATATCGATCCATAATATTGATATACTTAATTCTTTATAACCATTTTTGTTTAGGTTTTAAAATAAGTTATTTTTATATTATTCCATATGTTATAATATTCCAAAGGCATGATAGTTATTATTATAATTACTTTATTGGACATGGTTATATTGGACAGTCTGTCTTACAGTCTTTTAATGAGTTGGTATCGTAGACGGTTCTTGTGCTTCAATTTTTGCTTCATTGTTGTAGAAATTGAATAGAAGTCGAAAAAAACTTAGCCTTAAAAAGAATCTATCGATCCATCACAAACGGTATATTTTATTTATATTTAGTTATTATTAGTTAAGGGGGTCTTCTCATTGAGCAACTTTTTTTTCGACTTTTATGGGTCAACCTCGACCATAATTTTAAAAATTTTTTACTTTTTTTTTTTACACTAAACTACAAAAAAAAGCCCGAAATTGAATTTTTTTTTTGAATGGCCGCCATTTTGTCAAAAAAATCACAAAATTAAGCTTGAGGTTCACCCGAGAATTACATCTATACTGATTATAACCCCGTTTTTTTTTTCATTTCAGACGCTCCGGAGACCCGGAATCGTGGCCACCGTGACGACACCTTTTTTTTTCACCACCAACTTTGAAGTCTCATTACTTTTTGAACAGCCCACGTATCGAGGCAAAAAAAATTTTTTTATTTACTTTGAAACTTTTGTAATACCATAAATAAAAAAAGTTTTCAATTATTCTTTGCGTTTTCAAATAAGAATTTTTTTAAAAAGGGTCCAAAAAACGGGTTTTGAATGAGAAGGCCGCCTTAAATAATTAAAATACTTAAATATATTAATACTTTATATAATATTCTATGTAAAAATACACTGAGATATGCGGACATGGTATGAGGAAGACTTTTGTTTAAGGGAATAGATTTATTCTGAAACGGTTTTGGTTAAAAATTCAACCCAACAATTCCAGTTTTTTCAAGTTTTGGTAAGAAAAATTTGCAAACAATTTTTAAAACTGTGTTGAAAAATTTGAATGTAGAATATTTCGAGAGTATTGCGCAAAAACTTCAAGTAATCGGAGCAAAATTAACGAGGCTACAGCGTTTCAAACGACTCTATTTCATTACTCGATAAAAAAACTTTAAATCGATTTTCCCGAAAACGTAATTTTTGAAGGTAGTGAACATAAGAACTCAATATCTACTTAACCGACCTTTTGATAATTTTAATACTATTTCTACACATAAATCAACGGGAGGTGACAAAGAGCTTTTTTATTATTTTTTTTTTATAATTTTTAATAACAAATTCAACGAGATTTTTTTTTTTTGCTCAAATCGAGTCTTTTACTTGCAAGTGCTGCAAAAAAGAAAAAAACTCCCTCTGATTGCCTGGGGAAACATATCACCTTTAGAACGCATTTAAATTTTTTTGTTTCAGACGATCCGGAAAGGAGTTATCATGTTCACTGCAAAACAACTTTTTTTTCATGGCGCCTCCGAAGATTCTCTATCACGGGCATTTTTATCAATATTTTTTATTGAAAATTTTTCTAATATACTTCAGAAGTTCTACTTTAATATTAATGTAAAATTAATAAAACAATGTTACTCATATCGGCGTAAAAAATTCATGAAAATGTGCCTTTTCGCTTTTAAAACCTTACCCTGCACTTTAGTTGAAAATTTGCAAAAATTCTTTATTATTCAAGTTATACTACATTTGAGCAAAGGTCAGTCTCATTGCATAAATACTTATTTTTATCTCCTGAATCCTTATTTAACATCTTAACTTAATTTTAAATAAAAAATGTTTTAAAATATCAAGCCGATTTTAACCACTTTTTGGGAGAGTAAAAAAAGCACTTTAAAAAAAAATTAGAAAAATTACTCTTCTACACATTTCATGAATATAAAATTAAGGAACTCTCTCTTTAAAGCCTAATTTTTTTTATGGCTAAAGTAGTATTCCAAAAAAAAATCAACTATAATGAAAGGAGCAACAATTTCAGGCCAAGTGAACTTAAAGTATTATATATATTTTTACACTGTTTTTGAAAATGCTTTTACGAAAAAATGCAATTCAAGCAAAGATTTGAAAAAAAAAAAACAAAATTATAAGATATTATCTTAATTTATAAAAGACAAGCGTTCTGCTCCATGCTCTATATCGCTCAAACTGTTATAGTTGTTATTGCTATGTATAGACCGAACACGTTAGCTTGGACCAGAACCTGTTTTGCTATTGCAGTAATTTTTATGTGAAAACATTGTTAGGCTAAAATAATGCACACAAAATTTATTTGATATATATATCAGTAAGGATACATTGACGACAAATGGAACAAAATAACACTTGAGGTGAATGAAAACTGTCATATCGTCTGCTACTTAATTATTTTGAATACGACCCGTCGTATGACAGGCTTCTATACTAGTAACATATAAGACCGTGCAACACAACTTTCTTAACATGAACCATACCACTTGTAGACAAAAATTTCAAAAAAAATTATCGTTGCTCTATCTGGAAAAATTGCTTTGATACATTTTTTTTTTAATGTTGTCAGTTGAACAGTCGTAGCGATTAACGTTGTAAGGGACATTTTTGTTGGAAAATGTTTCTTTCGAGAAGAATTACTGTTATAATTTTTCCACGAGATTATAAGAAAATTAAATTGAGTGAAAAATTGAAAGTGTTGACATTTAAAAAGCACTTGAAATTTCGAGTCAGTGGAAAAATGTTCAATGGAGTTTATATAAAATAATAACAGTGAACAATCTAACTTGATCCGCGAATTGTCGCTTTCAACGTTATTCGCACCGACTCTTCAGTTGAGGATTTTTTTGAAAGTGAAAAATTAATAATTTTTTTTTTTTTGGTAAAAGTTTAATTTTAGGGTGATTTAAGATGCTTAACAATATTATTACAAATTTCTTTTTGATTTTGTATAAAATGTTGGCTTCGTACAAGGGTTATTCAGTTATTCAATTAATTTTGTTTTTTCTTTCAGCTCTATATATCTTTCTTAACGTTTTTGCAAATTTGTTTAGCCGTCCAAAAAGTAAAATTTCGGAAGATCCTTAAAATATACGTTTGTTTAGGCGATGACCCTACTCGTTAGGTTAGATTTCTTTAATTTCGAAACGGAAATAAGAAAAAGTTACTGGAGGCAAAGTCTTTCGAAAACGGGTGATGTTGTAATAATTGCAATTTTAATTCCATAATTATGTCCATCGCAACTTCGCAGGTTTGTAACCTTTCTTGATGAAAGAGAACCTTTAATGTTTATACCTTAAACCTGAAAGGTGAGGGATATTAACTTTTTGCAAACGTTTGTAACGCATAGAACGAAGCGAGTGTGGTATAGAAAAGTATATATATTCTTGATCAGCGTCACCTCGTGAGTCGAGATATTCATGTCCGTCCGTCCGTCCGTCCGTCTGTGTGTTGTCCGTAAACACAGGATAAGAATAATTAGTTGAGATAATTGGATGAAACTTGATACAAATGATAACATGAACCCAATGATCTGCACTATTGAATATTTTTGGAATCCGCCCACGGACACGCCTACCTCCCATATAACGCAAAAATTGAAAACTGTATAACTCAGCCCATAATTAGCCTACAACAACAAAATTTGGTATGTATGTATTTTATATCAAAATGAAGATTTCTGCGAAAAATGAAGATCATCCGCTAACAGACACGCCCACCTACCACAGAACCCAAAAATTTAAAACACAATTAATAAGCGTCTGCTTAACTTACAGCGATAAAATTTTACACGTTTGTTTTTTATAACAAAACAACGCAAAAATTGAAAACTGGATATATAAGCTAATAATTAACCTACAACAATAAAATTTGATGGGTATGTATTTTATATCAACACAAAGATGTCTTCGAAAAATGGGTGTCATTCGCTCAAGGACACGCCCACCTTCCATACAACCCAAAAAGTTTAAAACTCAATAATTAAGGTTATGTTTGTCATAGAGATATGAAATTTAGTGTATATGTATTTTATTCCAAAACTAAGGTGTGTTCAAAAATTGGGAGTTATCCGTCCATGAACACGCCCATCCCCATAGCGAAAGCACAATAAAAGCATTAACTATTATCTACAGGAATAAAATTTGGTATGTGTAAATTTTTCATCAACATTTAAATGCATATAAAATATAGGCTTCATCTGCTCACGGACATACCCATTTTCAAAAATATTTTTTTTTTTCGGAAAAGTAGGTTTGGGTTATTTCATAGTCGGCCTAGACCGACTTTAGACTTTCTTTACTTGTTTTCCGTTTCAAATGAGAATGTTTTTTCTTGATTTTATCTCTTAGCCAGTTTAATAACGATGTAGATGTTTCCACGTACATCCCAAAGTAACGGCAACATCACCTTGCTGAGCGATTTAACCGTTTCCACCTTCTTCGGAGTCCGGAAAATTTCATGGATGAATGTTTCAGGCAATATACCTACCATAAGTAGTTGCCAGTCACTGAAGGTAAATGCTTTGACAGTGGTACTTTATTATAATGTATATATTAAGGTAGTGATTTTTCATGCTAGTTCATCCTCATATGGGCATCTCCCAAAAAAGGTCCACCAAAAATGAAGAAAAACATTAAAATAAAGCACTCTAAAAGCTTATAACTTTATTTTTTTTTTATTTTGATTAGTATGACTGCTATGTAACTTGAATTCAACTTATTATGATGTATTTTTATTAAAATTTATAACGAACATCTTTACTGTATTTTACTACTGTGGAAAAATTTGTCGCGTCCATGATGCCGCGTCCGTATTCGTGCTATATCTATTTAAAAAAAGATAAGAGATCATTTTTATATTTCATAAGTCTACTAAGAATAGTTATCCTTTGACCTCCATTAACATATATATTATATATAAAAAAAAATTCTCAAAATTTACTAAATTTTGCGTATTTCTATACGAGCTTAAAAAAACTTCTGTTTTTTGTCGCGTCCGTTTCATTGAATGATTGATTATTACTTTGTACTAATTTGTACTAAATCTCGCCAATATTTTTATAAAATGTAGCACTCTATCGTCGCGTTAGAGCACTTATATATATATCGGCTCATTTTGCTTCTTTCTTGTTTTTCGAGTAATTAAAACCGTGCGAATGTCAAGTCTGTGCAACTGGGAGATGCCCATATACAATTTAACCCAAAAAAAAAATTATTATTTTTTCACTTTTAATTTAATTAATTTTTAATTAAATTTATTTGTGCATCCCCTACAAATTAAAAGATATATAAAGATTATGGTGGAAATTTTATTTCCTACATTCAGGTTCGTGAGTTCCTCTACATGCCCTATTTAGGGAACAAAGTAGAATTTTTTTTATAATTTTCAATTTTCAAAGATATGTTTCTTTAAGGATATGATGGTGCAGAGACTTAAAACTATAAATTTCAAGCTATAATAAGGGGTTCTGAACGTATGAAGTTATGTCAAAGGACCTAATTCAATATCTCAAAAATCAACACTTCAAGGCACGATTGTTAAAATAAGACAACTCCATATAAGTAATACATCTTCTAAGTAGCAAATAAAATTACAATGGTATTTAAATGTTTTAGGAAATCGAAATTTTAGCCTACTTAAAGGGACTCTGAACATTTCTCAGTTTTAATTTCGAATGGGTGCCTATCCGAAGTAACGTAACTAAAATATATGACTACAGCTTTTATTATTGTACACTCATAAGATCATCTCTTATTTTTTTTTTTCCTCAAAATTGAAAACTATGCAGCTCACCCATTACACGTTTTCATGTGGAATGACTCACATATAATCTTGAATCATAAATGGGGCGGCTAGAAGTTTATCGTTTTGGTGTAATGGACTTTGTGTTGCTTAGAATTTTTCGTGGAGTCAGAAAAAGGTATCTTTAAGAGACAAGTTTTTTTCAACACAAATTAATTCGCTCTATGCACACACATTTTGAAAATTTCAACACCATTTTGAGTTGAAATTTTCAAAAAAGGAAATAGGAGTTTTCTACCCAATGTTAAAATTTCTTGTGTGCGTCCAGATTTTAAGTCATCGTACTTTACTTTTGAAAAATATACCGACTCATAGTACACTTGGTGTTTTTATATTGCTATTGTGTGCTATATTATCCCTAAAAATATGTAAAAAGTTTTTGAAGTACTTGAGAGAGTGGTTTGAAACATGACTGATTTTTATTTTTTAAATATAACACTTTAATAGATAAAATAGCTATAAAAAAAGTTAAAAGCCTAAATTTTTAGCTCCTGGAATTTTTTTTCAAGTTTTATAAAAAAACAAAATTTTTTTAAATTAAAGTATCACTTTAGCATAAAGACTTATCTCAAGCAAATCTAAAAACTAAATTTATTTAAGAATTTCTAGCCTCATAAAACTTATTATATATGAAGAAATTGTTGAAAATGTTCTTTTTTATATTTCAATAAAATTATCTCTGACATCGTCCATATTATCGATACAACAATATTCAAAAATTCGGGATGTAATGGTTTGCCATTTTCCAGCGCGGTCGCTTAGTACGCTTTCCGCTTTGGGGTTTTTAATGTCATGAAATAATTCTATGAAACGTATAAACTTAAACAATACATATATCTATATAATTCTGTGTTTTCTCAGTATTCACCTAGCTTTTCGGAAATCTGTGTTAAGGAAAGTTTTTAAATTCAAACAGATTAATTTTTAAAGATTCATGTTTTCCTGCCAACGAATCGCTTTTTTTTTCAAAGTTATATTAATTGTATTTTTAGTATTATTTATTAATTGTCAACATTAAAAATTTCAATAAATACTTAATTAGGGTTAATTAAGTTTTCCAAATGTTGCCAATCCTTTTTGTAGCATTGGACATTTTTATCGCTTACCATCATGCAACATTGTTTTACAGCATTTGTTAAATTTTAAGCAGCGCAAATGAAAAATTAAATAAAAACGAAAAAATTAATAAATAAAAATGAAAAATATTTGCAACATAAACTTTAATTAATAATTAAACCACATTTTCAAAAAAAAACCAACGAAAAAAAAACGCATTATTATACAAACAAAATTTGCGGCTAAAAATGAAAACAATGAAAATAAAAATTTTATAGAAAATAATGAAAGCAATAATTGCGTCAGGGTTGTAAAATGCGTAGTAGAGAGGGTAGAATGCAGTTGAAGCTGAGGTTAAGCGTTGTTGTAGTTAATATAATATAATTGATTGCTACATGATACATAAATAAAAATGTTAAAAATAAATAAAAGGAATTTTTTTTTAATGTTAAACAATTAAAGCGCATTTTATGGTTAGATACATAAATTAGAATTGACCTTAAAGAGGGACGAACGCAGCAGTTTGTAGTTGTTTGAAAAACACTCAAGCAAAATTATAATTTATTAAAATTTTTTAAATTTTTGGATGCATATTTGTTAATTTGGCTTGAATGTTTTTATATACTTAGCATCAACAATAAACACAGCTTTTTATGCACTAAAAAAAGTACAGTTGTGACTTTTTGACGTGCTTATAAAATGCAGTTTGCATTGATTGCTGTTGCATTTGTCAGCTATTTTTGCATAACTGAGTTCCGCTTTATTGTAGAAGAGCGAGCGAGCGGCCACATAAAGCGGGGGAAAGTACTTAAGTTTGATAAAAAATAAACCTTGCACACAGCAGCCGCATTCAAGTGGTATCAATATTTTTACAAGAAGCCAATTAATAATTTTTTTTTAATATATTTTTTTTTTTCTCAAAATTTAAAAATGAAGACAATTTCAAATAACAGAAAAAAAGAAACTTTAAAAAAAATTTAAATTAAATCATGCAAGCGCGAAAACATGCAATAAGTAGCAAAAGTCAGCAATGCAAAAAGAATAAGCTTAGAATTTTAGCAAAAACATGCAAACAATAACAGCAACAATTTTCAATTGTTTTGATTTTACTTCAAATTTTGTCATGCACATTTGAATTCATACAATTTGGATTTTATACAATTGAAGGAGAGTAGGAATGTACACTGCATTTGCTTGATAGTAGTTGTAGTAGAAGCAGAAAAGAAAGCAGTTTTATAAAGAGCCGGTAGCATGTTGGAGGCATGGCAGCAGACTTTTGAGCTTTTTTGTTGCTTACATACAAAAGCTGTTGTTAAAGCTGTGGTTTGTAAGCAATACAAAAAAAGTTTCGAAAGAAGAAACAGTTTAAGCAGCACACATGGTGATTTTTTTAAAAGGAAGTTTTATTTTTATTATTTGGTTTATTTTTAAAGCATTTTTGTTTTTTTTTTATTATTTATTATGAGTCATTATTTTATATATATTTTATTCAAACAGACTTAAGCAGGTAGAGTTGCAGCAGTAGTAAAGCATCGGTTTAGTTAAGGCCAGGTTGCTTAAAATACATACAAGCTTAAAGCATTAATTAAACTTAAGCATTAAAACAAAAAATGAAACATATATAAAATTAAACTTAAAAGCAACAAAGACATAAAATAATAATAATAAACATTTTAGTTCAGCTAAAACCAAAAAAAAATATAACTCTAAATACCTAAACCTATATTCAACTTTTTATTTTTATTTTTTTATTACGAGTTAAAAATTTAACCCTCAACCTTTCAATCATGTCTATTTTATTAATCTTAACAAGCTATAAAATGTATTTAACTTAAATTTAAGCAATTAATGCTTGATATAAAAGTACATATATATTTGATTTTACATAAAAAATAATTTTATTCTATTTAATCCTTGTATTAAGTAAGTATTTGACTTGTTTCATATTTCAGACCAGCAAATAAATAAAAGCCTGCCACTCCTCTTGTAGATCCACGCAAACCAAGCGCAAAATCAGACCACCATGAGGGAATCCTAACCTTGCAGAGCTAAGACGCAACCTAAAAGATTTCTTCAAACTGGTAAAATTAGCTGACCAAGAAGAAATATGGCGGGAATAAAAATGTTGCTTAACCATATCAAAACCAATATCCGCAGAACAAAAAATTCTATGGACAACACCTGCTCGGGCATTGAACAAAATATGGACAAGAATCAAGGAGCTGCATTCAAAAAATTCCTCCATTGAGAGTCAGCTGCAGAAAGACAATGATGAATGGGTTTTAAGCAGTCAAGAATTCTTAGAAAGACTTCTAAAAATACCTACATTTTACAGGCTGTAGAGAAGTCTCAAATATTTATGCCACAAAGAGATTCTAGACAATTTCGCCACAGCCTCCGCAAATTTTAATAGCATCAGTCTGAATCCGGTGAGCATAAATTACTTTACATAATTTAAATTCCGAGAACCAGACGGCTTATTCCCAGCATAGTATGTAAAGGATGTATAAGAGTTAACTATGTGGCCTTAGCCTGGAGTTCAGCTAGGGTGGTTTTCATACCAAAATGAGATTTTAGCAGACATCTGCATTAAAAGGATTTCAGGAAATTCGCATTAGGTGCATTTCTAGACATCACAGGTACATTCCACAATGTATCAACTACAGATATTCTTAATGGATTACGTGTGGATTGATCTTGTTTACTAATAAATACACGATACCACCGAGGATACTAAAAAAAAAAAGAAATGACACTCGATTCATCCCAAAAACTCACACGAAATATCTGGAGCTGAACTCAAGAGCAAACTGACGTGAAGACTTATACGTATCCAAGAAGATTCTGGGTAGCACTTTGGGTCTTTGACTCTCTTTGATGTAATGGATCCACGTTTCGCGTCTTACGGCACTGTAGACACTGTAGAATTGGCAAGGGTTCAATTAGTAGCACATACTACATGATCCCTCTCACAACTCTCGAACCCGAAAAGCCAACACTCTTAGGACCAACCGACAGGTATGAATCAAACCCAATGAGCGGTCAACATATTCACAGATGGCTTCAAAATGAGTACGGAAATGATTACGATATAAGGCAAGCTTAGTACAGATCTTAGTACAGAAACACTTATCGCTCTTTAATTAACATCTTTGTTGACAGCCGAATTGGCAATCAAATCCATATGTTCCGATACTGTCAAGCGCAGAAATGTCCTAACAAGTAAAGACGCACAAAACGTATTGAGCACTTCAGGAAGATTATGCATCAATTTGGGTTCCAAGCCAACGGTGCATTGACCGAAACGTGATGGCAGACGGATTAGCAAAGCAGTGTGCCGGGCTGGCCAGAGCTCAATGAACACGTAACTCAATGATCTATAGGGTCAGTCCGCAGAGACTATTTTAAAAAATTTTTTTTTTTTTACCATAAATTTCGTTATGTTTCAGCACCTTAGAACTGCTTTATAAAAAATTTTTTTGTTGTATTTACAAAATGGCGGCCATGTTTGTGATGCAACCACGAGCGATTTTCGTATCTTATAGAGTTTGCGGTAATGATCATATCTCAGCTCCTATTAAACATACAGTAATAAATAAAAAAAACTAAATATTAATTAGGCTATTATCTTGCTTATCAGAAAAATTAATTGGGATGTTACTGAATTTTATAAACAACGTTACAGTTACCAAAAAAAATCCTAATTTTTGGTAACTTTGTGAAAAAATTTTAATAGAAAGAAGTTAGTGGCAGACCTATTTTTTTTTGGTATTAGATACGTCTTGGTAAGAACTTAAAATATAAATTTTTTAAAGTGACTAGATCATAAACTTTTTGAGTTACATCGCTTTGAAAAATAAGAAATCGCACATTTGCCCCAACTTTGGGGTCAAGTATCTCCAATGGGCACGAATGAATAAATTTGAAATTATTTCTAAATAAACTACGTATTAAGAGAATTTTGATGATATAAGAATGAAAGTGGTTTTTATGGTTCATTAAAAAGATATAGCATTTTTAAATTCATGCATTTTATTACATGAGGTATGAGTATTAAGGTGGGTCAACCCATATGGGGAAAAAAGTTTGTATTTCCGGCCCTTATATACAATGACCTATAGGAATTGTACAAAAACTCCAAAACTTTAGCCAAGCAAGCACTGAGTCGTAGATGGAAAGATATGGCAACATGCGTGATAACGAGAATCATGTATGATCAGTGGCGTAGCGAGCATAACTGGCGCCCGGGGCAAAACAATTTTTTTGCGCCCCAAGTGAAAAAATATATGATATATTATATATATTATTTTAATATATAGTACAAATAATTATAATACACTTATTAAATTACATTAATACAAATAACACTAGCGTCTTAATCAGAAAAAGGTTCTGTAGACGACAGTTCATTACATTTTGTTATAGATTTAGGGTCTCTTAACACGAAAATCTTAAAAAAGTTTCTATGGTTAAGCCTAGTAGGATAAACTGGCGTACCCTTGACTTTGGGGCACATTTGACTGTGACGTTTTCGGTATGAACCAACCGTTATTTTTCAATAATTTGTTTTATAAATTTTGCATCATTGTATTTCAGTAATCGTCACGAAGTTCGACGATTCTTGCATTACATTAAGAAAAGTAATAGAAAAGTTTTTGTGTTTTTGCGCGCGTTACTGTTATTTTCCGGCACTGATACTTCCTGACCGAGTAATAAAAGTTAATCAAAGTACCTTTTACAAAAGGTAAAATATAAGTGAATTTCAATAAAACTAAATATAAACTAAAAAATTTAAAACAAAGAAGCCGAGAGAATTTGGGTACATTTGACATTTTTGATTGGGGTACTTTTGACAAATGTTAGTTGTACGAGTACAAAGATTGAGTAACATCGAAATGTTACCAATTCATTTAAAAATTTTTCAATATATTTCTAAATTGGTTTTAATAAAAAATAAGTGGTTCAAATATCAGAAATAAGACTTTCATTAGCCGAAGAAATAAAAGTCTAAATATAAAAGCAACTCTGGTAACAAATACAGCATTGATTCTTTTGGGTTGTTCAGTGATGCTGGTCTAGTTTTTTCCAAGTATTCAGCCACTTCACTATTAAATTATTTTTTCGTAGAGCATCAACATCCGTAGAATTCCCAAACGCATTAAAGAAACTTGTGGTTATTGTTAACTGGCCCTTAACTACCTCACCTGTTACCTCGTATCCATAACATTTTTGATAGCAATGTTTATTCCTAACTTTGACAGTTCGATAAAGATGTTCGATAAACTGTTGCTTGCTTAACTACTCGCTTACTGAAATAATAAAGTTTATATTTTTTTATATCAATTGAGCGAATTTTACTCATTTAATTTTGACATCAATTGTATCGAACTGATCATGTACCATTCGATATTTTAACTCTATTCTACTCTTACAAACACAAACTAAAGATGAATTGAATTTTTATGTGATGAAATTTTTCACATGTTTGTCAAAATATTACTCTGTTCCGCTGTGAATAATTCTTGCAAAATTTTTCCACGACAGTTTTATTGAACTGCCTATTTATTTTGAAGTGAAAAGTGGCAGTCGCTTTTTTTATTTTTTATTTCCATATATTTATTTTTTTCTATTTTGAGAAGTAAAGCATGACTTTCTCAAATTTTTCAATTTCTTCACAACAAAATATTTGTCTGAATTTTCACGCAACAAAAAAAATGAATGTTGCGAGCGAAATTTCACGCAAACGGACAGAGTACTAGGATTTAAGTGTTTTTTAAAGATTTTATAAGATTTATAAGATTTTTAAAGTTTTTCTCGCTTTTTTCAAATAAAATCGCATATCTTTAAATATATCTTGTACACTTCTTGTTCAATATCTTCCTGTTCAATCTTCATGTTTGTTCAACAAATTTTTGCATTTGGATGAGAAGTTTTTGCGCTATCATCATTCATAAAAAATCGAAAACTATTTTCATTTTTAGTGGAGAATGTAAGCTACCGCCGAAAGAAATGCGTGCAAAAATACGGATTGTTGTATCGATTCTCCATTTTTTACAAAGATTTTTAGACTTTTCGATTACTTTTTCACAAATCTCGTAACGAATTTCCGCAAGTTCAGTCGCCAATAATTTGAAATCATGGAACGCTTCTGTAAACTTAATTTTAGGACCATGCAATCTGAGCTGTACACAATCAATTCTCTAAGAGTTCATGCCAGAAATGGACTAAAGTTATGATATTTAAATTCGGTTTAAGATAAAGATTGCAGCATTTCTGGTACCACTTGTGGCAGTATTTTCATCTGCTAATTTTTCTAATGGTGACCATGGCATATAGGTTAAGTGTGTGGCTTAGCATGCTCGGAGCCCGGGTTCGATCCCCAGCCGCGGCGAAAAGTTTTTTCAATAAAAAGTTTTTCTGATCGGTCACCACCTCTCTGCAGACAATGGCAAACCTCAGAGAGTAAATAATGCCATGTAAAGCTTCTTGAGAACATGAACTTTAGCCGTTCGGAGTCGACATAAAACATGTAGGTCCAGTTCTCGGTCAATTGTGTGCAAACATTTAATAACACACACAACACAATTGATCATAAGAAGCTCGGTCAAAGTCCTTTCAAGGGCTGAAATGGCCAATTTGTTTTTTTTTTTTTTTGTTTTTAATTTTTCTAATAGTTCTACGTATTCTTCCAGTCCCTCGACAACAACGCTAACTGCTTGCGCTCTGGCGCTCCATCGTACTACAGATTCTTGTTTAACAGATTTTTTAAAGCATTTTTTAACAATTTCCATCGTAATGTTCAACGTGAGAAAAAGAGACGTATGTTATCAAATATTTCAAAGCATGTTACAACGATTGAATTTTGGTTAGCTGTAGTAACTCCTACTAAATTTAATGTGTGGTTATCACAATTTACAAATGTTGTCTTATTATTTTTTTTTTATTATTTTTTGTTGAACGCCAGATATGTGATTTTACATAAGGGCAGCATTATCATAGCATTGTACTCTACAGTTGGCTAACTTAATTATTGAATTTACAGTATGAACTCGGTAAACGCAACTAATAAAAACCGAGGCTGTTTCATTTATTGAGGTTGTTGCACCCATCAAGGAAAACATAAAGCGAGAACAATTATATATAGAGCGATTTTTATGAAGTTTTAAGCAAAATGCTAAATAAAATTTACAGTATTGGAATTATTCAATTCATTATAATAAGATAATTAACTGATTCAGTTTTAATATTTTATATCTGTTTGAAAATATTTTTTGTTTTTGTTTGTACTTTGTATAAGTTACAGTTTGTACAACAGCAATCCCTCGAAGTTCCTTAAGAATAAAAATGTATTTTTATGGAATACCATTTCTTTCAGACCACTGAATACACGTGTGAAACGACTGCACAGCAACTGAACCTTTTATTTGAGGTACTGGGATAAGTTCAGAATCACTGTTATCTGTACTTTCAATATCTATGATTTCATTATCTTCTTCTTTGTCTGCAAAACTTTCGTTCATCTATTCATGAAGATCATCTTTTTGGAAAAATTCATTCGGCGCAACTTGCGAGCTTTTGATTTAATGATATCCACGGAAAAAATAACGTTTTGCTTTCTTTGTTTTAAAAACCATTTGTAGAGAGCCTTTTCCATTTTTGGATATTCACAGGATTTTAGAGTTTGCCGTTTTTTTCGCCCAGCTTCCATATTTCCAGCATATTTCAGAATCTTGTCTTCATTTTTTATAATTCTCGTGATTGTTGACTTGTGCACCTTATATAGGCTGCACAGTGCTTTTTACGATACACCACATTTAGTTTAATGAAAAGTTTCACACTTTTGTTTAATAGTTAGCTTTATCAATGTTTTCGTGATCGCTATTTCCTTCCATCAAAAAACACTACCGGGCAGTCGAAGTATAAGCAGATACTAATTTTTTGTGTTAACGATTGCGCTCAAAGCAAACGCGCCAAAGAGCAAACAATTCGATGAAATAACTTATTTAAAACGGTCAAGCTTAAAAATCCAGAAAAAAATAAAGAACAAAAGAGACAAAATACAAACTAAAACCCATCATATAGATATATAAAGCGTAGTCAGTTGCAGTTATTGAGGTTACAATTTATAGCGAGTTGCACTTATAAAGGTTACAATGCTTTGTCCCGCTCTGTTGCAAAAATCGAGGAATTGCGTGTATCGAGGGTTGCGGTTACCGAGTTTGTACTGTATTTATTAAAACAAATTTTGTTGCAAAATAAAGAGAATAATTTGGCGCCCCTCTGCGAGTGGCGCCCGGGGCATGATGACACCCCTGCCCCCCTCGCTACGCCACTGTGTATGATATATCATGTTGACAACGGACTTCGTTTAAACTGTCACTATCTTGAAGAAACACTTATTCAGAGACTTAGAGTAGAATTAAAAGAGAAATATTTGTAGGAAATTTTACCCTTTATATCACTGTTTTATGGGCATGACACTATGGAACAAATTCTGCTTAGCAAAAGTTAGGTCCATTCTGAGAGTGAAGGGTGAAGTTTCAGTGAAATAACGCCCAAATAAAAAATTAAATAACGCCCAAAAAATTTCCATACAAATTTGGCTTTATTTCATTTTATTTGGGCGTTATTTCATTTTTTATTATGGGCTTTATTTCATTATGAAATAACACCTAAAACCAAAAATGAAACAACGCCCAAATATTTTTCATACAAATTTTGGGCGTTATTTCATTATGAAATAGGACCCAAAATATTTGAAATGATTATCTTTGAAAATATTTTGGGCGTTATTTCATTTTTGATTTGTTCGTTATTTCATTTATTTTGGGCTTTATTTCTTTTTTTAATTTGGGCGTTATTTCATTTTTAAAGCCCAAAATATTTTGGGCGTTATTTCATTTTATATTTGGGCGTTATTTCATTGGGCGTTATTTCACTGAACCAAGGGTGAAAAAATAAGCTAAATTAGAAGACCCGTATAGCGGCGTTTGCTTATGTTAGTTCAAATTTTTTTAATCGACCTTCGATCTTGGGAATCAACCTTCCAACGAGAACAAGATAGGCCAAAATAAAGAAAATACTTATATGAAAAGTAAACAGAAAAAGCGGGATATCTCGAAAACCAAGCGAGATAGGTCAAAAATATCAACATTTTACGGTTTTCTTAGGGAGATGGTAATATCGAGACTCGTAGATAGAGGGGTCACACTATACCAAAATATTGCACCAAAATATATGAAAAACAGAAAAAGCGGGATATCTCGAAAACGGAGCGAGATAGGCCAAAAATTACAAATTTAAACGGTTTTCTTCGTCACACTATATTAAAATATTGCACCAAAAATATTTAAAAAAAAATGTAAAAAACGGGATAGGCCAAAAATAATCACTTTTTTCCTAGAGTTTAAAAAACTATGAAAAGCAGCAGCAAACACTCGAGCTTTCAGCGAATCATTCGAATGTCAGCATTGTCTGGATGCTGCCTTTGTATCAGTTCGCAGTTTTCGCAGACACACTGTGCTAAGCAGCAATCGTTGTTTACGAACTCGAGTGGTATGCATGCATTTTTTCTTTTTGTGCGATTGTGGCTGACGACGATTGTTATTCGAGTAGCAAAAAATGACGAATGGTCTTATTGATGAGGCACATTTTCATCTGAGTGGATTCGTCAATTAGCAGAATTGCCGAATGATAATCCAAGAATGATTGTCGAAAAACCAATGCACCCACAAAGAGTGACTGTTTGGTGCGGTTTATAGGCTGGCGGCATCATCGCACCGTATTTTTTTCAAAATGAGGCCGTTTAGGAAGTTACTGTGAATGGTGTTCGCTATCGTGAGATGATAAAGAACTTTTTATTGCTCGAATTGGTAGATATGGATGTGGACAATATGTGGTTTCAACAGGACGGTGCCACTTGCCACACAGCTTACGAAACAATGGCTCTTTTGTGCGACAAATTCAATGGCCGTGTTATCTAACGTGGTGGCGATGTCAATTGGCCGCTAAGATCATGTGATTTGACACCGTTGGACTTCTTTCTTTAGGGTTATTTGAAAGAAAAGGTTTACGTCGATAAGCCAGTAACAATTCAAGAGCTAAAGGATGAGATAATTTGGCACATTAACGCCATAGAACCTCAATTATGCTTCAGAGTCATCAAAAATTAGAACCATCGGATGGAGGTGTGCCGCCGAGGTTGCGGCGGCTATTTGACTATATTTTGTTCCATACATAGTTGAACCATACCAATATTATCATAATAGAATGAAATGACGATAATTTCCTAAATAATTTGTATTTTATTCAAAGTCAACAACGGTACTTAAAATTTAACCACCCTTTACAATATCATTTTAATGTAAGATATTTGATAAAATTTTCCACATCATTTCATTGTATTTGTTTATATTTTAGCAAATACATTGAGATTATTTATAACAACTATTACATAATATACAATAAAACCACTCGATGTTGTTAATATACCTTTTCATAATCACAAAATTAAATTTTTCCCCTGAGAATGCCAACTGCACTGTTCAACAGATATCTACTACATCTCCCTAACATTCTTGAATTCAAATAATTTTGTTTACTACTTCTTTTTGCCTATTATCTTAAATTACAAGTTTAATTACATCAGTGAAATAAAAAAAAAAACGAAAAACAATTATAATTTTTTTTTTTTTAAACAAAAGCGCTGACATATTTAAATTAATTGCATTTTGTAGTCAGTCAGTGTTTGTATCTCAAGTATTGTTTTGGCTCCAACAATGGTGACAATTTTGTGACAATTGATAGGGATGTTTTTTATTGTTTCTTTTCTTTTTTGTTTTTGTTCTTTTTTTAACAACAAAAGCATAAATGGAAAGCCGTTATGTAAAATAGGTATGCACGGTACAATTATGTAAATATATGTGTATCTTTATATATACCGCTGATTAATGTTCAACATGTTTTACAGCTTTTACAGCGTAATTAATTCTGTCCGAATTGGACCTGTGGGGCTAATAACAACAGCAAATATAGTTAACTTTTTGTTTATTTTTATGTTTCAATAAACCAACATATAAATGCCTATAAATAAAATAAAGTGGAATTTGAAATAGCATAAAATCTAAAATATGCGGCCGACCAACTCCTAACTTATAGTTATAAAAATGTTTAAAAATAAACGTAAATTAAATTCTACAAAAAATAAACAACCTATAACCTAGCTTATAGTTATGAAAATGTCTAACAAAACCAAAACAAAATTTTTTAAAAAATAACAAATTTCATAATAAAAACATAAATAAGCAGTACAAATAAGCGATGCATTAACGGTTTACCTGATATTATGACGCATGACCAGCACAGCTTGAAGCGAGGCCACTAAAATTTTAAACCTTATTTGATTTTTTCTTTGTTTTTTTTTTTTTTTTTGTTTCCTTTCATTGGTTTTTTCATATATCACTGTTCAACTTAACTATTTTAATAAATTTAAGTCGATTAAAAACACTTTTTAAAATTTATTTTACTAAAAATATTGTTAAAAATTTAAACAAATCAAAAATTTTAAGAAGCTTATTTTGGATATACAAAAACAGGATTGGTTTGTTTTAAGGTGTTAAGATTCCAGAGAGTGGAGTGCTTGTATGCAATTATTGTGTGATAGTGTAAGTTGGTGTTTAAGTGTGTTGGTTTAAGTTTTATTTAATAAAAAAAGTAAAAAATTGATTGTATTGTTGTGTGTTGAAACTTGTCTTATTTAAGTCTTAAGCGAAAAAATTAAGTTTAGTTTTGCTGGGAACTGAAATGCTTTGAGTGGATGTGAATGTTAATATTTTATAGAAAATAAATTAAAAAATTAAAAAACCTTCAGGAAATTAAAATGTCTTTAGAATTATTCATATCAGAATATTTGATTTTTTATAAATTTTAACTAAAGGTAATTTTTTTTTTAATAAATTATTTTTCTCTCAATTTCGATTTCAATTTGAACTTTTCGAATTGTTTTTTTAAACCTTATCAATCTCAAAGCATTTCAGAGTCAGTAATTTCTTCCCGATAATATCGAAATCTTAAAAGGTTTTGTTAGTTAGATTGTATCTCTTAACTTTAGGTTTAATTTTTATAAGGGGCGTTTCGCTCAAAATTTGGAGCCTGGCATCTATACTATACCTTTGACCTGCAGTATAGCTGTATACTTTATTTCAGCCGCTGGATTCTTGGCGACACACGTGTACTCGCCCGAATGTGATGCCGACAAAGAAGGTATGCTTAACAGAGAGGAATATTGATCTAACATGGTGACATTGGCACCCAGCAAATCGGGCAAAGGCTCGCCATCCTTGAGCCAAAGTAATTTCAATGGTGGATCACCACGCGATACGCCACAGACAGTGCGAGTGCGCATGCCTTCGGCCAGGCCGTCTTGAAAGACAAACGGTTCTATAATTGGCGGCACTGAAATTATAAAAAAGAAAAACAACAGCCATTGGCAATATATTAAAATGTGCAACAAGTATTTAAAACAATTTTCGATATGGTGACAACGCTGTTGAATGAATCCAAGACACCGCTGCTGCTGCTGCTGCTTAAGATACTGCCTTTATTCCGTTGTATGCTGCTTATGACGAAATGATTTCAATGGTTTTCTTTAAGAATTTTACTCTTGGCAAATAGTTTATTTTTATGTGCTTTTCGATTATTCTTATTTGTGTTTACTTTTTTTTTTTTCTTTTTACAAAAATTGATCTGTACATAATTTACACTCATTCATTCACATAAAATGACTATTCATAGCAAATGCTGTTATGCCATTCATACAAAACAATATTAAGGATTATTCACAGAGTTTTTTATACAGTAGGAAAAGTTTTTAACAGAGTTTAAAAAAAAAAACTATAACATAACGTTAAAGTTCAATAAGTTATTAAAGAAAAGTAGTTAGAAAAGTAATATAACGAGAAAAAAAACTAAAAGTTACAGAGAGTAGTAGAAAAAGAGGTTTAACAATAAGAAAGATTTGTATAGAAAATGCATTCAAGGTTGCAAAAAAAAAAAATTATTTTAAAGTACAACAAATTTATTTCAACTCAAAAAGAGTCAACAATTCTATAGAAAATATGTAAAAGAAGTATAATTTTAAGTTTCTGTTATCAAATTTCAAAACTTTACTGCTATTTGTTTTTCGCTTTAACAAAATTCAATAATGATTGATTATTATTTATATTGCTGAGTGCACTACACAAAAACAAAATTCAAAAACTACAAAAACAATATTGCAAAAACCAAAATAAAACAAATATGGCGTCACTCAGTTGTTTACCATTGACCAACAGCGCCTGTGAGTTCTCCACTTGTGCTGCCGAATTGCGCACCACACACGAATAGTTGCCGGTATGATCAGAGCCCAGATTCTCAATGACCAGAATACTATTGTATTGATCTACCTGCTTGACTGACATTTGTTGCGATGGATCAATCGGTCGACCATCTTTGCGCCAAGTTATGGTCAAGGGCAGATCACCCTTAACCACAGAACAGGTGAGAGAGGCGCGATCGTTCATATTAAGCTGCAGTATCGATGTTTGAAAGGGACTCAATTTCGGTGGAACTGTGAAAAATATTTTTAAAAATTACAGTATTGAAGCAAGAAATAAAAAGAAAGAAGCTAAACATTCATGCCGTTTTTAAAAGATGATGTGTGTAAAATAAAAATAAACTTGCTGGTAGAAATTGGTTATAATTAGCAAAAAGACAACTTTTGATGCACTAAAATTAACTTGAACATTATGTAGATTTTCCAAAAATTTATTAATTTATATAATTAGCCATACTCGTCATTTCCACAAGAGTGAATTTTTATTTTAAATATCGTAGGAAATTTTTGTTTTTTTGCACTAAATATTTTTTTATATAAATTGAATAGAAAAATCCCTATTTTTATTTTATAAAATTATGTTGTTACAGTGTAAGACGCTAAGAACTACAGTAAAAACTTGGTTCGAAAGACATGTCCACTACAAGTGTTTGAAGAATACCAAACTTGTAGATGAATTCATTGTAACTGAGTTTCAGCACAAAAAATGCACTCCTGGTGTTTTTTGCTTCGCTGGAGACGGTTAGAAATCGATTTTTATGACGAGTTAAGAGTGCTTGTTCACTTATTGTATTGTTAACAATGGTTTTAGTTTAATAAAGCATTTCACAATGAAAATGAATTAGTTTCATTATTAAATTTAAAGCAATGAATATATCTGTGTCGACAAGGAATAACCGCTAACGCCAAGTTAGGACAAAGTGAGGTTATGACTTCCATTGCTTTTTTTCGCAACGAAATACGATCATTTTTATGGTTGTACCTTGAATATTAAATGTTCGAGGCCATCAAATCTAAACAGCAAAAGTCGGAGTATCCTGATATTAGGTAGGAATTTGAATCTTAAAAATGCTCTCCTAAAATTTTGAAAATGACTTTAGCTGTTATTCCTTGTGGACACAGATATTATTGCGATGATTTATTACAGTTTTTTTGCGAATGGAAAAGAAAACAATACAACATACTTTCAGTGGCGAACTTTTTCAATAAGTTCAAGCGTGAATCTGTCTCGAAAGGTAGGCACATGAACTTTCCTTAAAAATAAACTTTATGATGAGTGCAAAACAACTCTGCGAAAGCATTGTAGAAATCCTTCATTTCTCATCTATCATGGTAACAACGGGTTCGCATCGGAAATGTAGGCCATAACACATCATATGACACGGATTCAGAGCTGTTAGTTTGCTCAAGCGGCTTGTTAAGTGAAAAATCTTCTACCTCAAGAAAATTACAAGACCACAGTGCAGCAGTTCAGTGCTTTTGAAGCCCAAATAACTCCCGTGTGTTTGGTATCTCACCTTTAAAATTTTATAAAAAAAACTAAGAATATTTTTACCAGCCATTTTTCTATTAGATATTTATTGATACTGGAGTTGGACAGTGGTCGAAATTCGACCTTTTCACATATATTCTCTGTTGATTCGATACAAAATGAATGTGAAAAACAAATTTTTTTCATCAAAATTAGAAAAAAAATCTTTTAAAAATAGTAGGTGCACTTTCTTTCCGCACTCTGATTCATTTAAAAAATAATTGTCAAAATCGCTTGAGAAACACGGGAGGAAATGGTTCTTAACTGTTTTTTCTACGCCTATCTAAAATATAAAAATCTCGTGTCACGGAGTTAGTGTTTGGACTCCACTGAAACGGCTAAACCGATTTTAATAAATTTTTTTGTATATTTGGTAGGTATGAGAATAGTTCGTAAAGTATTTTTCACCCTCCTATCCGCGAGAGGCATAGCAATTTTTCAAGAACACAAATTTTCGGTTTAACTTTCGTCTATAAATCACACATCAATGAAACACGGTACGAACTTACTTTTGGTCGTGCCATTCGACTGTCAAATTTGAGCGATCGTAGGAAAGAGAGGCATGGCACATAAAATTAAAATTTTTGATATCGCATAGATTTGGAACTAAATGTCGTATAACAATGAAACTCAGTATGATTCAACTGATTGGCCAGGTCTTTCAATTAAAAATTAGACACGGGTATTGGAAAACGGGGCGTGGCTCCACCCATACAATTAAAGTTTTTGATACAGAATAACTATAGAAGTACAAGTCACAGAACATTTAAATTCAGAATGTAAGATACTGGAATGCTAGAACGGGCATTGTAAAAGGGGTGTAGCTACGCCCATATAAGATAAATTTTTTTAAATTCAATCGCTTTGGAAATATTAAACTCGGTTTAGAGTAACTTTTTGGTGATATCCAACTATTTGGGAATAATCTATTGGCAAACTAGAACAGACATTGGACAAGGATGGCAGCAACGCGCATGGTACCAGCTAAATTATATATACATTTTGACCGTGCAGACAAAATTTAAAAAAAACAAACACTTTCAAATTTAAACCTTGAAAACCGTTTTTCTCGAAACTACTTTTTTTAATACATCTGATGTGATTTCTCAAGTTCTAACGTCTAATGAACCGATCAACTTAGAATTTGGTGTGGACTATCTGTATATTTCGCTCTATAGTTGAAAGTATAATTATGTAAATATTTTATTTTTTTATTTTTTTTAAAAAAATTCAAAACGTTGCAAAATTGGGAAAAAATAACTTTTCGTTAAAAATATGTTTTTTTAAATTCCTTAGTTTCGGCCATAGTGACTTTCTAACTAATTAAGAATCTATTTTCTTTTCTTCTGTACTAAAAATATTGTTGGTTTTTTTCAATTTTTTTTTTTTCTTGGGATGTACTATTTTGATTTTATTTTTGTGTCGGAGAAAACGCTGCTTGTTTCTGTTAGAGAAGCACTCTTAGAACACGTCCTCAGACTTCATTCCAAATTAAAATAATAATAGTAAATAATACCACTACAATTTTCAGAACTAATGAACCAATTAAAAAAAAAATTGAGAACGTTTATGATAAAACGAAGTATGAGGACGTGTACTGGAAAACATTTTGGCTGCCGTGCCGTATTCAGGACTGAATTTTTATCGGTACTTCAAAAAGTCAGCGTACAAAATAAAAATTTTTATGAAAAATTTCGAGTTGCTCATTTTTTCAAAGGTCAATAATAGCTTGTTTAGTATCCTTCGCGCTTAGAAGAACCTCAATCAACCGGTTCGGTATAGATTAACTAAGGTTCGATGTTTCTTCTTTAATAATATTCGCAAGGTTGGTCTTGTTAAGAGCAGTTCATGTTTTTCTCCAGATCAACATACGTCCCTTTGGTACCGAAAATGCAGTATTTATTACCGTCAGTAAAAATTACCTTCTTCCAAAACTCTGGCGATTTTACATGTTCCAAACCGCCCAATTTTTAAAAATCTTTATGCCCAACTTTGAAACTCTTAAAATCAATTATATTTCCTATTTTGCGTATTTGTAAAACATTAAGCATATCATTACATATTTTCTTAATGCTTTTATTGTTGTTGTTGTTATGCTGCATTTGGTATTTCGTTTAATATTTTTTCTCTTTTTAAAATGCATATTTATATGCAGGCAATGATTTTTTTTTGTATTGGCATCAAGCTATATCGCTTGTTTTTAATTTTGTTTATTTTGCTTTTGTGTTTTTGTTTCTTGGTTTGCATATGGCTTCATTATTCAATAATCATGTAGCTCGTGCTTTGAAGCGCGTTGAACTCAGCTGCTCAGATTCCATTGAGCTTGTGGCTAAATCCAGGACGAATGTTGCAAACTTTTTCTTACTACTATTTTTTTTTTTTTAATGCTCAATGAGTTTTTGTATTCTGAAGTTGTTCCTCTTGAAGTTGAGTCGAGTTGAGTTTCCGGAACTTTGCTTGCTTTCAACGTTTGAGATCGAACAAAAAAATTCCGTATTTATTGGAAGTTGATTAATTATGCCCTACAGTAAGTAGTGCAGTGCGAGTGTACAGTGTTAGAAAGCTAATTTTAATGAATTTACTCGTAATATTGCAGAGCTTAAGAACAGTTTTTGTTTAAGATATGGAACTTCAAAGCTGCTGTGCAACTTAAAGTGGGAAGTGAAAATTCGCCAAAAAGATTTTTCAAAGCATGCAACACATGTATGCGAAGCCACTTTTGATATTATACAAAAACAAGTGTGTTGTGGTCTGTAAATGTGTTCGCTAAAATACAATTTTGTGAAAAAAACTTTGCCATCAATGTTGTTTCAGAAATTTTGATATTGTGCTGTATTGTGCCCAACATGTGCTATGATTTGTCATATTTAAAATTTAATGTAATATGAGTTAAGGTCCGCCATAAATGTCTTTCCAAAATTCTGAATTTGGGTTGTGATGTGACTTAACTGTGCTGCGAAATGCCGTAGATAGTTCGAAAAATTTTACATATTTGATTTCAATGATGAATACGTTGACTAAATTTTGCATTTTTACTAATACGAATAACAAATATGAACTTTTTTAATATCATTCCTGCTTATTTTTGATTAAAAACGTGAGTTGTCTTGCAACTTCTACGCTTAACTCAAAAAATATTTTTATGTGCCATTATCAGCTGGTTTTATTCGCATTGGAACACATATTAATGTCACGTACAAAATGTTGTTAAAAATTCAACGCCATCGTTAACTTCTTATAAATTCAGAAAAGAAACTGCTACGAAATATGAATAAAAACACCCCATTTTTTAAAGTGTTTGTAACAACTTGTTCTACAAGACGAGCACATTACAGCACAATTTACGATTTTCTGAACAAAATTAATGGCGAAACTAACTTGACTTATGTTTTTTTGTATAAAAAGGCACATGAAACAGCGCATTGGATTTCTCATCGAACAAACCCAGTTTCATATTTAACATCAATCCACTTTTTAGACTAAACTGGTTTAAATTGTTTTGCAGACAGCATTTCATGTGAAAAATAAAATTAATAAATAATTGATAGAGTTATTTCCGGCTTAGTCCTTTACTTCACTTCACATGCTTTGGTGAAAAAAAAAAACACAGTTTTATACAATTTTTCTGTTACAAATTGCTGTTCAGTTAAACTATTTTTCGTTCTATATTAAATATGTAGAACGTGCTGTTGTGCTGTGCACAAAGGTAGGTACACATAGATAGGCAAGGATAACACTCAAAAATATACAGCTTGCTGCTAATGAGCAACAAATTCAAATATATTAGTTATCTCACACACACACACACACACACACGTACACAAACAAATAAACGGAAGTAATTTTATGCCCTCTTTAAAATTTGGGGCGTTCATACCGACCCTTATTACAGTCAGGATATCCACTGCCACAAAGCAAGAAATAAGAGAGAGAGAAAGAAAAAAAAAGGGCATTATGAATGTACAAGTGAAAATTATGCAAAATCATGTTGGGGTTTTAATGTGCCTTTCGTCCTTTTCTAAAAGACGCACACTTAAGCAAAGACACACATACGCACGTGCGCTCGCACGCACGTACAGCTACTTGATGTTGGTGTTGGTGCCACACAAGCATGCGACAAACACAAACGTCCGGGTTTTTGGCCTTTATCCTGATCGTTGTTGGCAATAAACCTAAAAGACGTCGCATTTCCGTTTTTCAAATTTTGCTGATTGTCGTCGCTGCGAGCATTACTGTTATTGTTGATATTGTTGATGTTGTTGCTGTTGTAGTATACTTATTGACACCAACTGTGCAAATTTTGTGGCATTAATTTTGAGTTTAATTTAAAATTTGTCAGCAAGGAAAAATAATCAAATTTTTATATTGATGTAGGACTGACTGCTTTATAAACAGAACAACGTTCATCCATTGTTAACAAAAAGTCCTTCAAAGAAACATGACAATTTATTTTCTTCGCTTTTACATTTCTGTTGATTATATTTTTCATTGTATAAATGCTACCAATTTCTGTGGATGACAATAAAATTGTTGTAGTTTGCCTTTGGGTTTTTTTTGTTTGTGTTTTTTTTCAGTTTTTTGGTCGAAATAAAAATTATGAACTTTTCCCATAAAACTTTTGACTAATTTGCATTAGGATAACGATTATGAGTTTCAACTTTTATGGTTCAACGACAAATGCTTGCTGCTTACAACAATAACAGTCCCTTTTATATCTTTTGGAA